>QAOC01017296.1:38807-638807 GCA_003255005.1 Begonia fuchsioides
ATTGAAGTCGATTGAAGCTTCGTCGGCCGGCGAAGCAGAATGGGGGCGAACGGTCGGAAGTCGATTGGGGGCGATTCTGCGAAAATCGATTGGGTTGAAATGGAATGCGACCGACGATTGACGATTCTGCGACCGGCGATTGGGTGGAAGAACGGGCGACGGAAGTCGGCGTCGGGGTTGGGTCGGCCGATCCAGAAGAACGGCGCTTGGGCGTCGGAAGTCGGGCGTCGGCGTTGGGGTTGGGTGTGAGGACGGCGACGGCGTCGGGCGTCTCCACGTCGGCCGGTGGCCAGTGCGAGCTCGGCGGTCTTCTTCTTCTCTGTTTCTTCCGACTCGCGAGCCCGACGCCGGCCAGTGGCCACTGCGAGCTCGCGAGCCCGACGCCGGCCACTGCGAGCTCACGAGCCCTACGCCGGCCAGGGGCCACGTCTGCCACTGCGAGCTCGCGAGCCCGGCTCACGAGCCCAACTCGCGAGCTCGGGCTCGCGAAGCTCGCGAGCCTGAGCACCGAGCTCGAGCCAGGCTCGCTCTACCGATCCGAGCCAAACGAGCGAACTGGCGAGCCAGCTCGCTCGTTTGACATGTCTAGGCTGGTGCATCGTTAATGCCTTCCCCAACCATTATCAAACCTCCTCCTGAGAGACATTCATGATCAGATACATGAAAGACAATAGTAATTCATGAGAAACAAAATTAGATTGAAAAGATGAAAATTTTGAAGCAATGTGAACTTAATTTCCTTTTTTCCGCTTAATTCAAGTGACATGAAGCATTTTCAGGTGTAATTCTGTTCATTTCCTTTATACTTTTCCACTCTACATTAACAGAATACGCCATTTCATTTTTATCTTTAAAACACAAGGAACAGAATACATAAACCATGCTTTCTTTCTTCTTCTTTTCATGTCGAAAGCTGCCATAGATAAACTCAATGATGTACAGATGCCTAGAAGCCCTTCTTAGCAGTATCAACAAAATGACATGCATTTTCTCACAGAAGATTGCTTTGAGTGATTCAACTAGACTGGAATGTGACGACTGCTGCTACCCACTTTTCATGACTTACAGAGTGACATTAGCAGTTAAGGTCGTAAAAGTAAATTGCATAGCCTCGGACAAGTGAAAATAAAAACCAAAGATTAAATATAATGCATGAATGAATGCCCAATTATTATTTCTTTTAGGATGCATGATCTTACTATTAAACTAGGAACCCAGATCTCATGGGATGCGTGATCTTAGTATTTACCGTAACCTAGGTGGCTTATAGTGAAGTAACTACCATTAATTAACATCATCACCTGTCTCCCTTGAGAGATCCTTCACATAACTAAGCTTATCTTCAGGTTTCAGACCACAATAAACTTCCTTGATGCCCACTGCATTGGCAACTCTCCGTGCACTTGACTCTTGATCTCCTGTTAGCATCATTACGCGGAGTTTTGCATGATCTTGCAAGTCATTTATGACATCTAATACCCCAGGTCGAGGTCTATGTTCAAGGTGAATCAGTGTTATCTAAACAATATAAAACATTAACTCCATTACTTCATATGCTCTATATTCATATCTAATCAAATATACAAGCCCCCATCATAGTTAGCACTTTCTCGAGAAAAGGTATTTAGCAACTACAAGTAGATAATTACTGGGCGATCACAACCACAGTCTCATTAACACAATTTATATCACTCATGTTATGGATCTAAAGTCCATTAGATCTAGTTATCTATTGTTATTTTTTATTTCTTAGTTATTTTTTTAATTGTTATTTTAATTAAGTTAGAATGTCAGTTTAGTCTTTTTATATTTAATTAGGTCAAAGGATAATTTTATCTTTTATATTTAATTAGGTTAATGATTAGATAAATGAAGTCTATTTAAAGTTTTTAACCCTCAAGGTTTCAGAACAATCAAGTATCTTTTAATTATTTCTCTTTCTTCTCTCTAATTTTATCTCTAACCTTATCTCTCTATTACCGAATCTCAGAGTAAACTCCTTGAGTCCGATCCTAACAAATTGGTATAAGAGCTAAATTCCTCTTCGAAATCTGATTCTCCAACAGCTTCGGTAAAGGGAGAAGATTCGTCGATGATGTTTTAATTGATGCAGTGTCAGTTACAATTCATGGAAGAACAAGCTACGGCAACCGAGAAACAAGCGCGAGCGAATGACAAATGGGCACAGCGGAATCACGAAACCCTAATGCACTACCTGCGCGAGTCACACACGTTTAGATTCAGCGCATCGTCTTCTGCGCCTACCGTGTTGATTCTGACCGAACCGCCTACCGTGTTGATTCTGACCGAACCCGCGGGTGCCGCGATCGCTGCTCATGCCCTACCCGCACCCGCGTGCGCCACGCCTGCTCCGTATCTGCCCGTGCAACTGGCACACGCCTTGCAGGGATTTGCCGTCTGTATTATGGCCATAGCTTTCATGTCAGTATCACAGGATTTGCTAACTTCTTCTTGGCCAGAGACCTCGTTGCCGGAGTACTTTTTCCCGACCACCATCGTCATCACGAGCTAAAGGTCAACATCGAAGACTGCAATTCGACTTTAGAGTATTCATGAAGAGAATTTCGAGAGACATGACTTCGTCTCTCCGGCTCTGAGAAAAGGTATTGAGACGGCTTGTCGATAAGATCTCGACGGCGCCGATTCACCGGAGGTTTAGCCAAAGCTACCCGTACGATGCCGTGACAACAGCGGTTTCGTTGTAGGTCGTGTATTTCCTGACTAGCGATGGACGGCGAGTGGCGAAAACAATGTCGTTTTTGGTGAAGCACTCCTGGATCGCCACCGGAGACGAGACAACAACCACCGTCTGTGACCCAAACTTGAGAGAGAAAACATGGCCGTAAGTTTCAGAAATCTTTTGCAACGTTCCATGAAGGGAGTCTTTTAGAAGATGGAGGTGGCCGATGAGCGGCAGAGAAGGTGGAGATGGAGGTAAGTTTCTTCCATTCGAGCCATTCTGCAAATGCTTGAAAACCAGGAAGACGATGATCAGAGAAATAGATGCGTACCCCAATATTTCCTCCATTTTTGCAACCATGATGATTGCAACCCTACAGAAAATCATCTAATTGCTTCTTGCGCTAAAACACGACACACTAGATTCTACATTTAACATATCCATACAAGTGATACACGGTGATGAACATTGTCCTCACCCGTTTTATACCCAAAACATTTATTTTAATATAAAAATTAAGCAAATGATTACAAGATTTTTAAATTGAAATAAATAATCTAATTAAATATAATAGTCTAATAATTAACGTTAATAACTCAAACTTACATAAAAATTTCAATTAGAAAATTAAAATTTAATGATAAAATATATATTTAAATTATGAATTTCTTAACTATCTAATCCAAGTTTAATAGTTTTACTATATTAATTTTAGAATCAGACCGTCTAAATTGCTTATTACAGACCAAGATCATAAATAAATCCAGAGATATATATAGAACTTACACCAAATGTGTAGATTTTGACATAATTCGGTTCGGTACATCCTAACATCCTTAAATAGTACAAGCTATATATCCAAAAAAAAAGACCAGCAATAACATAAATGATACACTTGAAGGTAGAAAACACACACTACATAACTATATGTCCAAAGAAACAGAGAAATATCATCCAACAAAAAACACAACATGTTGTATTTTTGGATTTTAGATCGCGTCGAGAGGCTCGGCCTGAACTATGTCCATGATTGGTCGAGCTTTGCACATCGCCTCCAATGGAAGTACCTTGGGCATAATGACACCCCTACCTTCACTCATGTCAATCTCTCCCTCTCCCTCCCTCTCCCACTCAAAGCATTGAATCAGTGAAGCTAGCACCAACCCGACCACCCGCTGTGCCATACCCAAGCCCGGGCAGGCCCGTCTACCCAATCCAAACGGCATGAGTTTATAAGCCAATGTCGTTTCCTTCTCGTTTTGATATCTTTCGGGCTTGAATTTTGTGGGCTCTGCCCAAAGACTTGGGTCCCTATGTATGGCCCAAGCGTTGACCAATAAAATTGTCCCACGTTCCATGTCGTAGCCCCCTACTGTGCAGTCGGCAGAGGAGTAATGAGGGACAAGCATGGGTGCTGATGGGTTTAGTCTGAGGGTTTCTGAAATTATTTGTCGGAGGAAAGGCAATCTCGACATGTCGGCCTCCTCGACCAACCGGTGTTGTCCTACTTGAGAATCCAGCTCAGCCTTTGCTTTCTGTAAAACCTTGGGATTATTGAGCAAATGACTCATTGCCCACTCTAAAGTCACCGCCGTTGTGTCGGTTCCGCCGAGAATCAGTACCTGAAGAAACGTTTGGACTTCAGTTTTGAAACAAGTTATGGATGAACTCTTGGTCGTTGTTTGATCATGATGAGTTATGAAGCTTTTACAGAAAACATCATGCTTTAAGGATTTGAAACAGTGAAGAAGAAATCCCAGGAAAAGAAAGTCTGAGGAATTTACCAGGACAAAACCCTTGATAAACTGATCGCTGTAGTAGTCGGGCTCTGAAAGTTGCAGAGAGAGGAGATGATCAATCATGGTGTTCCTTCCTTCTTCTCTCTTATACCGATTCTCGTCAACCAGACCATGTAGAAACGCATCTACTCTCTTCGCAAGCCTTTTTATTCTCTTCTCGTACCCATTAAAACTGACCCAGTTCAGAATCGGCAGAAAATCTCCAGGATTTGAAGCTCCACTAAGGGCAAGAACCTCCTTCATGAGCTCCGTGAATCGCCCCGCTTCGTCTTCGTCCGACACCTCGTCGCCGTAATATCTCTTTCCTGCGGCCATTCTCATTACGATGTTAAACGTAAGCTCCGGGAACAGCCGTTGCAGGTTCACTTTGGAGAATTCTCCGGTGGAATTCTCTGTCAGTTTCCGAAGCAAACGCTTCACTTCGTCCCTTCTCGTCCCGGAAAATGAGTTGATTCGGCTGGTGGAGAAGATCTCGATAGCTCCGATTCGCCGGAGATTCCTCCAGTGGTCCCCGTACGGGGAAGTAACCATGGTCGAGTAATTGTAGCTCAGGTGCTTGCCCAATAGGAGGCGAGGACGGTTGGCCAGAACGATGTCGTTTTTGGTGAAGCAGTCCTGAACTGCCGCCGGAGAAGAAACGACGACAACCTTTCTAGATCCGAATTTCAGAAGGAAAATGGGACCATACGTCTGAGAAAGCTTATGCAAAGTACGATGAATCGGCACTTTCAAGAGATGAAGGTGCCCGATGATCGGAAGAGAAGGTGGGCTCGGCGGTGCTTTTCTCCGGCGAGGAGCGTTCTTCCGGAGATAAAGCTTGAACGCTAGAGTGAGGAAGATGATAAAGATGGAGACATAGAACAACACTGTCTCCGCCATTGCTGTCTCTCTTGGATTGGTTCCCTAACTAACCGATGAAGATTTATAGAGATCTTGCTTTTCGTCTTTAATCCTCTTCA
This sequence comes from Begonia fuchsioides, assembly GCA_003255005.1. Taxonomy (NCBI): domain Eukaryota; kingdom Viridiplantae; phylum Streptophyta; class Magnoliopsida; order Cucurbitales; family Begoniaceae; genus Begonia; species Begonia fuchsioides. The sequence continues at coordinate 44,267 of QAOC01017296.1, forward strand.
TAAGATAATGCTGTGTTCTTTAATTAATAAGAACACATGATCGTATTTCAAGAACATCCTTCTCCAAATGAGCTCCAAATTGTGTTCTTCCCTCCAATTTTTGTCGAAAAATACAATGCAATCAATCGAAATATTATTGTGACAATCCTAATCGTAAGTTTTATATTATTGTGACAATCCTAATCAATCATTGGGAAGGCAGCCATCCGAGGTGGTGTCATTGTTTACGTCATTAGTCTCAGTCGTCACTGAATATGTCATGCAAGACAACTTCATCCTGTTTGTTTTTGTTATATTATTACAAATTTTTTGGTGTTAGATCATAATAATCACGAATTTTAAAAAAAATTAAATTAATCACGGCAGACGACTGTTGCAAGGTGTAGTCACCCAATCGATTTTTTATTTTTAATTAAAAAAATGTTTTTACTAACTAAATATTATAAAAAATATCTTGAACTTTTTATCACACATTTAGAATAATATAAGACAATATTTTAAAAAATTTCTTGAACTTTTAACCATTCTATAATTTATTGTAATTTTTTGAATTTCAAAAACTAAACAATTTTTTTTTTAAATTCCAACGCCAATAGAATATTTTAAAACTTACGAGATGAACTGGTATACTATTTTTCTTTGAAGTTGTGTAATGGTTTTAGAACAAATTGCAAATCTAAAGCAATTACAAGTCTGGATTATTAAAAATATTGTATGATTTTGTTTTAGAATTTTGGAGCGTCATAACGGTGTGCTCGATTGTCCGATAATATGCCGATCGAAAGAACTTGTTACAATCTGCGCGGTGACAAATTCGTAGAATTTTTTATTGACATATGTTTTTTAATGAATTTTTTATTTTCTATATTAAAAAATTATGATAAATCATCAAAATATTATCTTATATTGTTGTGGATGTGTGATAACAAATTTAAATCATTCCTAGAACATTTGTTAGTAACAATATTAAAAGGGTGTTAATATTTGCATCAAAACTCGTACATATCTTTGATATCAAATGTTTGTGGTCACGTACACGTCCGGAGTGTTTTATGCATGATTTAACCCTATTATTCATTTAATAAAATTCATTTATTTTATTTCTAGAATGTTTTTATTTATTTAAAATTATATTTTCTTTCTATATTGTTCATTCATATACACCTAATCCACCATCAACTAGATAGAATTCAAGAGTTCCAGGCAGGCCGACGCGACCATGAGCTCTCAATAAAGAGAGAAATGATAAAGTTCGACAAAAATGACAGTCTCGTTTTATTCCAACGAACAGTCTTAAAAAGCACAAACACTTTGTTCATAATATATTTATTAATACGAGAAGTAGCAAGTTATTTTACATAGAAATAGAATAGTTTAGAAGTAATACGAGTAAAAGCTAAGCGAAAAGCTTGCCCATGATAGGACGAGCTCTGCACATAGCCTGCAATGGCGTAGCCTTACGGAGTGAAAACCCTATGCCTTCACTGATGTCAACTTCTTCATCATCGATCGTCTTCCACTCAAAGCACTGAATCAACGATCCCAGAGCCAACCCCACCATGCGCTCTGCTAATCCAGCGCCGGGACAAGCTCTCCGGCCAAGCCCAAACGGCAGCAGCTTCTGCGACACCTCCTTTTCGTCAGCATTCTCGTATCTCTCCGGCTTGAAACACGTGGGTTCTTCCCATAGATTAGGGTCCCTATGCATGGCCCATGCGTTCACGAATAGAGTCGTGCCGCGCGGGATATCGTAACCCTCGACGGTGAAGTCGTCGGAGGAGAAGTGTGGAACGAGCAGCGGTACGGACGGAGTCAGGCGAAGAGTCTCCGATATGACTCCTCCGAGGAAGGGTAAGTGGGGAATATCAGCTTCGTCAACCAATCTTTCTTCTCCAACGACGGAGTCTAGCTCATCTCTAGATTTCCTCAAAACTTTAGGGTTGTTCAGTAGATGTGTCATTCCCCATTCTAATGTCACTGCGGTTGTATCCGTCCCTCCGAAGAACATATCCTGAAAAAAAGAGAGCAAAACTCAGCCCTTACTGCAATATTATGGAACCATGCAACAAGATTATGTAATTAAAATTAGGTTAAATATCAGTTCATCGTATAAATTATAAGGTGATTACTACAGATACTTTAAATTTTAAAAGTCGTCTACAAACATTATGAACTTTGCAATTATTTCAATGCATACAATGTCTTTCCTTTTTTCAACCTTGTTCATCTATTTATTAAATTATGAAAATTATTATTTTTATGAAATTAATGAGTTAAATAAAAGCTTAAATTGGTTATGATATCTTTTTTTATTTATTTATAAGTCGTTAAAATTAATCAAATTGACCAAAATACCTAATCAAATTAATTGACAGCTTAAACTTTAAAATTGAAAGTTTTCGTTGAAGAATTTTAGAGTTATTGTATTTATTATTCATACTTTAATTAAATTGTTATTTAATACTAAAATTAATACAGATGGAATAAGTCTCGGTACCTGAACAAACCCTTTGATAGTTTGGTCACTGTGATTGAGAGAGAGAAGATGATCAATCACAGTTTCTTCCTTCCCCTTCCCATTCCGATGACCATCAAGCAGAGCCTGCAAAATTTTATCTTTTCTCTTACCAAGCTCCAGTAATCTTTTTTCGTAACCCGTGGGGTCGATCCAGTTCAGTATGGGAAAGTAATCTCCGGGATTCGCTATTGCCACTAGCGATGTTATTTGCTTCATTGTCTCCCGGAATTCTCTACCTTCCTCTTCGTCTTCTTCAGGGACCTCGTCCCCGTAGTATCTCTTCCCTGCAGTAATTCTCATAATAATGTTGGTCATAAGCTGCGAAAACAGGGACTGTAGTTCTACTTTTGAGAATTCGCTGCGAGAATTTTCAAGCAGCTTCGACAGCAAACGTTTGACTTCGTCTTTCCGAATCTCAGAAAATTGTTTGATACGGTTAGTTGAGAAGATTTCGGCTGCCCCGATTCGTCGGAGCTGTCGCCAGTGTTGCCCGTACGATGAGCTCCCAATAGTGGAGCTGTTGTAGTTGATATGCTTTCCAGCCAGTGATTGCCGTCGGTTCGCCAGAACGATGTCGTTCTTCGTGAAACACTCTTGTACTGCTGCCGGAGAAGACACGACCACGACCAGTTTAGAACCTAACTTGAGAGAGAAAATCGGACCGTACTTACGCGACAGCTGAAGAAACGTGTGGTGGGTGGGGCGTTTCATGAGATGGAGATGACCGATCAAGGGTAGAGAAGGTGGGCTAGGAGGTAGGTTTTTTCTTCCGCCGTTACTGTTACGAAAGAGCTTGAGAGCAGTGAGGAGGAAGATGAGCACAACGGAGTAGAAGACCGTGTCCTCCATGGCCGATTGTCGAAAAGCTTCGGTGGTAGTCTTCAAACCTAAGACGTTTGACTTAAATGTATGCTACCATGGTGGTATGAATCTCATTCGAACTTCTTTTCCTCCCAACCTTCCATTTCTTTAATCCATCGATTCGCTCGTATGGATCCAAATAAAACGACCAAACAAAATCGTAATTATTGCAGCCAAATGATTCTCCACCCATTACTAAACTAATCAAAAGTAACATTAGACTCTACTAGTTGATATCTAGTGAGACACACTGCACTCACCCGCCTCATAAATTTGAAATATCAACCCAATATTCTACCGATGATAAGATATTAGCTCATACATTGGAGAGTTCCCAATCTCACGTAGCTTTTCCAAGAGTAAAAAATGAATAGATTATAAGTAGAGTTTTCATCTATACCTAGTATCAGAATTCACGCTTCAAACAGATTACGTTATATTAATAGTGTCGCACCAGAAGGATCTACAGTATGATTACACATCGATTATTAGAACTCACTTTAGTGCAATTATTAGCGGTAAAGCAATTCTACTATAACCTAGAGGGACTAGTGTGACGGAACTTTACCCTAGTATCCTTATTAAATTTTATATCCCTAGTTGGACATATGACATTAAAGTAACGCCATTATAGTTGAATTCTCGAAAAACCGATGACATTAGCTTCAAGGGTTTGAGTGAGGGCACGGTAGAGCGACCAGGCTCTCGAACGTCTAAGAGAAATGAGAATTTTGACTATCCTTCCCCATTCATTTACCTTTTGCAGTGAAAAAGCTTCGAGTATTTTCAATAATTAAAGAGCCACAACTCAAGACAACAATAGGCTAAATCCACATTGGAGGTCACTAAGTAGATTAACAATAAGCTAAACAAAGAACTAATAATTAACTAAGCATGAAAAACGCTCATAATTTAATGAACCTACTATCTTCTAAAGTATTGGGCACCAAGAAAGGTGAAAGTCTCCAATGAAATTAATCTTGGATTAGGACTCACAATTTTGTCCTACTTAATCTTGTTCTAATTGGCTGATGTTTTTTATAATAAAACAGAATTTAGCACGCGATTTAAAGCCTAAATTTGGGTTAAATAAGCAATTCAAAATTTGAGTTTCGCAAAAAATCAAATCAAACTTGTATTTTTTTGGATGACTTACATTTTTTTTTATTTAAGTTCATTCATATAACTGATTTCAATTTGGACTTTTTCCAGTCTTATAATTTTTGAATGATGTACGTATTTTTAGTAAATTATTTCATCTTTTATAATCGAAAAATGATAATAAATCGACCAACTATTACAACTATGATTATGCCACTATCAAAATGAGTAAGACTTTCTAAATAACCATTCAAAGCTACAAAACATCTACACGAAAAAAAAAGGTTATTGATGATAGGGCGTCGTTTAAACATGGCCTCCAATGGCGTAGACCTGCGCAAGAACACATTTGTACCATGAGCCATGTCCACTTCTTCTTCTCCAACTCTCTTCCATTCAAAACCCTGGACCATCGACCCCAATGCTAACCCTAATACCCGTCGAGCCATTCCAGATCTAGGACAGGCTCTTCGCCCTAACCCAAACGGTAAAAGCTTATACGCCATTCCCTCTCCCGTCTCATCTTAATATCTCTCCGGCTTAAACGTCTTCGCCTCGTCCCACAATTCTGGGTCCCTATGCATGGCCCACACATTGACGAGCACCATTGTTCTACGTGGAAGATCGTAGCGTCCTAACGTGCCGTCATCGGAGGAGACATGGGCATGTGGAGGGCTGCCAATGGGTAAAGTCGGAGCGCCTCTGAAATGACAAAGCAGCGAACCTGGACAAAGCCTTTAATAATTTAGTCGCTGAAGAACTCAGGTTCGGAGGTTTGAAGAGACAGAAGATGATCGATCATCGTGTTTCTACCCTCTTCCTTCCCTCTCAGGTGCTCGTCGATCAAACCTTGCATAGATTCACTCCGACCAATCTTCTCTTACTTCTTTTCATAGCCAGTTGGATCCACCCGTCGTAGGATCGAAAAAACCTCCCTCCCCCAGACGTAATAAATTTAATAATAATAAAATTCATCAATTTTTTAGAATTTATTTAGACTAGCTTTAGAAAAGGCAAACAGTCACCAAATTTAACGTGTGAACTATGGATTTTTATGTCTATGATGTCTAGTTTTTATTGATTAAAATTTCAGATCTAAAAGCAGCAAACGCTCCACTTCGTCCTTCAGAATCTCAGAAAAAGCGTTGAGGTGGCTAGTCAAGAAGCAAACGCTCCACTTCGCTTCTTCTGAATCTCATTACGAGGTTCCACCAGTGTTCGCCGTACTGGGCTGTCCCCATGGTGGGGTAACTGTAGGAGATGGGCGATTGGTGAGAATAACGTCGTTCTTAGAGAAACTGTCACGACCCAAAACTTAGCCTAGACAGATGCCGGACCCAATGGCCTGATTCCCGAAGGAACCCGACTACTGATCCCGAGACTCGGGTATTCAATTGAAATCAAACAGCGGAAGTCTTAAAATCTCAAGCAAGCCCAAACATTTAATCCAAATAGTCGGATAACATACATAAAATGTTTCAACCCAATAATATACGAAAAGTTTTTACAATTTAAAATAATACATCGTTTAAATTTTACAAATACAAATTGGAGAATTTAAACTGAAATATAAGCCGTACTGGGCCTTACCCGGAAATGATCCTAAAACTAAAGTTTGTAGCTAAAGGGGTGAGTGACTACTGTCACTAGAGATTTTATTTTTATTATTACATTATAAATAAATAACAACATGTTTAAACATGATTTTGAACAATCTGTAAATATGTAAATGCACAATGAGGTGCAATGCAAATGATGTGTATACATCAACTCTAAGGTGGTGACAAACATAATGTAAATGCACAATGAGGTGCAATGCAAATGATGTGTATACATGCACTCTAAGGTGGTGACAACCATAAAGACCCGGATTCTGTTTAGGGATTTGAAACTCAAGGGCAGACTCAGTCGTCCCTATTAACCATTTGTGCACGACAACTAGGGGTGGGCAACCCGAACCGGACCTTAAGGTCTGACCCGAAATCGTAAGGTCCGGGCCGGGTACGAATAGGGTAACGGGTAAACATATGGATTTCGGGTTCGGGTAAACGGGTAGGGAGTCCGGATACCGGGTATTGTTAAAATACCTGATACCTGTGTTTAATACCTGTACCTAATTTTATTTCAGCCTTCTTGACAGCCAACGCCCTCACCTCTACGGCTTTGCCCAACGCCCTAACCTCTACGGCGCTGCCCAACGCCCTCACCACGCTCGACGCCCTCACCTCCGCTCGATTCCTAGCCAGCAGCCGCAAGACCTCCACTAAATCGAATTTGTGTTAGTGTTTCATCCAGTTATTTTTATTAAGTGCTTACTTGGTTACGTGTTATGTCTACATTAACTGCTTACTTAAGGTCTGGCCACAACCAGCACGTTCACGCAAGAAATTGGACGTGATGGTTTAGCTAGAATGCTAATAACTGATGAATTGCCAATGAGGATGGTTGAGTGGGTTGGTTTCCACAAATATTCGAAGACTTTAAATCCCTCCTTCGTCATACCATTGCTTAGGACGGTAACAAGAGACATAGAAAAGATTTATCAGCAAGAGAATGATCGATTGAGAGGTTACATAAAAAAAAAGTAGTCAACGAGTTTGTTTGACAACAGACACATGGACTTCCAATCAAAACGTGAACTACATGGTGACGAATGGCCACTTTATTGATAGTAATTGGAAAGTACACAAGAAGATTTTGAATTTCTGCAAGATCGAAGATCACAAGGGAGAAACAATTTCAAACATGCTTAAAAAACAGATGCAAGATTGGTCGATTGAGAAGATTTGTACCATAACAGTTGATAACGTATCTTCGAACGACAATGTCATTGGACAGTTGGTGAGGATCATGAGGCACTAGAGTGAGCTGTTATTAGATGGGGAACACGTTCATGTGCGTTGCTTCGCGCACGTTCTTAACCTAATTGTCGCTGAGGGCGTTAAAGACCATCAATGTGCAATTGATAAAGTGCGCAAAGCGGCGCTTTATGTCAAATCTTCACTACAAAGACTACGGGCTTTCAAGACTTGTATAGACAGCCTCAACATACAATTTAAGGGTAATGTTACATTTGACGTGACAACGAGATGAAATTCTATCTATTTGATGTTGGACAATACAGAAAAATACTCTAAAGCCTTTGAAAAATTGGGAGATTCTTATAGGAATTTCAACCCCGATTCGGGTGTTGGCTTTAAAAGTATTTTTAAAGCAATCAATTATTTTTTATGATAACTATGTAAGATAAACATGAAAGATAATAATGTTTAAATTAGACTTAACCATTCATGAGAAATATCATATTTGAATGATACAATTAAAGTCTAACAATTTGTTTAAGTGCTGCAGAAATTTCAAGTATATGCAGTGTTTTGTGTCGACCCATAATACCTTGATTCGACCCTTATAAAATTCAGAAACTTAACCATACATACTTTGTATCGACCCACAGTGTACTGTGTCGACCCCTGTTCAAAACAGAGGCCGAGTCTTTCATTTCTTGTGTCGACCAGAAAATCAGCCCAACGTACAAAATGTGTCGACCTAACTAAATTGCTTATGTCGACCTTTACGTTCAAATTGTGTCGACTCATCTATACAAATTGTGTCGACCCAAAAAAGACAGTGCAGCGTGCAAATCGTGTCGACTCATCCAAACTGTCAGTGTCGACCCTAGAAAAGACATTGTGTCGACCTTACAATATTCCATATGTCGACCCCTCAAAGCTGAGTCACTCGTCCGTTCAAGAAAAAAGTGTCGGGTAGACTCAAAAACACCCGGATCCTACCCGAAATACCCGGATCTGGGTATTTTTTTCTTTTTTTTTTCGGGTAGGTCTGGGTTTCGGGTACTGCTTCATACCCGATACCCGAACAGACCGGGTATTTTTTTTAAAATATCCGGTCCGTTAACCGTTTGCCCACCCTTAACAACAATTCACTCATGCTCAATGATGAATGTACAATGCATATGCATATGTTTAATAACAATAAATTGTAATAAAAATACAATTAAACATTTAAAATTAGTATTAATATAAAAACTCATATCTTTTAATTTCTTGAAAAATTAAGTCGAAATCGAGAATATTAAATCTCGATTAATTAGAGAATCCGACAATAATACATTTAGGTTTAAAAATCAATATACATGTAATGTAAAATAAAATTATATTAAATTATATTAAATTTAATTTAATTTAATTTAATTTGATTTCACTTGATTTAATTTAATTTAATTTAATTTAATTCAATTCAATTTAATTATTATTATTATTATTATTATTATTATTATTATTATTATTATTATATACTTTTTCGTCATTTTAACCAGCGACGTTTTCTGACGCCCACGACTCCTCCGACCTCTGAACTCAACGAAACTTACGTCAAAACGTTCCTCTCAACGAGATGAACGCATTGGTATAAAAAATCACGAGAAAAAAATGCAAATTTTAGAAACCGAACAAAAACGGTTAACTCACATTTTTTTCTCAAATTTTTTCTAAAATACAGGCTAAAGTTAAAAAATTCTTGCACATACCTTAATATTTTTCAATGACAAACGTTTTGGTACTTGAATCATCGAAAACCGAAGTCGGATCTGAAAAAACCCTCAACCCTACGATGAAGGGCTTCTCTCTTTCAATCTCTCTTTAACTTCTCATATGACATATATTATATTATATTTTTATTTAATAATATAATATAATAAAATCTTTAAAAAATTAAAATAATCGATCGAGTAACGATTATTTCATGACTTTATTTTTTGATTCTTCGGTCAATTTTCTCAATCGACTATGTGTCCATCTAATCAGAAAAATTGACTTAATCTACAACGTCCAAAATTTACGAAACGAAAATCAGCGGTAAATTCGAATTCAAAACTTTGGTCGAGAATACCAATAATACATGTTACGAATCATGACAAATTACTAGTAAAAAAATTCAACAATTGACTAGTCAACAAACGCGAAAAAAATATAATGCAAATTTTACACATCAATTGTTGCAGTGTTTACAATACTACCCCCTAAAAAAATTTTGTCCCTGAAATTCAACACTTCATAAATTTCTTAAAATAAATGAGGGTACTGCACTATCATTTCAGATTTCATCTCCCACGTTGATTCTCTTTCAGAATGATTCCTCTACTGGACACGAATAACTGGGATTTCGCGACAGCGTAAGACCTTGACATCACGTTCTAAAATCCTTTCAGGTACTTCCTCGTATGACACATCAGGTTGAATTGGAATCTCAGGCCACGAAACAATGTGGTCAAGATCAGCTACATACTTACTCAGCATAGACACTTGAAAAACATTATGTACATACCTTAACTAATGTGGCAACTCCAATCGATAAGCCACAGGGCCAACGCTCAATGATTTTCAACGGCCCAATATCTCGGAGCAAGCTTTCTCTTGACTCTGAATCCTTTCCTTGGTGTGACTTTCAAAAATACAAAATCTTCGGCATCAAATTTTACTTCGCGCCTCAACAAATCTGCATAACTCTGGCAACTTTGAACAGTTCTCAATCTTTTCTTAATGATCTGGACTTTATCTGTAGTTTCTTGAATTATTTCGGGACCAAGAGTTGCACGCTCTTCAGGTTCGGCCCAAAAAAGAGGAGATCTGCATGGTCTACCATACAGAGCTTCGTAAGGAGAAATTCTTATAGTCTCCTGATAGCTGTTATTATACACAAACTCCACAAATGTCAAGTGATTAATCTAGCTATGACCAAAATCTAAAATAAAAGATCGCAACATATCCTCAAGGATTTGAATAGTTCTCTCTGATTGACCGTCGGTCTGAGGATGATGTGGTGTGCTGAAATGTAATTCAGTACCCAAAGTTCGTTAAAATATTTTCCAAAATTTAGAAGTAAACTTTTTATCTCGATCCGACACGATGCTAGAAGAAACTCTATGCAATCGAACAATATTGTCGACATATAGCCTACTGAATTTAGATGCTGAAAAGTTCATTCTCACTGGAATAAAATAAGAGACATTAGTCAATCGATCAACTATGACCCAAATAGCATCAAGCTGTTTAGGGGTATTGGGAAGTCTAGACACGAAATCCATGACAATCATATCTCACTTTCACTCTAGAATAGGCAGAGGCTGCAATAAATCAGCAGGTCTCTGATGTTCAGCATTTACCTGTTAACACGTCAAACATCAATAATTCAATAATTGACCGAGAATACAAATAATACACGTAACGAATCACGACAAATTACTAATAAAAAATTCAATAATTGACTAGTTAACAAACGCGAAAAAATATACTGCAAATTTTAGGCATTAATTTTTGCGGTGTTTATAGAAACATTCTGAACTGGAGGGGGGGAGAAAATAATAATCACAGTTTGAGAGCCGAACTTGTGGGAGATGACATGGCCGTACTTTTCTGAAAAGTTATGAAAAGTCCGATGAAGGGGTTGCTTCAGAAGATGTAGATGGCCGATGATTGGCAGAGAAGTTCTACCTGGAGGAAGGTTTCTTTTTCTCAGGTATGGCCGTAGAAGCTTGAAAGCAAGTAGGAAGAAGATGAGAGAAAGAACTGCGTAGTTATATTTAGTAAGTAAATTAAAAATAAGACACACTCGTACCAAAAAGATCAGTAACATAAGATATAACAACATAGTAAGCTCCAACATAACCAAATATTAATCTCAATAAAAGAAAATAAAAGCTGGAATCTGCTGAATACTGAAATTAATGTCCGATGTTGAAGCAATAAAGCTTATCCATGATGGGACGAGCTTTACACATGGCCTCCAATGGCGTACGCCGGCGCAGGAAAATGTTAGTACCATGAGCCATGCCCACTTCTTCTTCGCCAACTCTCTTCCACTCGAAACACTGAATCAACGACCCCAAGGCCAACCCTAATACTCGTTGCGCCAGTCCAGACCCCGGACAGGCTCTCCTCCCAAACCCAAACGGTACAAACTTAAACGCCATTCCATCTCCCGGCTCAGCTTCATATCTTTCTGGCTTAAACTTCTCCGGTTCGTCCCATAATTGAGGGTCCCTCTGCATGGCCCATATATTGACAAGCACTGTTGTTCCGCCGGGCAGATCGTAGCCTCCTATTGTGACGTCGCCGGAGGACAAATGAGGCACGCTCAGGGCCGCCGGTGGGTATAATCGGAGGGTCTCCGAGATGACTCCACTCAGGTATGGGAGATTTGGAAGATCTTGTTCGTTGACTGGTCGTTCCCCTACTTGGTAATCCAACTCGGCCCTAGCTTTTTCCAATACATCTGGGTTGTTGAGTAAATTACTCATGGCCCACTCTAGACTGATCGAGGTTGTATCTGTGCCAGCGAAAATGATGTCCTGCAAAAGACGACGGAATGGTCATTATTAACTTTCTAATACATTTTTAGTTTAAAGTTTGACTTTTGAATTCAAATGTTCAAACAAAAAGTCAAATTAAGCCTAAAGGGTAAAGCATGAAAGCAACAAAACCTGCACAAAGCCTTTGATAATTTGGTCGCTGTAGTTCTCAGGTTCGGAGGTTTGAAGAGATAGAAGATGACCGATAATGGTGTTTCTACCATCGTCCTTCCTTCTCCGGTGCTCGTCGATCAAACCTTGCATGAATTCATCTTTATTCCGACCAACCTTCTCTAACTTCCTTTCGTAACCCGTTGGATCGATCCATCTGAGGATCGGAAAGACATCGACCGGATGCACGCTCTGCAGAAGGGACGAGACCCGATCCATTATATCTTTGAACCGCCTTGCTTCTTCCTGGTCGGCGACGTCCTCGCCGTAGTACCTCTTTCCGGCCGCCATTCTCATCACGATGTTCAAAGTCAGCTTCGTAAACAAAGACTGTACTTCCACTTTTGAGAACTCTTGGCGAGAATTATCGTAAAGCTTTCGCAGCAAACGCCCCACTTCGTCCTTCCGAATCTCCGAAAAGGCGTTGAGGCGGCTCGTGGAGAAGATTTCGATGGCCCCGATTCGGCGGAGGTTTCGCCAGTGTTCTCCGTACGGCGCTGTCCCCATGGTGTTGTCATCGTAGGCGACGTATTTCCCGGCTAGAGTTTTGGGGCGATTGGCGAGAATAACGTCGTTCTTGGTGAAGCATTCCTGAACTGCAGCGGGAGAAGAAACAATAACTACACGCTGAGAGGCGAACTTGAACGAGATGACATGACCGTACTTTTCTGAAAACCTCTGAAACGTCCGATGAAGGGGCTGCTTCAGAAGATGTAGATGGCCGATGATTGGGAGAGAAGTTGGACCAGGAGGAAGGTTTCTTTTTCTCGGATATGGCTTCAGAAGCTTGTAAGCAAGTAGGAAGAAGACGAGGGAAAGCACCGCGTAGAAAAATGACTCTGCCATGGATACGCTTCTGCTCTTCTCCGAATTTCCTACGTTGGTTTCTATTTATCTCTGAACTCTTTTTGGAACGCTAGTCTGCAGATGATCCACGTCAACAGATTTGGAACACAAATCTGGAACGCTAGTCTTCAAGAGAATATTCAATGACATGTTAAATATCACTAAAATTATAAAAAATGGTGACATATAGTTAGAGTAAGGAACACAAAACTAATCAGATTAATCAAAATATAGCATCCAAAAAGTTTCAGCAAAATCTCACTAATCCAACCATAAGGAAATTAGCTCATTTGATAAGGGAGATCATGCCCGAACAATGTCCGCACAAGCGTAACTCAGTCGGTTCAGACATTGTAGAGTTGGTAACAAGTGTCAAAGTTCGAAGCCTGATAATCGCAGTGTGAGAGTTGTTACCTCAAATGTAGGGTAGCTCCTAGTGGACGTAGGTAAAAGGCCTCTCATATCTAGCTTACTGAGTCACCGTTACTTACCTCTCTACAAACTATCGGGCCGAAGTATTAAGACCTTGAAGGCGAGAAATTTTGTTTTTTTGGTAACAAGTATAACCATTGTTCATCACATATTACCATGCGTTGCTGCCCATTTAATTTTGTATACTATTTCATAAATTGACCGCATGGATGATAAAAAGTTCAAAATTTATTCAATCACTTTGAAAATTGTGAAAAGAAAAATTCAAAATTTTATTTTTATCTGAACTTCGATGTTTTTAATTATCCAAGCAAGCGAAAATTAGAATTATGAATAAAACAATAATCCAAGATGGAAAGTGTTATTCTACAAAAACTGAACGTTTTTGAAAAGATTATTTTTCAAAAAGCGTTTTGTGTTATTATCGCCAAGTGTTATTTGTGCAAATTTCCTCTTAACTAACTTCGTCGCAATTGAAATCCGGCTCTCCAGTCTTCATTCCAATCTCCAACCTCCCACGCGCAGACAATGGTTTCATGATAGTTCGAGTTCTTTGGAGCGGCCGAAGCCTGTGAATTTCGTCGAAGTGATGACTTCTATCTCCTCCGTGGAGGTGAATCACCTCGTGTATCGCTACCTTGTAGAATCAGGTTCGCTTCTCTTACAATCTCAACTCAGGCTTTCTACTACCTATTTCTGCAGTAGAGTTTTAGGTTTATTGTTTGTCATAGTTCATCTCAAGTTATTTATGGTGCAGTAACGAGAAGGTTTGAGCTCGTTTCCTTTCATTTCTTGTCATATGAAGTTAAGTTATTATGAAGTCCACTTTCTCCAATTGGAGGCTTTGAAAGATACATTGCAAATTTGCTACGCTTACAACAATAACACAATGATACAAACACTGGAACTCGTAGACAATTTTTGTAGTTAACGTACTATCTCAAACAGCAGTTACTGAAAATATCTTAACCACTCGAATTTTCATGTTCTTGGTATTCACCCAAAATCGTTCGATTCTTCTAAACGAGTTATTGAGCGAAGGACATTCAGCGAAATATTTCATGTATCAATTCCATTTTTCTTTCTATCTGCCATAAACCGAAGCTAATTTTTGTATTTGTTATGCGTATGGTACCTTGTATTTCGAAGATTGGTGACTATATATTCAATTTAAATTGCATAAATCAATGATTTTCAATTTTTTTATAGCTTAAAGATTTCATATATTAAAATTTCTGCAAAAGTAATAGTTAATCAGTAAAGATAGTTGCAATTCAACTGCTAAACTGTTTACTTATCATAGGAAGTCACATGCAAATGTTAACTTGGGATTTTCAATGTGAACTTTAGGTTTCTATCTAAAATCTACATTATATGGATGTTCCAACTGCTTCTGTTCCATCAATTGTAGTAGATTTTTTGTTCGGAAGTGAGATGTTTTGACAAAGTTTGTGATTTTTCTGTGTTAATTTTAAATTTCTCTTTGATGTTAAGTGCCTGTGTAACTGAGAAAACTTTATGAGAAGGTTATTTTATTGTGTTTTGTTTCTTTCTTCTTTCTTTCTTTTGTAGGTTTTTTACATTCAGCTTTTAACTTCGGGCATGAAGCTGATATCACCAACTGTCCCATTGAGGTTGATTCGGTTAGACAGGGTGCCTTAATTTTGTTCATAATGAAAGGTCTTCAATACCTGGAAATGGAGGCAAATAATAATGTTAGCACGGTCTTTCTTTCTCTTGTCTCTAATCTCTATGTATCTTAATGCATCTCGTTTGAAACTTCTCATTTCTTCCTAGTCATTGAAATTGATGTGGATTAAACTTTATTTCATATGGTCAGAGTGGTTCAGATGAGGATCAAGAGTTCACATTTATACGACCCTTAGATCTCATTACAAAGGACATCGATGAATTGCGGAAATTAGTTAGAGGAAAGAAGGAAAGCCCAAAGAAAGATGAAGCTTTAGCCAAGGAACATGAAGAAGAACGTGGGCGCAGAGAGGAGATCGAAAGTAGGGAAAGGCGAAGGGGAGAGAAGAGTGCAAGGGCCACAGGAAGGCCGAGTAGACTGGGGACTGCAGGAGTGGCCGGAGAGGGGACGGGAACCGTGGCCGAAAAGGGGACGAAAATGGTGAGAGGGAAGAGATCAACGGTAAGAAGATACTTCAATCGAAATTGATGGGAAATTAGGAAAAAAGCATATTACTTCTGTATTGATGATGAAGATGAAGAGACCCTTGCCTTGGTTAGAATTAGAAGTGGCTCTAAATCAACACTTTCTGGGATTATGTGAACATTACTTGCATCTCTTTTGTGAATATTGCTCCATGCACAGTTCAATTGGTGCTTTCTTTGGTCTTGAAAGTTGAAACCACGTTGTTTCGGGAATTATGGATTGTCGTTGTCGTGTCATTGTAATGTTGGCCGGTCTAATCGAAAGGTGAGGTTCGGACTGGGTTAGAGCGGTTCATACTCATGCATTCAACTTCAATTTTATATTCTCAATAATGATGCGGTTTGGTCTTTTTTCATATTGTTAAAACTGGTTGAATAAACCGTTGGTCAAATATTCAACTCTGATCCTTAATTCCAATAAAATCAATCTGGGTTGGTTTTTGTTCCTAAATTCTGGTTTTTGAGTTTTCAGGTATCGTAAAAGTCGAACCAATAACTTGGGTTATTGGATATTAAATAATTAAAAGCAATCTGATAGAAAATGACTTATGGCTTGATTGCAATCGGTTTTTGATTATGTATTCAAATAAAAAACTGATCGGTTCAGTTCAGTTGCTGACTTTGCCAGCTCTAGGTTCAATTGACGTCTAATTCAAAGTAGACCCGAACTGAATTGACCCCCTTCCGACCGAAAAAACATAAATAATCTTCAGTAACGGAATTTTTGGTGGTTCGATTCAGGATCCATGTAACCATGGGTCAATTGGACCGGGACCATCCATCTTAACTTCTTTTGGAAGTGACAGAAATGGAAACCCCGATAAGTAATGTGGAAATTAGAATTAAAGAACATTTTCCGTATTTCAAATAAATATGCGGGTAGAAAGTTGTTTTTTCAAAATTTCAAAATTTCATCCCCTTCTCGTGTCTCATCTTCGGAGCGGTTTTCCCCAAATCTCTCCCACCACCTCAGGCGCGCGACACCTCTCCGTCTTCTTCTTCCTCCCTCCATCTCTGCGTCAACGTCCTCCTCTCTAGGAATCCTCTCTATTCTCCTCCGATTTCGGCGTTGCCCTATTCATCCTAATTTTATAAATGCTTCCTCCCGCTGATAATGATGAAGATTCAGCGAAGCCTGACGGAGACACCGCCTCCGATGTCCATGCAGAAGCTGATGGATCGCCTCTAAATGATACAATTCGAGCTGCCTGCGTATCTGTTGACACAAGTCATCCTGGAGCCGACGAGGCTGAAGCTCCGGAAATGCCTGAAATTACAGTTAATGCTATTGATCATATAATTGGAGACTCGGATCATTCTGTTGATCCTACCGGTGCATCTGCTGATAGTGATGATGAAATTGGGAAAGAAAAGAAGATTAAAACTGACGGAAACGAAGAGATTTCTACTCCTGTGCATAATGAAAGTTCAAATGTGAGGCACTCTTTTCTGTTGGATGAAAATCATTATGATGGCAGTGAGTCGGGAACAGAAGAAGAGCAGTCAGCTTTCATGAAGGAGCTTGAAAGTTTTTTCAAGGAAAGAGCAATGGAATTCAAGCCACCCAAGTTCTATGGAGAGGGGTTGAATTGCCTTAAGTGAGTTTCCTTGTGTATATGTGTGGTGCTGTTATTTCACTTGAGTTGCAGCCTTTCTAATTCATAGCATATTGCTGTCGCTTTAAGGTTGTGGAGGGCTGTGAATAGGTTGGGTGGCTACGACAAGGTACTTTTTTGTGACAATCTTGATTGAGTTCTACAATTTTCTCATCATATAAGTGATGCGTAATGTTTTTTTACAAAGTCAATGTTAGATAATGATGCTCAGCAAGTTTTGTAGTTTGTGTTTGGTAAGTGGATCATTCTTTGAGCTTCAGTCCTCATCATCATAAGGAAACAGATTAGCGATTTTCACTCAACATCTAAATGTCCTTAATTATAGAGAGTCACGTCATAGAAACTTTGTAGGAAGTGGAAAATTTCTTCTTAAGTCCAATTGATTAAGATTCAATATAATGTAAAATGTCTTCTTCCAACTTGAGCCTTGATAAGCGGATTGTATTTTCTTCCAGGTAACTTCATGCAAATTATGGCGGCAAGTTGGAGAATCATTCAGGCCCCCAAAGTAAGGGATAGTATTAGTTGATGAAATCATTTCAATATTGTCAAAGGGCCTTCCTGTATATTGTATTTTAATTATTCTTGTAAATCAATCTGCAGATACTGTTTTTTTCTTTTTCTAGTCTTAATTAGGATTCTTATCAGTATGATAGATTATGATTTAACATAATTAGTTTACAAATATATGTGAGGTTTCCTAATCTACAAATTTGTGTATAATCACTTGAAGATCAGTATTTTGTTGTCATATTGTTATGACAATTAACAATTTTTTATTACTATTATCAAATGCTGATAAATTTTTTAATAAAGTTTTATTCACAAACACCCTCTATGTGATGGAATAGGTTTTTTTTTTCATTTTCCATTGTGCTGTTCCTACGTCTTTGGCTTAGGTTTTGGTTCCTTATTTGGCCAGTTTTGAATTTCCTACAAAATTAACGGTTTGGAATTCACTTTGTCCTTTTTACACTGCAGATTGCTTGGTAACTAAAACACATGTGAAAGGTTTTGACACTTACAGTAGAACCCATTTTATCAATTCTGGGTAGTTCCAACTTTTTATTGTTCTTTGATCTTGTTTGATTTACAAACAAGAATATTTAAAAATTCATTGGACCTTATATGGTGGGATAGTGTGATTTTGGTCTACTTCTAACCTATAATATCCATTTTATACATGAAGAATGAAAAAGAAGAGATACTAAATACCTGTCTTTGTTTCCTCCTTAGTTAATGAAGCTTCTATGTTTCTTGCTTCTTCGTTTTTTTTTTGCAGGACTTGCACAACTGTTTCATGGACTTTTCGAGGATTTTATGAAAAGGTGATTTTCAATTACAAAGATTCATGTTGTTTTACATCCATCTCCCAAGCTGTCTCATTTTAGCCATAGTTGTGTTGAACACAAAATGTGCTTGACTCCATGGGGCAGCAGAGAACCGCTTCGGCCACCTTGTTGCCTGGAAGGATAACACTCTCTAAAAGAAGAAACCGTTCAATATATTGATATTTAAAAGATGAGAATAACAAGCCAAACACTACTATTTAGTGAGAATTAACCCTAATTAAAATACCCTTCTAATTAGATTATTAGTTCAATCAAAATAAACCCTAATATATTTACATCAAGTTGCTTGCATCTTTATCCACACAATTGGTTCCAGACAGTTGTTGTTTTTATGAAGAAGGGAACATGTAAATTTGGCTCTTTAATCCAAGTTAAGGGCTGAAGTTTACCAATTGTGCTGCTAGTATTTTCTATATCTTGTTTTTTCTGAATATTTTTGATATGATACATCAAGGAATTTATCTCTACACCACATCATGATAAATGCATGTGTTTTTCTTTAAATTTAAATAGATTAAGCCTTTATGTGAAAAGCAAATTATGGTGATTTTTTTTTGTTGCTGACTTAGAGATGAGACATTGTGTTGCACTTCAATCAACAGTTATTTACTTTTTACTGTCTTTTATGAGATACTAATGCCTTTTGTGGTTTTAAGGCACTTCTTGATTATGAGAAGCAAACTCATGGCGGAGAGCTTTCTGTGCCTATTGTTTCCAACTCAGAGGCAATTAATATTGAAAACCAGGTGAATATAAAACTAGAAGTTTCCTTTACATGTGAATCACCTGATGACAATGAAATTATGCTATCCACCTCATATTTTTGCAGGGATCTTCTGTGGCTAGAGCACGTAGAGATGCTGCTGCACGTGCTATGCAGGGATGGCATTCACGTCTTCATGGTAACGGTGAAGTTGGTGACCCTCTTATTAAGGTTTGGTGAATAATTTAATGCATGAGTTGTCAACTTAAGTTACTTCATTTTTATGTAGTTTTCTTTGTCACAGTTTAACATAGTCACTTGAATACGTAGGATAAAAATTCTCCTTCTCCTTCCATGCAAAAGCGGGAAAAACAGCTCAGAAGTATTGGTAGGACTACTCTTGTCTCTCTGTCAAGTTTGTGAGTATTTGCTTCTAGCAAAGCTCTTAATTTTTCTAATATATCAACACAGGTTTACTAAAACGTAAAAAATCACCGTATGTGGAGCATGTTGTGAAGGCTGTGCGGAGCAGAACATCGAAACCTCAGTACAACTTTTGTTTTTTTTTTACACTTGACATTGATGCAAAAAAATTGTTATTTTGATCAGAATTATGGTGACAACTATCCATCCTCAACCCTTCTTTTAGTTTGCAAAAACAAGGAAATATCTTGACTTGGTGCACTATTTTGTATGTTATTTGTAGAGTGGATACAACAGTAATTGATATTGGCCCTCCAGCAGATTGGGTGAAGATCAATGTGCAGAAAACTGTGAGTGTCTGTTTTTAGCGTTTTGGATTTGTGATGAGAACATCACCTATCAAGCCTTTTGTTATTCTATTTATTCTTCAGCTATTATATTATGGTTTGCTTTGATGGACTCTATTCTCTTATCATCTAAGATTGATGTTTGCTTTTAATTAAATACTACTAAGATATTTGGATGTATTATTATGATAAAATTGTAGCTTTAACCTTCTAATCCTTCCTCTTCACTTCACCTTGTCTGTTGCATCTCATGATTTTTCTCACTACGCCTGAATCAGCAAAATCTTCTTTATTTGACAGAAAGATTGTTATGAGGTATATGCTTTAGTTCCAGGACTTCTGCGAGAGGAGGTAACTGTACTAATATCTAAAACATCTTGGAAGCTACTTGTTTTTTGGTTTTTCATATTTCTCCTTTTATATGTTTGTGGTTATATCTATTATGAGTTAGTCAGTTGTCATTGCTCTAGCCTAAAATGCCATGAGAAGAATACTATTTTCATGTCTCTTTTTCCGTTGCCTGGGAAAATTGTTCTGATTAATGGCTTACATGATTAAATCAACCTATATGACGTAGAAGGTTAAAAATGTATAATAACTGAAATTATGGTGTTTCTTTGCATGTTATTTTCAATCTCACAGGTTCGTGTTCAATCGGATCCGGCAGGACGACTTGTTATTAGTGGTGAACCTGAGCATCTTGACAACCCATGGGGTGTGACACCTTTTAAGAAGGTACAGACTATGTTTGGATTTTGTACTAGAAGAAATTAGGATCTTATACTATTATACACGTAGCAGCTTCTCGAAATCCCTGCTAGAACTACACAAATGGCTCAAATCATTTAAAGTGCTATAATGTACATAAATTGTTTATAACAGTAAGTACTCGGGACATCAAAGTTTTAGCGAATAAATATTTCTTGTAATCAAGATGCTAATCATTCCGTTGTCTACGTTGTGTTCTTGTTGTATCGTCTGTCTAGTTTGATTATAGCACGTTTAAGCATCTTAATTTTGATTTTCTTTTTACCAGGTTGTCAGCCTTTCTTCAAGGATCGATCCCCATCAAACATCTGCAGTTGTGACCTTGCACGGACAATTGTTTGTGCGCGTCCCGTTTGAGCAGTCACTGTAAGCATCTGCAGATGAGGTTATGCTGGTATCCAATTTATAATTTCAGGGCGTCAGAAGTCTAGTGTAGCTTTTTTTTGTGGATCATTGACAAATTACGGCCACACTAGATCTAGATGCGATGTTTAGGTAGCCGGTTTTGCTCTCTAAACTATCGAATTTGGAAAACTGTCGAATTTGGTTAGGTACTGGAGCTCTTGTAATAACCTGATCTAGTTTTGTTTAGCTTAGAGTTGTCGCTTAACAAACCCTAATTTCTCATCGATAGATCACGTTACAGGTTTTGATGTGATTGTTTGGTGAGAGTAGTAAACAATAGTATTTGTATTTGCGCGCCAAGTAGAAAATACGATTACTGTCTATTATTTGCTATAAGTTGATTGGTCGTATACTATGATGTTTCATGTTCAAGACCCGGCCCAAAACCTGAATTCGATTATTTAACCCGATCTGAAATTTTGCGGTTGGTTTGGGTCCACTGCAGTTTTTTTCCATTTGTGTTAAGTATATTTTAATTTAAACTACTAAAATAGATGCGTTTTAACTTATTTTTTCTTTTTTTTTTAATTTCAAATTGTAGAAAATAAATAAAAACTATATTTAGTAAAACATTGAAAAAATAAATCAAAAATATTTTTCAGTATATATTTTATTTTCATGTCTAGATTGGTTTGATTATTGATAAATGAGTCCCAGTTAGGTTTTGAATTTTTTTATCAACTTAAAAAAAATCAATTCAACCCAATAGTTAATATTAAATTAAAATATAAAAATGAAAATTTTAATTGATCCAAATATTACAGGTTAGATTAAAACTTGTGAGTCATCCCCTAATTTTTTGTGCTTCCGGTCAGATATCTTCCGGTCAAATATTGTGGGATTGATTCAGCCATGGATTCCTTACCAAGTACGGCTGGAAAGTTTTTATAATACATAGGAGAGATGCTTTTAGGGCATCGAAGATCATGCAACAACGGGCATTAAACAACCCTAAGATCGGGGTGCTCTGGAACTCCGAGGAGGTTGAGGCTTACGGCGACGGAGTCAGATGGGTGTTGGGAGGGTTAAGAGAGAAGAACGTGGTCAGCGGGGAGGTGTCTGAGTTGAAGGTTTCGGGATTGTTCTTTGTCATTGGACACGAACCAGCCACTAAGTTTCTGGATTGTCAGCTAGAATTGGATTCTGAGGTTACGTAGTGACAACGCCGGGAACGACATTGACCAGTGTTCGTGGAGTTTTTGCAGCGGGAGACGTTCAAGGCAAGAAATATAGACAGGCCATTACTGCTGCTGGCACTGGTATCTCTCTCTCTCTCTCTCTCATAATCAGTTCCTCTGTGAGTTTATGTAGACATTTAGCTACATGTAACCTCAGCCGAAATGTTTTATGTTTGTTAACTCGACTTGAAAATTGTAGAATTCTTCTCGGGGTGAACAGCCTACATGATCGTAATTGTAGAATTCGTATTTCCAGGCTTTGGTAGTTGATGTTAAAACACGATCTCACGTAGCAATTTCTTTCTTGTTATTGAAGTTTTAGTTGCACTGATGCTAGAAATATGAGGTAAGCTCATCAAATGTTGCACCATTTTTCAACTAAGCGCATGCTGAAAAACAAACAGGTTGCATGGCAGCTTTGGATGCAGAGCATTACACGATCTAAGCGCATGTGAGTGAGGTTTAGAATACACTTTATATACATTTTCTTCTGAATTTGTTCGGTTTTTGCCCACCATATTTCTATTGCGGTGAACTCGTTAGAGATTTGATATTTGAATCATACTTGTTTCGTTTTTTGTTGTCCTTGATGGGTTTTTTGTGGTTTGTAAAGCTTTCAATTCTCATCCTGAACTCCCAAAGATGTCTTTGTAATCATATTCTTGAGCTCGACTATCTCGCGAGATTGATAAATTTGAGAAACGTGTTAGGGGGCACACTTTCATTGGGTTTAGCTTCTTAGAATTTGATGATTTGCGTAACATCGACAATGGGTGCCCTCGTATTTAAAATCGTTAAACAGAAGTGAATGTAATATCGGGAAAAATGTCATTTTAACCCTTGAACTATGGGACGAGAGACAAATGAACTTTACACTATAAGGAATAAAGTTTGACGCCACTGCAAAAACGAAAAATTTGATCGCACAACGATCGCTACAACTTATTCTTAAAACTTTACCCGTCACGGCCTGCCAAGATGGACCTTGTTCTAGCCGACCATCACGAAGAATGAACAATTACTTGTCTTTACTAGTCGATTGGACCATGTCTTAGGTCGACTGTGCTTGAACATTTGTCGGTCTTGCTTCTTTGATAGATCGATCAATCGATTTGTCAAAATTATTGAGATCTATCCCGTTTCGGTGTACGAGCAAGTGCATGTCTAGGATCGGACATGTTCTTTCAGCAGTTTTGCTTGTGTTTTTCCCTTTCATAGGTTGTCGTGTGGTCTGAAATTGAAAAACTCTACAAGGATTCAATTAACTCAATTGCACCACATTCCGGTTCGCTTCAGAATCCAGAAACGGTTGGGTAATGGGTTGGTCAATTCCACCCATCCGAGCCGAACCGACGAATAAATTTTCTAGTCCTAACCGGTTCAGGTAGCAAAGCTGCCTCCAATTCCACAGGTGAGTTTCTTCTCAGATCCTGCAATTGTCCAACGCAGTCGCCATTGATTGATGATTTTGAGCTTCTGCGGGTAATTGTAGAAGAAGCAGAAGAACTATGGAGGAATATCCTGAAGAGATTCGTACGCCGCCTGTGAGGCTGGCTTCGTTGGTTGGATGTCCGGAGCTTCACTCTACCATCTCTGCGCATCTCAATTCGGAGCATCCCCCGATCCATACCATCGCCTTCCCTGACCTAACACAGCTTTCTCTCCTTCTCTCAAATCACAAAGATCCCTCTTCGCCAGACGCTCCTCCCCTAGCCGGAATCTTAAAGCGGGATTGGCTTCGCAAGCATCGGACTAAGGTTCCCGCCGTTCTCGCAGCTCTCTTTCCTTCTAAACACGTATCTGGCGATCCTGCCCAATGGCTTCAGCTCTGCTCCGATATTGAGCTCCTCAAGTCTGCATCTTCCCGTTTCCTTCTATTTTTGTTTTCGCTTATCACAAGTCTTGTAGCATTCATAGTTAGAACGAACCATTTTTTTCCTTTACAGAACCCTGATTCGCGCGAGGACCATAAAATGGATTATCGTCATCGTGCACTCCAATTCCAAGGGTATACTCTATTCTTTTCCAAGTTGCATCTCTTCCTATATTTGTCAGTTCAGCTAAATCTTTATACTCTTCTCAGAAGTTTTCGACCCATCTTTAGAATATTAGCACGTTTAATTGTGTTAATTAATGTTTACTATCTTTATATCATTTCGTAAATGCAATGCTCTGGTGTGGCTGTTCTTAATGCCCATGTCTTACTTGGAGAAAGACTACTCCTTAGTGCCACCTTTTTGAAATGATATGAAAGAGCTTATACTATACTATGTGGAGAATGTATTTTTTACTATAAGCAAGGAAAGCTTACAAACTGCGATCGAAATTTGGAATCTTCGAAATAACTGATGCCGATGACATCAATGAAGATCGAATGACTGCTCTTAGTAAACGAGCTGAAGTGGAGTCCAAATATTTTGTGTTTCTTAATCCAAATGATGTTACAGAGCTCAAACAAGCAATGACCAGGCATTGTTTTGGTTTTACTCTTTTCCAGTTCATTTGAGTTGCTTCTGCAGGCTAGGTAACATATTCTCTGCATTGGCAAATACTTATTATAAAGACGAAGGAAAAAGGATTAAATCACGTATTGAGAAAAGATCAAATAATTCTTTTGAGCTGAATGTTCGTTATTGCTTCAAAGTACGTTATGTTTGCCTCTAAGATGTTAAAACCGTTTTTGGTTGATAAATTTTGCACCAATTTGCAAGCTCTATTGCACTTCACTTTCAATAATCTTTGCTTTCTTATTGGCCGAGGATATCCATTTGGCACATCATATATTATCTATTTCCTTGAATAATGTCATGTCTATTTCTTCTAACTTAGACACTGATTCCTAAAATTGACAAACTACCGATCCTCTTCAAAACCCATGAGATTGCAATTAGTAGTTGCATTCACTCAGGGCATTGCCCTCCTATTATTAGTTATTTTTCGAGCACCGCACCCCAGTATTATATTTGTGCTCTCATAATACATCGGTTGTGAGGACAGATCCATGCTTGACAATGGTTCATTGCTTGGGTTGCTGCTTGTAAACTGTCCTTTTTACTCAACTCCACTTCGTCTGCATTTTTATCATTATACTTTTCTTTAATATGATCATGAATTAAAACAGCTTACAATTTTTTGTCGAAGTATACTGTTTTTTATGATACACTTGCACAGTTACAAATGTTCCTCAGAGTTACTTATCAAAATTTACTAAGCTACTTACAGTATCACGATCCTCTCAAGAAGGAGCCTCTAAATCAGTGCATGCATCATAAAAAATTCCAATAAACTTGATATCCTTTTTAATCCTTGCTGTGTACTAAAGCATTTGAAAACTCTGTTAGTGAGACTGGAATGCTGGAATTGTTTTTAGTTTCAGCAGCTCAGGAATTCAAAATGTTGTTTCCTTGCTATGTACTGTTTATTATTTAATTGCCTGTGTTTTGTTCTTTCTCACATTTTCATACTTGCTCATGATTCTTTGTCCATGACCAGGTTGCTGTATATGCAGAATTTCGAAGAGACTGGATCGAAGCCTTAAGGTTTTATGAGGATGCATACAACACATTACGGGAGGTACATTCTCATAACCATCAATCCAAATCATTTTGTTCCACTGGAGAAGCATTATTTTAAATGTTTTCTGTTACATTTGGAGTAATATTTAGATTAAACAACTATTTAAATATCACATAAATAATCTGAGAAAGGAAAAAGAGAAAGGAAAGAATAAGTGGTCAAGCATTAAATATTTAGTTTCGCACATGTAATTTTTGAAAAAAGTAAAGATTTGCTATGTAGCTGAATAAAGATAAGGAAAGAAAAAGATTTTGCTTTTTTTTTTAATAAAAAAGATGAGTATGCACTAACCGGGTTGCATCATCAAAATTATCTTCTTAGCAGATGATTGGCACATCAACAAGGTTGCCTGCAATCCAACGAGTAATTGAAATCAAAACTGTCGCTGAGTTGGTACATTTTAAGATATCAACCCTTTTATTACATAGTGGAAAGGTTATGGAAGCAGTAATCTGGTTCCGCTGACACACTGCATCTTACAGAAAGCTTTGTGGAGTGCCACAAGCAGCATTCCTTCACTGGGAATGGCTGAGTAGACAATTTTTAGTGTTTGCTGAGTTGCTAGAGACATGCGCAGAAATCACTGAAAGTATATCATCGCTGGTTCAAGGCAATGTAGACAGAAATGTGACGGAGTGGGAATTTCTCCCAGCTTATTATTACCAGGTTGCCTGACTATTTGATCTATTTAGCATCATTTTTATCGCATGAAAGTATATTTATTTGATTTTGTGCGACAATCCCCTCCTCGTCAACAGTTAATACTTAGACTTTTATGTCATTATGTGAAACTATTGATTTTATGTTTTACTTTTGGAAAACTGTATTTCTCAGAACTCTATCTGCAGGGATTTATAATTGAACACTTTTATTTTTTCTTTTTCGTCTAAAAATCACAAAATATGTTGAAGAGTGAGAATCTCTCGTGTCTGTGGCTTGGTCCATAAACAAACAGACCTTTTAAACTTTTGTAGAACGCCCCCCAAATTGTCAAACCAGCAAATAAAACACGGAAGCTCGTTGGGGGAGGGGACGGGGGCTTCTTTCTCGACTGATATCATTTTTCTAGTTCATATGATTGATTGGAGGATGTTTCTTTCACTTGGGTTGACTGGAAATAAGATAATCTAGTTGAAAATTTCAGTTCTCTTTGCTCAAAATCTGGTTGAACTCACCTGAAAATGGTTGCTTACGTGTTTATATATATTCAACTAGTTCTTTCTCCTTTGATTTCTTTTTCTCTCCTTATACTTCATGATTGACATGCTGAGATTTCTTCATTTTAATGCCTTTTCAGATGGTGAAAAAGGTTACAATTCTGCTTATGTTGCCGATATTATCGTTTCTTGTTTCTAGGTCTGATTGGTGTGGATTTTGAAGATGCTCTGAATTCGTCTCCTCAAGTGGCGGCGCACGGGTAATTTGCCGGTTCATGGGTTTCTATGCTAATGAATTTCTTCTTTATTACTTCCACAAAATTCTCATTGCAAACTGTTGCATCTTCCTCGCAAACAGGTGGACAATCAGCGCAAAATATTATACTGCAGATGTTTCTGTTTGGATGGTTCATCTTCATGAAGGATTTTCGATTGAGACTACCGTCATTAGAGCATTTGGTCGGCTTTGTGTTGGTCTTTGACAAGAACAGTGTTAGTATCTTTAAACATATAAACCTCGATTTATCCTTCCTCCAGTGTGGATCTTGGTTTCCTTCCTCGAGTCTTCTTGGCCAAGTTTTTATTATGGTGAGAAAATAATAAAAACGTTTCCGCCATTTTTGCTCAAATGTGAAAAAGAAACAGCCATCGAACTCGACAAGGGAAAAAATCTTGTATCCAAGCCAAACCCAGAAAGAAACATGCATCCGACGTGGAAAATAATTTTGAGTTATTTTTAGAATAAAATAAATATGGAAGAATGCCTGAATGAATTGGATCTTTGGTGAACTGCGGGGCCTGCCTTGACTTTTATGTGGGGAGTTGACTAGAAAATTCTTGTTATTAAAAAGCGAAATTTCTTGCCCTTAAGGTTTTCATATTCTGGCCCGACAGTTTGTGGAGGGGTAAGTCACGGTGACTCAGTAGGCTAGAGATGGGAGGCCTTTACCTGCGTCCACAAGGAGCTACTTCACATTAGAGGTAACAACTCTCACACTGCGACTATCAGGATTCGAACTTTGGTACTTGTTACCAACTCTATCATCTTTGACCGAAGAATTCTTGAAATCTATGAGATGCTCCATCGTCGACATTTTATGGCATTGATTTGAGATCAGAGAGAGCTTTGTAACAACTCCAAATCTCAACATCTCGTTTCCCGTGTATCACGATCTCTTTCTCTGGACCCTGAACACGTATATTTAGTAACTCATAATCTAAGGTGCCAGTTATTTTGACAAATAAGTTTCACTTGGTCTTTGTTGGTCGGGTTCGAAATAGGAACCGGGTTTGAGAATTCAAAATTATTAGAAACCGCAGGTTCAATTCATAACGTCTCGTTTTAGTCAATTGGAAAGCAACATTCGATGCCCATTTCCTTACCGTATTTTAATTCGTCTGTATAATTTTTTATAGATTATATGTTTTCAATTTCACACTGTTATGACAGGGATTTAAAGACCTTCGCTAGTCCGTCGTGATTTAGGTTATATTTATTTTTTTGATAGTTCATCCATCCACTACCTATTAAGCACTTGATGTGTCTCCAAAACAATTTAATTTTCTAGAGTCCTATTTTCTTTGGTCCGCGTGTGAATTTGCGTAGCGTGCCTTAGTGACAAATAATTAAAAATTTCAAACGATAGATTTGTGTGGGCAGGTGATACTTGAACCTATTTAACATTTCAACATCTACGATAAGATATAAAAATGTGAACTTGCCACTTTTATTTTTAAAAATCCTCCATCATACTCAAACAGTGTGACATTTTTACAAATTCTTTTGTATAGTTGTTACACTACATCAATCGTTGCTCATTTAGTAAAGAGCTTGCAACCCAATTTCAAGCATAGCAAGCTAACTTATAGTGGTATATCCAGGTCCAGCCAATGGAATCCGGACCTCTAGTTTTCGTGCAATTGTCAGTTTGCACCTGGCCCAGTTCGAGTTTGTCCCCATGAGGCGTGATCCAGTTCTTGTGGGTCAAAAAACCAACATAAAATTAGATGAAATCCGACCAAAATCAGATTATGAATATTGATGCATTAAACCATAATCCACATTCAAAATTACCCATACTAATTATTAAATACGATTTGATTAGTATAATTAGAAAATTTAGCTTTCTGCAGTTAGCAATAATGTGATATCTTGCTCCACCATTCAATTGTTCTTCATAATCAAAGAATAAAAATAAGTTACTATATGTAGATTAACACTACATCCACATTTTATCAACAAGAAATCGCTATAATTTCATCTCCTTCCTCAAAATTTTACCGTTCCTACACGCACAGAATCACAGATACTATAAACCACCTAGATAAGAGTAAGTTGGAGCTTCGACCGGTTTGGTTGAGGCTCGACCACTTCCAAATGAATCCTCACTGTCTGTAGGACCATGTATGAAAGGGTCCCATCCATCTTCTTGATCTTCTGCTCTCGTTCATCTGCAATCCATTCTCCACTTCCCTTCTCGCCTCTCGGAACGAGATACACTGGTCCTTCAATCCCATACCTACAAACACGACGCAATCGCTCTTACAAAAGAAATGATGCGTTTTTTTATCGATGACTGGCAAGAAAAATGTAATACAGAGGATATATAGTGAAGGAAACATACTTGGGAACAAATACTATAAAACCATTGGATCTTATTTTCACTATTCTGGCTTCTGCATCTGTTGGCCTACACATGCGTGTCATTGAAAACGGTTAAATATGCGTCACACAAGTACCTTGTAGTGAACTTACACAACAGACAAGACTTACCGTTTTCTGAAGTAAGTTACAGTATGGATCTCCACTGAGGCTCGACTAGCCATTTGGGCATTTCTATGCCGATAATTCAAATCTGATGATGGATATAATCGTTATGGGGTCGTTTTTTCCAACTGTTTACGTGTTCGACAAATGAAAATATCCCTTACTGTCAGCTATATTGGTGAGTAGTTGTCTGTCCTGAAACATCGGCGGTAGTTTGATGATGCCCAAAGAAGCTGCAAGCAATCTGTGTACGATAACATCTGCAAACAGAGTTTGGCTGATAGTGAATGCTAATTACTTATAGAGTAACACAGTAATGAATGCCCAAAAATAAAGTAAACCTGCATATCTTCTAATAGGAGAGGTGAAATGAGTGTACAAGGGTGCTGCAAGCCCATAATGATGGTATTCAAGAGGGCTAAGATCCCCACTACAAAAATAAACTGCCTACAAGTAGAACTCAGAGTGAAAGACATTAAACACAATATTCCAAGATATGTACTGTCATGTTATGTAATGATGTAATGATATTTACCTGAGTCATGCATCGGGTTGCGAGAATTCGAATCAACTTATTAAAGTATGGATCATCACCCTGGAAATAAATATATTGTAGATGAACCAAATCAAATAAAAATGATGTCCTCCCATATTTTACAATCCAGTGACATTTCATGACATGGGCGTAAGTAACTACTAGCCAGCCTCACATGGGCAGCCAAAATTATACACAATCATAATCTCAAACTTTGCCTTTAAGCCATAATAATTTGCCCCTAATATGTAAATGTTGATTGGAGCAACCAAAACCTCACTATTACTCCCTTGAAAAAAGGAACTATGAAAAAGATATATCATACAATCTTCCTCATAAACTTGATATGAAACTTATTCAAAAGATGAACGGTAATTTAACATGATTTTAGAATTAGAAACACATACAATTGAACTTAACTACAGTTTGCTGTGGCTTAATTTCAGTGAAATGTACAAGTTACACTTTAAAACAATTCCGATAGACAAGTTCTATTCAACAGAAAAGAAATACACAAGCTACTTTTATTGATTAAATCAGAGTACAATAGGTGAATGAGTCACTCCACCCATTGTACACTGTTGGAACTTCAAGAGAAAATCACCCAGCAACCTTCTCCCGTCTCTTTTCTTTAATTCCTTCTTTTACATTTTCTTCAATATATTCCCCTCCCCAAGTAACTACTTTCCAGTTACAAAACACTTCTCACTACTTTACCCCTCACTCTTCCGTCTCCTATTAGTAAATTTTATAGTAGGCTATAATATTCTTTTAGGATAAGTTCAGGATGATATGGATAACTAACAAAAAACAATGTAGATTGACAAAGAAAGCATCTTCTTGAACTACAGCTCAGTGATGGTGTTCGAGTCATGTTGAAAATTTAGACTAAACATGTCAAATTTAAGAGAAAGATATTTACCACAGCGTTATCAAGTGAATCAGCAAGTGCCTTCGATGATGAGACATCCAAGCTGAAACCAACAGCTGCAGCTGTATGGAGCAAAGGTTCAAGCATCTCTCTCGTTGGAGATGGATGTCGCCTACAGTCAGAAAAAGTGAAAATGCATTACCCAACTGGAAGTTCTAGTTAAGCTAAAATTATATTTCTATTTAGTATGTGGATTTTAATACAACTCAAAAAATTGTTAAAATACATTCAACTTCTAGCCAATTATTGCCCAGTTAGCTAACATGGATACATTGGCCCCCCATGAAAAACCGCCGTCTGCCAAATAATATCATCTCAAAAACCAATATACTTTGTATCGTGTTGATTGGTAAGACGATGAAGGACAATTTAAAACAAAAAAAAAAAGAACAACAGCACGCCATTTACCTTAACAAAGAACACAATGGGAAATGTTTAAGAATTTTTTCTGCAACTGATACATTTGCCGCAAGCATAAACTCCTCAACCATTTGATTGGCTTCTCGAATCTGGTACATTCCTGAAAAATTGATAAAAAAAAAGGAACAAGAAAGTCAAGTCACCTAAACAATGCCATATTTGACTGAAAAAAATAAACCCTAAAAGGAAACAAGAAAATTTAACGTTAATTTGGAGATAATAATCCACAGCATATAGCTTTTCTTAATATTAAGACATATAACTTAATGCCAAAGTTCGTGTAAACAGCTGAAACAACATTGCTTGTGGAACTAACTTTCAGCAGCAGGAAGAAAGGGCTTTATGCTTCATATTTTACATCAAAATGGGTTATGGAAAAATAAGCTTGCTACCACAAAAGCTTACCAATATCAAGTGGATCATGTGTTTCAGTATCAATTTGAAATTTGACTTCAGCAGAAGCAAGAGTTAAAGCTCCCCTCTCAATTCGTCTCAATCTCATTGTCTGTCAAACGAACATAAAAAACAAGTTCCAGAAAGATATAAAATGAGAGTTCATTATCGTCATTGAATTTGGCATGAACAAAACATCAATCTTCCTAACAACAGTGCCCCAACGCATGCATACCTTGGCTAAAGCATTCATGTTTCTCAAATCTGTTGTAACTGGATCCATCAATCGGCTAGAAAATTTATCCAAAAGAAACAGATTGATCACAGTTTTTCCTTTAGGAATCACAGGATTGTTCAAGCACAATAAATTTCAATAAAATTCTTCCCCATATTCACACCAATAAACACATTTAAATGATGAATCGATTGCAAATTTTTGCTAGATTAGTTTAGACAACCTAATAAGGATGAAAAAAGAAACCACAAAAAATATGTTTTTCGTAGGAGTTAAAAGTTTGTAAAATACACATGGAAATAGCATATGAAAATAGTTTCAGCCTTATTTTCCCATCAAATTTTTGAAAAATCAAAATCTTCTTTCCTCTCTGACAGTAGTCACAGGCCACCACTTAGAAATTTGAGAAACCAATAAGCATAACTACTTAATTTATTCGCAATAAGCATAACTACTTAATTTATTCGACATGACACTCATCAATTTGATGCAGTAACTAAAACAGCTTTCCATGAAGAGAATCAATCTAACCATACTCTCCTTCATCACTTATTGTTAGTAATGAATTACCACATTTAGCAATGCAAGTGGATGAGAAATAGAGACTCATTCCTACTGATCCCTCCAAAATACAATTTTTAGCATTAAAATAAATAAGAGTAGATTGCATAAGCTTAGATCCATAACATCATATTACTCATTTCTAATTACACCGGCATATTGCATTGACCTACAATTAGAGCCAAACTGGTAAATATGAAGCTTTCACTGAACTATCTTCATATTTGAGTGTAATGAATCAAAACCAGCATCACCCTAATCTTTCAACAAAATATAAAATGAAGACATGATTTTGCAATGAAACATGGAATGAGAAGAACCTGTCATCCATCCTTGCTTGAGCTTCAACATAAGACAATGCAGCACAAGATTTTATGATACTTTTTGTGTATCTTGTAGAAATTATCTCAGCAGTAGGTGTCATTTCCTGAAAAATCAAGCAATCTCAGCATTAGAGTAGTGAATGCACAGAGAATCAGTTTAATGTAAATAAGAAAGGTACACAGAGCAACAACCAAGTAGGTAATGTTCCAGTGAGATTTTTGCAAGAGAGTCAATGGATGAAAATATAAATTTTGCCCAGAACTACCATCAAAGAGTTTTATTTTTATTTTTCCTTATGTGGAGTTAAATTAAAAGCAGTGAAATGTAATGACTTCATCAATTTCCTTCAAGAAGAGAAACCTATTATGAATTTCCATGATGCATTTTCTGAGTAAAAAATATTTGACCAGACTGTACACCTACTGTCAACAAACACAGTACTAGTGCATTATAAATAAAATTTTGGTGCTTATATGTGGTGGAAAGAAACTTATTCTCCATGAAGGATGATATAATCCTAGTAAATTACATACCCAAATAACAGAGAAAGCTAGCCTTTCCACATCGGCCCGAAGAGAACATATATCTGTAAGAAAAGTTTTTATTAAGATGAGATGTATGCTAAAAAAAGTAATCGAGGATTATATCATCAAAGGGATCAGGAAAACAACTAAGAGAGAGACCTTCTGTCAAAGGCTTTGGAAGCATGTCAATCCTCCGCTCAACGAGGTAAACAGATGTGCCCCTTTGTGAAGCTTCCTCGTCCAATGGAGTGCCGGGATACACAAAGTTTGTTACATCAGCAATATCTAATTGAATTTAATTAAGATAATTTGAAACTCAAAACACTAAACAAATAAATAAAAAATGCCGAATTTAGTTTTTGGCTAAAAAAAAGAAAAAGAAATGCACTTGTCGGAACCCGGCAAAAGACCACTACCAAAATAAATCCAAATTGAGAGTTCAAAGAATTCCCAACAGGTCCTGGATCAATCTTGATCATAGAAACAGTGTTTCAAAAAACAATTTAGACATATTCTGTCCTATTATATTTCAGCAGGCAAAAGGATACGAACTCCAACTTCAAAATTCCCATTTGGAAGAGTCATACAGTGGAGTGCATCATCAATGTCCTTACATCCTATATAAATCGAAGGCAAACTTATTTCAGTATTAATATGTATATAAAAAATGATGTCACAGCTTGTAAGTAAAATGGCATATGAAATTGCTCACAGACCAGGAGGATCCACACTAAAGACACATAAGTTCCGCAAGTCCTGTCGAATGGGATTTGCCAAATCATCAAAAGAAACTGACCACGGTAATGGTGGCAAGCAAGCCAGTACTTGAGAAGAAAAGGGTTTAGAGTTAATATCATTCTCTATCAAAACCACCTGCATAGAAACACAAACCTCGATTGATGCCAATAAATGATAACTCTAGAATCACATTAATACATACTAAGGAATTGCAAATTTACTTGTTGAACAATTTCTTCATCTTTATGGGAGACTTCCGAAAATAAAATAAAAATAATAACACTGTATTTTCTGTTTTAAGAATGAACTTGGGATAAACAATGGTCACTGCCCCTCTTATTCCTTTTTCCACTAATCACTTTAACATAAAAGAAGATAAGCGCACAAATTACTTTGTACCTCACTTTCAGTATCTCTATCTCCAATTCTTCCTATAGTTCGAACATAATGACCAGAAGGATGTCTTGAGAAACGGTCCCAAGAATCAACAGCCACCATGATTCTCTTGTCCAAAAGATTTTCAAGTTGTCGAGTTTGAATCCGAATTTTTGGAATTCTCCTATCTTTAGATACAAATAAGGCATAAGCAATACCACCACTTCCAGCAGGCATAGGCATTGGCTCTAAGGATCCACAGTAACTGCATTAATCAGATCATATCAGACAATGCATCCCGTTACTGAAAAAGTGTAAAGGAACCAAGGACAATTACTATTTCAAGTCAACATGACAAACATATGTAATTCTGGCTGACATCAACTAAATATTATCCTACATAGATTTTCAATTTAAAGTAGATCATCACAGAGACCTTCGAGAACTTCGCATACTGCACG
The DNA here is from genome assembly GCA_003255005.1 of Begonia fuchsioides. Classification (NCBI taxonomy): domain Eukaryota; kingdom Viridiplantae; phylum Streptophyta; class Magnoliopsida; order Cucurbitales; family Begoniaceae; genus Begonia; species Begonia fuchsioides. Next base: position 79,526 of record QAOC01017296.1, read on the forward strand.
CTAATTTAATGCTCTCAATAACTATTTCTGATTAACTTAAAGACAAATTTTAACATGTTTTATATTTTATTACTAATATAAAAAAAATTCCTTATTTCCTTGCTTTGTGCAAAATGAGAAGAAACATGAGATGACCTGAGATAATATCTTTAGCAAGTTTGAACTTACGCATGCCAGTTTCGCTTTATAATGCCAATAACACGTCCAGTAGGCCGACAAGATCCAGAATTGGACTCTCCACCATTGGGCAAAGCTGCAGATCTAGGGGCATCATCAGCACTTGAAGGGACAAGGCGCACATCTTCTCCCCCTTCATCTTCTGCAAAGGTAAAACAGAAATTAAAGAAAAAAAAAATTAGAAATTCTGTACCAAGCGATAACTACCATGATAACATCATTTTCATTCAAGCAAAATTGAACATGGTCATGAAGCTTAATCCCACACCAAAAATATTGATATAGTTGTCATGAGTAATTAATGTGTGGATGAGGAAATCAATTTGCTGCCAAATGAGAAATCTTACATGAGTACTAAGGCATCATTATTACATCGTTCTACTTTCTGGAGAATGCTATAAAAAAATTCTTCCACTTGTGTCCTTGCTCTAGGGGAATAAAATAAGTAAATTTGTCCTATCTTACTCACTCCTTTCAAAGAAAAAAAAACACCCTGAGGAGGATGAGCCATCATAATGTCTTTACCTTCATCAACTATTGCTAAAGACTTTTCCTCATGCCACTGGTCTTGAGGCAGCAATTCCACTGCCACTATGTCACCATCAAAGGCCCTATTCATGCTTGTTCGCCCATATATAATTATTTCATCACCAATACTCTCACTTCCAACATATGCTTCAAATGGATTGTAACGATTAACACGAAGTTTTCCTTGATGCAAAATGCCACGATGTAAACCTGCTGTGATCTCTGACATGGGCTTATGCTGAAGAGCATAAAAGGAAGATTACCTTTCAAAAAGATTAAAAAAATACAAAGACACGGCATGAAGCACATAATTTACAAATGAAAAGTGTAGATTAGCAGCCCCAAATACAATACCTCTGTATAAATGCTTTTCCTCTTTGACGGTCTCAAATTTTCAACTTCCTCCATACTTGTATCTCCACTTGTAGAATGCACAAGCAGATCAAGCAAATCAGGTCGCCCCAATGATTTAACATATGATTCGACTGAAAAAAATGAGAGTTACGAGAAAGGTTTGCATAACGTAATTCAGCACAAAGAACATATCCACATGATTACATGACAACAAACAAGCACAAAGATATTTATACTTGTCTCTGCCGAAATTCCCTCTTCAATAGCCCTTCGTTTATTCTCCCTGTCATTAGTTATAAGTAAAACACGAGCTCCACTTCCCAGGTGACTTTGATACCACTGTGTGGCCACTCGAATGGCTGTTTAGTTATGTATAAAAAGTTACCGCCACAAATTAACGAAATCTAAGTACAACAGTTAGAAATAAAATTTCTTTAATGACATGAATATAATAAAAGACATGATATACAATAAAAATTATAACTAATTTGCAAAAGATGGGAACCTCGGTCATTGCGGTCATTTTTACTTTCTCCGCCCATATCTTTAATGTATGTATCCCTGTAGAGACATCAGCTAAGACTGGTTAATATTAGTTCCGATAATAGCATGAAAAATAGCAAAAAGAAACAGTGGAACATCTGCATAGAACAGTGACAAAAGAAAGCCCCAGGGTGTATGGGTTTTACAATACATAAATAACAAAAAATAGGTTCAGACAATCCGATAGGCAGAAAATTTTCTTTCTGAGACTTCGTGTTTCAAAAAGAGTTTATAAGAAACGGCAGCCATAATCAGACAAAATAGAGGTAGAGTTTACCTCCATAGTCCGGAAGAGCAAACACTTTACAATAAGCAGAGGTTAATATTGATAAAAATCTCAATTTTCAATTAATTTCTATCTGAAAGAACAACAGCTGTTCAATTATGATACAACTTCAGACAGCCATAATATTTACTAAATATCATGAACCAACTGAGCAGCTCCGATTAATGTTACAAGATGAATTCTTGGCAGTCAAGTTCAAACCTTGAGATTTCAGCAACTTTCCATGTTGAAAGAGAAAAAGTTTTTTAATTAAAATGGCGCATCTCCAGTAGTACATGATAACAAGGAAATCACGAAGTCAAACAGAAAACGTACTTGTGATGTTCATTTGAGAATATGAAAAATCTTCTCAGAGAATTGCTGCAGAGAGCTCTGACTCTGTTATAGATGGACAAATTATTGTTTCTAACCTCGTCCAGCACGACTGACAGTATAACAATATCATCAATCGCAGGATTCTCCAGCAAATCAATCTGCAAAGTAATCAATTTGATAGAGAAACAATCGCTCAAAAGCAAAAGGTAACGTTTTGGGATAACTAAAAGCAAACCTGAGTGAGAACGACATTTGTGTCGAGAACCAGAATAGGAGCAGGAAAAGCACTCAAGCGAGCATCCGAAGAATCACAAATACTACAACTCAACGCTCCACAATAAATGTCGTCTCTAAGGTAGTGTTCTCTCACTTGCTGCAGCAAAGCACAAATTCACCATAAAAAAAACACAGCAGAGTGAAGAGGAAGGAGAGAATTGATCGAAGATACGGACCTTCATCACTTTGCCAGACTTGGTTTTCTTGACGAACGACTTGCTGTGCAACATCTTTCCTCACCGCTTGCTCGCAGCTCCCTCCACCTCGGCTTAAGGTTGACAATGGCGGAACAGGGGCAAATACTGAGCTGCGTCGTCGTCTCCCAGGGTTTCAAACGGTGTTCTAAATTTACTATAACACCCTTTCATAAGAATCTAATAAAAAACATATATTATTTCGTTATTATTTTGAGTAAGCCTTAATTCACAATTTATTAAATAAACCAAACGTAACACTTCCACACGATCGCACTCGTTCGTGACCGTTTCCATTTGAAATTCACTACAAATCCCGATGGGCACGTTTTGCCGAACAATTGCTTTAATCACATCTGATCGAGTAAACGAGAAGAATCTGAGCAATCGAATTTATGTGATTATATTTCTACAAAGTCGTTCGTATGTGTTTTAATAAATATCCCAAATTTTTACTATTTTCATAAAATATTTCATCGTTTTTGTTAAAATTGATGTCTATATTTATTGCCTCTTCGTTGATATCGTTGATTTTGCCTTCATCGAAAATTCTACTTCTCCTATTTGCACAATTTGATAACAATCCGGTAAATTAAAATTTTATTTTCGTTACAAGAACCAAAATCAACGATACCGATTAAAGAAATACTGTCTTGAAATTTAACGAAATCAACAAAATCGTTGACATAAATCACGACGGTGGATTATTTGCAAACATTATGTCAAATTTAAGAAAAAAAATCAAAGTATTGCTCAATGTACTTTGACATAGTATGATGAAATTGATATATACCCTTTATATTTTTAATAAGAAATTGTAAAAACAATACAAGCTCCTCTCAATGATCCATATTTAATCAATCTTATTACAAAATTCATTCATTTATGTCACAGAACATTAACTACGCTTAAAGCTCAGCAGACACTGAAGGAAAGATCCAGCCAACATGTGTCGACCGCAGTCAAATTGGGTTTTGCATCAATAAAGAACTTGAATTTTATTATGATTTTAATGGATATCATATCATAATGTTTTTGGTTAATTTTAATGATCATATGTTATTTAATTAATGCATTTCATTAATAAATAATATTAAAAAAGTGAAAACATTATAAACTTGCGAAAAAATCTTATTTTTACGAGCTTAAATAAGTTAAATAAAATTTATTATTATATCTTTTTTATTTCTTAATAAATAATTAAAATCAAATAAAATGATGAAAATAAATTAACTGACATTTTAAAATTAAAAAAAAATGTAATGACAGTAATTATGATAAAGTTCATGATGCTCGTTAACCTCTTATAAAGTTTAAGATATTTGTTGTAAATATTTAATTGAAAATAATATTATATATTGTATGTCTTGAATTCAATATCGTACTTTTTTTCTCTTCCAAGAAAGAATACCTGTGAGCAAGCTTTGACAGGCTAAGTGTATAAAGGGCTGGATGAACTCCAGTTAGCCAAGAAAAAATGAGTAATATGGACTGACAGCTGACTGAGGAGCAAGAGAAGAACCAGTTGATAAGAACGGAGAAAACTCTACATATCATGGATCTGATTGGGTGGATTTCATGGTCCATTTGAAGTTGAACCAGTTGAGTCTATGCTGAGACTTGTTGGTAAATTTGCTTCGGCCATTCCTCGATTGGACGTCCTTTCCATTTGCCATTTTTTGGATCTGCTTTTGACAACTTCTTCCTTTTCATCCGCAAACGATAGAAACGTCTGAAGTCGACGCCCGGAACGAGAGGATTGTCCGGTCAACTCGAGTTCATCCGAGTAATGCTTTCCGTATTGCCGCACCATGAGACAGAAATAAACAAAGAGAGCAAGCAAACAGGCTAATCCACACAATAGAAAGAGCCCCCAAAAGCTATTGAGCTGAAGCCTCTCCACCTCTTGATTTGCAGTTTGTGTGGTGCAGGCACTTCTTGTAAGCCATTTATCATGGATCTTTTGGAGATCGCCATTTTCTGATAGTTTCAAAATCGCAGTCGACATGTCAATCGCCAAAGGCGAGTCTCGTGGAAAGGCCTGATATTAACAAAGAACCAGAATTTGTGAATAAGAATCCACCAAAAGAGAGTTCCAAATATTTTTGCACAAATCAAGGCTCAAGCTTTCTGAATCAAAAACCGAGCCCAAGTTTGACTTTTTATAGTTTTTTCATAGAGACCAAAATCAACAGTTTTGATTATCTTGTTTTTCCCACCCATATGTAGAATCCCAGACAACAATATAGTAAAATTAACTCAGTATGAGAAAGATATACTCACAAATCCCCACCCATTTTTGGTGAACTCTTGACCGACGATACTGAATCCGCACAGCGTTGAAAGGAAGAGCTCTATATACGCACGCTCATCAATGATAGCAGCAACACCACCATTCTGTGGCCCATCATTTAGGGCTTTCGTATAATCTGCTTCAGTTATTAGAGGAATTAACCTGGACTCATGGATACCGAGTTCTTCAATAAGGTAATTTCGAGCATATGAGCCCTGCTGGTAGCCAATCGGGTCATTGTTTGCCTTCAAAGTTTCAATTCCTTTGATGGGTGAAGAAAGCTGTTGAACTGTGAGGATTGAAGTCAAATTTGCCGTGTAGCTTGAGTTTATTATAAGAACCACAAATAACCATATCAGAAGCACCATGCGGCCGAGGGTGCTGACCGTGTTTTCTTCTGCAACCAAAAGAAAAAAAATTGATAATCTAGTATGCTTGAAGGAAGAGGGCATGATAGTATCCATAGCTATTGTAAAAGAAGGCTGATTTGTTCAATCGAATTAACTTACTTTGAGAGAAGAACAGCGTTGAAAAACTAAACCTGCAGTCCAAAAGTAAATAGATTTAACTATTTTTCTATTGGAAAAAGAATCTGCTAGTTGGTAAAGTTCTTAAATAAAGAAAATCAGACCTATTTTTGCTAGAGATCATCTTTTTTAAGGCAAACCCTCCATTACTCAAATGAAACCAGTGCACTTTGAAGATAAATGGATTAGCAGAGAAGATGGGATTAGCTCTAACTTACCATAGAATTGTAATAAGTTGTTTTCTGGGTGGACCTCGGAATTGTTCGTTTCTCCTATGTTCCAAAATCCAAACAACTGTTCCAATGATGAGGAAAAAGACAGCCGTAACAAGCCACATACTCAAAGTGAATGGTCTCAGAAAAGCCCAAGCATTAGAATTTGACTCCTTAACCCGAGCAATGACAACTAACCCAGACTCGATATATGGTTGAGTGAAATCAACCATCCTTGTTCGATTTGTGATAATAGCAATATCACCTACTGCTGCATCGAAATCCTGGAAAGAAAAACAGATTAAACAATCCAAAAAGATAAAACATGTTTATCAAATTCATCTAAAAATAATAACTTTAAACATCATACTAACCCCTGTGGTGATCAATCGAACAAGCTCAGTAGAACTCGGATTTGTACGACCATCACCAAAAGGAACTAACTGATAGGGAACATCATAAGGCAACAAGTTAACTGCAGCAGTGAAGACATCAATGCAATAGCCAGTAAACGTGCCTGAACTATCCACCTCTCTGACAAACTCAAGATAGCTCACTCGTTTCGGCACTCCAATTCTCAAATGTCTGCCATTGTATGGAAATGCCCACCCACGAGGCCTCTGTGTTGTCTGTCCAGGCCAAATCACATTGTATAGCCTTCGATTTAAAGCGGAACGATTAGGAGGAATTGAGTAAAGATTTTCGGGAGGTATAACAGATAAGCTCGAATAATTTGACCAATAACCAACCCTTCTAACACCTGTCCCAATGACATTGATAACTTCAAATGCAGGTTGAATTAAGTCCCTTTCTGCAGTGAATCTGAATGGGCCTGTAATGCCGGTCATATTAACCTCTAAAATGCTCTGAAGCAATAATTTTCCACCATTAAATACCCTCATCGAGTCCAGATGCAAATTATCAGTCCCGCTTAATTTCGAATGATTTGAAAAGGATAGATTACCTCCATGATTAAAAAATGCATCAATAGCATGAGCAAGCACCCATACTGTGTCGTAGGCATAAAAAGCATAAGTACTCAAACCAGTGGGGCCATTATCGGCTTTCCCCTTGGTCAAATTGCTCCACCTTGAAACAAATTTTCTTTTGGGCTCCGTGTCTGGTATGTATATTCGCACAGTAAGAACACCTTGAATGGTTTCCATGTCCTCATCAGGAAGGGGAGAATTAGTATCTAAAAGAGAAGATAACCAATTGGCTGTTATCCACACGTATCCAGACCCCATCATTCCGAGTCTTTTGGCCACTCGAAGAACAACTAATCCTGTTGTCTCATACGTGTGAACAACAAATATCCTCGACTCAGTCACAACCACTTTAACCAATGCATCAGTAACCTCGTCTTGACTGGCATCGGGCCTCAATGGCACCTTGTAAGAGACTTTAGAACCCTTCTCAGCGAGTTCATCCCCTAAAGCAGTAATTCCATTTCGACCGTAGTCATCATCTACGAAGATTGCAATCACCTCCTTCCATTCATAGTAGTCAACAATCTCAGCTATTGCAGCCATTTGATACAGATCATTCTGGGAAGTTCTGATGAAAAATGGAAACTCAAGGGAGGACAAGGTGGGGTCTGTTGCAGAAAATGACAATAGAGGGACCTGAAGCTCGTTTGCAATGTGTGATATGATGTGAGCCGTAACAGAATTTTGAGGGCCAATTATTGCCATTGTGTCCCTTGCCATAAAGATCAAGGCTGTTACTCAGAAATAAACTGTTAGATATAAACAATTGAGCAGGAACATCAAAATAGGATGATTGCAGAGATTTCATGATCACTGAACTCATAAAGAATTGTTTTTCCTTAATTTAATTTTTCTCTATAAAAAATCTCTCTCTAGTTCATATGTTTCATTATGATTCTTCTAGTCTCTTCCCCTTCTCTTTTTCTAATCTAATATCTCTATGTTTCTTTCATAAACACAATCATAAACCCATCTGAATCACAATCCCAACCTGTCTTTCGTTCTAAACAACTCATAACTGTTAAATATAGAAAAGAGCTAGACCTAAAGCTCAAAAAATTGAAGAAGAAACAACGAGAACATACACTCAATAATGCCGAGAAATCCGCTGTAATTAGAATCCAGCATTGTAAGTTTGAGCTTTGTTCCACCCAGAACGTTTGGATCTGCATTCACATCTTCAACAGCAGCTTGCACTGCAATTTTCGCAACTCTGCCTATCATGGAGCTAACGGAGAACAGAGACCCAATATTTACAACGTCTGGCTTGGATGACACATTAATGCTGACACCACTTGATGAGCTCTCAATCCAAATAATCAACAGTAAAAGAGTATAAACAGTTCTCATTCTCATTGTTCCTACGATAATTCAAGACATTTACGCAGTCAGCTTTTCTCCCAAAAAAAGCGACGAACAACATTAGAAACCCTCAAATTGGAAACTAAATCTCAGCGTGAGCTCATATATACACAAAAAACGGACCAATACAAGTAAAGAACACGAATAAAACTTTCCTTCCCAGAGTGACTTCAGAAAAGCAACAAGTAGCAAGCCATTAACGACTCAAGTAAGGTTTGTTTTGCTAAGAAAGTCTTACTTACAGGGCGTGAAATTAGCCAAATCTGCTGCTACCCATTAAGGTCGCGAAGCCAAAGGTGCGAAAAGGATGGTCTTTTTAGTAGAAATCCTAAATAGCAAAGCACCTCATAACAGCTCGGAGTAAGAAATCATCTAAAAGTAATCGCAAGCAGAGATTGAGATGGAAAGGAAGCATCTTCTTTCTTTGATGCCCTGACACAGACGTGAAATTTTTTAATCAAGAGACTCGTAGAAAAAAATGGTCTTGCTTTCTGGCAGTGTATGAGTCGCATTCCCATTTGGAATGGAGCGCCATGGCTGAAGTGGTGGGCCACACTTATGATAGATGACATTGAATCATTGGAGCGTATACTCTCTCCCTGCAACTGGCATCTGGGAGTAGGAAAATGATGTCGAACATCCGCTTCTCTTGGTCGGGGAAATTTTGTAAGGGGAGGAGTCTTAGCTTCCATCCCTGTAAGAAAGTATTCTTCTTCTCCTTACCCACCCCATGATCATGGTGGTAGCATCCATCACTTCATCTTCAAATTGGTTTAAGCTGAAAAGTGCAATTTACTCCCCGAATTGAGTGAATTGAGTTATTTGTAGTCAAATTTTGAGTTCTTATCAATGTAATAAATATTATTTTAATTATAATAAATTAAAAATAATTTAATCGGATCAATTGAAACTCGACAAGTTAAAATGTAAGTTAAGAGATTATGCTAAAAAGACAGATCTATAATTACTCTTTAAAAATATATTTTTAGAGATTTAAAAAATAGTGATAATTAGGGTCAAGTGCTTTAATTAATATGGACTATTAGGGTTCATTACTCCTGAAAACTATTTGAGAAATCCACATAATTTTAGGGTTCATATTTTTGAACGAAATGGTAAACAATCCACTGGTTTTGGGCTGGGCTTAGTTACGGAACAGGCCCAAAACCTATGTCTTTCTCTAACTCGCTGAAAAACACTTGCGCAAGAGAGGAAGCATCGATGGCAACCCTGAAGGAGATCCTCACCAGCCGGCCAGTCGCCGCCACCATCAGATTGACCGTTCCGGCGGGCGGCGCTCGACCGGCGCCACCTGTAGGTCCAGCTCTCGGTCAATACAGGCTCAACCTAATGGCTTTCTGCAAAGATTTCAACGCCAGAACTCAAAAGTACAAGCCAGACACTCCGATGGCCGTTACAATTACTGCTTTCAAGGACAATACCTTTGAGTTCACCGTTCGGTCTCCGTCTGTCACTTGGTACTTGAAGAAGGCTGCTGGAATTGACTCAGGCAGCGGGCGCGCAGGTCACGTTGTGGCGTCTACGCTTTCGGTCAAGCACATATACGAAATCGCCAAGGTGAAGCAGTCAGATCCTTACTGCCAATATATGTCGTTGGAGTCAATTTCTAAGTCTGTTATTGGCACTGCCAACTCTATGGGAATAAAGGTTGTCCACGAATTGGATTGATTGGATTTCGATTTCTGATTTATCGTCTTTGCAAATCGAAACTGATCATTCTGATGAATCTTTGTTCAACCTCCTGGTTCTGTTATAATACTGATAAGTTTGCAGATTAGCTGAATGAGAAATCTGAGTCTTTTATCTTTTCAATTTATCAATGATAGTACAAATTGCATTGCCTTAATCGGATATTCGATGGCCTTTTAGAGTGGGATGGAAGTTTGTTTCTTCAAATATGACATTCTTCTTCATCTTTTCTTTTCATTCAGTTTGCTCTGTTAATACTTGTCTCTTCTTTGTTCGTTTAACATTATCTGAATTGTCTCTTCTTTTTCATGTAACTTGATCTGAAATTCCTTAGTTGATGCTCTTATATTACGAGCCAGAATATTTTTCGACCATGATAGGAATGTTTGTGTTTTCTTGGAAATGTTCAGAGCGAAAAATCAGATGTTGGAAACTTTATTTTTTACATTTTGGGACCTTTTGTGCTTGCTTGAAAACCCCAAATTTATCTTAAGGCTTGGCAGGATCATGACATATCTTGGAGCGAAACATCGAAAATATATTACATTGATTCTTAGATCTATGCATCAATCTAGTGATGGCTATATTCGATTTGAAATAGCCACAGATCAAATGATAGAGTGTCTTGATTCTGATTATTACATGCAAGATTTTGATAAGAAGAGATATCTTACATTGGATGCCTTTACTTTTAAGGGTTGTGCTGTCAATTAGAGAATTACTTTTCAAGATATTGCTACAATTGTATACTCTAGAGCAAGAGTTACTAAAGATGTTGCTTAGATATAAGGTCAAATAATTGTTCGAGTTTGGTTGGTATTAGTTGCTCATTTCGCTGCCCGAGGCTTTTTGTGAAAGGTGAGAAGATTCGAAGATATATTATACACGAGAATCATAACAATGGGGATAGTATTAGAGTTCGGTGTAATATGAATTATATTTGGGTCAAGAGACTCGCTTCACTTGAGCTCACGAGGGGAAATCTCAATTTTGAATTCTTGATAATTCATATAAATCTTTTTGTATCGACTTTATGAAGTGAATTTGCTCTTCTATTGTCGATTCATATAAATCTTTTTCGATGTCGGATAAATTTTCAACGATGTTTTATGAAAGATTTGCTTGCCGATCATCGTAATTTCGTTATTGTTTATGGAGTTTAAAATGTTAAAGAAAACTTTAGTAAATATCTTAATGACGATGAATTTAGTGTTTTTTTAAAAGCCATTTTTATTTCCATGGTGAATTTGTCTAACAAGGTATAATATGGCTAAAATAATATAAAATTTACATTAAGGAAGTGATCCTCCCTTAGATCTCTCTATTTAATCCTTCCCTATGTTGGTTTATAATCGAACGGCTAGATCATGTACTTTCTTTATCAATCCATTGTTGCCTACGCATCTAACGTTTGAAGAAAGGTCACTGTGTCCGGTGAATTTTATTTTATTTTTTAAAATTTTATTTAATTTTATTGTAAAGTTTGTTAATCGAATACACTATTCAAATGAGAAGTTTATATAAAACGTGAATCCTAAAAAATATGAGCACATGTCAAATTAAAAAAAAAGCTAGGAACTATTAGTAAAGACTTCTATTTTATAGTCAAAGAATTCAACAATTATTTATATGATTTCTTTTTTAAATAGACAAAATTAACCATTAAAATTTGAAAAAAAAATAATAATGACCACGCTTAAAAAGAGTATTTGAATACGAAACTTGTAACAAATTGCTAAACCCGTATATGGGTGCAGTGTAGCTCGATCTAGTTTTATCTTAAACTAGAGCCGTAGCTCAAGTCGAATTTTTTAGCCCCAATTTTATATATTTTTACCCTCAAAACCGGAACAATGATGCCTTGAAACGGGGATGAGAATCGACAACCCAAACCGGTTCCATTGGTTGAAGAAATGGGATCGAGCTCGACCGGAACCGAATGTATTTGGCTTAGCCTTGGTTGGACCTTAAAAGTATAATATAAAGCTAAACTTAGAAAAGAAGAGAAAAATAGGAAGAGTGAATCCTTGTCACATCTCTTTTAATAACGTAGGTTCGACTATGGAGATTGGAGAGCGAGGCAGAGACACCAATGATAAAAGAGGCAACTTTCCTTTCTACCAATGGAGAAGAGTATTTCCTGTTCTCTTGCCCTCGTATCTCTGTCCGATCCAATCGATCTGATTCTCGAATTCAGAGATCGTCAATTGTCTGGTCAGTTATCTCTATTGTGAACGCTGAATCTTTGGGGATTTCAATCCGATTGATTGATCGCTGCGCGCGGGGGTGGAGAGAAGGATGTCCAGCTCATACTCGTCGGAGTCGGAGGAAGACGATGAGGGGATCGATTCGTACAGAAAGGGAGGGTATCACAACGTAAGGATTGGCGATCGTTTCGCCCAAGGCCGCTACGTCGCTCAAAAGAAGCTCGGCTGGGGTCAGTTCTCCACCGTCTGGCTCGCCTACGACACTCGCACCTCCGTAAACTTCCTCTCTCTTTATCGATCTTGCAATCCGTCAAGTTTTCTTTCATTCATATTCTTTGTTCTTCCAGAGATTCTCCTCTTTCCTTGATTCATAATTGGGTGATCATCGCATCTACATTGAAAAAATTTTCTGTTGTTTGTTTTGGATTGACTACCAATTGAGGAAATCATCTATCTCTCTGCAACAAAATTCTTTCTGAGATAAGCATTTCTGTTTAATGGATTGATCAATCAGCCCAACTGGTGTTGAATTTGTTGAATATATATATGCTTGTGAAGCTCCTGATAGAAATTATTTGAAATTTAGTTGTATTCTTTTTGGTTTCCCAGAAATATGTGGCTCTTAAGATCCAGAGAAGCGCTGCCGAATTCGCTGACTCGGCGTTGCACGAGATCCAAGTTCTTTCAGCCATTGCCGAAAAGGACGTTACCAATTCGAAGTGCATCGTGCAACTGATTGATCACTTCAAGCACAGTGGACCAAATGGGCAACATCCGTGCATGGTCCTCGAGTATCTCGGCGATAGCCTGCTTCGTTTGGTTCGATACAACAGATATAAGGGCCTTGAATTGGACAAGGTTCGGCAGATCTGTAAATGCATTTTGATTGGCCTTGATTACATGCATAGAGAACTTAACATAATCCACGCCGACCTAAAACTTGAAAATATTCTTCTTTTTTCCACCATTGATCCTGGAAAAGACCCGATAAGATCTGGCATTGCTCCGATACTCGAAAGACCTGAGGGAAACCTAAATAGTCGAATTACCACGAGTATTATTGAGAAAAGACTGAAACAGAGAGCTCGGAAGGCTGTTGCTAAGATCTCTGAAAGAAGAGATTCCATGGGAGGAGCTCAAAAGCCTGAGAGAAGCCTGGATGGGGTTGATTTAAGATGCAAGATTGTTGATTTTGGAAATGCTTGTTGGACAGACAAACAGTTTGCAGAAGAGATTCAAACGAGGCAGTACAGAGCTCCCGAAGTAATTTTGCAGGCCGGTTACTCCTCTTCGGCAGACATGTGGTCGTTTGCTTGCATTGCTTTTGAGCTCGCAACTGGCGAAATGATGTTCACGCCAAAGGGTGGACAAGGATTCAGCGAAGACGAGGTATGTCCATATATGTATGTCTTGATTTCTTACTGAAATAATATCTGGATTCTTCTGCTTAAATTGTTCAATGGGATGACATCAGGATCATCTTGCTTTGATGATGGAAGTTCTTGGGAAGATGCCTCGAAAAGTATGCTTTTTTTTGTGACCATTTTTCCACAGCTTTCTGTTTGATCTATATTTGATCCGAATGTATGTTTTGGGATTTATTAGATCGCCATCGGAGGAGCTCGTTCCAAAGATTATTTTGACAGGCATGGCGATCTGAAGCGGATCCGGAGGCTGAAATTCTGGCAGCTCGACAAATTACTTGTTGAGAAATACAAATTTACAGAAGCTAATGCTCGTGAATTTGCAGAATTTCTTTCTCCGATTCTTGATTTTGTTCCCGAGAAGAGACCGACTGCACAGCAGTGTCTTCAACATCCATGGATCTGTGCAGATTCTACTCGAAACGAGGCCAAAATCGAAACAAATGTGGATAATATTGAAGCTGGCGTGAGCAGCCTAAGGATAGGGCTTGGCAGGGGAAGAAAGGAAGCAAGGTGATCAAACATCCACGCCAGATCTTAGCTTTCTCCTGTTCTGTTTGGGCATTGCTCATCATTTTTTGTTCTTTTTTCTTCATTTTTTGTTTCCTTTTCTGGCTTTTCCAATGTTGGAAATATTATTCCTATTTACTTATTCATGTAAAATAAATAATGGAAGTCCTCGAGTATAACAAGCCAAAGTCAAGCGAGCATGTTTCTGATTCCATTAGATTGCAGGATATCCCCTGCCATAATGAATGACAGAAATCCGGAGGAATCGAAAATTTCAATCAACCAAAACAGCATCAATGGTGAAATCAACAGATTTTTGAAACTTTTGCACTCTCTTAACCCAGAACTCCGAATGAAGGCCTCCTTCAACTCCATTTCGAAAAAGGAAAAGAGTTTGGCTTTCTACTAAATTTACATCTGGTCGAACGTGTCAAGTACAGAACAAAAGATGAGCAAAATGATCAGGAAATCATGCCCGTTTGTATATAAAAGAAAGACACTCTGAGTCTCTGTCTCATCTAACAACTTCTGCCGAAGACCACAAGTTTGCGATACCAAAGGAGTATTTTCACTGTTTATAACTGGATTGCATTATGTTAGACACAAAGTGGAGCTTTGAAATCCTGGCATTTCCACTTTGATGTAGCCCGAATTGGTACAACCATCAGTCGGAGTGTCTGCAGAAAATGCTGTCCCACTATCAGAGCCAGGTTGTCCCATAGTTTTCTCAGTTGATTTTGAAGCAACCATATTCATTTCTTTCCTGTGGGTAGCCTGATCACTGAAGGAGCAAATGGTTAAGGGTGGCTCTTTTGATTTCGCACCAATATCTTCACAATTTCTCTCTTTTGACTGGCTTGTTGCTGCTTCGTTATCCAATCCAGAATGTTCAGAATTTTCACATACGCTAGCCTTTTGGGATGCATTGAATGAAAAGACTTCCTTCTCATGGCTTTTAGATTCAGCCTCATCAACTTGCGCTTGCCCATTGCTCATCCTACTTTTCTCGGATTCAGAACAGGTTCTAGGTTTCTTGTTTTTACGGCCTTTCGAATCATTGCTTGGAGAACTATGTAAGATTCTTGGAGAACTATTTATAGCTCTGTGCAATTTCCTGGCCAGTTCTTCATCTGTCTCACAATTCTCAATTGGTTGGTATTTTCTATAAAGGAGCTGTAAAGGAAGTTGCTTCTTCAGCTTGTTCTTCTTTAGATTTCTTCCGTGGGTGACTGCCTCATCAGAAATAGAGGCAAGCAGATCCAATGCCGTTTTAGCAGCAGCCACTGCTTTAGCAGCAATTGCAGCCTTCTCTTCAGCTGCTGCTCTAGCAGCTTTTGCAGTCTTCACAGCAACTGTGGCCGCTGATCTTGAAGCCTCCACTATCCCATCAGGGGGCAGATTAGAGTTTGAATGAAAGCTCAAAAGACTACTGAGTCGTGTTTTGAAACAATCAGACGATGAAGAATATGAAGAAGATGAAGGAGGCGATGGTGGAGAAGGTGAACAAGAGTACAGAAGTAGCATCGTATCACTCTCTGTGCTCTGCTTTTTGAATCCAGCTAGAAGACGCTTCCTTGGAGGTAAAAGGACATCAGCATCCAAGTGATTGACACCGCAGTTCTTCGATTCCATTGTTCCTATTTTATTATTGCGTTGCATGTGAATGCTGAATATATCTCCTAGTGGACAGAATAACCAAATCGCCTGCAAAAACAATGAAACAATCATGAAAACAATTGCCGGTGTAATAAATCCCACAACAGTATTCAATAGCTTCCGTATCTATTAACATCAGATTTCAGTTATAATCAATTTTTAATCCTCGGGCTACCAGATTATCGAAAAATAAATAGGATTATAACAAATTAACAAAAACCTCTTCCATTGGCTACCAGCTCAGATAATCATGAAATTTGATCCAAGAACGTAATAAACATAAAGCGCGAGAAGTTTCCAGTCCATTAACATGTGATCGAACACTAGATTCAATGATAAGACACAAGGCGTCCAAACACTAAAGATTGATAAACTAAGATCGCAAGCCATGAATTGAATTCGAAGTACAATATATCTACAATGCTCACTAGCTCAAATAAAAAAAAAAAATCAAAGCCAGAAGAGGCATATATTGAGAATTCAATACCAAAAGAAGGATCAGTCGGAGGAAACTGAAGAGATGCACGTAAAGCAAATACCTAATCTCTGCAATTACACAGCCGATAGGTCTCGTTCAAAAACCACTTTAAGGGAGAAGAGTTGGCAAGGTGAGCAGTAACTAGGGCATTGTGTGTGTGTGTGTGTGTGTGAGAGAGAGAGAGAGAGAGAGAGAGAGAGAGAGAGAGAGAGAGAGGGGGAGAGAGAGGGGGGGGGATTGGAACATGGAAGAAGGTCTTATATAAGATTGGTTGGTTACCCGGTCTTCATTTGTTGCAAACGCAAATTCCAAATCTGGTTACTCAAAATTTTACTACCATTTGCCGTCCAAAGTAACCTCGTCTTTACCAATAACTACCACTCGGCCACTAAACCTTTGAATGGTTGCAATTATTGGCTAATTTAAATATTTAAAAAAGAGTAATATTACTTTTCATCTTACATTTTTATGATATATATTGATATAATAAATATTAATTAATTTAATTAAAATATAATTATTAAAATAATTTTAAATAATTATTTATTATGTTTATAAATATAATAAAAAATACATTCAAAAAGTAATTATATATTTATTTTAATAATATCTTACAATAATCATGTTGCTAATAAATATATATTTGAAAGTTAGGAAAAACGTAGCAGCATTAACTTTAGTGAATAATTTAGTAGTTGATCGACAATCCTAATGTGTTGAGTAGGGGTGGACAAAAGCTATTAAACCCGGCAGCTTGGATCAAACAGCGCAGGTCAGGCCGGCTTAGGGGAGGATTGCCATGTCGATCACTGGTTTGAGGATAAAAACAGTGAAAACCAAACCAAAAAGTAGGTTAAAAACTCTACCCAATCTTGGTTAAAACATGCCTAAACTCTAAATCAACCCAAACCCCAAACCAAAATTCGAAATCCAACCTTGATACAACAGGAATGGGGTCAGATCAGAACCAGATCGTAGAATCTGATTCAGTTAGGGCCGTCCATAAAATAGAATAAGTGGCACAGATGGTGGGGATCCCTGTGGCTGTCTTCACCAATATGTCCGTTGAATCTCCAAAAAAGCCAAATTCATTCTGGCTTTCACTGAACAATATCCGAGTCCCCTTCTTAACAAACTTCATAAGAACAGGCAAAAAAATCAGGAATGCTGGTTAAGCCCTTGTGTGGGGAGAAGGGCTTAGCTACCCAACACTAGTACAACATAGCAATTTTTTCTTGGGGAAGATGAACTTGCACAAACATTTGATTACAAAGAAAGAGTTTAACTTCAAATACAAACTGAAAGCGAAGTAGATTAGATCCTTAAGAGTTATATTGCCTGGTCAAAATGCTAGTTTTGGAAACATGTCCTAAATCAAATCACCTGTTCCTTTCATCAACCTACTCTTCATCCTCGTCGTCCTACAAAAACAAACTCTCTAAGCAACTACCCAAAATTTAAAATGATTGGTATTATTCTGTATAGAATAGCTACTTTATTACCTCTTCGCTGCCATCCTCATCATCATTGTCCTCATCATTCACTTCCGATTTGGATCTGTCCGATCCGTTTTCACCATCGCTATTCCCCCCCTCATCCTATACATTCCAAATTTCACCCTCAGCTCAGCTGAGTAAATCTTCTAAGCAACAGGTTGGGAAAAATAGAATTGATGACTATTACAAGTTTCTTATTGTAGGCCAGCATGTTCTTGTTGTACTCAGTTTTCCTATTCTCTGCCTTTGAAACATAGGGTGCTTTCTCCTGAGTCCACGCATTACAGGAATGAAACAAAAGATTGAGGACGAGGATACGTAGACATAGCAAACGTGTCGAAATACTTACAGCATCAGACATTGATTTCCATTTGTCACCTCCTGCTTTACCAACCTGCATTCATGGAAAAAAAATAGGCAAAAAATTATATGAAATAGTTCTGGAATAATAACAGAAATCGATGCCATAAAACATAACGAAAATGTGAAGTAAATCTAGGCATGAAACTTCTCACCGCAGCGACAGATTTGTTCTTGGGATGATCTATCTTGAACTGCTTCCTGAAGTCCTCCCTTCAAAGACACCATAAACAAAATCAGAGGGACGTAAAATGAAACGTAACAGAATATCAGATCCAAGAGTATTTTATTCAAAATAACAGAAAATACATGAATACGAAGAAGGCACTGGCAGGTCTCTTAGGCTTGTTGGGATCCTTTGCAGGCTTCTTTCCTTTTTTGCTGGTTCCGGCGCTTTTGCTTTTCAATCTAAACGATCAAGTAGCAAACGAAATGATTTTTCAAATACAAAAAAAAAGTGATCCAGTAATCCAATCCACATTAGCCAGCATATACAACTAGAAAACCGAAATGATCGAGAAAACACACTTGGAGTCGGCCTTCTTGGTGCCAGATTTGGACTGACCACCCTTCATGACGGAGTGTTAAGGTATAAAACAAAATGAAGCAAAGAGGGCGAGGGCGAGGGCGGCGTAAAAGAGGAAGAAGCTTAGGGTTTGGAATGAAAAGGGGGAAGTGTAGAGAGAGAGAGAGAGAGGAGAAGCTATAAGGGATGTATGCCTCTGCCGCTCTGGCTACTGCCTGTACGCTACGCAGCTCACTTCTCTGAGTTCGTCCGAGTGAGCGAGTCCGAGTGAGTGGATTAGGCGGGATTTCAAAAATAAGGACAAATATGTAAATGCCCAGAAATATGCATAAGAATAAGATAAAATAAAATCAAAGTGCCACGTCATTGATCCGTTAGGGTTTTGTAGTATTACGGGCTTAAAAGATTCAGTAAATTCTGTGGCCGATAGTCGTGTCAAAAGAGCGAGCCGGCTCGGTAAAAAGATCGAGTCCGGCAGGTCGGCCAGCTTGCAAGCTCGCTCGATAAGCTTGAAATACTTGAAGTGCGGTCGACACTTAGTGTAACAGTGGTCGACACTTAATTGACATTATAATTTTTGTGGGTCGACCGCAGATAGCAATGAGTCGATCGTTAGACGACAAAGTGTCGACCGACGTTACATAAAGGGTTGACCGGTATAATGTAACGGCTAAAGTTTTTATATTCAACGGTAACATCCGGTCGACCTTGGAAATAATGTACGTCGACCGAGAGTAGCTGTTATGAGGGAATTCTATAAATTGTAGAGGTTAGCCGAGAATTTCTTACCCGAAACTCTCTGTGCAAATCGCTCTCAAGTCATCGCGCTCAAAAGTTTTCTAGTTGTCGATCGTTCTACGCTTCTATTAACAATCATCAACAAATCGGTGAACAGTATTAAAGTATAATTTTTTTTTTAAATACTTCATTGTCTACTATGAATTCACCGCCGAAATACGTAGAATTTGAAACGTTTCCGTCTTCCGACGATGAGGTGCAAGAAGTTGCACATATGAATCTGACATTTTCTGTTGGATTGACACACACATTTGCACAACCATCCACGTCTGCCTCTCGATCCAAGAAAGTGAAAACGTTGGAAGTATTATGCTTATCGAGCATTATGCTTATGAATTCACCACTAGCACAATGAATCGACATTACAAAAAATATCACGAGCACTTGCATACGAAAGATCGTATGCAATTGCAATTAAACACTCTTAGTACCGAAAATTTTGTTTATTTGCATGATAGAATGCGAGAAGGTGCTACAAAATATGTGACACAACGAGAGTTACCTCTCGCAATATTTGATCACGAGGGAACTATAACATTTATACAACAATACATTAATCCAAGTTTTAAGCGAATTCAATCAACAAATCGGTGAACGGTATTAAAGTATAATTTTTTTTTTAAAATACTTCATTGTTTATCATGGATTTACCGCCGAAATACGTAAAATTTGAAACGTTTTCGTCTTCCGACGATGAGGTGCAAGAAGTTGCACATATGAATCTAACATTTTCTGTTGGATTGACACACACATCTGCACAAGCATCACGTCTGCCCCTCAATCCAAGAAAGCAAAAACGTCAGAAGTATAGAAACATTTTGAAATCGTAGAAGTGAACATAGGAAAGAAAATAGAAAATAGGGCACAATGCAATTATTGTGTCAAACATCATGCTTATGAATCCACCACTAGCACAATGAATCGACATTACAAAAAATATCACGAGCATTTGCATACGAAGGATCGTCTGCAATTGCAATTAAACACTCTTGGTACCAGAAATTTTGTTTATTTGCATGATAGAATGCGAGAAGGTGCTGCAAAATATGTGGCACAACGAGAGTTACATCTCGCAATGTTTGATCACGAGGGAACCGTAACATTTATACAATAATACATTAATCCAAGTTTTAAGCGAATTCTTCGCAATACATTGCGAGGCGACATAATAAAATTGTATGAGAAAATGAAAAATGACTTGCTTATTTTATTTTCGCATGCGCTCACGATATCAATATGTATTACTTTTGATTTGTGGAGTGCACCCAATGCACGCGGCTATATTGTTGTGACTTCGCATTTCATTGATGCGAATTGACAACTTAATAAACACATTTTAGGTTTTCATAGTTGTAAATACCCTCATAGTGATATCACAATTTATCGATACATTGTTGGTATTCTACAATAATACAATATAAGAGATAAAGTTTTTAGTATTACGTTAAATAATGCTTCCGCTAATGATGTTTGTGTTAATCAATTTAAAAAATATCATCATTTCGATAGTACTCAGTCTTCCCTTTTTCATATGCGGTGTGTTTGCCATATTTTAAATTTGATTGTTAAAGATGACATGCAATTTGTATCACCGCATATTGATGCAATTAGAAGTGCAATTTCTTTTATTTCTTCGTCAAACGTCCGACAACAAGAGTATCGAAAATTTTGTAAAGCGGTAACCTCAAACCTATAAAACTAAAAACCGATGTTTCAACTCGGTGGAACTCAACATATCTAATGTTAGAAAATGCTAGATCGTATTGAAACGTCATTTGTGATTTTATTAGTCAAAAGACACAATGTTTTACTTTGGATATTTGTAGTTGTGATATAGCTAATCTATTTCTCGAATTTTTGCAACCATTTTTTGAAGCCACCAAATAATGCTCGGGAATTTATTATCCGACTATGCATCTTGTGCTTCCGTGATTCGTAAGATTGACTTCTACTTTTGAAAGATATAAAAAAATGATGCATTTAATGAAATCATAATTTCAATGAAATTTAAATTTCATAAATATTAGCTTCAAGTACCTTCTATTTTTTCATTTGCTAGTATTATGCATCCGAAATATAAAATAAAGCGCACGAAGTTGATGCTTGATAAAGTTTCAAAGAACCTAGGTTTGAGTATGCAGTCTAAACACATTGCGTAGCGACCTTGCTACTTTGTTTGGTACTTACCAAACTAGATTTTTCGTTGCACGAACTAATACTTCGTCCGATGTGGCATCGACGTCGGGTGGTAGTTCTGGTTTCGGAAGACTACTAAATGTTATGGATGCCATTAACGCCCAACTAGAAAGCGATGTGCATACATATGCTTTCGATAAGAATGAACTCGACGTGTATTTGGAGTCTCGAGTTCAAATTTCTCGAGACGAGGCATTCGACATATTGGGTTGGTGAAAATCCAACGCAACTATGTATCACGTGCTCTCTAACATGACACAAGATTTACTAACACCACTTGTTTCAAATGTAGCTTCGGAGTCGGCTTTTAGTGCAGGTGGACGCGTGTACGAGGATCGACGAGGAAGTCTGGCACTAGAGCTCGTGGAAGCACTCAGTTGCATGAAGGACCAGAGCGACGCAAACACGAGGGACCACCAACGAGAGGACACACTTGTAGAGGAGTTCAAGAACTTAGAATTTGAAAACTAATTGCGACATTGTACATTAGGAGTTCAAGACAGGTTTATTGAAGTTTAAAACAACACCCATCTCCACCAAATCAATCCCTTTCTGCCGTAACTGCTATCCCCCCGGATGACTCTCCAAGTTATAGAAACATCGAGAAAACATTTTACTATTTATTCTATAAGCGCTAAAGGTGGTCTACCTCAAGTTCGGTCTTTCACCCCAAGATGGTAGGATCAGAAGTGAAAGGGACTGTGAGTTCTTAGAACTGTATTGTATCGGAATTGTGAAATACGATCTAATACCAATTTAATCATGACTTATATCCAAATGAAAAAATATATATATATATATTTATTTATTTTATTTGGTTGGATTTTTGGTAAGTGAGTGAGATTTGGAGTGGATTTTTTTAGTATGTGCGCGATTACACGATTTTTGATTAAATTTTTCTTGGTTTTAGGTAGGCTCTTTAATCTTTGATTCAGTTACGATTGCCAAAACCGAAATTACAGTTTTACAGGAATCGAAACCAGAACGTGAAGGAGCAAAAACCGGACCGGACTGGTCTGGTCTTCCCACACGAATCGTTATTTCTCATCAATAAAGTGATCGTGCTATCTCGGGTCATTTTGTGAAAGTTTTGCAATTTACGCCGGTGTAAGTGGCCATCCGGCCGCCGGATCTTCTATAGATTCGTCGCCGTCGTCGTCGCAATTTTGGTATCGGAAATGAGCGAAGCCATCACATACCCTCTCATTGATCCCACCACCTTCGACCTCGTTGTCGTCGGCACTGGTCTACCTGAATCTATAATCGCCGCCGCCGCTGCTTCCTCCCTCGGCAAAACAGTCCTCCATGTCGACCCTAATCCCTTCTACGGCTCCAACTTTTCCTCTCTCCCACTCCATGATTTGACCTCTTTTCTCGATTCTCCTTCTTCGTCGTCATTTCCCACACCTCTGCCGCCTTTGTTCTCCGCTAACTCAACCGACGACCTAGATTATGCATCTGTTCATCTCGCTCAAAGGCACCTGTATTCTCACGTCGATATCACTTCTTACTGCCCTGATGTTCTTCAAGAACACTCCAGAAAGTTTAACATTGATTTGGCCGGACCTAGGGTTTTGCTTTGCGCCGATAAATGCATTGACATGATTCTGAAATCGGGTGCTAGCCAGTACTTGGAGTTCAAGAGCATCGATGCGAGCTATGTGTGCGATGATCATGGGATGTTGTCCAGTGTACCTGACTCTCGCGCGGCAATATTTAAGGACAAGAGTCTCGGGTTGAAAGAGAAGAATCAGTTGATGAGATTTTTCAAGCTGGTTCAGCAGCACTTGGATTCCCACACTGGTGGTGAGCCGTCAGGAATTTCTGAAGAAGATTTGGAGACTCCATTTTCTGAATTCTTGAACAAAATGCAGTTGCCTCCCAAGATAAAAACGTACTATTTTATTGCTTCAATCTCATAAGTTTTCCCTGCCTACTTCTCATTTGGTTCTGGTCTTTGAGATGATTCCGGAAGGTTTAATTCTTCTGTATTTGGTTCTTTCACTACATATTCTTCAGAACACTTTATAGCTAAGCCAGTCGATTCATGCTCTAGTACGAGAACTGCTTTATTTTCTCCACTGTTTCTAGTTTTCTCGACACATGATCAGATTCTATTGCTATTCAAAATTATTTGCCGAAGATGGAGCAAAAAGTCTCAATCCTTTAAATTAGACAACTTAAAATTACACTCGCCTGTTCAACCAACACACAGTTTTAAGTAAAGAATTACATGAATTCTTGAACATTCAATCACTTTATCTTCTCTTCCACGTACCCAACGCCAGCAATAAGGAACTAGTTACGAACTCTAAGCACCTCCTTACTTCCAAAACTCTATAACTACTTATGATTTCCAATTTTGCTAGCCTGCAGGATTATTCTGTATGCTATTGCAATGATAGAATATGATCAGGAGGATGTTAGAGGATCTACGGACATTGTCAAGACTCTAGAAGGGATAAATCGTTTGGCTATGTACCATTCATCGGTTGGCAGGTTTTGTTACTCTCTACTCTACCATCTTGTTCTTTTACCATACAGATCAAGTAACAAATGTTTCAATGAATTTGATTAATATTCCTTGGTGTTCATGTTAGGTTTGCTAATGCTCCTGGGGCTTTGATTTATCCTTTGTACGGCCAAGGAGAACTAGCTCAAGCATTTTGTCGCCGTGCAGCCGTCAAAGGATGTTTGTACGTAAGTTCAGAAGAATCGTTAGATTTTGAAATTACAATGAATCAACTACCCATTTGACATTCTTTCCATTGTTTATCGAATTATGATTTATGGGAAGATTGATTGATTCAGAATTTAATTTTGTCTTGCATTGATATAACTTCTATCTAAAATAACTTCTAAAAACTAAGCCATTCAGTTGTAGAGATGCCATTGCTGAGGCAAAATTTAGTATTTAGTTAGTTTTTCGTTCCCAAGATTTTCTTTTATAGAATGCAATTCATGTGAGGGTAAGAGAGGCTCCTGAGTCCTTTTGGTGTTTCATTGTTCGTGAAGTGTCATTTAGGTTTAGCATATGGTTCTTTCCTCATCTCTTCACTCTTTTGTCATCTAAGGCTTCTGTAATCTCTCTTTCTTTTTTCAGGTACTTCGAATGCCTGCTACTGCCCTTCTTGTCGACAAGGCATGTCCAGACAATTTTTTGTCCCTCACTACAATTACAATTAAATTTGGCTAGGTAAAATATGAATTTATGCATCGTCTGTAAACTCTTGCAGCACAATGGACAATACAAGGGTGTCACATTAGCTTCAGGTCAGGATATATTCAGCCATGATTTGGTGCTAGACCCATCCTACATTGTTCCGCAATGTTTTCAAGATTTAAGTCTTAAAGAAGTTAAAGGAAAGGTCGCCAGGGGAATATGTATAGCCAGTCGTTCTTTGATGTCAGATGCACTGAATTGTCTGGTGATATACCCTCCAAAGAGTATGAATATTTCTTCTTAAGCCCAACAAAGATTTATTAAATTTGTTGAAAAAAAAAAATTAAAATTGACTCTCCTTGCTCCAGCTTTGTTTCCTGAGCAGGTCAGATCAATTCGAGTACTTCAGATAGGGGGAAATTTAGCAGTCTGTCCTTTGGGCATGTGAGTCCTCCAGGAATTCTCTATTTGTCTATAATGTTGATTGGCAGAATGATTTTGGTTTTTTTTTTTAATTTTCAGTATATGGATTGAGAATAATGTAATTATAGGGCTGTTGATAATGAGAAGGAACCTAATTGAGGTATATATGAATACTTCAAGAATAATTGAAAGTTGCATTATACCTAAATGTTTTCCGAAGTCAATCACAATTGATGATTTATTGTCGATATAAATCACTTATGGAATGTCATTTTACGCAATGACATGTTATTTACGATCTGTCTTTTGTAATTAAACATTTAGCATTACTGTAAAAGTTAAATGATTGGATGATACAAGGATTTTTCTTAGCATACTGTTTATATGGCAGAACCAGATAAATCCTGTTTATGTGAGGAAAATATTAATTTCATGTAGTGACTACTAAGCTATTTCTTTTTTAGAAACGTCAATCTTGAAGCTGCTGACTATGTTCCCTGTTACTGTTTTTGTAGGTCTGTCATTTACATTTCCACAGCTTGTGACGAAGCAGTAGAGGGGAAGAAAATACTGCACGCCGCTGTGGATGCAATTATCTCTATTCTCAGTTCTAGAGATGCTGATGGCCACTCTCCTGATGAAGATGGTAATCCGGAGGATGTGAAGCCCCCTCTACTATGGAACACATCGTTTATTCAGGAAATGCCAAGCATGGTGAAGTTTTTAACTTGTTATTTATATCACCATATTTTTTTGGTTTCTGTCTCTGCTTCTTTTGTTTTGGTTACTACTATTTTCCTTGTTTGGACTTGCATTTTTCACTATTTATTTTGGACTAGTGATATTATGATTATCAAATTTTATTCTTTTTAAAGCTTCATGTGTCCCATGAATACAATGCTAATAGATGACAAAATCTATTACTTTGGGTTGTTAAACTTTCCTTTTATCTCTTGAGAAATTGTTTATGTGCATCGTATGCCTGACCCCATTGGCGACCCCATTGGCGAAGACTTTCCTTCTTTTTCTAGATATTATTACTGAATGGCTTGAATGCAGAGGACTGAACCTTGTATGACTTTCAGGGTTCATGGGGATCTATTTTCTCCTCTCCTATGCCAGATGGAAACATAATTTATGATGATCTTTTGGAGGAAACTTTAAAGGTATCACGATTTACGAATTTCAGTATTATGTAAACTACATAAATATCGTCTAAAATTGTGATAAGACTAACGCTAAAAAATTAAGGAATAACCTGTAGTTTGTACTGAATTAGAAAAAAGCATGCTAATAATCAATCCCAGAAGTCAATTGTGTCCGTTGATCTTATCACCTGAAAAAGATAGATTAAAAAATATTAGAATATTGCATACGATATGTATTGATAATCTTCTAAGGCGCCCGCCCAACATTCAGTAACAGGCACTCAAAGTGCCTTTAGCCACATTTGCTCACCACATTTCTTACCTTTTCCGTAATTTGAGTTAGGGTCTTGCATAAGTAAAACTTATCTTGCGCCTATTTTGAATTAGACATTGCATTTTTATGTACTTTTTCTTTGGGAGATGACTCTGTTGTGGTTAATACATGTGACTTCGTGGATTTTATTGTTTAAATTCTTGGCAAAATTGATACAACGCATATTTACCAGCATGAAATTGACTTGGGTTAGTGTAGTCGAGTTCATAATGAAACTGGTAGAACGTGCACGGAAGACGTCTCCTGTAGGTTTGATGTGCAGGTTCTTATTTGTGCACTATTCTCCTTGTGGTGAACTAAAATTTCATTTGCCCAATACCCTCCTGGAAGAAACTTTGACTGAATTTTGTTTTATACTCGACAGTTATTGCAGAAGATGTATCCGCAAGAAGAGTTCTTTCCAGAGACCTCACTAGAGAAAACAGATGAGGAGGACGAGGCTGATCTCGATCTGGACACTTAATACTCATCGGCTTCCATCTGGGCCAATTGATCAATTCAGCATCCGGCAGACTCCTATTTATGTGCAGTGTGTAATCTGCACTCCCCAGGCTCAACATCTGCGTTCTTATATCCGATCCAAGCACAGACCTTGCTACCCTAGATGGAGTTGGATGGTTTGAACTTTGAAGACACGTTTAAAGATTTTACCATTCCTTTCCCAACTTTCCTCTTCGATCAGAATGTGCGAAAAGAAAAAGTAATCTTATGTTGTTGTAAGAACTTGATTCTCAGTGAAATAAGTATTTCCCGAATAGGAAACCTCATTGAGCCTATGTATGCAAACATCTCTAAATATGCAATAACTTGTGGTTGTAATTACTCAACATAAATGGGGTTGCAAAATTGGCAAATTTAATTTCTTTTCAAGAATCTGGTCACTGGCCAACATACGTCCGTACTTTTGAACACTTGGCTCTTCTTACAACAGTACAAGTAGAAAGAGTGAATTGTATGCTGGTAAATAAAACAGCTTTCTATGCCAGATGGAAGCAGCACAAGCCTTTTTTCTGGAGATTCCATAACTTCAAAGATATCACCCATAATTTAACACTGCTGACCGCCGAACTCAGTACAAAAGAATGGTTTGGTGCGAGGATAAGAAACCTCGTAGCTTCATGAACCCGGTAGTATTAGCGAACAAAACAAATGTGAATACTTATCAGGAGAAGCTTGACCGATGGTCCTGAACCCCAATTTTATGATCGAGGTTTGAACAAATGAGGCCGATTGCAAAGTATCCGACCATTGGTCCTAACAAACCATGGGATCACCAAGCTTAGGCTTGCCCAAATAACGGAAAAGAACAAGTGACGAAAATCATGTCGAGCTGCAAAGCCAAATAAGTATATAAATTATTAAAAGAAGAATAAAACTAGCAGTGAATGATTAGAATTCTTCAGTGGTCCTAACAAGATCCACAACATGAAATATTAAACTTTAAAAAAAGAATCAACTTTGCATCGTCATATTCAATAAATCTCACCTTGTCTCAGCGACATTGTAGCAAAAAAGAAACCAGTCAACATGAGGAATAAAGCCAGTGGAAATGACTGAAAAAGAAACTAAATGATGTTAAATGCAAGGGGCAGAATATAGGAAAACAATTGAGAAAAAGATGAAGCCTATCCAGGTTTTGGCACTGCCACACACAAAAGAAGGGAAAACATGGCACATGTTGTGAATACATGGATTGGTTCGTATAAGTAATCAGTAAATTTATACCAATTGCATTCACAAGAAGTCCAAGAAACTTGGCCACACGTAAACAAGATGGTTTCGGCAGAAGGAAAAAAAAAATCTTGAACAATTATGTGACCACTGCAAATATAGACCGATAAAATCAAGGGGGGAACTTTAGAGCTCAAATGTAATTTTTGGTATTTATTTTTATTTTACTGAAAAGTGTTAGTTGGTTGAACTCACGGCTACAGCTTCTAGGCCTCCTCCTTTCTTGGATGGATATGAAAAATCCCTGCTAATGGAAGCAATATAATGTCCGTGCACAAGATCAATGGCATCCTTCACACCAACAAAATTTAAATAAATTAGTAACAAATATAAACAATCATTAAAATGCCAAAACCCCAATCTTTACAGAGCCTACAAACAATCATTAAAATGCCCAAAAGTCCCAATCTTTTCAAATTACTGAGTGAAGCAATGTTCTCCAAAAACAAATTAAAAAAAAGCATGAAATTAGAATAAAATTAACTGAATATCATAAGAAAGTCAGCATCATTTCCTGTCTCAGGAAAAATTGATAGAAGTTGGTGTCCTTCATATTTAGATCTTGATCCGATATGATTTTATTCCATTAGTTTATGATGTTTTTGTATATTTCGTTCCAAGTGAAATTGAAATTGTTTCTTATCCAGAAGCTTCAAATCTACATATGTTGTGGAATAAGAAGCCTTCCTGTTTTAATGTATGTATTTAATTTATTCGGAAACATCAATACAAACTTTCTTTTCCACTTAACTTCAACTTCAGAAGTAATATGACTAAGTTAGGGTTGACTAACAGAATAAATGTAAATAATGATTTAAACGTGAATGAAGATGGTAATGGTGCTCGCCTGTTTTGTTCCATCAGAAATGAGTTCAAATAATAACGGGCAAGAGCATTCCAGCCATCCTTAAGGACCCCTTGGACAGTACGTTGCCCATATCTATAAACAATCAGAACAGAAATGAGTCATCTCCGACAAAAGGGGAAATTTTTCCCTGGCTCGAGGACAAAATATATCCTAGAATTCAATAGTTCAATATCCATTGATTACATTTATTTATTTAATTGCTTTAACTAGTGGCATCTTTATGCTATTCTTTCAACGTCGTCTATTAAATAAGGCTAATGAACAGGTCAAAAAGAAGATTAAAAAAGATAATCACGATCATGCTACATTTCAATTCATTCAAGTTATTTGTTGAACAACACTCTTCAGTTATATCAACACATGACAAGTGGGAAATCACATCCCTGATACAACTATATACGAACAAGTTTACGATATTAGCAATTGTAAACTAGTAGGTAGATCTAATAGAATGAAAAGAACCTAACGACAAGCTGACATGGTAACAGCGAACAATAGTGTGTGCGTGAATCTTTAGAATGTCAAACTAACATGAGAAGAAATGCACCTAACAAAATCTCCTTTCAATGCAGGAGTGCCTGAGTATTGAATGCTTATATCGTCTCCATGATTAGCCCACACTATAATATTCAATCGAGGACCGGAAACTGCTCCAACTGTTTTTAACTCAAATAAAGGCTCTCTTTTCCGAGCCACGCGGTATCTCGTCATCTTATAAGAGGTGCTTCTAATTAATTAATTAGTGTCTGTATATAAGTAAGTTTTGCTTTTTACCTATTTTCCTGCCCATTTTCTTCTAAATTTGATATTTTTCTTTTATTTCAAACGAACTATAATTCACATTCGAGACGGGGACGAATGCACAAGGTTAAAAAGATATCGCATCATGTCACGAGACTCGTTTTTCATCGAGTTTTCAAGCTATAAAACGTAAATGATAATACATTGTAGTTAAAGAAACAACTCCGACATAAATATATCACTTAAATCGATAAGTTGGTTCACCTCCATGGACGTTTTCAAAAAAGAACTCCGGTCTATTTTCTGCAGCTTATGCCATGTACGATAACTTACTCATGGACATTTTGTTTGTGTGTAATGATCTTTGTAATTATTCGATCAATAAAAGAATGATACATCTCCAACTAAGTTCATCTAGTAAGCTAGGCAAAAATGACATCCTAATTTGAAAAATTATTTCAGTTTTTTATTGCATGAACATTATAAGTTAACAAAACCAGACCAAAACTATAAATCGGATCAGAACCGCAAACCTGACCGAAATTGCCGATTTTAATTTAGTTTTGGTTTTAATTTTTAAAAAACCGTGATTCATGGGTCTGTGCCAGTTTTTAAAAATAAAACAATTGTCAAACTGGAACTGGATCGATGTTAGAAAAGTTTTAAAATCGAGTAAAATCCGATATAAATTTTAAAATTACTTCAAACTCAATCCAAATATAACAAAAAAAAATATTTTATTATTATATTTTTTAAATATAAAATAAAACTAAGATAAAAATGGAACCGAACTGGAACTAATGGAACAAAAATATAAAATCGTGAGTTTTGGTTGCAGTTCTATTTCGAGATAAAACTAGGTTGGACCGGCCTGTGCCCACCCCTAATGAACATGCATAACCTAAATTGAACAAATCAAACTTCAACATTAAAGAGTGCATTGAACAGTAGAATCGCACATTATTGTTTGACCATAAATACATCAGTAGACAAAGGGAAACTTACAATGCTTGGTACATCAGGCATTATTTTGTCGATTCAGTTCCACTTCTGAAGTCGACAGCTATAAATTTTTCATTGCCATCCTCTGGTGGTGGAGCTAGAAGCTATAACGTTAAGCACTCCATTCTCTCCCACCAACTGCAATTGGTTCTTCAATTTTTCTTGGAAGAGTAGATTCATTCCATCTCCAAAACTTTCGTTATTTGTGAGTCTGGAACTGTGAAAGTTAATCATTTTTAAAATGTTGTACAGTAAAAAAATGAAATGAAAAAATACCCACCAGATTTAACAGCACTAACCTTTGTTCTTGAATCTCAAAATTTAGTGGCTACATGCTCAAAAAACCCCTTGCTGGCATCTGCACTCAATTAGGAGCGAAAAAGATTATTTGCGTATAGATGACTGCAGTTATAACAAATGTATCAGCTCCAGAAAGCCAAGAGTTGAGACTAGCTATAAGCAGCCTAAGTTAGAAACCAACTTGACTGCTTCAGATTTCAGCATAAGAAAGTTCAACGTGATTTGTTGAATAATTGCGGTGTATGTTTTACAAGTACACTCTATGAATAGCTCAAGAGTTATTCCCTTAAAACCAGCAGATATAAAATTAAAATATTCTACGAGGACGATAACTATTGATTGGCATACCATGTTTCATTGTCAAAGAAGGGTCTTGATCTTCTACATTTCCAATTACTTTTGCTGGAATTCCAGCCACCATGCTTTAACCCAAGCATCCAATACAAATATAGCATTAAAACAGAGACAGAAACTAGCCAAGCAAAACTCAAGCAGCTGCCAATAATAAAGTTTTACCTATGCGGCGGGATGTTTTTTAACACGAGCGAACCAGCTGCAATCATAGCACCTTCACCAATTTTAATATTTCCAAGAATTGTAGTGCATGCTCCAATTAATGCTCCGTCACCTAACTTAGGATGCCGATCGCCAACTTCTTTACCCGTTCCACCTAAAGTTACACCCTGTGAAATATTTCACACGATGAGCAGGATGGTATTGGTTTACGGAATTATCACCTCAACAAGTTTGATATCATTACATGCATTAACGACACCCTGTTTCCGACTATGGCTGTTTCCCCAATAACTACACCAGTTGCATGATCCAATAGTATTCCCTCACCAATTTTCGCAGCTGCAGAAGATTATGGTCACAACAAGGTAAAACAAAAATCCCACCGCCAATGACAAATCTTCTAAATGTGATCTCTATTTGATATAGACCTACAACAGCCATGACTTGAATTCAAGCATCATTCGTGATTCATAAAAAATAAGAATAGTTAACGATTAATATAACTTTAGATGGCCTCAGACCCCTCTTTTTCTTCTCCCATTCTATATCAGGATGAGGAAGAAGTTTAGCAATAAAGTAAACATACCAGGATGAATGTCAACACCAAAAACCTGAGAAACAATAATACACTTATTTGAAATAGGCTAGGAATTTATTCATTTGATTTTAGAACAACAATTACAAAAGTAAATACCTCACTTATTCGACTTTGTAATGCTAGGGCCAGTACTTTGCGTCCTTGACTCCACAATGCATGCGACACTCTATACACTTGCAAAGAATGATAACCCTGCAAACAGCACATCTTGCCAGATAACAGATGCACTAATGAAGAACAAAAGCTAACAAACATTCATAATTAAAAGGAGTTCAATTAAATAAATTAATTGTCCAATCAGAAGCTTGAGGCCCAAGATTTACACATGGACAGATCAAGAAAGATTCACTAAAGACAGAAAAAAGGATAAAGAAGAGTATACAAATTTTATGTCGATATAATAATCAAATGAAGTGAACCAATATACATAGTGCAAGTAAAAGGTACATCACATTTAAACTAATTATGAACCTTCAAAAGAAAAAGCAACTTCGCGTTTCCCTTTTCCTTTTATCAAAGTAATACTCCCACCAACATCACGGTTTGGCAAAAGTAACAAATTCTACCAAAGTGAGGATGAGGAGAGAAAAAGAATGATGAGATACCTTAAGATACAATAAGGCTGAACAATAAGACAGACACGCGGGATCCCTGTCCTTGAAAGCCTGTGGAAATGAGATAGATAACTTGTAAAACAAATGGAAGAGTGTGAAGCTCAAAAACTGATACAGAGAAAAAATCACAATCTAATTTGAATTTTGAGGAGGCAGTTACCTGCATATCTAGGCGAATTGAATGTTGAATCCCTCTGTCATGCATCATCACATTAAAAAATATATCCATTAGTTGAGTGGCTAATAGTGTTGGATTCTGAAGTCGATTGGCAAGAACGAACCCAAGTGCTTGCTCTAAACAGTCATGTGCCAAAATACTAGCATACAAGAAGCTGCTCAAAACTGGCTCCTTGTCCGCCTAGTCAAATTATGGAGTTGTAAAAGCACATTTAGTCATTTGGCAATACTATGAAGTGCACATCCATATAAGGGAAATATAGACGCAATCATATCCAGTCGGACAATCTTAAGAATAGTTAAGTTTGTTTAATTTTAAGAGATTACGGGAACCATTGATCGACCCACTATGTTAGTTGATAGTTTACAATGATAAGATTATTAAACCAGAATGTAATAACTAGCTATATTTAGCATAATCTGGTTCCAGTCATTTGCCACAAATTAAACTCGGCAATACTAAAAGCTTATCCCAACATCGAAGATCGTTTCATGAAAAATCCAGAATATCCGACAGATGATAACAACCCCAACGATAACTACGACAGTGTGTATAATAATACAAACCTCTAGCTTAGCCTCCAGTTTTACAGCGTCCCAAATTGTATCGCCGGAATCCGAAAAGGCGATCACGGCATCAGAGTCTGGCTTGGAGATCCCCATTGCATACATGGGGAAAACCTTCTCCAACCGAAACGCGGGAAATTCTGCATCAGAGAAGCTCGTACTACCCTCTTCATTTTTGTCCTGAGAGATACAGAGGCGATCAGATAGCATTTGAGGAAGAGAAGGCGATGAATCTTCGTTCAAGAAGCCAAGAGAAGGGGCCAGAGAGTGACAACGTACGGTGGTCGTAACCATAGAAAATGGGCTGAGGAGAGGCAGCTTTGTCAGCGCGTATAACGATGGCCGGCGGCGCTTCCAAGTGTGACTTCGCCTGGCTAGTCTATAGTTGAGCGGTTTAAATAATAAATTTAATGTCCAATTTTATAATAAATCCTTATTTGACTGACATTATTTTAGTAAATTATCAAATTAACACTAGATTATATCCATAAAACATTCTTATAGTTTTATAAATAATTAATAAATAATTGTTAATTACTAAATTTATCTTATAACGTAATATTTACATAAAGTTAGTCTAGGTTTACTCACTTGTCATATCATCTTGTCATACATCTTGACGTATCGTCGCATAATTAAATCAATTAAAAATATAAATAAATATTTTTTTTATTAAATACATTTAAATAGACCAAATCACGCACTGACACAGGTAACTCCTAGGATTATTCTATTTACATGTCACCCATTAGTTAGCGTAATGTGACAATAATTACAAAACTGACAAGTAAAGGGTTACACTAAGATTATTTGTGTAAATAGGC
The DNA here is from genome assembly GCA_003255005.1 of Begonia fuchsioides. Classification (NCBI taxonomy): domain Eukaryota; kingdom Viridiplantae; phylum Streptophyta; class Magnoliopsida; order Cucurbitales; family Begoniaceae; genus Begonia; species Begonia fuchsioides. The sequence goes on from QAOC01017296.1 coordinate 113,949, forward strand.
ACCATACATGTAACTAAAAATAATAATAAATAAACTTAGCGAATATTTCTATTAAATTTCTATATGAATCTTTGGGTACCCATCATGGAATTATTGGTACTATCTAATGCTAAAAAAGGAAACACTTTTTGTATGTATTGAAATTATTGTTGATGGGTGTTTTTCTTTTCTCAAAAAATTAAAGAAGCTACACAAGACTTTGTCTCGTTCGATCATACCCTATTAAAATTTAAAATTACATAATTCTTTGTTGACTCATACAAATTTATGTCTATCTCTTTAAAATTTGAATACTAAAATAATATTAAAATTATCTTTTTATTATATATTATTATTATACAAGTTAACATGGAGAATTATGATTAATTTATTAAAAATATATTTAATCTAATAAAATATAATTAACTTCTTATAAAATTTATTGGAATAATTTGAGTGGACACAAATAATATATAATAAGGATGTTATTGGTTGTTTGTACCCATTATCATATGACAAGTCATCAAATATTTATAAAAATTAAAATAAAAAATGCCATNTAGATAATTCTTCCGCTAACGATGTTTGTTTTTATCAATTTAAAAGATTGTTTTAATTTGATAGTTGTCAATCTTTGTTTTTTTCATATGTGTTACGTTTATCATATTTTAAATTTAATTGTTAAAAATGACATGCAATTTATTTTACCGCATATTGATGCAATTAGAAATTCAATTTCTTTTATTAATTCTTCTAACATCCGACAACAAGAGTATAAAGAATTTTTTAAAACAGCTAATTTCTGACCTAGAAATTTAAAAGGATGTATTAACAAGGTAAAATCTACTTATTTAATTTTAAAAAATATTAAACTGTATTATAATGTTATTTGTTATTTTATTAGTAAAAAAATATAATGCATTACTCTAGATAATTATAGTTGTTATATGATTAATTTATTTCTTAATTTTTTTAAAATCATTTTTTGAAGCTACTAAAGAATGTTAAAAAATTTATTATTCGACTACGCATTTTGTTATTTCTTGTTTTATAAACTTAACGAGTATTTTCGATAGATGTAAAAAAGTAACTGAATTTTTTGAAATAATTGATAAAATAAAAATAAATTTTAAAAAATACTGACTTGACATACTTATTATTTTTTCATTTGTTTGCATTATGCATTATTGATATAAAATAAAATATTATAAATTGATGTTTGATACAGTTTTTGATAACTTAGATCTAGTTTCTGTAGTTACTTAATTTTTATTAAAAATGAGTTTTGTAAGTTGTTTGTTTCTTACCAACTTAAATATTTGTCACTCGTTCATTTTCTTCGTCTTGTATCGCTTCTAACTCTAGTGGTGATTTTGATTTTGGGCAGCTACTAAATTGTAAAGATACAATTGATGAACAAATTGACAAGGACATTCATTCTTATGGTTTCGATATGAATAAACTCAATATTTATTTAAATATTCGTTATCAACTTCCTCGTAATGATACATTGTATATTTGAGTTGATAAAAATAACGCAATGATATAATCTATTTTTTTCTAAAATGACACACGATTTACTAACACTTTTTGTTTTCATTGTAGACTATGAGTCTGCTTTTAGTGCTGGTAAACACGCCTATGACGATCAACGAGAAATTCTTGCATCAGATCTCGTAGAAGTACTGATATAAATGAATTACTAGAGCGATGTCATTACAAGAGACCAACAACGATATGATGTTTTAGCGATGATCAATTCAAAATTTTTGAATTTGAAAACTATTAATTTTTTTTGTTCTTTATGTAATTTTTTCTACTTGTAATTTTTTGATATTTTGCACATGATTGACAATTAAAGAAATGTCAAACTAGTGAGATGTCTCTAATATGTAGTGATGAAAATGTCAATTTATTTTTATAAAATTTAATTTTCAATCATATGTAATTTTTTTAAATAATAATAAATATATATTTTTATATTAAATATTTTAATAAGATATTTATATTACTTACTATGTGTTTAATTATTTATTAATTTATTAAATAACATAATACAAAATTTTTTAGAAAACTAAATATAAATTAAGGTTATTTACGTATGTTAGACTCCTTTGGCTTGACCTATTTTGACTCAATATGCTCGATATGCTCGGCTCAAATAAGCTCGAGCCAAATTTTTTTGAAAAAAGTGGACATGCTCGACTCAATTAGGATTGACAAGCTCGGCTCGAAAAACTAGACATACTCGGCTCGAAAAACTCGATATGTTCGGCTCGAAAAACTTGACAAGCTAGATGAGCTAGATTTTTTTAAGTTTGGCTCGCTCAAGTAAGCTCGAATTCCAACTCTACTCATTATGGCATGATGAGGAAATTAAAAGTATCTACTATGGAATTGATTTATTTTCACTTTTTATGTCATAAGCCTATGAACAATAAAAGTTTACCTACATTATACATATTAGGTTTTTGTTGGATGGCTCTAATCGGACAATGTTCACTTTCATCGAGAGATCCAACAGAGGCTGATGATTTGGAGACAAAGCTTCGACACTGCCTTCAAAGTAAAAAAAACTAATACTCCTTGATCAAGTTTACATCGTGCCATCACAAGTTACTTCTCGGTCGCACCGACATAGCTCAGTTAGCTCAGAGATGATAAATTGAGTAAAATAGCCTAGGTTTGATGTCTATACTGTCTTAATGTGAGAGTCGTTACCCCCAATATTGAGATAGCTCATAAGGATATCAGGTAAATGCCTCCTATCTTTGGATCACTGAGTCACCGTGATTTAACCTTCTCACAAACTGTCGGGCCTGGTATGGGGGCCGGAAGGCAAAAAAATTTGCCTTTTAGTACAAGTTCTTTCTCATTGTTGCAAGTTGCACCGTACAAACACAGGACCTGAATATAATAGAAGATCGCCCAAAAACACCAATTTATTTCTCCCACAGTATACAACACAATAATAAAATTAAATATCATGTAATAATGGGGAATAAAAAGGGTAAAAACCATTGATAACCCAAGTTTAAGGAAAATAGTCAAATCAAATCCCGAGCTTGAAAGAGATAAAACGACCTCTAATAGACGGCTGCATAACGTCTAAGAGGTCTATTAGGAGTCATCTTGCATTTCATCAAATTCATACTTTACTTTGTCTATTTTCTCGAAACTCGAAACCCATTGTGATTTTTACCGTATATAAAACATATGTACATATATTTAAACTACGAGTGCCCTTGTAACAAAACTAATGGTCGGTAAATATATAATGTAATGCGAAAAACAAAAAACTCATATCGCTACGACAATAACTCTTCTTACTAAATACACAATGACTCTCTTGAAGCACACATAATTCATTTGCAATTCTTTTGATCGGAGTGTTGTATATTTATTTTATTCTTTTGCTCGTACTTGTCACGCGTACATAATCGATTCACAATTGCAAATGAATATTATTTATGATTCTTTTAATTTGTGAGCGTATTTGCTGATTTATCCAATAATAATGAACATCATAAATCAATTAATCATAATATATTGAATTAATACAATATTTATTATTATTTTTGTAACGTAGAACCGTATGCATGCAAGTATTTTTAACTTCATTTTTTAGAACTTTAACAATTTTTTTAAACATATGCTATCGGATGAAAATATTTAAAGAGAGAATTTGTAACGTTTTAGAACTTTTATGCGTAGGCCCAAGAAGGTTTAGGCCCAAGAAGGTTTAGGCTCAAGAAGGTTTAGGCCCAAACCAAAAAAAGACGAAATATTTGCTATACATGTACAAAGCTGGATTCCCTCTTGGTTTTTTTACGGACAGCTCGCTCTCGCTTCCTCGGCTTCGTTTATGGTCGCTACCCAATCCCCAATGATCGAGATCATTCTTTAGAACGCCTTTCTCGAACCAGGCGCCTCACGAGATGGCCGGAAAATCATCCATCATCAAGCAAATCCTCTCAAAGTCTTTATCAATTTCGCAGTCATACTCCAAAATCAACTGCGTTGGGCAAATCAGATGCGTAACGTACATGCCCCGGCCGGGTGATGGCGCACCTCGGCCTGTAACTTTGATCCCCGGCGATGGAATTGGTCCCCTTGTTACCGGCGCTGTGGAGCAGGTGATGGAAAGGATGCACGCACCTGTGTACTTTGAGAAGTTCGAAATCCATGGTGATATGAACAAAGTGCCTCAAGAAGTGATCGATTCAATTAAGAAGAATAAGGTGTGCTTGAAAGGAGGGCTGGTGACGCCGGTTGGGGGAGGTGTGAATTCTCTCAATGTTCAGCTGAGGAAAGAGCTTGATCTTTACGCTTCGCTCGTGAATTGCTTTAATCTTCCGGGTCTTCCTACCAGGCACGAAAATGTGGATATTGTTGTTATTAGAGAAAACACAGAGGGCGAATACTCCGGACTTGAGCACGAGGTTGTTCCTGGTGTCGTAGAAAGCCTCAAGGTATCAATAAAAATGCATTTGAGATCGATTTTCTCATGAATCAAAGTAACTACTGCAATTTATCGTCTTATTTCTGCCAAATATCTCTTTTTATTGGCCAATTTTGTTTCAACAGATTGATAACAAAGCTCGGGGTGTTTATGATATTTTTAAAAGAAAAAAAAGATGTTGGTTTCCTTGTCATATGAATTCTTTTTGTCCTTGTCAATTCAGTTGCTCGTGCCATTTAGACTGTAAGTTATGAACCTTGATTGTTCAAAAGTTTAACAACCAAAAATGGCCTATGAAATTTATGAACTTTACTACAACGTAAATCTCAAGCATTCCTGTTGGCACTATAGATGTTATTATTTGCCTCATTTTTTTCTCCAATTTATGAATCCTTGCGATTGTTTGACGCAATACTTTTGTTGTACTGTCATAAGAGAAGATTCCATTTTACTTGTCGCGATTGACATGCATTTACTTACTCGTCTTATAATGAAAATGTCTTCTTAGCTCCACTTTTCTTTTAACGGGTGACTTTTATGTTTTCGCTCTCATACTCACTTTCTGTCAGGTGATAACAAAGTTCTGTTCTGAACGTATTGCTAAATATGCTTTTGAGTATGCTTATTTAAACAACAGAAAGACAGTTACTGCTGTGCACAAAGCAAATATAATGAAACTTGCAGACGGGCTATTTCTAGAATCTTGTAGAGAGGTCGCTACAAAGTATCCTGGAATCAAGTACAATGAAATTATTGTGGATAACTGTTGTATGCAGCTTGTCTCAAAGCCTGAGCAATTTGATGTTATGGTATGTAAATTTGCTATCACTATTTTGCAGAGAATTGTAAAGAACATTCTATTGCTACTTCAACATTGTTTTGGTTAGACTTTTTAAAGTAAAATATTATAAGGGTAATCTTGCTAATTGTGTCTATATCCTATTTCATAGGTGACGCCTAACCTCTATGGAAATCTTGTCGCAAATACAGCAGCTGGTATAGCTGGTGGAACCGGAGTCATGCCCGGTGGTGAGTGACCTATTTCAAACCTTGGCCAGATACTACTCTTAAGTGAATGATTGTAATTAACCAACACACCTAGGACATTTTAGCTGTAGGGACAATTATACCCATCAATACTTGAAGAAAAGAAACTTAAGGAGGTCAATTTCACATATTTTTTTATACTTTTTAAGATGGAGATAATAATTATCTGTCGGAGTTGTATATTGAAGTATAAAAGTGAAGGTGAGAGCTGTACACCTGAAGGTAGAAAAGCTTGGATAGAAATTGCATATACCTTAGGGCTAACTCGTGGGAAGAATATTTCTACCTTTCTTTTGTTGTGCTTGCTCTAATGCTGTCACTGCAAGGATAAAGTCGGATGAAACTAAGGGATGTATTATATTTGATTTCTTCTCCACAAAATTTCTCTGCCACATGTTAAAAACAATATCTTAGTTAAAGCAATATTACTCCATGGTGTTGAACGTACGTTACTTCTTTGAGTAGATTACTGAAGATTATACTTTTTCAGGTAATGTTGGGGCTGATCACGCCATATTCGAGCAAGGAGCATCTGCAGGAAACGTCGGAAATGAGAAATTAGTGGAACAGAAGAAGGCAAACCCAGTAGCCCTGCTTCTATCATCTGCCATGATGCTGAGACATCTGCAATTTCCGTCTTTCGCAGATCGCTTGGAAACTGCAGTGAAGCGAGTGATCCTCGAAGGCAAATACCGAACGAAAGACCTTGGAGGTCAAAGCACCACACAAGAGGTTGTTGATGCTGTCATAGCTACATTAGACTGACAGAAGACTATGCCATTTCCTGCCATTTATCTCTACCTTGTTCTTGATGTTTGGGCGGTATGATCCTTCCCGAGTTTCATTAAAGTGCTAATTTGTGATTTTTTTTTAATTATCCACATCACAGTCAGTTACTGCTGTAATCGAATAATCGCAACCCAATGGTAAAAACTAAGGGTCAGGATTCATTTACTTTTGAATGATCAATCCTTTTAGTGAATTGATATAGATTGTCAAAGAAAAAGAATGCAAAAGAATAAAAGTAAGATTTTTGGGTAGTCCAAGAGTGCGCAATCGTGTATAAAAATTTCTACTTGCTCACGATGGTATAAGGCTTTTCTGCCCATTTTCCAAATTTAAGTCAGATTTGATTCTGGATTTAGATTTGATTCTAGATTAATAAATCCATCTTTCTCATTCGATCACAAGAGTTGATTTGGATAATTATTTATTTTTAGTAGAATATTTTCAATTATTATTTTCCAACATCAGCCGTCCTTATTATATTGCGTCATAACATGATTTATTTGAGGACATGAATTGCTATAGCTTGTCCTTTATTTGAACTCAAACAACTAATGGAAAAAGTGCAGATAAATCGGAGGTTTTTTGGCTCAGTCCGAACTTTTGTAAGCTTCGAGAGCATCGCCGGCGAGCCTGCAAAGCCTCCATCCATCCAAAACTTCAGCGCCCATTCGCCGGTAAAACTCGATGGCATTCGTGTTCCAACCAAGCACCACCCAGTCCACTCTTCCACGCCCCATTTTGGCAGCCTGCTTAGCCACCTCAGACAGCAGCATCTTCCCCAACCCTCTCCTCCTGTAACACTCTCTAAGGAACAAGTCCTCCACGTAAAACCCAGGTCTGGCCAAGAACGACGGGTAGTTTGGGAAGAACAGCACGAACCCAGCAACCACGGATTCTTCACCTTCACACCGAAACAACTCCTTCTCCGGATCTTCGATTGGAATGTCGAGATTCAGGGTTTGAACCACGGGAATAAAATGAGGGTTTGGGAGTTTTTCAAAGAATGGAGCTAATGAAACTTCGAGGATGAAGATTGTTACAGAGTGGAAAGGAGGATTGGCGAAGAGGCTGGAGGAGAGAGAAGCTTCTGTGGCGGCGAAGAGGTGGGGGAGGCGCTCGAAGACGGCCATTTGGTGGATGAGCTTGTGGATGTGGGGGACGTCGGAGGTGGCTGCGAGGCGAATGCGAGAGAAGAGACAGTGACCGGACGGAGAAATGTGTGCGGCCTCCATTGTTTATTTTTCCGACCGGTGGAGGTTTTTGCTCCTCGGAGTTCTGCAAGAATATCGTGCTCAGCCAAATTTATAAGCGAATTAATTTTGAATTTTGTTTTTTCTTTTCCACCGCTAGAAAATGAATAATTGAAATCTCAAGTTTGAACGAACACGTGAGATTTAAATGCGAATTGCAATTTGAAATGGTAGGGCTGAGATGGCGGCGGCTCCGCCAATTGCTCAGCCGCCCAGTTAGACAAAAGATATACTGTGAGATGCTAAATAATGTAAGTATCAAATTATATCCTATAAGCTAGGTAAAAATTAAATAAAATCTCGAACTATACAAAAATAAGCAAAAGAAACTCTAAAATTTAAAAAAGCAAATTGGCCGGTGGGGAACCATGGGTCGTTGCACTCGTCACCACTCAATCACGCGCGAACGATCGCAAGCCAGTGTAACCGTCCGCATAATTTTTAATTTTATTAAAAAATAATCAATTTTTTTACTAAACATACGATATCAAAATGTTTTTAAATTTTACTACACATTAATGCTATTATAGTAACATATTATGAAATATTTTGTGAATTTTGAAAAGTTTATACGATTTATTAAGCTTGTTTGATTGAAGTCATGAAATAATTTATTGAAAATACGTTCATCATCTTAACATTCTAGAACTTTTAAGATGAACCTTCTAATGCTTACCTTTAAATTGAAAATCGGTTTGAAAAAAAGGTCCAAAGAAATATTTGTGAACATCGCAAGGTGATATCCGATGAACAGTTGCTCAGTTATGCTTTAATGTTGATCATGAGCTGAATTTGATCGTAGTTGGATTTGCAATATTTTGCTTGGAATTCTTTGATTAATTTCATTAGTTTTACAATTCTTTATTTTACATCGAATGCCATAGTTTTCGATAGCTCAGCGATCTTCAAAATGCCATTAAACATCACTTGAGCCTTGATTAGATTACTTGGGTGGTTTGGTTCATTTTGTTAATTAAATAATTTGTTCAATAACTCAAGAGACTGTATAAGATCAGTTCATAGAACTCTGAACTTATATTCCTAGCTGCAAGTATGGGAGAGAAGGCGGAAAGGAGAAATATCAAAAGATCACACCAGCCCCAATTACACAATAACTATGGTACCATAGAGTATAGCCCCAATTACAACATATACTCATTTACTATTGTTTCTCCTGCAAGACTTGCAAACCCTTAAAACTTAAATGCCTAAACCCGTAATGGAATATCTGTGATGCATCTTCAGTAACTATGTTAAAATAAGTGGACTCTATGGGCAACGATGTGGCATGAAGAATATATATGCGATTCAAAGACATATTTGTGTAATTCTCAAAATGTATTTATATCTATTCTAAAAGTGTATATTGATGATTTCAATAAAGAAATCCTAGATTTGCTGAATATTGGAGGATGAAGTTAAGCCGGCTCTGAAATCTAAACTGTTTCAGGAGGTTGATGAGCTTTCCGACGAAGGGGCATTGACCCGCTTCTTTCTTTTCTTTTATCTGTTGAGTTTACATTTACTAAGTCAAGACACAGTCAAAACTTAGTCGTGTCGACTACCTTAGTTAGCATATCCGCAGGGTTTTTCTCTGTTCTAATTTTTGAATGGCGCTTCGGCTGCACAATAGAATGTGATGGTCTTGCTGTTCACTTGTAGTCTACAGCTAATCCTTTAAGCCAAATGACTTCTTTAAACCCTTGGTAACCTGAAACGTACTCAGTTTCAGTGGTTGATATAGCTGCTGGCTTTTGTAGATTAGCTTTCCGACACACTATTCCTCCTTATGCTGAATTTCTCTGTGCAAGTATAAAATGTCTTGATCTAAGAACAAGAGCAAATTCGCAAGAAACTTTAGAAAAAGACTCATTTTTTCCTCTTTTTGGATGATTAATATTTTTTTAAAACTCGCTGTGAATCTACCCATGTTTGAATTAAAATTGAGATACTTAAGAGAAGAAAAGATTTTCTTTTGTAAGTTTTATTCAAAATAGACAATATTGCATTTGTAAGTTTTTTTAGAACTCGACCAATAATATCAAACCGATGTATAATGATGTCATTCTTGACTTGGTAGCCGGGTCTTCACAGTAATCTCTTAATTGAATTCAACTATATTATTAGTTCAAAACTTCGTGTTCTTCGCATTTCCATGTGGGGAGGCAGAGAAACGATCTCGTGTTGACCCTCTTATTCTGTTAAGTCTTTGCTTGCAATTAGAATTCATATACTAGACGTTTTCAACTCCTTTCGCTTTCATTCTCTAGCAGCCATCCTAAAAGTTCCACCATTGACTTGTTCTGGGCCAAGAAGTAGATGATACAGTTCATCTTTTCCAAGTATTATAATCCGCCAACCGAGTTTGAACGTCGTCTATGATCGTAATGACTAATCCAGTAGCTATATATAAATGCAACACTAGAAACAGCCTCAAACTCATAGCTCGGAGAAGCATGGCGAAAACTGACATTCTCATTCTCTTTGCCATAGCTTTGTTCATCGGAAGCTCAAAAGCTCAACAATGCGGGACCCAAGCAGGGAATGCTCTCTGCCAGAACGGGCTTTGCTGCAGCCAATTCGGCTGGTGCGGTTCCACAGTCGAATACTGCGGCCAAGGTTGCCAGAGCCAGTGTTCTGGTTCTAATCTGACTCCTACTCCAAACCCTAGCGGAAACGACGTCGGGAGTATCATAACTGAAGCTCTTTTTAACCAAATGCTTAAATACAGAAACGACCCACGTTGCCCTAGCAATGGCTTTTACACTTACAGCGCTTTCATCACTGCTGCGAGAGGTTTCAGCGGATTTGGCACTACCGGCGATCTTAATACCCGAAAGAGAGAGCTTGCCGCTTTCTTAGGGCAAACTTCCCATGAAACTACAGGTTTGGTTTCGCCTTCTAGGGTTTCATAAATCAAAGAAATCGCCTTCTCAAGTTAGAATTTACGTTTTCAGGTGGATGGGCAACAGCACCAGACGGCCCCTATGCATGGGGATATTGTTTCATTAGGGAAACTGGTAACCCTGGAGCTTATTGCTCTTCAACCGCATGGCCATGCCCAGCCGGACGCCAGTATTTTGGCCGAGGACCCATTCAGCTCACCCAGTTAGTCTTTCATTTCTCTCTCATTTGGGTTAAACTTATTTCATCTCGTACAAGAAAAACTATAATTTTGACTTTTGAGCCTCTCCGACAGTAACTACAACTACGGTTTAGCCGGACAAGCACTGAATCTGGATCTGATAAACAACCCAGATCTGGTCGCAACAAATACAGTGATATCGTTCAGAACCGCGATCTGGTTCTGGATGACTCCGCAAGGGAACAAGCCATCAAGCCACAACGTAATCATCGGCCAGTGGACACCGTCTGCCGCCGACCGAGCAGCGGGCCGAGTCCCCGGCTATGGAGTGATAACCAACATCATCAATGGCGGATTGGAATGCGGAATTGGGCAAGATAGCAGGGTGGTTAGCAGGATTGGGTTCTACACGAGGTACTGCGACCTGTTGGGAGTGTCCTACGGCAGCAACCTTGATTGCTATAATCAAAGGCCTTTCTGAAACAACCTGTCTTTGTCTGACTCAACAAAGACATGAATAATAAAGGAAATAAAGACTTTAATTTTCTGGTTTTTGAAAGACTTCGTCTGCAGATGTTGGTTGACTCCCAAAACATACTTTTGTAGTAAATGCAAGTCTAATACTGTTTAAATTGTTAGGTTTAAACCTAAAATCAAGGACTGAGTTATTTATGTCATTTTTATTATAAATAGTAACTGAATGAAATGAAAATCAGATAATAGTCCATAAGTTATTCTCTCTTTCATATTTATGTTCTTATTATTACTAGAAAGTCGGTTTTCCGAATTCCATTTTCTTTCATTTAATACACTAATTTTTGGATTGTCGAAATCTGGCCAAGTTAGAGCAGCTAGAAAATTTCTGGATATCATGGCCGAAGATGGGTCATTTCCTAGATGCTGTTAAATACACATCATTGATGAATGGAATGTGTAGGCAGAATGAGAGATGGAGGCAAAGGGTTGCAGTCCAAATGCTTGCACGTATAATAGATTGCTTCGTGGATCGTGTAAAGGAAGACATTTAGAGAAAGGAGTTGAATAGTATGAAGGTTTGTCATCCAGTGTCCAGATAATATGAAGAGAAAGATACTAAATAATAGCCCCTCCATTAGTTGTCTCCAGAGTAAGACCTTCTCTGGACATGTCAAGCATTGGTTCTTTTCATGTCTTTCCATTGGAAGGCAAGGATGTGGATCGTTAAACCTTTCACATGGCCGGAGATATCAAATCCGAGATTCCGTTCTTGAGATCGATTTGAGGCTCTCTTTTCTCCTGCCCCATCCGTAGTCCTTCAAGAAAGTTGGTATGAATTATAGCTTTTATAATTAGAAATAGACACTTGTTGGTAATGATTGGATGATACACTCCCTATGTACACAGACAACAGGCATTAGTGAATTAACAAATGATTATTATATGATACAATTTCTGGCTTTGTCATGTTGCTCAAAGTTAAAAAATGTTCATTTCATTTGCTAGTTGTCAAGTAAAGCTTTTATAATACTTGAAATGGATTTTAGAATCAACCCAGGATGGTAAAACTATTGATTGAAAAAGGAGATTCAATCGAAAGGGTGGTTAGATTGAATGTGTGTAATGTGAATCGCCCTATGATTGAATGCTTTAAGCTATCGAAATGATCTGTCGATGGCCTGCCCAGCCCCACCTTGTTGTCTATGTCTTTGTAGTATGTCGGAAACCGACTCAAACTGCCTCCTCGGTTGTAGTTTTCGTCAAATCAACCCAGGATGGAAGAACTAGAGAGGGACTTATGGATTGGAAAAGAATGGTCGATCATAAAGGGTGGTTAGATTGAATGTATTTGTCTAATGTGGATCGGCCTTATGATTGAATGTTTTAACCGATCGAAATGATCCGGGTTTCGATTGCATGTCCTGCTCCCACCTTATGTCGGAGACCTATGGCTTGTCTCCTGGCTGGTGCCTTGCTCAGTTGAAATCTCAGTCTGCAACCCACTGTGCTGCCTTCTCTTCAATGTGGAGAAAGGGACTGTACTGAACCTGATACCCCAAGTGATAGTCGTTATTTAATTTGGCAACTTGCGCAGTCATCAGCAGACAGGGAGATCGTGCAAAGTTTGGTTGTCAGGATGCATGTGATGTCAATTATTTTTGGTTAAAACATGGCTACTGTAAAAATGAGACGAAATGATGATCTAAGAACAAAAATAAACCGCAGTCAGTTTGATTATTGCATTGAATCTTGGTCATAAATTACTTGAAATTTCAGAGATTTGGTAAAAAAAATATTCCAGTGTTTAGCTAACTGGTAGATTGGTCGGAAGACAGGTGCAATAATAGGGGAGGCAAATAAACACTCATATCTACGGTGGATCACACCACGCAATAATATGATCGAGGCTGCATGGGAATCTGCACCGATTTGAGCAGACAAGACTGCGGAAGCCATAGCCATTTCTCTTCCATTTCCTTCTTATAAAACGACGCAAGAAATCTCTAGCTATTCCCCAAACTCGAACAACAGACAGCTAAAGAAAAAGGAGACTGAAAATGGCGGTCTCGTCCAGCTTTACCGGCGAACGACAGCCTGCAAGGTCGATCAGCTTGCCGTCAAGGCTTGAAAATCATAATTCGATCAGATTACAGTCAGTGCTGGAGAGGCTGAATTTGTTTAGACCATCATTATCTTACGCAACTCCAGCTCTTCTGAGCGGAGAGGAGATAGAAGCCGGCCTTGTTAAGCTGGCTGAGCTATACAATTACGTTGAGAATCTGGTCCAATCTCCGGTCACCAAACGGGATCTCCTCCGTTACCAGGATGGATACCTCGTACAAGAATCTCTGCATGGATCGGTGGTGCTTCTGGATTCCTGTGGCTGCGGAAGAGACGCAATGGCAGCCATGAGAGACCACATACAAACACTTCAGTCGGCTTTGCGTAGAAAGGGTGCGCATTCAAGCACTGAAACCCTAATTCGTACGTACATTTTGTGTAGAAAGAGAGTGAAGAAAGACATAGCCCAGTGCATTAAACAACTGAAGAAAATGGAGGCTAAGATTCTCTTTACCGAACCCGATTCAGACCACCACCTATGGCTACTGTTTCAGCCTCTAAGAGAAGCTTCAATCATCGCCATTTCTGTACTGAAATCTCTCATGATGTTCCTGTCAATGCCCGTAGTACAAAATAAGCGCAGTAAGTGGGATTCGATCTCGCAGTTGATGCTGAAGAGGTCGAAATCAGACGAGCGCGCCACGGGAAGTGAAGTAGAGAACGAAATGGTGAGCGTGGAGGCGTGTCTGAGTTCCATCCCGATGGGACGCAGAGCATCAATGGCGGATCAAGTGGAAACCGCGCAGAGAATGTTGGAGAGACTTTCAATTTGTCTGCATGGCATCGAGGCTGAACTGGAAACTGTGTTTCGGTGTCTACTCCGACACAGGGTGTCATTCCTTAACATTCTTGCCCACTGACTCCAAAATAAAAGCCTGGCTGCACCACTCCATTTTTGATATTTTTAAGATCAGAGATCATAAACACGACACATACGAGGATCATCAATGACCGCAAAGTAGCACGAAGTGTGCACGCCCAAACCACCCGCGGGCATACCACGGACCCGGATCTTGACGATGCAAAACCGTCGAAGAATAAATCGAATGTGAAACGTTCAAACAATAAAAGTTGAAACAATGGAAGGAATAACCATATAGAGCTTTTTATTCTTTTTAAATTAATAATTCAACAGTAAATTATAAATTAATTCTCTTATTTAATCTATTTTTCTACATTATAAAGACGTAAACGCATGGTGACGAACGATAGTTTGACAATGAGTATAACAATTCCAATATTCAGTGTGAAAATTATGAATATTAGAGCGTCCAAATGAAGATGTTTAGGTAAGAGCTATGAAACTTTGTGAAATACAAATATTCTAACGATGATGAAGAAAGTGAAACGAGAGGAAAGATACAAAGAATGACTCGAAAATTCTTTAGGCAATGCAATTATCAATAATTTCTAAAATTGTAGCAATACTAAATGAAAAAGAAGCTTGGTAAATCCTACAAATTTCGTTCTAACGATCACCAGAACAATATAAGTAAAGCTCTCATTATTACGACGAGAATTCAATACTTTACAATTGAAAAATGACAAATTAATTCAAGATTTCATGTCTAGTTTGACTGCACTCATAAATCAAATGCAATTTTTTTTAAATAAGTCATTGATCATATGATAGTTGTCAATTTTACCAACTCAGTACCTGAATTCGATCATGTTATAATTGCAATCAAAATTTCAAAAAGTTTGACAAAAAGTTATTTTGACGAATTAATGAGTTCTTCGCAATCACATACGGCAAGGTTGAATAGTAATAAAAAACATAATGAAGAAAAAACATTAATATTGAATTATTAAGAATATTAAATGCTTCTTATTTAATGATTAAGGATATTCTATCAAAACGAAGATGGCTATACTTGAGAACTTCTTGTTATATTTACTTTCTAAATTTATAAAAAATTAAATATTACTTTGATTTCAATCAAAACGCAATTTGTTGATAATCTCATAGTTAATAAGCAACATGATTATGCTTTCGATTGATTTATGTCATGTAAATTAACCACTCATACAATTCAATATTTATTAGAAATAAGGAAGAAAAAAATTATTAATTATTTTTTTATTTAATAAAGACTTTCAAAAGATCAAATGTTTATTTAGTAGGAACTAGGAATAAATTAGCTTATTCCGACACGTCGCACACGATGTAGCATAGGATTCCCGACTTTCCAACACGCCGCCCTTTTCAACTTCAGCTCTCGCGTGTCAAATCCTTCTTAACGGCTATATCTTGACAACCAATCAATCATCTCCATCAAATGGTCGGTTCCTTGGCGAGTGGGGGCCTATTGACCGTTCGATCACATCAATAAAAACGTTCATTTTTTTTTTTCTGTCGATCGATACAGTCTACCACGCAAACTTACACACTGAAAATCATCTCATTTTGACGGAAAATTGCTCTCTCGCCGCCCCATTGCGCAATGTCCGCCGCCAGCGTAGCCATCTATCGCACCACTAGCGTCATCAAGTTCGGACTCTCGCTTCTCCGGCGACGGTTCAACTCTTCCAAATGGTATCCTCTAATTCTAGTGATTTTCTTGCGATTTGGGTTTATTGTTGATTTTCCATCTTTCCTCTTCGTTTGTTTGACGAGAAATGTATGTCTGTTTGGTTTTACTCTTTTGGGTTCTCTCGAATGAGATCCAAAAGTAAACTTATTCTAGTCAGTTTCATCTTGTCTTCTCCTTTTGTTCTCGCTGTTGAAAAAAACGAAGGGAAGTTTTAACTATCTTTTTTGCTGAATTATTGGCAGTAAAACGGCCGCGAAAATGGCTGTAGCGAGAATAAAGCTGCTGAGGAACAAGCGACAAGCTGTAGTGAAGCAGATGAGGCGTGACATTGCGTTGCTTCTCAAGTCTGGTCAGGATGC
Source organism: Begonia fuchsioides (assembly GCA_003255005.1). Lineage (NCBI taxonomy): Eukaryota > Viridiplantae > Streptophyta > Magnoliopsida > Cucurbitales > Begoniaceae > Begonia > Begonia fuchsioides. The sequence goes on from QAOC01017296.1 coordinate 130,052, forward strand.
CACTGCTCGTATTCGTGTAATCACTAAACCCTTGTGGTTGATTTCACAATCGATCTATCACAAAATGTTTTGACTGTTGTTCAAGAATCGTTCATTTGACATTTCTTGATTTTTCCTAGTTGCTTCACGGGCTCTTATCCATTCATGATACACTTTAGATCTGTTCAAGTTGGTAACTGATACACTATTTGCCCACAAACCCAGCAGCTAATTCAGATTCTAGGCCGTTTATGCTGGCTTATTCATTATCCAGACTTTTGTTTGCCTATTTTTCTTTCAAATTCATAAAGTAACCATCCTTAATGTTTATTTAGGTTGAACATGTGATAAGAGAACAGAATATTTTGGCAGCAAACGAAGTGGTTGAACTGTTTTGTGAATTAGTTGTGTCTAGGCTACCAATCATTGCAAAGCACAGGTGAAGCCATTACAGTTTCCTTCCACCCAGCTAAACAATGTAAAATGCAGTGGATTCTGATCCTCATCTGAGATAATGCAGGGAATGTCCAGCAGATTTAAAAGAGGGAATTGCCAGTTTGATTTTTGCATCTCCGAGGTGCTCGGAAATTCCAGAATTGGTGAGCATCCGGGACATTTTCGAGAAAAAATACGGCAAGGAATTTGTTCTTGCGGCTACTGATCTACGACCCAACTGTGGTGTGAATAGGATGGTAATTTTCACCATATTTACTAGTGTTTTTTTTTGTTTTATCCCGTGTTTTCGATGAATCAGGAGTTTCTGTGTTTTCTTTGAAACAGCTGATTGACAAGCTATCTGTTAGAACACCCACTGGTCAGTTGAAACTTCAAGTCATGAAAGAAATAGCCAAAGAACACCAGATTGAGTGGGATGCATCAGATTCTGAGACACAGCTTCTTAAGCCTCCCGAAGAACTGATTGTCTCTTTCTCTCTCAAGAACTCATCGTCTCTCTCTCTCTCTAGAACTAGATGATCTTACTTTCATTTTCTGAATGAACATGAACAGGAAGGGCCTAGGAATTTCGTCAGTGCTGCTAGCTTACCTCTAAACCAAGAAACAAACCAATCTTTAGTGCATAAGAAGCCAGCTATCAGGTTATAAATTCAGCTTCATTCTATGCCTGACCCATTTTTTCCTTCAAAATTACTTTTTTTTATAAATCAAGTTGAATATTGTAGAAGAGAAGAGGAAGTAGATATTCATCATCAGTTCACAGACTCAGCCTCAGCAGCTGAGGCTGCTGCAGAATCTGCAAGGAAAGCCATCGCAGCCGCAGAGGCTGCCGCCTATCTCGCCACCAAAGATCCGAAAAAACCTCCACAAAGAACAAGTTTTGGCAGGTCCCATTCGAGCAACGAGGAAATGATCGGTGGCAAGAACAACCGGAGACATAGCTATAATGCTCCGTCTGTGAATTCCAGCATAAAGTTCGACGAATCAGATTACGAGGATGACGAAGTTGGGACAGAAGACAAGGCAGATAGTATATATCTACCTGCCACTTCATCGCCGCAGATTAAGCCTGATCCTGGCGTTCATCCAAAGATGCCGGATTATGACGAACTTTCTGCTCGCTTCGAAGCCCTCAAGTACTGCAAGTCAAAAACTTAATCGAAATAAACTCCAGATATCGATTTTCTCGATGTTCTTGTTTACAAAGATCGAATACTTCCACTTCTATTATGTACAAATAAAAAACTGAGAATTTTTTCTTAAATAAACAGATCTACAATGTTTCGAAAAAGGCTGATTTAAAAGTGTTCGAGCCAAAGAATCTCAGCAGCATCTGCATGTTAAAGTGTCCAAACAGGAATAAGGTCTGGACATTTGTTCAAGTATTTGAGGCGATGGAAGGGGCTCAAGCCTATGAATACTGTTGGGAGCACAGCAGAAGCTGTATATATTTCTGCACATTCCTCTGCTGAAAGGGTACACTCTTTGTGGGACTCCCCTGCATTATACAACCACAATATTAGTTGATTTCAGTAGTTTTTTTCCCACTAAATACAGTATTTCACCGATCGAGACAAAAAAAATGAAGAATGGACCTGAAATACGGTATGCGCTTGCGTCTCACGAGTTCATAAGTGGTCTGATTCATAAGAAGAAGATAGCTGCCAAATGGGAAAATGATTCAAATATAACTCATTATTACAGAAATCCAAATTCATGATAGTCGATTGTTTATATCGTGTCGATGAAGTACCTATGAAATAGAAGCAACAGAACTAGAAAAATCGAGCAAATCGATAGCATAATCAGTAATACAATGACAATTCCATCTTTCCACCTGAGAAGTACAATACAATTGAGAGATGATAAAAATCCCGAATTCGCTCGTAAGCTATAAGATCCTTAAAAACCAAGCATACCAAGCCTTTGTCATAGTCTCCTCGAGGTATAAAACATACAAGACGAACGTCCATACGCATAGCGCTGTCTCCTCGCATATGTACCACCTAAGACATTAACCAAAAATTATCGTTCAAAATGCGCAGAAATCATAGTTCAGATCAGGAGATAAACGCTGAAGTATGAAAAAAGTCAAATTAACGAGCTCAATAATGCAGAAAAAAAGAACCAGTATTAATGAAAGTAATAGCAGCTGAGTAGTGGTAATCGGAGTTTTTGACCCACCAAAATCGACAATGGTTACCCTGACCAACACATGTTCCGAGCCAAACACAATGGTGATCGAACTGAAGAACACATTTATCACAATCATGACAATGCCTTGCTCGTGGAGGCTGCGTTAAATGGCAATAAAAAAGCAAGTTCAAAAGTAAATGATGAATCATCTTAAGCAAATGATAATAAGCTTGGACAATAAATAGCCACCAACATAGATTCTCACCATCTACAAAACCATTTAAGATTATCTAATCAAACTAGAGATGACTGTATTTTTTAGACAAATTTGTGAATTTCCCGACAAGCTTGTGATTGTCTGGTTTTGTTCGGATATGTCAGGTGGAAGATTACCTGCGCTCATTGCCCTGATACATATGAGCATCTGTCTCGACTCATTTTCTTTCACAGATTAGTTTTATTCATACATTTTTCCGATACAAATAATAAACAATGCGAAGATGAGATGCTAAACCTGCTCAGCATTGCAGAAGGAGCAAATCAAACTTCTGCAAAAAAAAAAAAAAAAAAAAACAATCATCAAGAAAGTCTTTTTTTTAAATGCTAAGTCAATGATTCAGGAACAACCTGCTCGATGTTCCAGGTGGATACAAATCCAACACCATTTTCGTCCATGGTGTCGCATCGTTCAAAGTAACTACCGAACTTCCATTTTTATTCTTAACGTCTTTGCGACTACATTTATGAAAGAAAGAAACCGATCAACAATAGGACCAACATGTTCATATCTGCGCTAAAATGAAAACTTATCATGAAATTAGAGTTTACTTTGGCATCGTTGATGTTTTCTGGAATCCAATATTTGTCTCGTTTACCGCCCTCATCGCATCAAGTACATAGCTGAACAAGCAATCATAAGAGGAGGAAACAAGATCACCCCATGGGCGAAGGATAAAATTTTTGTTAGGAAACTCGATGAGGTGAAATTACCCGGGAGAAGAGCCTGAGGTTGTAAAATATTGAAGCAGTGTAGCAACAAACAGAAATAAGTATGAACCAGTGTACCTGAAAATGAAATATAAGCCCTGATAATTGCTGAAATTACAAGAATCGAAGTTCAATAATTCAATCAATCCCCAAATGAAGTTTGGACTGCTATATTTAGATCACCAATGAAGTTCAGTCGATGCAAATTTCAATCCCAGGAAAAACCACGCACCAGGGTCGTGTTTTGGTTCGTTCAATCAAATTCCCATCGAACCAAAATAGAACACCAGCGTACACCAGGTGCAGCATCACCAATGCCACTTTCAAACCCAGCGAGGATCTTCGAGCTGAAACCCACCATCAAAAATCCAAACCCATAACCCAGAACAAGAGTTCAATTGAAAAAAATCCACTGAAAATTATCATTCCAAGTTCATTTAGCCGCGTTTTTCTCAGCGACCTAAAAAGAGGGTAAAAGACGGACATACCGGGATCGGCGAGGCAAGGAAACATAAGCAGAAATCGGTCAACTGCTCGATGGTAGCAGCGGGGAAATGGGCGGAAAACGCCCACGATAGTCATTGATCCGACGAGAGAATAGAAACAACGGCCACCCAAGAACCTTCGAACTGATGGTGTAAACTGGGAAAGGCAGCAACCTATTGGCCGAAGTTGAAGCTTGAAAATAAAATTTCAATGGAAGGTGATTTTCCCGTTTTTACTTTCTGACTTTTTTTTCATCATTCACAGCATAATCATCTCCCAATTCAGATGCTTGCCTGAAGAGGATAAATCCACAATCATCACTGTTCTTACACGACCAAACAGGCCAGCTGGTTCGCTGTTGGCCGCCCATGGTTCAACCCACCAACTTTATGCCATCGATTCGACTTTTAGAATCCAGAACGACCAGTAAAATGGTCAATTCCTAAGAATCAAAGAGACCCGAATTAGATCTGAGTAAATCCATTGACTTGGACGAGTTCATTCAATGTGACTCAACGAACAATTTTAAAAGCTTACAGCTTTTTATTCGGAAGAGCAAGTGTTCTTCTCGGATACAAAGTTTATTCGAATCAATATATAATACGGTCTTAAAGATAATTAAAAGCTTGGAAAGCTTTGTCTTTTGTACAAGTAACCACGACCACTCTCATCACCATCATGACACTACCAGCACATGAACACATGTGCAACCATGATCAGCTAATCCAACTACCAAACCAGAAAAACGTGGCAGCCTAAGAGTGGTTGGTCGAATCTTTAACTGGACACTTGGTCTATTATATTTATAAAATTTTATTTTTCAAATATAATATTATCTATTTTAAATTCAATAATGAATATAGTACATAATTTTAAATTTACATGTTAAAATACATTGTATTAGATAAGAACTAGAATTCTTAACATTAAAAATCATATTTTTTACTATTTCAAGTAACATAGAAAGTAATTAAACTTTTTTACTAAACTTTGTACATGTTTTCTTCGTTCATCATATACACGTGCGCTAAAACCTAACCCAATAGCTAAAGGATAAAGCACAAACATGTCTATGAAATATGGTAAAATGAAAAACCAAATTGTCCACCACCCTTTGGATATAATCAAATTTTCCATTAGCTGATGTCATCATTTAGTGTAAATATATAATAAAAAAATATTTATTATTAGAATAAAAAATGTTTTTATTATTAGTAATACTTTTTTTTTTTAATTTAGAACCAAACCATCAGATTGCATTGCACGATTCTCTTTTAGTGCGGTTTTTAAAATCCAAGGTTCCGATTCTAATTCCAAGTAAATAGAAGTGTCAGCACAAGTTTTGATTCTCGGGTCAAATAGTTCTAAACCAGAACTAGCTCACCCTTACTAATAAGGGTGGCAATTGAAATTTGGACAAAATGCATGCATAATTAAAAAAGAAATTATAAATAAAAACGAGCAAAAATACACGCGTAATTAAAAAAGAAAATAAAAATAAAAATGAACTTTAACTTTGCATAAACAACAGTCACTGCTGGTAGGTGAAGTGCAGTGCGTAGTAATTATTTTTTTAATTTTTAATTAACCATATTTATGTCAGTGATTGGGGCTCTTCTCTCTTCTCTAACCATGGTGCTGAAACAGGACGCCTCGTACGCGTCAAATTCAACTGAGCTCGACAAAGCCCGATCCTTGGACGCTACGGCCGTTCCCGGCGAGGTAAAGTGGTCCGATCTTCCCCCCGAACTCTTGCCGGCGATCGGAAAGCGTCTACTATCCACCGTCGACGTTCTCCGATTCCGGAGCGTCTGCGGGGATTGGCGTGCCTCTCTTCCCCCTCTCCCCCGTGTCTCTCCTTTTCCTCTCCCTTCCCCCCTCGCCGCCCCAGGCATCGGTTCTCCCTCCGATGCTCTCCTTTTCCAGACCATCATCTACCGCTTCGAGACTCTCCATCCTGCTTCTTCACTCTCTGTATCTGCTTTGTCCGGCGCCGGCGACGGTGTCGGTGGCTGGCTGCTGAAGATGGAGGAATCACATCCTGGCAAACTGCGTCTCCTTCACCCGCTCTGCATATCTCAAATCCGGTACAACCTTGATGTTTTCCCTAAAAGTTTGGATTTGCTGAACTGTAGAATTGTCGAATTGGCGAAATCGTACACGCTTAGGCGTTCTTCTACTTCCCACCTTCTTGGTATTACCAAGGTCGTTATGTTCCCTGATTTTTCCGGGACTAAACTAGAGGAATCTGTTGTATTGGCCATCTACGAAGAAGGAAAATTAGGGTTTTGTCGACCTGGAGACGACAGATGGACGCGGATCGACGATCGCAACTTCTACTACGACGATTTGATCGTCTACAAGAGCCAATTTTACGTTGTCGACCGATGGGGGACAGTTTCTTGGATCGATTCGAGCTTTCGGTTGGTTCAATTCTCACCGCCGCTATACGGTTTTGGGAGCAAGAAACACATGGTTGAATCGAACGGCGAACTATATGTGATTGATCGGTTCTTAGAAAGGGATGAGAGGAACTTAAATCAAAGGGCTGAGGACGCGCTCGGTTTCGCTCTTCCTCATCATCATCATCGCCGGCAGGAGGATTTTCCGGCGAAAGCAGTGGACTTCAAAGTGTACAAGCTGGATCAGGAGTGGGGAAGATGGGTGCAAGTGAAGAATTTGGGGGACGAATCGTTTGTTCTGGGAAACGACTGTTCGTTCTCAGTCTCTGCTAGAGAGTTCTGTGGGTGCAAAGGGAACTGTATCTACTACACCGATCTGAACGACGACGTCGCCTCCGTGAGAAGAAGCGGAGGGTGTCGCAGCCGGGTTTTCGACTTGGAAGAGCGGAGGATAGGGAAGATTGTGACTCTTCCTGGCTTTTCTCAGATATTCTGGCCTCCTCCGACATGGCTGTCCTCCCCACATCTTGGTAATTTTGGTGTCAAATCCTGATTGGCTATGAAATTCCTTAAAATTTGTAAAAACATGTAAGTTCCTTCTACTGTAATTTAAATAAAAAAAGCCTAAAAATCAATTAAGATTTATCAATAATAGTTTTAATTGTCTACCTCAATTTTATTTTAAAATAAAACTCAAACTAAAACTCACCTTCTGAATTTTTAGAACGACCTCGTAATCAACCGTTTCAGTTCTGTTTCGATTTTAATATAATTTTATTTTATATTTAAAAAAAATTAAAATATAATAATAAAATATATATTTTTATTATATTTATGTCGAATTTTAAGTAATTATATAAATTTATAATCAATTTTAAGATTTATGTCAAATTTTATTAGAGTTTGAGTCAAGTTTTAATTAATTGTAGAACTTTTTTTTATTCACGATCTAAGTTCTGATTTTACAATTTTTGACTCATAAAATCCGGTACTAGCCTATTAATTACAATTTTTTAAAAATTAAAATTAAAATAAGATTAAAATTAATAATTTTAATTCAATTCACTGTTCTAATACAATTTTATGCACCCTTATTTCAAATGTTTCAGAATTTATGAGAATGAAGGCTTATCCTCGGATGAAGGTGCAGTCACCGTTCTTATCCAGGATAAGTGAGCGTCTTCTCAGTCAGAACGGTTGCGTTTCTACGTGTGCAGATAACAAAGCCAGACATGTCGGCTTCGAACCTTATCCTTTGCAAAAAATCTGGTTTGACCCATTTCCCCACTTGGGGTTATCCGGATCCCAGTCCTTGAAAAGCACCCGCTAGATCGTCTCCAGCAACCCCACTCCCATCACACACTGTAATTGTCTGCAGGAGCTTGTCGACAAGAAATGGCGGCCTCGCTCTCCTCTTCAATGTCCTCACTTCTTTCTCCCCGGCAGAACCTCAATCTAAGGTTGTGCGATAACTCCCTTCTGGGTTTCCTCTATTTGTTGCTAATGCAGTTCAAGACTTTTAAATCTGTAGGAGTTCGTCTCCGGTTACGGTTTTCCTGCGAGGAAACGGAGCTGGATTTGGGCGATTTCAATGTAGGAAAAGGTAGCGATAGAGAGGGTATTTCTTAATTTTTCCTGCCATTTTCTGGGTACCCAAAACAGTTAATCTGCTATTTAACTGCCGGATTTCTTTGCTCTAGCTGTTCGACTTCTCCGACGGCGTCTCTTAGAGGAAATTTGGAATCAGCCGCGGTTCCGACGTCAGTGCCAGTCCGATTAGCCCACGAACTTTTCCAGGCGGGGCATCGGTATTTGGACGTCAGGTAGAAGCTCTGAATTCCTTGTCTCAATCCGCCATTGAAATTATAGCTTTCTTTCTTGGTCTGATTTTCTTTTTGATAGGTCTCCGGAAGAATTCAGCGCCAGCCACGTTCCCGGAGCTGTAAACATCCCTTACATGTACAGAACTGGATCAGGTTTTCTGAAATCTTGCAAAAAAAACCTCAGTTTTCGCTAGAGCGAAGTCTCCTATATGAAGTGACATTTGTTTTCTCAACGCAGGGATGTTCAAGAATCCCAATTTTCTCGAAGACGTATCGGTGCATTTCAGCAACGATGACGAAATAATCGTGGTCGGTCCGATGCTCTTAAACGTGTTTTATTAGTATCAATCCACCTTCTTCTTGATCTCCATTCACTTGGCTTGACAGGGTTGCCAGAGCGGCAAGCGATCCTTGATGGCCGCAACTGATCTCGTGGTTGCTGTGAGTATTAATCGTTAACGAATCAAATGGTGATCCTTGATGACAAAAGGGTGTTCAAAGTTGAGTGATTTCGTGCAGGGTTTCAGCGGGATTACAAACATTGCAGGTGGGTTCGCAGCCTGGACTGAAAATGGACTTCCCACAAAGCTTTAGCTAAGGATGGTGCTAATATGGCTTTATATGCCAATTGTAATTGCAGAAAACTAAGGTCAAAATCCCTTTCATGGAGGGCTTTTTTTCCTTTTATGTGAATAAAATTGGGCTTATATACGCATTCCTTCCAGTCAAATTCAGTCAGCCACATGAGCAAAAGCAAATAACCTTTCGATTATTACATATTCTAATGCCTAATATTGTCAAGAACAAGAGAGTTTCTACTCGGAAGAAAATATGCACAACCCAACCAAAACAGTCAAATAAAACATTATTGAAAGACAAATTACCGACTTTGAATGGTACATCGAAGCTGGATGAACGAACAAACATATTAAATTAAGAACAGCTATGATTAGGGTATTGGGACAACAACAAACGAATAAATCAAACAACAATTCACAAGCATTAGCTCCATAATCTTTTCCAGTTTCATTCCTCGCAAACTTATGATGAGTTAATATTAGTCCGACTAAGAATTGAATAATGAGCAAGCAAAAAGCCGAAATTCTGCTTTCAATGACCCAGAGTAAACATATTTCTTAGTGCAGAACAAGCAACCAACTACTAGTTACATTACAAATCCGATAATAAAACAGAAATCCTGCAGGCTAGTGGATCATATACCATCGAGATTCAGTACACGTCTCTTCTTACCAAGCACTACTAGGGAAGCTTATAAAAACTCACCTAATGCCTACGAGAATACCTTCTGTCTGGGCTGCCATATGGGGAATAAGGAGGTGATCTGGAACGGTCTCTCCTTGACCTTCCACCATAAGGGGATTGCCTAGGAGAATAATCAGGACCACCTCGATATGGGGAGCGCCTTGGAGATCTACGATATCCATAGTCATCACGCATAGAGCCCCCACGATATCTACCACGGTCACCCCGCTCACCACGATAACCTGACCCAAAATTGAAGAAACAATAAATTAATGGGTTAAACTTGGTTACTAATATGGCAATAAACAGAGTTAACCATACCAGACTCTCGAGTATTTTTCAGACCAAGGTAATGCCCGGGAGTAGGTGTCCTACCACGCTTCCTCCGAGACTGAAAAGGATACAATATAAGTGTAACACCTCATTTCTGACAAAATGAGGTTTTTTTTGCACAACTAACATTTCTAAATTTTCAAGGGTTGAAACTTGAAAAAGTAAACCATGCCATACTTGAAACTATCTACTAACAAGGGAGGTTACGATAACATTGAAAGTTTGTATGAGCAACATTAGTGTTCTTTGAGAAGCAACCAGTAGAAACGTCAAAAAGAAAAAATAACAACACAAAATGCACGGGTTACTTGCTTAATTAGTAGTGTCCATGAAATGAATGTTGGCATTAAATACCATAAAGGCCTGATTAGAAAGTGGTGGTAATGTCCGTTGATTAGTTGAGTGGAAATTGAATGCTGAGGTTGTAAAGTTGTTGGACAATATAGTTGCTATGTTTAGTTGATCAGACACATTTGAAAAGCTGTTTAAGATTGCCACTGATCAAGCTGTTTCACTAAAGTTGACATTGATGAACTCATCATCTTTGATTGTTGCCAACAAAGCTGACGCAATTGGTTCTGAATATAACCAGAAAACCTCCAAGTCAAGAACAAGTAAAACCAGTCAAAATGCGTTAGAGCTTCCCACAGGTGGATAAACCAACTTACCTTCTCAACAGTGATATATCGACCTTCAAGCACCGATTGATTGAGATGTTTGGCACACCGGTTAGCATCATCAACTGTATCCATGGTAACAAAAGCAAAGCCCCGAGAAATTCGAGTTCTAGGCTCAACCACAAGAAAACAGGAAGCTACCTGAAAAGAGAGTAGCTTAGAAATTATTTGCAAATGAGTTTTAGGACTAACAAAAAAACAATCTGTAGTTAATTAGATTGAAGATAAAACATATCAAACAGGGATGACTATTTTCCAGTAAGAAACTTTACCTTTCCCTCCTTGGAGAAATGCTCTTCAATTTCCCTTTCTGTGACCCTTGTCGACAACCCAGTTACATAAAGGGTATTTCCAGGATTATTATCATCACCCCTGAAATGTTGTTTAAACAAGACAAGAGAGAATATAAATTTGATCCCTGCGCAAAACAGGAATAGAACCAGTATTGCTTATCCAACAAACGGTCCAGAGACTTTGCAATTGAAAATTATAGACCACAATAGCAATAAACAACCTGCTTCGTTCTTTGGACCTTGATCTGAACAGAAAACGCCCACCGTGCCAACAAAGAGAAATCACAAGAATCAATTAGCTATGGTTAAAACATTCCTATTATACCAAGCACCAAAAACATCATGCACCACTGACCTGCCGCGGCTTCTGGACCTTGGCCTGGACCATGATCTGGATCTGGACTTTGGCCTTGAGCGAGAAACAGACCTAGATCTAGATCTTGACCTCGAATGAGGTCTCCCAGATGGAAGGGGAGAACGTGAAATTCTGAAATTTTCAGAATGTAGCATTCAATAAAATCCACTATATTTTACAGACACTGACATAATTGAGAAACAAATAGAAATAGATTACGAATTCATTTGATTCTCAGTATCCATATAAATAAAGACATATCTTGAAAGCTACCCAAACTTAAAACAAATTTGACTAGTTCATCGAAGATTCTGATTGCAGTTACCCTAGCTGTCTAGTCAAATGCGATCGAAGACAGGAGAAAAAAATTAACATCTGATAAAGACGATGAACAATAACCAATAACTCAACAAACTTGAAAAGAAAAATATCTAGAATACCATAAAAACGCGCAATATAAACACAATGTCATGTAAATTTCAACAAAAGCAACTCAGCCATGCATGCTAAAAGCCATACCGCTTCTGACGAGAACTCGCCTGCGTATAATCCAGAGACATAAACAGTTAATAGATGTTAAAAAACAGCACCATGTAAGCAACATGAAAGGAGAGAAGAAAATCACCATATTTTCAGCAGACTGAAACGAAGATCAGAAGCCCTAAATTCCTCCAAGGACAAAGACGAAAAATGAAAAGCGAATGATGAAAGGAGGTTTAAATAATCATTTCGAGTTAGGGCTTTGAATTCTGTGGGCTATGATCCAATATGCCCGAGACTATTACGTTAACATAGACCATCATCACTTAATAAGAAAATATTTTTCGATAATTTTTTAAATTATCTTTTAACTTTACATTAATTTATATATTTCGTTATTAATGTACCGAGTCCACCTTTATAGTCATCAAACACTAGCTCATTTGACCCAAAAATAATAGATTTAGTATAAAGAGCTTAGGTTCGACGTCTGCATTGTCCTAATGTGGGAGTTGTTACTCACAATGTTGGGGTAGCTCCTTAAGATATCAGGTCAAGACCTCTTATCTCTGGGCCGCTGAGTCACTATAATTTAACCACTTCACAAACTGTCGGGTCAGGGTATAGGGGCCCATTGGGTGAAAGATTTCGCTTTTTTAGTACAAAAAAAAATGGGAGCTGAATGGTAGATAAATTTTGATAAAATTTGTCGTCTTTATTGACGTTATTTTAACAAAAATACGATACATGTTATCGAGTTTTTAAAGTTTTAATCAATATATGTCACCAGAAACAATATGTTTCGTTATTTTTATTATAGACCTGGACAGGGACCAAACATATTTCACAGCTCAGGTCGGCTTCAGTTTCAAACCCCTCTACTTAAACGTGGCGATAATACCATGGCAGTAAAGCTCGTGTATCCTTCATCGTTTTTCTTATGAAGCTGAACTCAAACCGAGACTCGAAACTCGATCCAGTGCAATGAGAACTTCAATGAGATCCGATTTACTATGTTTGCACAAATTAAGACGCTAGAAATCAAAGCAATCGTTACATTTCTTGTAATTTCTACAAATAAAAAATTGGATTATTGCAATATTCAGTTCTTTATGAGCATATAATACACAAGAATGTCAGACAATTCACAACTCATAACCAAGCAAATTAAGGAAACAGCAGAAGAACACCCAGGATCAGAAACAGCACAAAAATCATCTTTTATTTTCATGTTTTCCTTTTTATGTTGTCAAAGCATCAGGAATAGTAGTAGAATGAGCACCGAGAACTTTACCGCCAATATCTGGAAAAGTTTCACTTCCAGGAAGAGCACTAATCGTCCCATCGGCCTCCACCCGAATCGGATATTTGAGAAGATGGCCCTGCAAACTCTCGAATTCTTCCGATGCATATCGTCTCCAATTTTCCTCGGCAATATCATTGACTCTTCTTACGCATTTCAAACTCTCCGGCTCTTCCAAATCCGACTCCAACTTCCCCATGTGCTCACTCCATAGTGATGCTCTGTATCCATAGATCTGCACGTACAAAAACCCATTATTTGCTCAGTTTTTAGCTTTCAATGTAAAAACAAGTATGAAACGAAAAAAAAACTAATGCTAGGTTTACCCTCATCAAATATTCTTTTAACATATATTCTGACGTGTCTAGTTGTGATTTATCTAATTAAAGTGTATTTAATATATTAAAACTAAAATAATTATTTATAATATTTATTCTACCAATCACAACTCGACATGTTAGAGGTATGATAAGAAAATATGCTAAAAAGTAAACATAAAATTATCTAATAAAAAAAAGTGCTGACCTGACCGTGAGGCCGACCCTTCCTCTTAACCCATGTGTGATGAGGCTGATAAGCACCCATGGCTATCTCGGTGTCTTTTGTTCCGGCCATTGATCTTTGGTTGATATTAGCCGATCCAATAATGACATAGTCGTCATCCACTATCATTCCCTTGGCATGTACGTATATCATAAATCTCTGATACTTTTGTGCACTCGAGACCTGACGAATGGAATTTATGTAGCACAAATCAGATTTAATGAGCCAAAAAAAGAGAAATATAGAAGTACTGTTTCTCCCTGAAGAACCTTTATCTCATTTATGTTTAACCAACAGCACTAGGTGCTAAAGGCATCAACTTTCAGCACTATAAGGTAGAATTTGAAAGGCAACATCTATTTATGTTCATCAAAAAGAAGAAAAAATTCAGCCGATGGAAATTTGATCGTCTCGAGGCTCCAGTTCTATTGATAACTTCACCAATTTGAAATGGTATTACTAAAGCTCGTTTATCTAATGACAAGCTTCATAATTGAATGATAAGTCCGAGAAATTTCAGAAATTTATAACAGTCGGTGTCGATTCAATTTTGCCCTTGAAATTTATCTAAAAAAGTCTTGTACTAACTAGAAATTAATTGCTTGCACGAGAGAGATTAAGAATTTAGAAATAAGAAGTTACCGATTTGTCATCAGTATTCTCATCTTTCTCGGAAGCTTTTTCTCTTTTGCCCAGGCAATAAAAATTGAGGTAATCTTGAGGATATGAGTCCGAGCGCTGAGCCGCCTTCAGTTCCTCTGCAACAACTCGATACATCATCTCCATTGTTTGACCCTACAAAAACAAAACATTCTTGCGTTTAAATCAAATATTCTACGCAATTTCTCAAAAAATGAACCTTGACGGCTTTAAAGCTAAATATTTGTTCTTAGTGGTTTCAATGGTGGGGGTAAAACTTCGCCATGTAATGTTTCAGTGACATCAACTATTTGAGCCCAGTTGAGAGCTTCATAGCTCCATTACCTGCCAGTAAAGTATCTCTTGCATAGCAGCAGTATTTGGATCTCCTTCAGGCCACATTGGCACCACAACATATACAGCGAATCTCTCATTAGCTCTAATTTTGCTTTTTATCTTCAATGCCAACTCCATAGGAATGAGATTATCGGCCCCTGCTCGGATAAATAAGAATGAATGTAAAATAGAATGAGAGCCTGAAGAAGAAGCAAACCCAAAAAGGAAATCCAGGATTTATGACCAAGTTTCATATCTTCTTGATGAGACAACAACTATATATCTCACAGATAGACTTCAATGGCCATGGAGGTAGCTACTAATGTTTGACTGAGAGAATTAGCTAGATGTAGACAGAGATCAAACATAATCTAGTCACTTTACACACCGAGAAAGCAGTTTTTTTTCAAAAATAAAAATAAATAACTCCATAAACGTGATTAATATGGCCAAAAAGCAAAGCCGAGAACAAGCAGAAGATTATAGCAGACCTGCATTCTTGTAAGAGGGCCATGAATATGATGATCCTATGAAGTACTGATTCTCAATATAAATGAAATGTTGAGCAGATCGTATAGCCTGGATGTATGCTGTTTGAATGCTTTTGTCTACAACCAAATCTTTTGAACAAACAAGGTTCTGCAGTCATAATTTAAAAGACTTGTTTATAACAGTGAATACATTTCGTATTTCAATACTCGAGAGATCTTCGAAGAACCTGGGTCGTGGCTATATCAACAGCTCTAGGGAATCCTTTCAGAGATCCAGAGTCAATCGACCGAAAAATCTGCAAAGTAAAAAAATTACTATATACAACTGGTGTAAAAAATGAAATTAAACTAAGCGAATACTAGAAAATATATATGCATATTGCAATATGTGACCTGTACGTGCCAGTTTTCGGGATCTTCTTCTTTAGAAACCCACAATTTTTTGTCCTCCCCAGGAACAATCGTTGTGCCTTCCCTTGAAGTAGTAGATGAGCTAGGACTTAATATCCAAGAGATTCGTTCGATTTTTATTAGAGAATCGTCATGCCAATGTGAGGTTCTTTTAAATTGTAATCCGAATTCTGTCCATTTCGTGGCTCTTCTCCACCGCTGCTCGAAGTTCATAAGAACATCATATGCAGCTGGCCCATTGATCTGACAATGCAAGTCGTGCCATGGCTCCCTCGGAGCTTTCAATCCAGCCTGCTCACCCAGAAATTATAAAGATTGAAAAACAATAACCCGAAAGCCATCCTACAATCATACTTACAGCAAATGTAGGATTGTGAAAATCATCTTGAAATACGGTGTCGAGATCACGAAACAGTCGATGTTCAGGCGTATCGTATCGACCATCACACAAATCAAGACCCCCGAGAAATGCAGTGATCTTTCTATCGTTACCCTCTGCTTGTGTATCAACAAGAACACACTTCTGATGGTGTGTGAAAAGAGTTCCAACAACCTGGAAAAAGCCATGGAACAAGATCAAACATTTAACGTAATACTCAAACCTTAATTCAATTTTTAATATCCAGCCTTGGGATCACAGCCAATCAGATTCATACTACCTTCTGCTTGATATAGCTAAGCTTGCTGCTTGGATAGCGAGGAACCAACACACAGTTGACAGATGAATGCTTGAAAAACCTTCTTGTTTCTTCATCATGTGTCTGCATTAGTCCTGTCTGCACCAAAATGGCAACGAAATATCGCTAAAACTAGAAAATCTCATCAAGAAGATGAAGAAATTTGGTATGCAATCTCACTCACCGTCTTGATCAGCATTTTATCGTGAGAAGTCTTGTCATCCCAGACCAACAAAAGAACTCTAACCCCTTCTTCTGATTTGTATTTGAGCAAATCGCCGAGCGTTAAATCCCCTCCTCTTGGCAGTGGCCGGGAAGGCTCTCTGACCAGCTTCACCTTATGGAAGACAGACCAACCCACAATGTAGATCATATGGTGAGCTTCGGATATGGCATAGCAGATGTCTTCCCAACAATTTCCCTGGTGATATATCCTCTTCCCGTCGAGTTTAATCTCCGGCAAGATTCCCTCCGGGACGTGGGCGTCTTGGTATAGTTTCACTGAGCTGCCTTTCCTGACCGGGAAATACGTGTGCCTAACGCCGTTATGCTCCGGATCTCCGGCAATGCTGCGCTTGTACAGAGGGTTTTGGTCGAATGGCACGAATTTCATTTCGAGGTGGATTGCGGTGTCTGGCTTTGGTGGCTTTCCCTTTGGACCTATCACTGTGAACCAATCGCTAATGAGCTCTCCGGTGGAGATTTTCTTAGCCGGAATTAGGACACTGCCGATGACTTGAGCTCCGAAGACGTCGTCGTCTTTCACCTGAAATTCCAGATTCGCGACGGGGTGGGCGAGGGGGATAACGAAGTGCTCGTTCCAAAAGGGATTCTGGGAGTTCTTGATGACTCGAGTTCGTGCGACTGTGGCTTGGGGCACGCGAACCGTGACGTAAGGGTCGCTGGTGATGATTTTACGGTGGTGATGTCCTTTTTGGGTGTCAATGGGCTTCGACGAAGACAATTTTACAGTGCCGCAGGCAGTAAAGCAACGGCGGAATCGCTCGGTGACGATGTCCATGTTCGGCAGCCGTCGAGCTTCGATTATTTTAAGGTCGAGATCACCGTGAAGATAGATCACTGGATCTGGATCGGAATCCGCCATTTGAGCTGAAGCCTAGGCTACCAAGCAAGAACAAGTAAATAGATTACCACAATAGCGGAAAAGGAGAAGAGAAGAAGATCAAATTCAACGCGAGGCTTCGTCGGAGAAAGGAGAAGGAATAGCTACTCGCTTGCAAGTGAAAGCCTAAGCCTTATGGAATTAAAAAGGCAGATAAAGGAAAAAGGGAAAGGATAAAAATGGCGGATTGGACTAAATCAAGCGTGCATTGTGCGTGGGACTGTTGCAGAGACAGTAATGGAAGAACGCAGCAAGTTACCCAAGAATCGAAACTCAAGAACAATTCATGGCTTGAGAGTTACATCAACAGAAATTATTCCGTGAAACGGCCGCCGGAACGGGAAGACGTGAACGCTAACAGCAGCCAGTTATCAATTATTATCTCCATTTTTACCAAAGATTAGATCTTTGATGGAAGCTCTTGATTGCAGTGAAAGAAAGACAAGGACGTCTCGCCGTCGGACATCTGTCGTTTCACAGTCGATCCAATCGAGGCGTCACAAACATAAGGAATCACGAAGAATCTGATCCGGGACCGGGATAACATTTTCTATTGACATACCTCCACTCCACCTACACATTTTTTAAATTAATTTATTTTGAATAATAATATTTAAATAATTATTCTAATTCTTAGCATTACACACTCAAGGAGTTCACGAATCGGTTCGAGCTGAGATCAATGATCATTTACGAGTAATATTTTAAATTTAAGGTTGTACAAATTGGCTATTAACGAAACGAGATCACAACACAAGTTAATAGCCAATGAAAATATTTGAAATTAAGTGTTGCTCAGTTGTAATCTAATCGAATCAAATTAAACAAATATTATAATTTTTATTATTTTAATTCTCAGAAAATAGAATTAAGTAGAACCGAATTGACTAAAACTAGCCTAAATTGAAACTTAACAAATACGAAACAAAGTAATTCTTAATGCCTATTAAAAAAAAAGAGCAATAATCCCTTTTCTAAACAAGATTACCCAACACAAGTTCAAAGTCTCATCTCACAAATATCACAAATATCACAAATAATGATGGGAAAACCAACCGACCTACCAGTCGACCCATAGGTTTTGGATAACGTCGGGTCGGTTGAAAAGTTATATTTTTGTGTTTGGGTCGGCTTTGTTTATTAATTAACGGGTTTGAGATGATTTTTAGATTTTTTGGCCAGCCGTGATCCGATAATTAATATGAAATTAAAAATAATTTACCCAGTAAACTATAAGAGTAGTTATAATAGATACCTTAAACTTTAGTACAATTACAAAAGATATTGTATCCTTGTATTTTCTTTTAAATTTTAAGATAACAGTCAATTTAATTAATTATTTTTGTTTATTTTTTTAATTTTAACAACTTGTTAAAAAATAAAAAGATACAATATATTCATGTTTTTATTTGACTCATTCAACATTATAAAAACATGAATTTTCACATATTCATTACATTTTGAACATTTTTCGATATTTTAATTAAATATATTAAATAAATGGACAAACATCGTTAAATTAGCAAAAAACTTGATATTTAGAATAAATAAAATGGACAACCTTTTTAATGTTATAATAAAATAAAGGGTGACTATCAATGAACAATTGATACTTAGAGATATTTTTCAGTTAACACCTTGGAGTATAATTATTTTTAAAGTGACAAATTAGACTTCTAATTTGTCAATTAACACCTCGAAGTTTTTACAATTATCAGGTTACATCTTATCGTGAAATTTAGGTTAGTAGAGCCTCTTTTTACAGTTTATTTCATTTTTTTTTAATTATTTTAATTTCTCCATTAGGATGAAAAAAAAATCAAAATTGAATAATAAGATTATGCATAACACAAAAATTTAATGCTAATGTGTATGTTGATAAAATATTTAATTTTAAGATATGAATTGAAAATACATTCATACTTTGAAGTATTAATTGATATAATCTAAATTTTAAATTATCATTTGAAAAATACTAATATTTCAGGTCAATTGATACAATTAAAAGTTTAGGATATCACTTGAAAAATACATTTGACGATAAGGTGTCCATTAATAATTACCCTAAAATATAATAGAAAACTCTAATTTAAAAAGTTTTAGTTATTTTTTATTTTTAAATAAAAAATTGTAAATTCTTATTAAAAATATAAATACTTAAAAAAACTGCAATGAACCAAATTTTTTGGCTCGAGTGAGATTCGGTTCAAAACTTCAAATCAAAGACCAATTGGGTCGGTTCAGTTTGTTAAAAACCCTAAGGCTCTTTTTGTGAAGGTGGGTTTTGAAACGTTTAAACATTGGCAGCCCCACATGTAGTAAAATCACTTTTGAATTTCATAACTTCGTTCCATGTAGGGTTCACAAGTCAATTTGCACATTGAACTATGAGATTTCCAATTCAAACACGAAACAATTTTAGTCAATTCGAACATTATACTATAACGAATAAATTTTGTAACTCCAAACACGGATCTATAATGTTTTAGTCGAAAAACTTAGCACCATAACGATAGTCCAATATAAAATCCACTACTTTTGAATTTATTTCATGGGATATTTTCAAATTCAATCCACGGATGATGAATAGTTTGACGTTTGAATTTATGAAAATATTTATTTTGGATTTTAACTAAGAAACCAATTCGATTTTGAATTGGCAAAAAAATTGTTTGGTGTTCGAGACAAAAAATATTGAATATTTAAATTGAAAAATGCCTCGTACCTCAGCGTTTTATCATATCTTGACCCTAAAATTGTGCCGAGTATCTACTTCGTTAGCAGGATATTAGATCCTCAAAGCTGTAAAGTCTCTTTAATTACTACTTTGCCTAACTACCCATAAATGTCTAAGTTTGGTCCTTGTTAGTTTACCCTAATCTAGGGGTGGGGTGGGCAGATCCGTCCAATTCGATCGGATTCGGTCAAATCGGACCCGGTATTCGGTAGAATAATATGTAATTTGATCCGACGTTCGGATCCTTATCGGATCAGATTGGCTATCGGATTCGAAGCCAATCCGATCCAATCCGAACGTCGGATTCTCTAAATCTGATTAAATATCCCCAAATTTTTTAATTGGGGTTTCAAGCTTTCAATCGTGTATTCGTGTTTGCGCAATCTCGTCCCCTCATTCGCGGCGACGAACAACCTCCGACGAATAACCTCCTCCTCCGACGAACAACCGGGCGTATCGAACGACTTACCCCGACTCCGAACCCCGTCGACGACGAACAGTCGACGCAAAGTCAGAACGACGACCACCTGAGGCCCTCTGTTGCTTGCTTCTGCCTCCGCTGCATCCTCTACCTCTGCTGCCTTTGCCTCTGGCCCTCATCCGCTGCATCCTCTGCCTCCAGCCCTCCGGCCATTCGCTGTTTCTGCTTCTACCGACAATATTTAGGTATACAATATTTTTGTGTGAATTGTTGAATTACATTTGATTGAATTGTGATTGAGATTTGAGAATGTATTATACTAATGTTAGAATTTTGATTGAATTATACAATTTTGTTAATTGTGAATTTGTGATTGAATTCGGCTCGTGATTGATGGTTGAACTTGAATTCGTGTTTCAACTTTGTATAATACAATTTTGCTTTGGTTGTTTTTTGAATAATGGAAAGTACAGCTTCTACAACTGCAACTATCGACTCAACGATGCAACAAACAACGACAACTCCTACGACAACTATGAATCCTATTGAGTCTGGCCCTAATCCAAGAAAAATAGCATTGATGGTTGCATGTTGGGATCATTTTACGTTAGTTGAAGGATGTGATTCAGAGGATCCAAGAGCTAGCTGCAACCATTGTGGCAAAAAATATGCTTGTCATACAAAGAAGGCGGGAAGTTTGAATATGACAAAGCATTTGAAGAGTTGCAACAAGTATTTATTGGCCACAGATCAATTACAGAAGAAGATGCCTTTTACTACGCTGAAAGGGGAAGCAAGTTCGTCTTCTGTATCGTCTTTCACATAGGCAGAAGCGCGTGAGCCGTGAAGTACTTGCCAGCATGATCATAACTGATGAACTACCGATGAGAATGGATTCGGATCTGCCTCAGCCTCAGAAATTTGATGCTCAGTTCGGGAATGATTGACTAATCCGATCCGATCCGATCCGATCCGATAATTTGAAATGAATTCGAATCGGATCAGATTCAGATGACGTTTTGGAGCCGATCTGATCGGATCGCAAACTCCCATCCTACAACATTCGGATCGGGTTAGATCGGCATCAATCTGATCCAATCCAATCCGTTGCCCACCCCTACCCTAATCCACGGTTTTGAATTCAAGATCTACACAATACAATAAGAACCTCTAGTTTTCTTTTTTCTTTTTAAATATTTTCAAAGGTAGGACTTGGAATCGAGACAACAATGACATTATCGAGCAAGACTAAACAACGAGGCATCTAGGTATGGGCCGAACCGAACCAACCCATGGGTCCTGAAATAACATGCATGTTGATTCGGTTCAGCTATCTATAAAAAACCAATCTTGGGTCAACTTTAGTTTTGAAATTGGTTTTTGGTTTGGGTCTAGGGTTCTTAGGCTAACTTGAACACCAAAACGATATTTGCAATTATTGAATGTTGAAAAAAAACTGAGAATGATTTTTTGAATCCTTAAACAAAAATAATCTAATTTAAAATAATTTAAATTAAAAGGACGCCAAACTTAACCGAATTGAGAATCAAAATCTCAGTCCAAACCGTCAATTTTGGTTCAATGAAATCATTAAAAATGACATTTAACCTCTAGTAGTCAATCCATATCTTCCTCTCTTTCGATCGCACTCACCTAGAGGTGAGACCCATGAGTTTAGGTCGAGTAAGAAGATTTTAAATTCAAAGTCGACTCATTGGCTTATCCAACCTTAACCCAACTTATATTTAGTATTCGGGTTGGGTTAGGGTCGGTTTCAGGTTGGATTGGACTTAGAAAAATAATACCCGATCAAGTTACTATCGATTAGTACGACATTAATATAAGCATAAAAAATAATTAAATGATCTAAATATTTCATTAAAATATATAAATATCCAAGCAATAACATTAAAACGTCTACTCTAAATTCACTCTAAGTGTAAAAATACTCAATAAAATGAGAAAATTACTCAATCCAATATTTAAAATAATAAATATTCAATGTAAATATGAGAATAATAAAAATATTAAATGTACATATCCCAAAAATATCCAAAATTCGAGATGCTAATTCTCGGCTATTTCTGCAAAAGCCGTAGTCATTTACAACTTTAACCCTCATAAATGTTAAAATTTACAGTATTTAAAAAATTCGGCCGTGTGGAACGATGGGGACGATTCCATTGTCAAACATTTCTCCTCGTATACCAACCTGCGTGGATGGCTGAGAAACTGTCGATTCTGAATCGGAGAAAGAAAAACGCGCGTAGGTTTTTTCTTCATCGAGTTCCGGCCTTTTGTTTTTCGGTTGATCGTCTTTTTGGAGCTATTTCACAATGGCGAAACCGCGGCAAGCTCGATTTCCATCTCGGAAATCGTCCACTTCTTCCACTTTGGTTTTTAGCATGCTCATCATGTTCACTTTCGTCATTCTCATTCTCCTTGCTCTTGGAATTCTCTCCATTCCTAGCGATTCCAATGGTTCTAACCAAGCGAACGATCTCAGTTCAATTGTGCGGAAGACTTCGGAAACGTACGTGAATTCGTAATGGCTTGCGATCTCTCCCAGGCATTGGAAGATTTTCAATGTTTAATTTTCTTAATTACAGATTTGAAGATGGGAGAGGTGAACAGTGGGTTGAAGTAATATCGTGGGAGCCTAGAGCTTTCATATATCATAATTTTTTGGTTAGTCATTCTGCATCATTAATTAATTTTTGATCGTATCGTAAGGGTTGAATGGCTTCTTAATCTGATATGGTTAAAGATCTAGTTTCTTGTTTCCTTCGGTATTAACTGTTCTGCAGCTTCAATCGGCAGTGAATTCAATGAACAGGTTAGTTTGCTATATTTTAAAATAACTTAACCAGATGAATCTGGTTAAGTTATTTTGAAAATTTTGAATTTTAACCACGAAGCTATCTCTGAGACTATATGCTTCATGAGAATAAAACGTTCCCAGCTTGCGTGAAAATTTTCTCACGAGATCTGTCCATTGGTGCTTGAGAAAGATTGCATATTTAACTTTCATCTGGACGTATCACCTGGTGGCCTGTTTTGAGGATTGATTTTTTGGTTTTCAAATATACATTGATTAACTGCAGAATTAGACTTTTTTTCCTATGATGAATTAAGAAATTAAGGCTAAGCTATTATTTTCATTCAGATAGTTATGAAACTTGACTTGATCTGCACCTTGATAGATTCATAAACTAGCCAACATTTGATATTCATTATGACTTGATGCAGACAAAAGAGGAATGCGAGTACTTAATCAGCCTAGCGAAGCCGAGTATGCATAAGTCATCTGTAGTTGATAGTAAAACTGGAAAGAGTAAAGATAGCAGGTGTGCCATATCTAATATTATCTGATGTTTTTGATCTAGTTCACAAATTGAGCAAATTTCTCTGCATCTCTCTCTCGATTTAACTTTGCCCTTTTCTAAATTTGATTTGAACCTTCTATGTGTAGGGTTCGTACTAGTTCGGGTACATTTTTGACAAGAGGGCTTGATAAGACCATTAGAGACATAGAGAAAAGAATTGCTGACTTTTCCTTCATACCCGTAGGTACAACATTTGAACTAACCTTACGTTTTAAAACTTCTTAGTGCCAATAAAATTTCAATGTATTGATTAATCATTTTTAACATCGAAATACTTGGTTCTTTGGTGTCACATTCTTGAGAAGTATCATAAGTTATCTCCTGTAGAGAGTTTGCTGTATTTTTCATTCAATATGCCATTTTGGAGAAGAATCTGGAACGTCACTTCTGTGTGCACTTTCCTTTTGTCATCTCCTTTGTTTCATTTATGCCATAATACATCTTTTGTCGTGGAAGGAATTCTATATAAAAAAGTATTGTTTGTTGTTTATGAGCAACTATTATGGAGTTGAGAGTTTCCTGAAGGAAGTAATCATTTTTTCTTATTGCAGTTTTATGTCAGTATTGTCTATTGGTAGTCCTCATCGCTAATTGACAGATAACAATTTCATTATTCACATATTTCATTAGCTGATAAACTAAACCATTGTCTGTACAGAGCACGGGGAAGGGCTTCAAGTACTCCATTATGAAGTAGGGCAGAAATATGAACCTCACTATGATTATTTTCTAGATGAATTTAATACAAAAAATGGAGGTCAACGCATAGCCACAGTGCTTATGTACCTGTAAGTAAATATCTAATTTTTTTCGTTAAGATGTATGAACTAGCTTGAATATGGTAATAGTATGGTAGTTTCTTTTTTCAGCTCTGAAGTTGAAGAAGGGGGAGAGACGGTCTTTCCTGCTGCCAAAGGCAATATTAGTTCTGTACCTTGGTGGAATGAGCTATCTGAGTGTGGAAAAAAGGGACTGTCTGTGAAACCAAAGATGGGAGATGCATTACTTTTCTGGAGCATGAATCCCGATGCCACTCTAGATCCATCCAGTTTGCATGGTTTGTTTTCTTTCCCCCTGTATCTTTAATTATGTAAAGAGTCCATAATCTCGTCTCATCACCATATGCTCATGGAGAAACCTCGTCGTTAGTTAAATAGCATACTGTAAGTTGGTTTTATACTGCAACTGTTTGGGCATTACATTCTGCTTTGACTGTTCCATGGTTACAGGTGGCTGTCCAGTGATCAAGGGGAACAAATGGTCCGCAACCAAATGGATGCGAGTAGACGAATACAATGTTTGAGGCATCATCGTGAGGTAATCATCATTCCTTAAATGAACGAATAGTTTCAGAATGCATGAAAAAATGTCATCACAACCTCGTACCACCATTCACCGTTCTCTCTCATGATCTGTTCCCTGCTGGTGCATCAGGATAAAAATGGGAATTCACACAATGTGCGTTTATATCATGATTTGAAGACACCGACTATAAAAGACTAATAATATTATACGTCTAGAGGTGGCATTCGAGCGAGCCGGCCCGTTGGCTCGAGCCCGATGGTCGAGCCCGAGTTTCCGGCTCGCGAGCTCGAGCGAGCGAGCTAGGCTCGCCAGGCTCGAATCTACCGAGCATGGCGGCCCAGATCGGATCGAGCGTCGACGACTGCCGGCGACGATCAATCTAGCGTCACGGTCATCTAAACCTAGCCACCTAGCATGCCCAAAGCGTCGATGGTGAAGACGAAGAAGAAATCGTACCTCTGACTTACCTCCGACCTACCTCGTCGTCGATGTCGCAGATCTGCGACTCTCGATCTCTCGCGCTCTCCCACTATCGATCTTGAAATGGGTCAAGAAAGACCGCTTCTCTCTCGATCGTCACCGAGAGATCAGGACAAAGAGAAATGGAGAGGGAGAGAGAGAAGGGGGAAAGTTTGGTTTCAGACGATTCGGGGACTCCCAACCCTGATTCGGGGACCCCGTTCTAATCCGAAGGTCTCTGAATCAGGGTTCGAAGTCCCCGTTCTTTTGAAGTTCAATAAACGGTCGACCGCTTCTTAAAGAGTCGACCGATAGAAGGGGTCGACCGTCAGTGCTGCGTTGAAATTTAAATTAGGGTCGACCGCTATTGCTTGAAAGTTAAGGTGTCGACCGGTCACTTATTCATGGGTCGACCGCTTTTCAAAAACAGAAAGCATGCATACGGAAAATCGGGAACCGATCGACTTATTCTATAAGCGGTCGACTGCATTACTCTCCCAATTTCCATCTACTAACTTGCAACATTCATAACTTTGTATGCATAGCTCCGAATTGAGTGATTCAAAAGCCATTTTTTTTCTTATTAAGTCTACTTTAACTTTGTAGAAGACATAAACTTCAAATTCATAGAGTAAAGATATCAATTATATGAAATACTGAATATCGTTAAAAAATTCATATCTCCTTAGTCCAGTTTTCATTTGTCAACTTCTAACGGGTATAACTTTTGCACCACAACTCCAATCGAGTTCTTCAACCTATCAATCTTCTCCTTTTGATGTCGTCTATAATTTTTTAGTAGATTACTTTGTCACTTAAGTTCATCGATGCAAATGTCAAATTTATTTCTATTCAAACATTTTCAATGTCATATAATATTTTTTTTTCAATAATATTTTTTTTTACTATATTAAATATTCGAAAAATATATTTTCAATGCATTACTAAGTCCATATTACATTTTGAATATTCTAATAACGAAAACAACTTTTTAAAAAAATACGATATAAAATAAGAATATTGAAAAACAATGAGCTCGTTTGGCTCGGATTGTTCAGGCTTGGTAGGCTCGGCAGGCTAGGCTCGGCTCGGCTCGTTTAGGCTCGAGGCTCGTGAGCCGGCTCGACCCAAATTTTTTTAAAACAAGCTCAACAGGCTCGGCTCGAATAAGCTCGACAGACTCGATAGGCTCGGCTCGAAAAGCTCGACATGCTCGATGAGTCGGAAAATTCTGGGCTCGGCTCGATCGAGCCGGCTCGAATGCCACCTCTATATACGTCTGATTAGTGCTCATGATTTACTTTTTGCGTGATAGCATTTTAATGATCATGTTTCATTGTCTGCCTGCCTGGCCTTATCGTACAATATGAAATTTAATGAGCTTGGCTAGTCTGATTACCCTTAGTCCTTGGATAAATTTGTGCACGATAATTGGTCTGAACTTACTAGAAATTCTTTCAATCTACGTGTAAAAAGCACCACTAGTTTAATCACCTCCTTGGTGATGAATCTGATTTTGCAGGTTTGAATCTGATTTTGCAGGTTGTGATCCATCGGAGAGCTTGTCAACGATGTACTTTTACATGAATTTCGGACAATCCGGAGCTACCCTTTTGACCTTGTATGCTGCTCTGACTCATTCATACTATTTTTATATGCATTTAAAATATTTGAGTTCTTTGTGTTAGAAACATAACCAGAATAACGTTTACGAGGTGCAAGCGACGTAGGCGAATTAACGTGTAGGCGAAGTAATCCCGAACTTTGTATATCTAATGAGGGACCTCGCTTACTCTTTGCAATGGCTTGCCTTAGAAAGTGCAGCGATAACCTTGTTTATGTATGGCAGGAAATTAAATCTTCAAATGGGCTCGGAATATTTCGGTAAACAAGATAATATTTCATTCGAGTTTCTGAAAATTAAGTTTAGTTTCGGAGCCAGAGTGTTGCTAAGTGCCTTGTTTTCAGCGCTCGATCAGATCGTTTTATGGCATCCAAGTAATAAGTTCGCGAGATTTAGACGTTATTAATCTTAACAAATCAATCAGTGATAGTGAGAGTAAATATCTTAATCTTATAATGAATCAAAGCATTTATGACATTTGATTGTAGCTTGCCTACATAACTTCTGTCGTAAAATAATTGTTGTTACTAAGGGTGAATGGGCAAAATCAGATTGAAATTGTAAATTGGACTGAAACTATCAGTTTTAATTCGGTGTTTGTTCTAATTTTTAAAAAATCGTGCTTTATGGGCGGGTGCTAATTTTTAAAAGTAAAAAACAGTCACACTTGAACTTGGACTGTGGGTCAAAAGTTATAAAATTGAGTAAAATCTTACTCAAACTCTAATAAAGTCTTATATAAATCCTAAAATAATAAAAAATTCAACCAAAATATAAAAAATATATATATATTAGTGTTATATTTTAATTTTTTTAAATATAAAATAAAATTGGGTTAAAACTGGAACAGAACTCGAACCATTAGTTCCGGTGCCAGTTTTAAAAATTTAAAACTGTGAGTTCTAATTTTGTTTTTTATTTCGAGATAAAATCAGATCAAATCAGCCAGTACTGAATTTTATCCGATCTAACATGTACGATCTAACATGTAAATATCAACTGAATTCCTAATCCAGCCTAACATTAAAAAAAAAACCGTGTTAAATGTCTATTTATAATTATATATTTTTAAGGGAAGCTTGTTCAGTTTCAGAAAACCGGTTCAGAATCCAATTTTTTTGGACCGTGGCCGGTCTGAAGCTGGGATAGTATTGGAAAACAACGTTTGGGAGTGATGGCCCTTTAAATGCGAGTTGGTAGATGTTTACGGATTTTCTTCCTCTTCATCTCCTTCAGAGCCGAGCTCTTCTCTTCGTCTCCTACTCCAAATCGATGCAAAGCTTGCTTACCTTGATCCTTTAACCATCGCTGCCATGGATCTCGTAGCTTATCTGTCTCGTCTCTCTACGTCATTGCCGCGTTCCCTTGCAAATTTCTTTCACAGACTGGAGCAAATGTGTCATTTCGCTGTTTCTGCTGTCATCGGGAGCATCCTCTGTGCGATTCTCACATTCTTCTTTGCTTTAGGTTGGTTTCTCTTCTCCCTTTCTCATCCTTTCTGCGGCTCTCTTCTTCATTGACTGCGTTTTTCTTGTGTCGGTCGCGGTAAACTGTGGAGGCTTGTCTTCCGAATTAAGTAAATCACTAGAATTTCAGGAATAGAAGATGGAAGTTTCAAGTTAGTTATAAATCTTTGAAAAGAAATCTGATAATGCGGGCGAGTCGAGAGATTGCTGTAAATTTGATTTCTGAAGCCGTATTTTATTATGCTTCAGATTTTAATAATGTGGGGGTGCATTATGGTTGGCAGTGGGCATCTTGTTAGGGGCGATGACTGGGGCAGTGATAGGGCAAGAAACGGAGAGTGGTTTTGTGCGTGGAGCTGCGATTGGAGCAATATCCGGAGCTGTTTTCTCCATTGAAGTTTTTGAGTCATCCTTAGTTATCTGGAAATCGGATGAATCCAGAATAGGCTGCGTACTCTATCTGGTGAGAATGCAAATATTTGTATTATGCATTTGTTGATATGAATATTCATTATTTTTGCCTGAGATTTTGGTACTGAGTTCTTTCCTATGTTTTATGCAGATTGATGTCATTGTGAGCCTCCTTAGTGGAAGATTAGTTCGTGAAAGGATCGGTCCTGCAATGCTTAGTGCAGTGCAAAGTCAGGTGATTTGCAAATACAGCAAACATATTTGGTTTAATGAGAGAGATCTGTATCAGCAAGCTTTATTGGGTTCTTAATTGTGAAATATCCATTTTAAAGAAGACTGATTTGTGTAAGAGTGGGATATGAGAGAAGCTTGAAAGTGATGACTAAGCAAATATGGAATTGGAGGGGATATTATCATTCATATTCCCATCAAAAACAACCTAACCCTGCCATAGTTGCGAGTCTGCTTCAAGTTTTGAGAGTTAAAGATTCTATACTAGGTTCTTAATGAATAAAAGATAGAATTTAAGATATGTCACTGAATTTGTTGAAACTTTTCTGAACAGGAAAATCTGCCTTGTTATTAACGCTTAAACAACAATTTGAGTGCAAATTGTGCTTACTAAGATGTCCATAATTTTATTGTGCTTACTTAGATGGGTGCTATTGAAAGCTTTGAAGACGTCTCAAACATTTTTGACACGACCAGTGGAAAAGGACTGCCAGGAGACTCTGTTGAAAAAATTCCAAAACTCATAATTTCTTTCACCAACAACGTGGATGCTTCCTGTTCAGTTTGCCTTCAGGTTCGTCTTTGCCTATCATACATTAAATTGTTTCTATAAAGACGTGCAATTTGGGTCGTTGAAGGATCTGAAAAATCTTTGTTTTTCCTATTTGTTTCCAGGATTTTCAACTGGGAGAAACGGTAAGAAACTTACCCCAATGCCATCACATGTTTCACCTACCATGCATAGATACGTGGCTTCTAAGACATGGCTCATGCCCATTATGCAGAAGGGATCTTTGAATCTCTCCTCTCTGTAAGTTATATACTACACTTAATGCAGCAAGAATCCCTGTACCTAAACATGTTTTGTTGTATAAAAAATTTTGGGTGTTGTAGATGGTATAATTCGATTCCAGAAGCTTAAGTTACATAGACTACCATGAGATGTTCAAATATTTGGTGAAAAAAAAGTTGTGGGCGTGCCTCCATTTTTAGGTTGTCTGTCTAGTTCAACAAATTCATTGAGATTACTTGTTTAGATTGAATTCATCAAGTGAATGATTAGCTGGGGTAGAGAGAGAAAGAGAGGAAGCTTCGTTTTGGACAGAGGCAGGTTGTTGTGGGTTTGGAGTATTGATTTGAAGTTAAATGGAGATGAAATTTGGTGGAATTTGAGATGAGAGAGAGACCCTACTTTTCTAAGATCAGAATTGAGACTGTACCTTTACGTGTTCAGCTTTATGAAAGTAAATAAATATGGTCGGTGCCCCACAGATTGAAGTAGCCCTCAAATCAGCTCCCATCTATCCGACTCATCCCTTTTGCATTTAATCCTCTCTTCTCTTCTTTCCCAAAATTTCCTCAATTTTTTTTTTTTAAATTTAGTTTTGTTTATTTCATTTTCTGTGTAAGTTATCTTAATTACTGCATAAGCGTTGTGTCGACAAGTGGAATTAAAATTCGGCTTGGAAGAAAAAGTAAGGTGAAGACGATGTTGAGTGGATAATGATCTTAGCTATCTTCTTTGGTCATTGTTGTGTTTATTTTCCTATCCGATTCTATACGTAGTTTTGTCGACGAATAACTGCTCGTTTTCTTGTTTTATGTTCAAGTTTTGACTATACTATGTTCCTTTTGTGGTCTTTTCCCTATTGGTTTCTATAGGTATGGAGACATTTAGGTTTGGGTCGGTTTTGAAGTTAATTTGAACCAAACTGATCCATTTTTTGGTACTGAATTCAGACTCTAAAGTTGACCCGCAAGCCCTTATCAATTGGTAGACTAAGTAAGATCTAAATCGATTTTTTATCGTGACAATGCACAAAAGTCTTTGAGAATCGAGCAAATTTGGAGGTTGATTAGCCACAAGATCTTCGTATAAACGAAAATTCCGGGTAGAGGAGATGCTCGAGGCTAAACAAACAAGAACAAAAGACAAGCATCTTCTTCTAATCTCTCTTCTTTCAACTAATATGAATTGCTCTAAAACCCACTTGTACGTAGCAAAAAGTCTTTTGGTAGAGCCGATTGGAGGGACCCATTTTGGATTATACGATCGTTTAATAATACAGCTACATTTTTAAATGGGACCAAAAATGAACTGTTCATATTAAATACTAGTAATGTTCGTGGATCAAAGCATCGTCAAGACAAATAAGTGATTCAAGACCTTTGTTTGTGACAAGGATGTGAATAGGCAAGTTCAATTTTGTTCATCTCGAAATTAGAGCAATTGTTCGTAGCTCAAAATCCAAAAATATAACATAAACTATGTAGTTTGTATTAAGGGTGGACAAAACTAGACCGAAAATCGTAAACTAGACCAGAATCGTCGATTTTAATTTGGTTTCGGTTCTAATTTTAAAAAATTATAATTTATTGGCCGATTTCGGTCTTTAGAAATAAAAATTTATGAAACTGGAACCGAATCCATGAGTCAAAAAAAGTTTAAAATCGATTAAAATCTGACTCAAACTTTAATAAAACTTGAAATAAATCCAAAAATTAGTTATAAACCCGACAAATTACTTAAAATTTGATTTAAATATAATAAAAATATAGTTTATTATTATATCCAGAACCGCGCCCGAACCATTATTTTTGTTTTTGGTTTAAAAAATCCAAAACTGTAGTTCCAATTTCGAAATAAAACTTGGCCTGTTTGGCCGATGCCCACCCCTAGTTTGTATTGCGATGTAGGGGTGGGCGTCAGATTGGAGTTTTTGATCCGATCGGATCAGCTCCGAAACTCAATCTGAATCTGATCCGATCCGAATCCCGGCAAAGTTATCGGATTGGATCTTCCGTTTTCCCGAGAGCATTTTACAGAGAGCGATTCAATATCCATCATATTTTTCCGAAATTTTCTATGAGCAATCCGAACCTATTCATAATCTAAATAACTAAAATTATCTATAATCTAAAAAAATTCATCTATAATTAATTATAATCCAAAAATCGTCGCGGGGTTCGGAGTCGATTGTCGGGGTTCGTCGCAGGGTTCGGAGTCGATCGTCGGGGTTCGTTGCGGGGTTCGAAGTCGATCGTCGGGATTTCAAAAATGATTACAGATTTGAGGATTTCAGATTTTCAATTTGGAGTTCGATTATAAATGGCAATCAGACGTTCGGATTGGATCGGATCACCTTTGAATCCGATAACGATCCGATCCGATAAACGATCCGAACGTCGGATCGAAACTCGACTTTGCCGACCGAATGTCGTTGTCCAATCCGACTCGATCCGATCCAATCCAATCGGATTGTCGGATTGGGTCGGATCCGCCCACCCCTACTACGGTGGCATGATTTCTTATTGGAACTAAAACTAAAATTGTCATGGTCCACAGTTCAGTTAAGGTTTGGGTAAAAATTAAAAATTGGCCTGAGTTTCAGGTCAATAGGTCGATTCAGGCCTGAGTTTTGGAAAAATAAAATTTGGACATCTAGGACGCATGTTCAGATGCAATTTGCATCCGAGTGAGGGTCGAATCTTGTCTCACTCGGACGCAACTTGTCCCACTGTGACTCAACTTGTCCCGACTCAATTTTTTTAATTTTTTGTTTTTAATTAATTTGACCGAGAAAATCTTATCATAATGATTTAAAATTATTTTCACATATTTACAACAATGAAAGACAGTAATCTAGAAATTTTTAAATTTTTTCGACATCTGTACAATTTACTATAATTTTTTTAATACATAAACAAACAAATTTGGTTAAAACTACATACGATAATAAAAATTCTTGAAATTTTTGTCACAAACTTACAAAACTATAGGACAATACGCCACAAAGTTTCGTGAATTTTCAACAATGGTTCAATTTACTATAATTTATTTGATATATAAACAAACAAATTTTATTAAAATTATGTACATCAATAAAAAATCACAAAATTTTTTTGAAATATTGTCTTCCAGTTTTATATGTGTGTGATATAAGTTTCACTAATTTTTATTACCATATGTAATTTTAACAAAAAAAAATTGTTTTTGTATTAACAAAATTATAGTAAATCATACAATTGTCGAAAAAATTTAAAAATTTCTAGATTAGTTTTTTTTATTGTAGTGGATCTGTGATAAAAATTTCAAGTCATTCTGATAAGATTTGCTTAGCCAAATTAATTAAAAAAAATAAAAAAAATAATTGATTCCAGATGCAAGTTGCGTCCAAGTGAGAGTCCGAGTGAAGCAAGTTTTGTCCGAGTGAAGTAAGTTGCATCCGAGTGAGGCAAGTTGTGTCCGAGTGAGACAATATTCAACCCTCATTCAGACACAACTTACGTCCGAGCATGCATCCGAAAAGGGCCAAATTTTATTTTTTTAAAACTTAGGCTTAAATTAGCCCATTTACCCAAAACTCAGGCTCTTTTTTAGTTTTAACCCTTAAGTTTTTGTTTCAGATTTAATTTTTTAAAAAATCATATACGTTTTTTAATTATTTTTGGTTTGGTTTTCGAAGTTTTGGTAATATTTTTTGCTATGATTTTGGTCAATTTTTTTGACCAACCGTTTTATTATGTTTATGATTATGGTCAACTCTTGAAATTTTCAGACTGGAATTGGTTTCTTCAGTGAGCAAAACCAAGCAAAAACTTTACTTTCCAGTTAAAAAGTGGTTAATTTAGGGTGGGAATAAGTCGGGAAACGGTGCTGCATGCATGCAATTATGGATTCTTAGCTACTTGTGCCGTCCCACCAAGACCAGGACTGCTGGCAAAGCCCATGGGCCATGGCTACGCTTCCACCGATAAACTACCCGTCTCTCTTTCCTCTTCCTCTCCCACAACCCTCTTCCGCACACAGAAAAAGGGCGCAACCTCCCATGGCCACTGCCGAGCTCAGCCGCTCCTATTGCCATCCTCTATGGCTTGTGCTTACCATCTGGGGCGTAGCAGTCGTCGTCGCCGCCTCAATCTGCTGGTTTCTCCGGAGGACACTCTTTCCTACTGTTGTCGGCCCACCATGGAAGCTCAAAGGTTGACTTCTCCTAAATAAACTTTCAACTAATTTCGTGTTGTATATTTTGTTTTTTACTTTATGATTAATGAGAGTGAAAATTTAGGGAGTTTAAGGGATGAGAATCCGGTGCTTAGGCGATTCGATTTGGAGGAAATAAAGAAGGCCACTAAGCATTTTAGCAGAGAGTGTTTGCTTGGATCTGGTTTATTTGCTAATGTTTACGAAGGAACCTTCGGTGAAGAAGGAACACTGGCCATCAAAATGCATCATTTCCGAAGCGGTACCTTTTTCATCTTATCCTACTAAACTCGGTTTGGTTGATTAGAACTATGAATTATGGAGTGCTCGATTGGGATTTGCAACAATATAACATTGATTAGGAGGGAAGAAATTGTGCTGTTTATAAGTAATATAACATGTTTTGAGCTGTATTCCTAGAAACAATATCAATGGAGGATGTCTCCCATGCCGTCCGGTTCTCAATTCTTCGAGAACCAAATCTAGGTTCCATTTAGCTGAGTGGGTAAGGAAGATTTTCAATTTTGATTCCACTTTTTTCCACTCGAAAGGTGCATGCTGCTGACTGACTTCAGATGTTGGAATTGCAGGCAAGACCCAGCTGGGAAGAGTTGAAGACATTTTGGATGTAAATCTTCTTACTGAGCCATGTATCATAGAAGTGATGTCGAAAATGGGATGCTCGGTCTAAAATGCGCATCGGAAACGCCGAAAGACCGGCCGACCATGACCGAGGTTTGGCAAGAGTTATGTGTTTCTCCGGCGAAAATAAGATGCTGAAAAGATGGAATAACAAACAGTGAGTAACGAACCTATGTTTGCTGCATCCGAAAGGCTTGAGAAGCTCAGGAACGGCCGGCCGTCCAAGCCGGCGAGGCTTAGGGAAGAGGACCAGCTAAATCCATCTAAATGCTTCCTATTAAAATTGAATGAATGTACTCAATACTTTTTTTTTTTTAATTTGAAATACTTATATTTTAACTTCATAAATTAGAGACAACCAAAGAACAAGTGAAAAAACCGACCCAATCAAATTGGTTTTCACATGCATAAAAAAACCAGATCAAATTGGTTTTCATTTATATCACGAAATCATTCTGTTAGACCCCGGTTATTACGCTCGCCGAACTCTATAAGTTCGTCAACCAAGTGATTCGACCGTGTTCAAATTTATTGGCTCGGCAAGGCCCGTCTGTCATATTCTGCAACTGTCGATAATATTATTGCCGAGAAAAACAAAGCTAAATCCCGCACATCTCATCGATGTAATACACGAGCCAAAAGATCACCCGTATCTCCATGAACTAAAAAAACAAGACTTATAATCATCAAATGGAGTGGTGTTATTTGGATGTAAATAATACAAATCCAGGTTGGGGTTTGGAAGCACGTTGCAACGGGAGTTGACCAGCAGCTCGATCATGCAACCTTTGACATTCATCAGACCTAGTCAGCACAAGACAATAACATCTCTATTTAATCTAGAGAACAACTGCCATCCACGTCTTGTGTATGAACCCTAATTTGCCCTGCTTTTTGTGAAGTTGACTTGTAATATTAAACACCCACTTGGGGATTTAATGCCTTAATTAACGTTGTTAATAATATAAACGTGTTCATGAAATTTATCGGATCGCTTGACTTGGCTTTGCATTTTTGTCCGAAGAATAACTTGGTCAAAATACTATAATTTAAGTCACCAAATCGAAAGTTATTTTACGTAAATAACTAATTTTGTTTTATCTTAGAATCAAAATCTTAAAATTAACATGATTTAACAAATATCGTACCGTTATCATTTTGTTAATCGTGCATTTTAAGTATATGTTTCTTTCATCTTCATTGCTTCTGTTAATTTTGTTCTCTGGTAGTAATTTTTGTTCTTCGGTTTTTATTCATACGTAGAGTTATTAAATTAATGAAATTATCAGGTATAGAGTTCGATGGCTATATTAGTATTCATATTATAATTCATGGGCAGATTTAATTTAAATAATTGAAAAATAGATATTTTTCGAATAACCAGACCAAATTTATCTAAAAGAAATTCCCGTAAATGGTTAAATGACGACAGAGGTGGAACCCACAGTGACGTAAAATCGAACATGTTGGCTGGCACTGGCAGTAAAAACCAGCTCTAGAAAGTCAACGGCGGAACCTACGACCAAGCTCCTATTCTCTTCGACCCCTTATATTTACCTTATTTGCATCGTGACCCCTGTCTTTCTTAATTTATTGTTTTTCATGCATTATTTTATGAGAATTGGTTCTGTGAAACTCAATAAGAAAATCACGTGGGACCCACGTGCTTCTTCGTCGTTTGGGTCTTGGGATCGGCGGAAGTTTGACTTTGGGCAGCGGAGAGACGATGAGAAGCCATTGTTGGCAGTTGTTATATAAAGAAGCTCAGCTCTTTGTGAGTTCCTTATGCGCAGGAGCTTTTTCTTCTGCCATGGATTCCTCTCCTCCTGCTTTCAAATCGCGTTACTTCCTTCTACTCTCATGCCTTTTCTTCGCCGGCTGCTGTTTGGCGCCGTGCCTGGCCGCCCATCGCTCGATCGGATTCGATCTCCACCACCGTTTCTCCGACAAGGTTAAAGGAATCTTACCTATCGACGACCTACCCTTGAAAGGTTCGTATGACTACTACGTAGCAATGGCTCACCGGGATCGATTGCTCCGCGGCCGTCACCTTTCCTCCACCGCCGAGCAGTCGCCTCTCACTTTCTCCACCGGAAACGACACCTATTATTTCAGATCTTTGGGATAGTGAGTTTCATTTTTACTTTCCATCTCTTGTTAATGTTCGAGGGTTGATAGTTTGATTCACTTTCAGTTTGCACTACGTGAACGTCGAGGTCGGAACACCGGCGAGAGATTACCTGGTGGCATTGGACACCGGGAGTGATCTGTTTTGGCTGCCGTGCGAGTGCACCCAATGCATTACTCAGTTGAACTCCAGCAGCGGACCGGTAACTCGATTTTCTACGCCACAATCAAAGATCAAGCTGAATTCTCGATTTAAGTTCAACGTTGAATTATGAATAGGGTTCATCTGTGTCGCTATTTTTGGCAGATAAAGTTGAATATCTACAACACGGATCAGTCGTCGACGAGCCAAGATGTTGCCTGCAGCAACCCGCTGTGCGACGCTGGCAGCCAGTGCGCTTCAAAGACTGATGCTTGTCCTTACGAAGTGAATTACCTCTCGGCGAACACCTCGTCTACGGGATTCTTAGTGCAAGACGTGATGCACTTGATCACAGATGATGACGTTCAGAAGGCCGTCAATGCCACTATTACTCTTGGGTATCATGTCTCAGTATTACTTCTTTTTACTTGATTTCGTGATCCGGTTTTCTTTGGCTTGGTTCGACTTTTTCTGGCAACCCCAAAAATCCACGACTTGAATATTACTTTGTTATTTGGTTTTTATCTGGTTCGATAGTGAGTCATGATTCACTATCTACATGAATTCTTTATTACAATTACAGTCTCAGAAAAGATGAAAATTGAGTGATTTATAAGTAAATTATTAGAGGTGTGCAAGACTGGTCCGGCCTGATTTTATATCAAAATAGAACTGGAATTGAAACTCACAGTTTTAGATTTTTAGAACCGGCACCAGAACAAACGGTTCCAGTTTCGTTTCAGTTTTAATTTGATTTTATTTTATATTTAAAAATAAAATATAACAATAAAGTATATATTTTTTATTATATTTAAGTCAAATTTTAAGTAATTTAGCCGATTTATAATCAATTTTAAGATTTTATCTCATTTTATTATGATTTATGTCAGATTTTACTTGGTTTAATAATTTTTTTTGACTCACGGTTTTTTATTTTTGAAAACTGGCACTGGCCCATAACTCATTAATTTTTTAAAATTAAACTAAAATCGAATTAAAACTAATAATTCTGATTCGATTTATGATTTTGATCCGATTTTGTCGAACTTGTAGAATATATGCCCATCAAAGAGATTTATCTCGAAAACATATTTAATTATATGGAAGTGTTTGACTTTTGCCCATCATTTCATCAAATGGATTGACCAAACAAAGTAATGCAGCTGTGGCAAGGTCCAGACGGGTTTGTTCTTACGGGGAGGTGCTCCCAACGGTCTATTCGGCCTCGGGGTGAACGACATAGCAGTTCCTAGCATTTTAGCAAAGCAGGGTCTCACTTCCAATTCCTTCTCCATGTGCTTCGGAAAAGATGGAGTCGGGAGAATCGAATTCGGCGACAATGGAACCTCGACCCAGCAAGAAACCCCCATCGATACTTCAGGAAGATTGTGAGTTCTCGCTGTTTCTTACTTGTATGTTTTAGGGTTTTATGAAGAATAACTGGTTTTTTTTATTGTTCTTCGAGGCCAGTCCGAGTTACAACATCGGCGTGACTCAGATAATCGTCGGAACAACGGTGACCAACATTAGTTTTTCGGCGATCTTTGACAGTGGTACCTCTTTTACGTACCTAACTGATCCGGCATATACAGCTATTACGAAGACTGTAAGTATTATTCAACTGGGCTCTTCTGTAACCTACGTTTGAAGCTTGATCAGTCTTTGTAATCTTTCATATCGAACTGTGCAGTTCAATTCGATCATTAAAGAGAAGCGATACACGACCGGGGCTGATTTTCCGTTCGAGTATTGCTATGAGTACAAGTAATTAATCTTCGTGGCGCGGAGCTGTTCATCGTTTATTTTTGGATCTTCTCGAGCTAACTTAAATCTTATGTGCAGCCAAACTTCGTCGTTCTTTTACCCTGAAGTCAACCTGACTCTTCAAGGTGGAGGAAATTTTCAAGTTATGAATGATTTACTCGTTCTCGTTGCTCTTGCAGACAGGGTAAGAGTCTTGAGTTCTTAAAATGTTTCATGCCATCGTTGTTTTTCTGAGAGATTTACGAAAAGGGTTTTCTTGTGTTGCAGACTGGTAAAGTTGTCCAGTATATTCTTTGCTTGGCTGTTACACCCAGTACAGATATAAACCTAATCGGGCGTAAGTGTTCGTGCCCAGATTAAGTTATTTGCAGAGAATAGTTGAGAGAAGTGGATGAATAAATTTCTTTGAAATTTGTGCAGAGAACTTCATGACTGGATATTGGATTGTTTTTGATCGGGAAAGGAAGGTTCTGGGCTGGAGAGATGGAGACTGTGAGTCCTAGAGTCCATTTCTTTTCATTTTCTTGAATTTATTTTGAATGTTTTTTCCTCGTACAGGTTACAGTGGCTATAACCAGGGTAATCAATCGTTAACAACTCCGACGTCCACTCCACCGCCGGCAGGTACTCCGCCCACCGCACCAACGCCATCTCCGACCACCACACCAGAGAACTCATCCAGCGGTGGCAACAATACAGCAAGAGCACCTACGTCGAAT
The DNA here is from genome assembly GCA_003255005.1 of Begonia fuchsioides. NCBI lineage: Eukaryota > Viridiplantae > Streptophyta > Magnoliopsida > Cucurbitales > Begoniaceae > Begonia > Begonia fuchsioides. The sequence goes on from QAOC01017296.1 coordinate 169,663, forward strand.
CATGTATCTCGGTGGAAGCCCATTAATTATGCTCTTTTCATCCTTCTTTTTCTTGGTTTAACGGTTGTTTAAGGATTCTTTTGCTGCGTTTGTTTGGTCCCATGTTATGTTTCTCTTCCATTCTTTGTTTCCGACGCAAAACTTGCATCTAAACTGCAGCTTTCTGGCTTCTCGTGTACTATCACCCAATAATTCGAGGATTCAAGAGTAATACAAGAATTGGTTCGTAAAATTCACCCAAGTTCCTCCCTTTTCAGAAATTGATCAAGAAAGTTCATAGTTCAGATCGCCAACACTTGGATTGATAAGTAAAATGATGATTGAACTAAGTTTATTATCTAAACAGACCAAAGATCTCAGCTCGATTCGTTTAACTTAAAATAGCCGGTTACATACGAAAATCTAAACTCAACTCAGACCAACGGGAACATGGCAGCTGACTCAGCATAAATGTTTCAAAACTGTGTTTTTTCTTTGGCAAAATATTTATGAGAAGCTTAACCGAGCTTCTCATTCACATCCACTTGAAATCGACAGTCTCGAGTCAATTTTTGTCATCGTAACCTGGTAGAAGAAGCATGATTTTGTTTCGATTTCATTTTGATCGATCTCACTAAGGATGACAACTCGTGCTTCTCTTTCCTGGACTTCAAAAGTGTTGACGTTCGAGAACCGTCCTCCGTGTTTGTCGGCGGAGAGAGTTTCTGCTGCCGAATCTCCGGCAAATCTTGCTTGTCACCTTTTTGTCGCTTCAGAGCCATTTGACGAGCATAAGCAGCACTCCTGCGTCCACAGAATTGGCATTTAAGTACGAAAACAAATCCTCTACAAACTAAGTAAATTTGCTCCCGTTTGTACCAAAAAGTTCAAACAACAAATGACTAAAGAGTTGGTTTAAACATTTGAATGATAATTCTTTCACTAGTTTGAAATACCTTTTAAATTGCGGGTCTGTCGGATCCAGCGAATATAGCGGAGAAACAAAAAGAGCTGAAAACCGTGGATCGTCGTAATCAATGGTCGGTATTTTTTCCTCATCCAGAACTTTCTTTGCTTTTTTTACTTTGTTTCCTTTTCTTTCCTTGATTTTTTTAGGTTTCAAATTGAACCCCTTAACTCCAGCGTTGGTGTCCTGCCCATCGGCAAGTAATAGCTCAAGCTCTGCTACGCTTGCTTCTGCTTCTTTATCTGTTGTTTGTACCTTGTCTTCTTTTGCTTTTTTACATCTTTTGATCACAGGTTCTTCAAGGAAGAAGTCATCTGCTTCGATTGCCTCTTCATCGCTAAATTCACTATCATCCTCCGATGAATTTGCGGATTTATTTTTTCTAGCCTTCCTTTTCTCCCGTTTCTTTCGGAGAATCGCTTCCCAAACTGTCTCTGATTTCTTTTCCTTCTTCTCCAGAATCCGCTTGCTTAAATCCTCCAAGCCAGAATTAAAAGTGACCTCCATATCCTGACCACCCCGCTCATCATCTTGATCAGAACCACTACCAGACTGCATCAAAGCACGGTAATCATGATCATTTTTTCGCTTTTTGCCAGACTCATCCTCATTTTCTAGGTCGGTGTCGCTATCTTCAGAAGCCAAAAACTCTTTAAAATCTTGTTCATCCTTCAATAAAGCATAGCATATATCAGGCTTTCATTTCTAATATAACCTGCAGATGCACTTAGAAAAAAGGATCTCCATTTGGAACCTTGAAAACATTAGATGCTGCTTTTCAATTGGCGACAAAACTTCTATTTTCCAATAAAAAAATCAAATGTACCAACCTTATCAATGTCATATTTACGCTTCAACTTTTTTACCCTCTGGGGTTCATCCTCCTCCCAAGAGAGATGAATCTTACTCTTTTGCAGGGCAGAAGTATGGAAATCTATAGCCTCATAATTTCCAGGTGCCTGAGCAAAGTACAGTCATTTGAACCGTCCATAAACATAATAGAAGATGAGACAATAAATTCAAGAAATGAGATTATATTAGGAATATAATAGGGGTTTATAAATTTAGGTAGTATACTTAATTTAATTTATTATACATAGAGGGTTACAGGATATTGAATATAATCTAACTGAGATTTACTCTAGAGTGTTTTGACTTTTTTGAGTCGCTAGTGGTTGCTTTCAGGCCAGCTTTGTGCTGGGCTTGTGGTGCCTTTATTTCTGTCTAGTGTGTTCTGATTGTTTCACGAGAATAAGGTTGTCTGACACTCATCAATGGTATTAGAGCCAGTTGTTTCATCAGCTAAAACTGATTGAAAGGAACCTGCAAGAGTTGAGAGCAGGCTTGGAGGTGTCGTGGGTCAGACTAGATGCGATCATCGATATCCAGTCTGCCAGTGCTTGAAGCTGAAGTTTCTTTGCAAGGAGCCAAAGCAACGCATGCACCAGAGGTAAACATGCTTGTTCCAGAGGAAGAAGTCCAAAGCTCCCCATAATCAGATGATGGTTTCATCGAAACTATAGGAATTGAGAGACAAACCAAGAAACAAAAAGGGATTCACAAAAAATGGTGGAGAAACAATGATAGTCAAGGTGGAATAAACATTCAAAACCAGTGACAAAAGTTATGGTAATCAATCTCAAGGAGTCCTGAGTCTTCTAGTTCGCTGAAAAAAGGAGAAAACATCAAACCTGTTTCTAACTCGACATCCTGAGAACATCCTCCTACACCATCGAGTTGGAAGTCAAACATTGTAGTTCAGAACCAGTTTCAAACGTAGCGTTACCTCGTCGATTCTGTGTAAGAGCATTAGTGGACAGTGGCCAGGTCAGAGCAGAGGTAGTTGCTTCGATATTCAAAAGAGAACCTTCCTGCTCAACGAAGGACATCAAGGGGAAGATAGTTGGATTTTCAACAATAGGAAGCTGCTGCATGAAAAGTTGACAGCTCGTGACCATCATCATTTAGCTTGGCAACAAATAGTTTTGAAGGAGGCTAAGCAGAATCTTCCATGGGAGTAACGGGTCGGTTGGAGCCTCTGCAATTTGCGTTCAATAACATTTTGGGTTGGACTAAATACATGGTAAATGAGATTGGATGTGGTGTAATGGAACAATTAAAAGAAGGGTGGTCTTAAATAAATGTGAAGGAAAGTGGTCATTTAACTGGAATGAAACAACAGCACTACTGAGCCTAAAATATGGCATACAAAATCACAAAAATTAGTGGAACAAGGTTTGATGAGATGGGTTGGACTATTAAAGAAATCATACAATATCTTATCGGCTTGAAGAATAATCACCTACTGACATGGGCTGGGAAAAATTTCACAGGACATAGGAGGAAACGAACTACTCATGATCTGGAGGACAAAATCGATTTTGAAGTGAAAGAATAATGCAGGGTAAATGTTAGGAATATAGAGGGGATGATTTAGGTATTAAGCTTAGTTTAGTTTATTATAAAATATCATTAGACTTTTTTGGATATTGAATATTGTCAAAAGGAAAATTACTCTTTCAAGATTTTTGACTTTTCCAAGCAAGTGGTCATGTTGATTGCCGGTAAATGTTAGGAATAGAATGGGGAAGATTTAGGTATTAAACTTAGTTTATTTTATTTTTTATTGTGTCTAGGTTATTTCCAGCAACAAGATCCTTTCATGCTTAACATTCTCATAGAATATCCAGCCACTCTTAACAATTTTATTATGCAAATAGTAGAAGCACAATACACCAAGGTAGACTACAGTGCTCGCAACCATCTAATGAATTCAAAAACCTACCTGAGTAGCAACGTCCCTTGGTGGATGCTTGAATTCCATAGAGTCGGGAATAAATCTCAAATCAAGAACATTAGATGATCTTTCGAACTCAACTCCGTCACAAGTCTTATAGAGATAGTCAGCAGTGACAACAGAATCACATTCTACCACAGAATAATAGTACCTAGAGATAAGAAAATGCTTTTGAGAAAAGTAAAACAGAAAACAGAAAAATCCAAGAAAAAACTAAACAGCAAAAATAAGAAATGCAATAAATCAAGTCCCATTAACATCCATTGATCCCAGAATGAACAACACAGTCTCTACAATGTCATAGCTGAAGCTCAATCGAATATTAGACTATATTACATATGACAAGAGAAGAATAAAAACCACTTTAAAGTAACAAAGTAACCATACCTTAGTCTACTCAACTCATAAGCACGCAATTTCTCATCATCAATCTCACCACCATCCTCCTCGTCACTTTTTTCTTCTTCATCATCAAATAAACCAACGGGACCATGAACTTCTTCCTCTTTCATGCGCTGTAGTCCAAACTCAGATGGATAAACTGACACGCACAAAATTTGTCCACCTTTTGGAAGAAACGAACTCAACATCATGTACAAGTGTTCAGCCTAAAAAGATCCATTCAACAGTGAGAACATGATTATAATGCTTCTCCAAAGTATTAACGAAAAAAAGCCCAAAATAAACTTATATCTTGAGGAAGTTTCTTTGTTTTTTTAGTTTGCTTTAAGGCCCACAAAAGTATAAGCGAAAAAGGGGGAAAACTAAGTAAGTTACAGTAAAAAATTAGCAATAGCACACAAAAAAGAAAAAAAAAAGATGATTGTGCAACACATTCTACGAAAACAAGTATCTAAATTATCAAAATTAAAAATCCTACTGTCCATATAGAATCTAGTTCTTGAGACAGAACATTATTACATCACTTTCGACAATTAACACGTCAAAAGAGGCCATAATATATTCCTAAGTCACACCAAAATGCTAACTTTTCAATCATAATAGTCAGAAGAATACCTTAATGTACCTCCAATCCATGTTAAGAACTGCAAGCCTGTGAGTTTCCTTTTCGATTTCTGGCACAGTTTCTACCTTTACAAAAAGTACCACACAAATAACCCTCGTAAAGCAGCAAGGTTAAGCAAGAAATTAAAATAATAAACTACATAATCAAAGACCAAACTGCATGTAATATATTTGCTATACTATCAAATAACAAAGTTAAGTTTATCCTGTCAAAACTTCCTCCAATATAAGATGACTGACCTGAACATCTTCCTCATAAACCGCATCGTCTAGTTCATCATCTGTGTCGACCTCAGATTCTGATTCTCTGGTTGCTGATTCCTCCTCAGATTCTGAGGTATCCAACTCACTACTAAAATCATCTCCAGCTAAACACAAATGTATATTCTCGCCCTTAACCTCTTCATCCGCTTCTTTGTCACCAGTAGTAATTCCCTCACTCTCCTCTTCATCATTCTCATCATGTTCCTTCTCGTTTTCATCTTCAATTCGATAGTAATGGCACAAATTATGAGATTTTCCTACATTTGGCTTGCCTCGCTTGTCCAAAGCAGCCGAGGACAAGAAATTCTTGTCCACAAACATGCGGTCGAAACGCGAATCAATGGGAACTTTTGCTCTATGCTTCGGAACATTTTGAAAACGCGGATCGGAATGAACATAAGAGAAACGAGAATCGGTAATCATTGTTTTGTGTCCATCTTCACGATTTCTGCTCCTTCTCGCGACAACTGAAGAAGAAGGATCTAAATCTTTACCAAGCTTGTTCTTAATCGGCTTCTTCTTCGACCTCTGCTTCTTATTACCATAGAGAAAATGTCTGAGCCCCATTTTCTTAGATGCTCTGTCTTTTGATTATACTCCAAATGGTGGTGGGTGATTTTTATCACGCTAGTAATCCTCTGGGTCTCCTTTTGAAACCTCCTCAAATACCAAACAATTAATATATGTTTTCTGATTCTGCTGTTGTATATCTACGGACCAAGGTTTGCCTCCAGCAAACAACAGCTAGCCATTAGCTGCAAGATACGGATATATGAGATAAGTAGTGGGCATGTTACAGACCTCCTGCAAACATAAAAGACCCGATTTCTGGTTTTCTTTATGGAATTATCACTATGTCAAATGAAAATTTCAGTTTTATTGAGGATCAAAGATGAATAACTCCCTTGACACAAATAAGATAGAAAATAAAAGGTACTAAATAGAAAAACCTATCGGAAAAAAATTGCAGGAATAGTAGCGAAGAAAGGAATCGGAACGAAAGAAAGAGACCTAGATGCAGTGTGAGTGTGAGACCAGGCTGGAAGTGCGAAGACGAAGGTTGGGTGGCGGGCTTTGAGCAACCTGCCTGCCAAGTGGTAACGGTAAGAGTCAAGACTACGGAATCGCCGGTATTGTTGCAGGTTTCTGAAGACAAAGGATAATTGTTTTAATTTAGGTTTAGGGTCCGGTCTAATTTTCGGTTTTTAAACTAACCCGAAAACCGGACCATCTAAAATCGGTCGATGTGTAAGAACCTATAAATTTTATGAATAAAACCGGCCCAATTGTCTTGGTCCTGGTCCGGTTCTCGGTTCTAGGTAGGTTTTGAACAAAAAAACAACAGAACCCATCAACCGTTCGGGTTAAAAAATATTATATAAGTGGACCCAATGCATCACACTTCAATTAAAATGAATTCGAATCCAATTCAAATTTAATTAAAATGCAACTTTTAAATGCAGGAAAACCAAAATCAAAGCACTGCCCAAGTACCATAGTCCATGCATTCCTTAAGAAACAATAATTTTGTAAATAAATGAGAACTACGAACAAGCATCTGAATCTACATCACTTACATTTATCGTACTAATCGGGCATACGCTAATTTTGAAACCTTGATTAATATTTCAAAATTTTCAACAAAAGTCAAACCATGTGTTCAAGTAATATGAAAGGAAATGAGATGGCAAGGCTTAGCTTACGTGAGCGTGAATTAGGTTAATAATAATTTTTTTATAGTTTTGTAAATCTATTTCTCAAAGTGATACATGCAATAAAAAAATAAGGAGAATGATTAAAAATATACGACTGTTTGTTAACGCGGTTCGACCTAAATCTTAGCCTACGTTCGCGATCTAAGGCTGCATCTTAAAGATTCTTTTACTCATCGAACTCGAGCAAACCAGAATACTTCTGAGTGTCAATCAAACATTATATTTGACTTTTTTTCTTCTTCTTAAAGTCATCAACTCTTTCAAGTTCACCCACATGTAATAAAATGAATTAGAATAAAATTTGAAACGCTTAAAAAATACTAACAAGAGTAAATCGCAAGGGAAAAAATAATAGTGAGATTAGAGAAAAAATTTGGCAATATTTCGTCATTTTTTCTCTCTAAAATTTCGGTGGCCTCAAAAATGCTTTAAGTCCTTCATTTATAATATCTTAGGTCGGCCACGTTTTGAACGACGCAAACATAAATCAGTCCACCTTTTATTTGTTTGAATATAAAATTAACTACTAGACTCGTCTTTCAGTCGACCTTTTGCGCATTCGGTCAATGCATTTCAAAGATGTTCAGTCGATTCTTTTCGAATACGGTCGACCCTTCTAGAGAGCTTCATTTTTCGAAGATGCGCTTTGATGATTTCAGTCGACCGAAACCTGAAACCGATCGATCCCTCTAGAGAGTTCATTTTTTGATTTTGCGGTTTGACAATTTCTGTACACCGAAAGTTGAAACCGATTGACCATTCTAGAGAATTGTGATTTTTGATTTCACACTTCAGTGATTTCGGTCGACATAAACGCAATACTGGTCAACCTAAATTCCAAGACTTTGACAATTGATCTTCAAAATTTATAGGTTTTATAATCTTGCTATAATACACTTAAAACTACCATTAAACATTTAAAATATTGTAGCTCAAGGGTATTTTTAATGAAATAATAATAGAATGAAAATAAAAATTATCAGAACTATTTAAATATAAAAATCATCTCTAAAATTTACTAATCAAGTATAATCAATACAAAAGTCAACGATCTCCCTATTTTTTATGGTGATAAAAATTAAGTGTATTGAGTGTATAACTCTCTCAAGAATATGGGTCCACCTTAATGTAACAAAGATGCATAGATGCATATCCAAAAGTAACGTCTAAATAAAAGAAACAAATATATAGAACTACCTAAACTCAAGCAAATGACTTAAATAATATGGTCAACAATAAGAGGAGTAAGAGGATCTAGATAAATGCGTCAAAGATAATATTCAATAGACATTCTCGAACTAAAACTAACTGCTGTTCAACACTAGTCAATCTCGAATCAAAGTTATCAAACAGTCCTGTGAGATTCGTCTAAAAGATAGAAAAAGAAGTGTAAAGACGTGATATGTCGAAGCACGTACTTTGAAGGTGAATCAGAAAGATATCTTTGGCAAAAATAGATGAGGGTCCATGACGATAATGAAACATGTTATATAACATGAACATGGATAGCACTTGTCCCAACTAGTATGGTTAAAAAATAGAGAAAAATGTTTTTAATGGCCTGTACTCTGGGGTAAATTACAGATATTAGAACGAACTAAAAAACGTTCAATTCAATACCTTGAACTATGAGGAAAATACAATTTTTATCTTCCGTCAATTATTCCGGTTAATTTTAACCTGAATCGACCACGTGCAAAGCACGTTTGTTATTGTTAAAGCATAAGCACGTTTGTTATTGTTAAAGCATAAGCACGTTTGTTATTGCATAGTTCAAGGTATTTTCACGTTAAACGTGTTTTGCACGTGGTCGATTCAAGTTAAAATTAACCAGAATAATTGACGAAAGATAAAAATCGTATTTTCCTCATAGTTCAAGGTATTGGATTGAACGTTTTTTAATTCGTTCTAATATCTGTAATTTACCTCATAGTACAAGCCATTAAAAGCATTTTGTCCTAAAAAATATTAGACTTAAATAATAATAAAATTAATTAATTAATTAAAATGATACATTCATCGAAAGTCGACAAGATGTACGAGTGAAAAACTAATCACGGTTAGGTTTTTTTGAGGACTTCGACGTGAGGGCAATTTCGTAATCCTATACGCACTATAAACCTTCGCAGTGCAGAGTTTCAATGGCCAAGCTACCAAAAAGGGGAGAGAAACCAAGAGGAGAGAAAATTCGCCAGAGATTCTTCTGCTGCCGCTTCTTCTTCTGTCGCTCTTTTCGTAGTTCGTGCGATCCGATCGCTCCATATTTTTGGATAATCTTGCAGTTTTTCATTTGTAGATTGCTTTCTCATTGCGCTTAACTCTTGCGGATTTTCTGTAATCTCGTTTTGCCATTTTGTCCCTTTCTTCCTTGATAGAGTCGTCAATTTCTTGCTAAGGAACCCTACCTTATTATGGAAATGTCTAGCGCCACCGTTATGGACTCTGCCGATGATATCTGTAGCCCCATATCTCGTCGTTCCTCCCGAACGGGCTCTTCACCGTGGACTCAGATTCTCAAACCGGATTCGGAGTCTCTTTCTGCTGTTTCTTCCTCGTCTTCTGTTGTTACATCACCGAGGGCTGTGGTTGAGTCGATAGTTTCTTCTCCTGCGTCGTCCTCTTCGCCTTCAGCTATTGAGGAGCCAATGGGGCGGAGCTTAGAGGATGAAAACGAGCTTGGTCTCAATGCAGAGAAGAAGACTGAGTGGAACAAGACCTCGAATGACCCCGTGGACCTTGGACACGTTATGGGAGTTATTTCCTGGCCTGCCTTATCGGAGTCTACTAGAGCTTCTCCAAAGTCATCCGAATCGGTGAAAGGTTTATCTTATGGATCTTCTGGCTCGGAAATGCAGGTTAGATCCTTTGATTTTATATTGTATTGATTTTTTTCTGTGTGGCTTATGGTAAATCGTCAACAGCCAGCGTGATCATTAATTTTTTCCCAACCGAGTTGAATATTGAGCGAATGTTCTTTTTTTATGCAATCAATCAGTTTACATCGACGACTCCATAGACCTCGCCTCGTATATATATGTTTTTGGCTAGGTAGATATGATGATTGATTTGGATGAAAGGGGAAAAAAGAAATAAAGTCATAATAATGGTTGAACTTGTGAATAAAATGGGAGATGACAATTTGTTTCTGCTTAATATCTCATATGATTTATCTAGAATTAATTGAATGTTGGGAACTGCACTGTTTTCGTTCTCTTGCTGGTATGATTAGTCATTCACTTCCTCAGGAATGGTCAGCCGCAAATCCCTGAATTTTAATCTTAATTGTAGTAAAATGAAAACATTCAGGATAAGTATTCCGTATATGGATAGTTTTTTGTTACTACCGTATAAATAAAGTGAGAGAACTATTTGTATTCATCTGTCTAATCTTTTGTTGTCTTATGAGGCTGTTTGTTTCTGCATGCTATGCTCATAACGTTCCACGTCCTGCACTTGGTGGATTGGAATTACCTCCTCTTCTATACAGAAGCAAAACAGTGGTAATGTTAATGCATATTCCAGCTGGAATCCAAATCAATCAATACCTGCACGCCAGAAATCAATTAAGCGTAACAGTGCAAACAATATATATAGTGGCGGTACGTCACAGCTGTCAGCGTCTACTGGTTCTTCAGTGGATTCACTTCCTATATATTCAAGGGGTCATAATCAGAGGTCTCCAGTTGCTGCTCAGTCTCCTACTGGTAATGAATACCCACCACAGCATCGAACGACATTCAGAAATCGTAATGGGGGTATGCATTTGCGTGGAGATTTTTCGCATCAGGTCAGGCGTGATTATGATCGGGGAAATCAAGATTGGAATGGCCATCGTCATTTCAGTGGCCATCAACAAAGAGTCATACCAACGCACCCAAGGCCTTCTCCACCTCCTCATACTATTCCTTTCATTCCCTCTTCTTCAGTCCGGCCTTTTGGTGGCCAAATGCCTTTTCCAGGTGCAGTACTACATTCGATGAGCCGTAATTTTAGTATTTTAAACTGAATATTTTTATAATGTTTATATATGTTTTCAGAACTTGCGCCATCAGTTATATATGTTGCAGATCCGTACATTGGGGTCCCTTTTGTTGCTCAAATGCCACATCCTGCAACGTTTTTCCCTGCCCCGGATCTTCTTCTCTTCTCGAAGATAGTTAATCAGATAGATTATTATTTCAGGCATGCTTCACCGTAGCGTTTACACATCGATAATTAATTTGGCTTAATTTCCTTATCTATTCTTTGGACATAATAATATTGACAGATTACATTTATTTGGTACAGTAACGAAAATTTAGTTAAAGATATGTACTTGCGGCAGAACATGGATGACCAAGGATGGGTTCCCATCAGGCTAATAGCTGGCTTTAACAAAGTAAGTCAATTTGGTACTTATCTGTTATTTGATTGTTCTTGACCTGTACTTGTTTTATGGTTTTCCTGCATGGAACTCAACTTATTATCTTATCATGTGTTAGATACAAGGAAACAACTATAAAATTGCTCGTCTCATGCTGGGCTTCCTGTTTATAATTTTATTTATTTCATTCCTGTAATCAATCTTCAAAGAGATGTTGCAATGTATTGTGGTGTATATATCTGTTGCAGTCAAATAGGTACTCTACTGGGTTTTTTTCTTTGCTCTCTTCTTATTTATTCTGCTATACTTGGACTTTTTTTTTATTATAGGCATTATGAACTTAATTTTTTTTTTTCGTGTATTTTTCCTCCATTAAAAACTTATTTTGAGTTGCTTCTTCATTTTTCTTTTACAGGTTTTGTATTTAACTGACAATTTGCAGATTATATTGGATGCTTTAAGGACATCTACTGTTGTTGAAGTGGAGGTATTTAAGTTTTCTACATTATGTCTTAATGTGGTTAAAGTTAACTGATAACTGAACTGGTTTAGTTTGTCATTACTGATTGCACATTTGGAGAGTTGCAGGCAACTCCCGTCATGGCCTCATACATTAACTATATGCATTGTTGTATTTTGCATATTTTACCTTCTAAAATAGATTATATTACCTCTCTTGTAGGGACATAAAGTAAGGAGGAGAAATGATTGGATGAGGTGGACGATGCCTTCTTCAGCACAAATTCCCGATATTCTTGGACTTCGGAGTCATGAAGTATCGAATAATGATTTGCTTGCACCTGATATGCAAAATTTGTCTCTGGAGAACAAATCTTATTGAAATAGCTAAAAAGTTGATCAATGATCACAAAAGAATTTAATGAATTTCAGCTGTTTGGTGTTCATGGTAAAGGCCAATTTTCTAATGTGGCATTGATCGTCTAGTTCTGCAAGAAATTAACAGAAGAGACGTGCTTGATTACTCTTACTTTTTGCCCATTATCAGATACTTAGGAGAGGGTATAGCAAAACAGATAGTGGATACTGGATAGAAATATTAAAATGGGTATCTTTTATGTTGCTCTTTTGGAGATGCCAAGTTGAGGGAGGAAAGTGGGAGGGGAGAGTAATGTTGAGATACTTATAATGACATGGATTCTGGGGATGCTTTTTGCCTTTGTTGTTATATAACTCGATTTGTTATTTTTGTTATGTTTTCCTCTCTTTTCATGCAGCAGATTCTACTGATGAGAGGCCTTCTGGTGCCTCTGAAATAACAGGAGAGATTGGTTTTGGAGTCTAGAACCTATCTCTGGACTGAGTGAACAGCTTACTCCCAGAATGCTTGAGCTTGATTGGAACACATGCTGCCTCGAACACATCTTGCCTCGATTAGGAATGGGAGTTTAATTGCTATATACTTGCTTCTTCAGTCCTTTCGATGGCACAAACTGCATACAGGTTGGCCCCCTCTTTGGACTTTATTTCATCATAAAAATTCAAGTCTTCGAATTATCAAAAACTCTTTTTTTTTTCTTGGTTTTTGTTTGTGCGTTGTGTTTGTCAGGTCTTATATTTGTTTTCTCTTCTTTGCTTTATGTTCTAGTTTTGCCCTCTAACTTTGTTAAGTACTTGGTCTGTTGTTCCCTTCAAGATTCAGTGCCTAACGGTCAACTGTATAAATATGAGTGTAAACCATATGAACCCTTATTAAAGGTCCCGAATTGAATTTAGGACAAAATCTCAGCCATGTCCGGTTTGGGTTCCTTAGATTTTTGTTATTTGAGACATAGCTCTTGTAGTGCAGGTTTCAATTTGTTTGGTTTAGTTTTAATACTCATTTATATAAAATAATATTATTGTTATGTTTTGACTTTTTCCAGGTGAAATTTATTTGGAAAAGCTTGTTAAGATCAGCTGAGTTCTTAGCCTGTTTAGGTTGAAAAGCAGCTATGGAGTAAGCGTGGAACGGCATCGGCGTTTCACCAGCAGAAACTGAGCCCTCTTTGACGCTGTCCTCTTTGACGCTGTCCTCGAAGTTGTAAACAAAGTACTCACTTATGTACTTTCTTAAATCTTGAGAAATTGTAAACAACTGAGAAAGATAGTTGAGCAAAGTGTCTCTGCTGGGAGGTTTGTGTTGAAGAATGAGCTATAGTAGGCTGTAGATTTTAAATAACCACGTGGGCAGTGTGATAGCTGCATTAGAATTTAATATTCATCAGTAAGCTGCAAGGTGAATTTGTCGTGCTTGCAGGGGCACTCAACTGGAATATTTAGGCAAAAAAGAATTGGAGGAAATGATTTATAGAAGAGAGAGAATGAGTAGAGTATCTTGGTCGATTCGAGCAGAAAAACAGAGCAGCTTATAAAGATGGTAATGGCAATGCAAGAAAGGAAGAGCGAAAACAGAGAGATAACCACTAGGAAACCATTCGGAGCTAAAAGAAGGGCGAACTCTACAGCAATCTGCTGATGTTGGGCTGAAGGACTTCCGGCATGTCTATGAGTAGAGTATACTACTCGTACACTGTGCACTTGTCATTTATTAACGTACATATAATCACAATAAATACTTTGAACTTCGTATAGTTTTAACTAAGCTTTTCTTAAATTAATATTTAAACACTAGACCATATGGATAATATGGTAATTAGACATTCTTAGATAGCCTAAATTGATTCATGTTTTTTAATGATGTTTGATGTCCTCTTTCTGAATACACTTCCTCCAAATACAGCAAACCCAGTCAGAAACAAAGAAAACAGTAAATTAGATCTCCACATCAACTTTTTCTTCCCAAAAACAAGGCCTTCAATCTTGTGACGAAATTAATTCACAAGATCTAAGTGAGTTCGAAAATTGGGGCCTTCCCATTTGCTCAACGAAGACCAACCAACCGTCAACCCGAGCGGTGGTGGCTCGAAGGAACTTTAGCACAACCTGCATACAATTTACACCATATGGACACAAAGGTAGTTGTGTTTACCTATCAAGGCAATAGCCTTTTAACATTATGCTCCTCTCCGTTTTTCGCTTGGCTGTAGACAGACTCGTATGCGTGCATGCACACACTTGAAAACCCGACCATTGTTTGAAAAACGTGCGGAAAACTCATCTGCAGGTTGTTGAGCGTCATTGCTCTCGTTACTCCGATGAAGTTTTCATGCTTCGTCTTCTCCTCTTTCGCTCTTGCTTTCATGCTCTCCACCTTGGCTCTCTTGTGTTGAATCGAATCCTTCTTACTCGAGGTGTTCGAGAAGTCGGTCATCGAGTATGAGTTGTACTTGCTCTCGTGCGATCTAAGCGCACGAACCCATTTCTCCATGTCTCGGAAAGCTGCTTCAGACTTCTTCTTTTGCTTGTATTCCTCGGATTGTTGGACGACTATGGCGTGGATGACTGTTAAGAGGCTCTTGATTCCTTCGGCCGCGACTTTGTCGGGAATTCTGTCGAGGGCAAGGTTCCACTCTTCGCAGAGTGAGTAGATTCTCGAGTCTTGCCCGAGTCTTAAAGGCGGGGTTTTGCTGAACTGGAAGAGGCTGAGGCGGAGCCAACCCATGAGAGAATGGATGTAGTCCCTTTGGGCCTTGACCAAGCTGCAGAAGGAGAGGTGCCATTGTTGGACCTCGAGCTCCAGCTGGAGGGTCGATTGCCGATGAATCTCTGATGTCGGTTCTGTAGATGGCATAGAGTTCAAGTATTTAAGCTGCTCGACAATGTGAGTTTGAACTTGGTGGCACTCGTACATACTTCTCCACATGCAAATCAACCTGCAGATCAGCACAAATTAAGGATAATTATTTTTTACTGTCTAACATTAATGATCGATGTAATTCGCTTATATCTTCAAGATCAATCTAATTGACCAAACCAGACGAAAAAAAACCGTTTCAATCAATCTGTGCGTTTGGTTGAGATATCAGTTGCCTAAAATCGAGATCACAATACAAAATATATGCTAATGTTCAATATTTAATGCTAGATGCGAAGAAGACTGACCCTTTGACAAGCTCGAGAAGTTGTGGATAAAGCTCAACTTCTCTCAGCTTGAAAATCTCGGACGAGGTAGATTCAATGGCCTGAGAAGCAACCATCATCTGTGACTCCAGTTTCTCGACCTCATTCTTCGTCTTCTCCGTCTTAAAATAATCAGCTCCCTTCATCTCTAGTTTCCTAACCCGAGCGACCCTTTTTTCGTGCTCCATTTTCAGAGACTCTGCATCCTAAAACAGCGGCGAATACCGATCAAATGATGAACAATTCTGATTTCTTTACAATATTCTAAGTGTAAAAGTGAAAGTACTTTGACTTCTTTGTAGAGTTTTTTCTCCCAAGCGTATAACCTCTCTACTGTAGAGCAATGGCTGATGCCTGCATTGACCATTGAAACGCCTACATTGCCTGAGTTTCTCCCAAGCATGTCCCCACCCATCTTCCCAAATCTATTTGGTTTGGGACTTGATCCGCTTGCCCAGATGGAAGAACTCAAGCTCCACCCGTGATTATTAAAACCATTTCCTGTCGAAAATAATCTATGTGAATTGAAGCGATCAAACTCATTATTTGGGGTTCGAAATTGATCGATTTTGAGGTTTAGGTTCTAAGAAATTTGGCCTGGAAATAAGAGGTTACCTCCTTTGTTTTGAGCGGAGAGGCCTGAATTTGGAACCTCTAAGATGAAGGACAGCTGAGCTCCGGCATCAGAAGCCTTGAGAAAGTACTCATCAAGCTCCTTGATAATTCCGACCAAATCCTTCGTGTTTCTCGACACCACCATTGCAAGCTCAGTGCTTGACGTATCCTTCGAAAACGCACTAACAATTGATGGCGGCGGCGCCGAGCTCGCCGCCCCAGTCACCGTCACTACCGTTTCCGATATGGTGGTGGCGCCTTCCCATTCCTCCTCCGTAACCGGCCGCGACGACTCCGCCACAAATGGGTCCCAGAAATCCCACGTGGACGACGGAGGAGGCGGCGGAGGAGGAGGAAGGGCCGGAGAGGCTGTGACGGAAGTCCAAGTTTCCGAGCTAGAACTAAGCGGCGGAGGAGGCGGCGGCGGAAGTGGGGTCCGGGGACTCGGAGACGGCAGAATCGACCGATGAGAAGCGTAGTGGTGGTGCTGGGGACGGTGGAGAAACGTTTCGGCGTTTGAGAATTGGCGAAGGGCGGCGCCGGTGGCGCGTAGAGATCGGAGATACAAACTATGGCTGGCTGAAAATGCTTGCCTCGCCTTCACCAGCTGTTTCATGTACCTCTTCCTCGCTCTGCATCTCGTCACTGTTTCTTCTCCATCTAGCCGTGAGTAACAGCAACCCATTTTTATTTCTTTTTTGGACGAAATAAAAGAGAAAGCAGATGCTTTTTGAAAAAACAAAAGAAACCCTTCTCCCTCCGCCTCTTGTTCTTCGCAATGCAGCTTATTTCACGGCTGCTTCGAGCTGCGAAGCTTGCATCAATGGCGGGTCTGAAGTTTGCTTGAAAAATGACAGAGAGAGCAAGAAGAGAAACTTGAAGAGCGAGAAAGAAAAACCCAAGAAGAGGAAGCGTCAGTCGAGTCTCTCTCTCTCTCTAGAACAGAGAGAACAGGCGCTGGTTTGGAGCTTTGCAGTGCTACTTGGGGTAGTGGAGTGGAAGCAGAACAAGGTAGAGTTAGAGGAGAGAGACAATGAACATCGGGCAGTGAGCCTTCTTGTTTTATAATTTTTTTAGGACGAAACTACCCCTGCTTTTCTTCCTATTCTTTCACGCTTCCGCACTGTGGACCCCACTTGCCACGTCATATGACTTTCATTAAAATTGTCTCACATTATTTCGGTTTAATTTCAAAATTTGGCATCTGATTAAGGTTTCATGACAACCATATTAAAACTGTAAATTAAATGGTAACGGTCAATTTTAACTTAATTTTAGTTCTAATTTTAAAAAAAATATAATTTATGCGTCTGTGCCTGTTTTCAGGAGTAAAAAACCGTGAAACTGGAATCGAGACCTAGGGTCAAAAAATTCAAAAATCGAATAAAAAATAACTCAAATCTTAATAAAATCCGATATAAATTCTAAAATTAGTTATAAACTAGCTCAATTACTTAAAATACGATCTAAATATAATAAAAATATATTTTATTATTATATTTTAATTTTTTTAAATATAAAATAAAACTGAGTTAAACCGAAATAGAACCGGAAACTTTGATTCCGGTGCCGGTTCCAAAATCTAGAATCGTGAATTTCGATTCCATTATATTTTGATATAAAATCAAGTCAAACCGAACTGTGTCCCTCCATAGTTCCAATACATACCAAGAAATCCACAAAACTCAAAATCATAACTGAACCGAAGGAACCCGGTCCTACCTTGACTTTTGTAGAACCCATTGGAAAAGCTCGGTTCTACTCAATTCGGCTTCTCCGGTTCGAAATTATTGTACGCCTCTCTGCAAAAAGCTGAAAGCCTGATCAAAAACCACTCGTTCCGAATTAACCAATGGCGACGCGGTCAGAGAAAGCTTCATCGCGAAGATGGGGCATTTTACGTCGAGCTCTTCTTCCCCGATCTCAGTTCTCAAATGGTAGCCATGATCTAATTTCGTGATGATTGTATGACTTTATAGCAGTAAGCCGTAGGCTTTGCCAAATCATCGTCTCTTAGGATGTTTTTGTTATGAGATAGATGAAGAGCATCAAATGGCTATGGAGGGCATTTCTCGAAGGCCAATTCAAGGGTTCAATTTGATTCCCTCTCATCATATGGTAGACGATAATGAACTTTCAGGATTCGCTATTAAATCTAATACCTCGGATGATCTTCGGGATGCTCTTATTTGTTACACATTGCCCATCGATGGAGCTCCCAAGCTTTACCTCAGGTCCCCCTCTTTCTAGAAAGCTATAAAACAACCAATCTGCGCAATGCTTAACATTTTTTTGCTAACTTCACTTTCCAAGCAGACAAAGAGTGAACAAAGGTGCTGACCTTGAAGATTTCAAGATATGTAATAGATATGATATTGACAACACTGGGATTGTATGTAAGTTTTCCAGTTGTGTCTGTGTTTCGTTATAGATTTTTTTCTGCTTCATATTGCATCTAAGTGTGTTCTATGACATTTGGAATAAACGAAACTTTCCAGGCGTAATAACTGTTTCCTATTAGATTTTTTTTTCTGGTTTGCATACAATCTATGTTGTCTTGCATTTACAAAAAATGAAACTAATTTTGTCAAATCTGAGCTATGACTCTGCATTTTATTATTCATCTTCAACTGATCAAATAGTAGATTCTATTAGTGATCTTTGTATCTTTATTCTAGTGTAATTAGACACCCTTTCTAGACACCACACATAATATGAATTAGAATGTCTGCGGTTATGATTTGGGAATGTAATGAAGCCTTACTGAGATCATGACCATCATAATTGGTGTCTCAGTTGGTTGAATATTCTAGCCGATTTCAAGCTGCCACTTGAAGTGTGTAGTGTTTTAGGATTGTTAAAATTGGAAAAACTGGGAATTGCTCTAGGTGATAGTAAATATCGTGTTTCATTAGATAGAAAAAGAATCATTCCAATATTTTACTGCAGGAGGTGTATTTAAATGTCTTTTTCGTATTATCTGGTGACGAAGGTCCATTGAGAGTTTTGCTTATCATTTTGGAATTTCTTCATTTAGTTTTTTTAGCTTCAATCTTTTAAAGGATATTTATACTTTTGAGTTTCATTTGTAAATCTTTGAGAAACAGTAATCTAGGTTTCAGTTTCTATGCTAACTTCTTTACTTGCTTTTCTTGATTATTTGTTGTATTTGTCAGGTTCTTGGCCATCAGAAGAGGTTCTTGCCTACTTTTGTTTATCAAATGCAGATTTATTTAGGTTTGTGCAATGCCATATCACTTTTCGATCTGAATGCAGTAGGATTTGGAGACCGTCTTTAACAGGAAGGGATGACAGATAGTATCCTAATTTCGCTGCAAGTGAAAAACAAAAATCCTTTTCTTTCCTATCTGTTACGCTGATAAATATCTCTTTTTCACATCTTTGCAGGTCAAAGAGAGTTATTGAACTTGGATCAGGGTATGGCTTAGCTGGACTTGTTATTGGAGCAAGTACTGAAGCCTCGGAAGTCATAATCTCAGATGGGAATCCACAAGTTGTTGATTGTATCCTTCTGAGGCTTTGACATTCCAGTGGGTATTCTAAAAAACTGAGTTTCCATGGCTTTTGACGTCCTAGATAGTTATTTAACTAATGTCAATTTATTGTTGCCCTGATTTATCTCAGATAGTGCTTCACAGATACTGTAATGTTGAAATAACAAAGGCAACTAACTTATTCTTGAAACCAAAAAAAAATCGGTACCCAGCATAGAAAAAATATTTAGGAACGCACATGGCGATTTTTTATTTTGTTTAAAAATGCTTATATTTATCTCATGGCTGATCCTTATATTTCTTCTTTAGATATGTTCTCTCTTAATTCAGGTTGGTTTTCCTTGGCATCTAGATATTCAGCATAATATTGACGACAACGCTCAGGCATTTGGTGACACAATAATGAAGTCTATGACATTGCATTGGAATCAAGATCTTTCAAGTATTCATGACTGTTTTGATGTTATTGTTGCGAGTGACTGGTAATCGTATTCCTTTTCCTTTCTCAATTCAGTGTTACATGATGAGTTCTTTTTGTTTCCATTACGTGAGAAGATATACAAATGGCAAAGCATTAAAGAAGTTTACATCTTATTTATCGTTATGTGTACGATTCAATTACAAATATTCTGGAGTTTAAACTTCAGCTTATTAAAGTGTTTTTATTTTTAAAACTTTGTGCCCATTTTGCAGCACATTCTTCAAAGAATTTCATAAAGGCCTCGCCAGAACAGTGAAATCGTTAATGAAAAAGGCAGAGCATGCAGAAGCAATATTTTTTAACCCCAGAAGAGGTGATTCCCTGGAAAAGTTTATGGATGAAGCAAAAGGCAGTGGTTTGCATTGCAATGTGATGGAATATTACGATGCAGAACTGTGGAAGCTTCGTGAGAAGTTGATGAACGATGGGAGTTTATGGCCAGGTTATGAGATGGATCACTGCTATCCCCTGCTGGTCAGAATCACTTTGTGAACTGCATTTTTTTCTTGAATTTGAGTTCTGAATTCTACATAAAATCTAAAAATTAAAGATCTTGTTTCTGTTCTATTTGAGTCGGTTTTTTGGATTTTCGAGTTTCTTCTGGATTATAATCAGTTTTGGTTTGGGTGTTTTTGGGTTTGAGTCGATTTTTTACCTGCAGTTCAGTTTGGTTTTCACGGTCTTTGACAGCCAATCATGATCGAAACTGTGAACCGCGATGTCAGAAAATTGCCATTGAATCCGGGTGACTTAAGTAGGGCAGCCCAAACATGCCCTACTTGAGCTGTTTGCATTCTGGGTGACTTCAGCCACCTCTAAGGTAAAATTTGTTTTCTTTCTACTGGTTTATCAATAATTGGTATTTCTTCAAGCCTTCATATTCTGAAATCAATCTAAGTTATAATTAGAGTCGCATGATTCTTGATTTTTCGGGAGAATCTTGCAATTTTTTAGCCGTTTCTTTTGTTATTATTTTCATTTTTTTAGCCGTTTCGTTTTCGTTTGGCTAACCACGTCTCTAATAAATCTATTAATCTATCATGTTACGAGTGATTGAATGATGTTGGTCGATGAATGTGCTAGAGAACTGCAACTTTCATGCAACCATGTTTATTCTAGTTTGCGGGGAAGAATGTGTAACTTTCTGGTCATGGACGGCCTGGACGTAAAAAAACTATAAAATTGGAATAATTCTATCATAGAAACAATACAAAAATCATCGCAACAAAATATACAATTACAGAAAACTTTGCGTCGACTAAATATAAAATTAAGTTTGTAGTCTGAAAAAACGTTTCACATACGCTCTAATACTCTTATCTATATTTTGAAAAGGATATCACTGATCAATCTTTCCATTAGAATGATCAAAAGGGTCTCACCAGTCATATGGCTGTCACAGTTTTTGCAGAGAAAAATCCAACCTTTTTGTATATCCAAACCTCAAACATGAATATCACCCTGCTGAACTCCTGTAAAGAATCTCCAAATCCCAGATGAAAAAACCGGACGGCGTGAGCAGACAAAACGAAAGATCATCGTTGACCCAACTTCCAACTTGCTGCCAAAATGATGGCTAGAAAACCGATAAACGGCGAAGGAGTGAAATGACCGGCCGGGGAAGTCGACAGCCGCGGGATATTGTCTGTTCCGTGATTTCAAACTGCGGAAACCGACAACAAAGATGAATAAATCTTGGATTTAATAAACCGGTGAGCTGGGGGCGGAGGAGGGGCAGAAAGTGATAACATAGGTCTGCGAAGAGCAAGTGAAGGTGGCACTTCCGTCGTCGAAGGCGTAGCTGTAAGCTGAAAGAAAGACATGGCATTTTTGAAGATCTGAGAATATGTCGTAGGTTTACAAGTAATTGGATTCGAATATTCGCCGCTGCAACAGTATTTCGCCTCTCCGAACGCCTCGCATCCGCTCTTGCAAGCCACGTTCTGCGCAACGCCGTCTACGCCGGTCGTTATCACTCGGAGCTCCGGCTGGAAAATCTTGTTTACATCGGCAAAGCATCAGGTTGAAGTACAATTTCCGACGGTGTCTCCTCGTGGGGCGATGAGAATTCCCAGGTTATATCCATCGACGAAGCTGACGTCGTAAAAATCGAGGCCGCCGCCGCCGCTCAAGGTGAAATCCGGAGGGTAGCCCGTGGCGCTGCGCCTGCTCCGCTACATTCGACGGTGCCGGAGCCGCAGTCCACGTTGGCGCAGAAGAAGTTCCCGTTAGAGCCTTTGGCAATACGTCCACCCCCATAGGCGGCCAGACCAGGAGGTTGGGACGTTGACGACGGCGGAGCCACCGGCTTAAACGACGAAGCCGGTGGTGGAGAGCTCCTGAGTTCCGGCGCCGGGAACAAGCGGCTTGAACTGTTTTGAAGGCAAGAAGGCTGACGAACAAGCGGATTATGTTATGCTGGGCAAATAGATCCTGACATTTAGGGTGATTTCCGACGAGCTCCGACACAGCCCACGCGGCCATGGCCTGAACTTTCATTGGACTTTCTTTCAGAATTTTGGCAAATACCGAGCAAACTCCGGCGGGTATCATTTGCTCCGTTTTCTCGGTCACGCCCAAGTGGAGCCGGCAGCTCGCTCGGCCTGCTCGGACAGTTGCGAGCCTAGCCAGGCTCGGACCGGAACAGTGCCGAGTCCGGCTCGCTCGAGCCTGTCGTTAGAGCCCGAGCCGAGCTCGAAAGATGGGGCTCGCGAGCCTAACGAGTCAGGCTCGACGTCGCCGGCCCTCGTTGTCGTCGCTCCTCGCCGTCTGTTGCCTCGCCTCGTCGGCCGTTCGCGTCGTCGCCTCGCCAGATCTCGTCGCCTCGTCGTTCTCTTCTCGTCGCGGTGTCGACGAGACGTCGATGGAGATATATATATATATATATATAAATAAATTAATGAATTTTTAAAAATAATAAATAAAATGTAAACAAAATTAATGAATTTATTATCCGACTACATATCTTGTGCTTTCTTGGTTTGTAAAATTAACCGGTGTTTTTTCGAGATATAAACAAATTAATGAATTTTTGAAAATAGTCAATAAAATTGAAACAAAATTTAAAAAATATTGGCTTGAAGTTTAGCTTATTTTTTCGTTTGCTTTAATTATGCTTCTGAGATATAAAATAAATGGTTGTAAATTAATGCTTGATAAAATTGCGCATAACTTAGGTTTTATTTCGGTTGCTACTCAACAATCATTAAAAACCGAACTTGCTAATTTATTTGCATCTTACCAATTAAAATATTGTGATACCCGATCATTTTCATCATCTCAAGTCGGTTGTAGTTATAGTAGTTGATCCGGGTTTGCAGACCCAATAAATGGCGATTTGGAATCGATAAACAAGGAAGTTGATGGCGACGTTCATCAGCTTGGTTCCGATCAAACGGAACTAGATGCGTATTTAGAGACGCGTTTCAAAATTCCTCGTGATACGACCGTAAATATCTTGAATTAGTGGAAAAATAATTCGGGATTATATCCGATACTTTAAAAAATAGCCCGTGATTTACTAACACATCTTGTTTCAATTATAGCTTCCGAGTTGGTTTTTAGTGCAGGTGGACGCGTTTACGATGATCAACGAAGGAGTCTTGCACTGGATTTCGTGGAAGCACTCATATGAATGAAAGATTAGAGCGACGTCGTTGCGAGATAGCAACAACGATATAATGAACTTGAGGAAGAATTCAAAAAATTAGAATTTGATTAATAGAAATTTTTGTACGACTATTTAAGTTATTTGTACATTTTTTTTAAAGTTTACATATGTATTGAATAATGATGCACAAAATAATTATTTTGGTACAATGTTATGTATTTTTCGACAAACTATAATGAATGTTTTTTAAACTTCTCGTTACAACATAATATATCGAATTTCAGACAATTTATAATGATTATTTTTTAGGCTCGTTTTCGGCTCGATTAGGCTCGGGAGTTGGGCTCGCTCGGCTCGAGCCAAAAATTTTGGGGAAAAGCGCGACAGGCTCGACTCGAATGGGCTCAACAGGCTCGGCTCGAATAGCTCAGCAGACTCAACGAGCCGGCCGAGACCGGATTCGGCTAGCTCGAGCCGGCTCGTTTGCCGGCTCTAAGTACAATTACACAACTAACCAGGCGGTATGAAAAATGATAGCAAGCACAATAAAAAAAATAACAAGAATATTTTCTCACACCATTAAAATATAACGGCCAAGAAACAAGAGAAATATCTATCAAAATAGACACCGAGAATTTTACGTGGAAACTCAAATCGAGAAAAAATCACAGGGACCGAGTCCGGAAAGATCTAACTATGAAAAATAGGAATTTACAATATTTTTGTAGAAATCAAATATTTCTAAAAAATATTCACTAACAGAACTCTCAATGTGCACAAAAATATCACATCTATTCAACTCTCTTAGTCCTCCTCCTTTGTAACCCCTCCCTTTTCGATCGAAGATTAACTATTTTACCAAATTCTTTGTACTTTTGTTGTCGTGAGTTAGACGTTGTAATAAAAGAAATTACACTTTTAATATTATCAATATGTGGAGAAATAAAACTCATGACGTCTCTAACAATTAAATTCAAAATATGACAAACACATCGTATATGTAAAAGAGAAGATTGAGAATTATCAAATTGAAATAATCGTTTAAATTGAGAAATGCATACGTCGTTAGCGGACGCATTATCTAAAGTAATACTAAAAATTTTATCTCTAACATTATATTCTTGTAAAATAGCTAAAATGTATCGATAAATTGTAATACCACTATGTGGATATTCTCAACTACGAAATCTTAAAATTCGTTTATTAAGTTGTCAATTATTATCAACAAAATGTGACGTTACAACTATATAACCGAGTGCATTCGGTGCACTCCATAAATCAGACGTAATACAAATCGACATATGTTGTGCTTGTGCAAAAAGACAAAATAATTCATTTTTCATTTCCGTATACAATTTAATTATGTCACCTCGTAGTGTATTACGAGGAATTCGTCAATAATTAGGGTTAATATATTCCCTAATAAAATTTTCGTGTACCTCGCTATCAAACATCGATAGCAGGACTTCGTGTTGAGCCACAAATCTTGCAACACCTTCTCTCAACCTTTCATACGAATATAAAAAATTAGTATTACTGCTAGCCGATAATTGTAATTGTCTTTTATCGGGCGTTTGCTCATGTGCGTGACAATGTTGATAATGTCTACGAATCGTACTAATCGTCGATTCGTAAGCATAATTTTTTACACAATACTTACATTGTGCCCGATTTTCTAATTTTCCACCGACATTCATTTTGAGAATTTTAAAATGATTCCAAACATTAGACGTTTTTATTTTTTTGAGCAGAGAAGTGATGACGTGGATACTTGTACAGATGTTTGTCCAATTGAAAATGCCAGATTATTTTTCTGGGATGGGCGTCGGGCGAAATGCAACGGTCTGATGACCGTTGCAAAATGCAACATGCAAGCAAAGCAGTCCACGTAGGCTGCTTGAGAGATAGAGAGGCTCGGGGCCCCGGGGTCGTGACTCGTGCCTTGCGTACTCTCTCTCTACGTCACTCTCTCGCTCACTCACTCACTCTCTCGCTCGACAACTAATTGAGCCTGACTCGACTCGACAATTAATCGAGCCACCTCGTTCGTTTGTCGATTCTAATTGTATTGTGTAAGTAAGTTTGGTCTAAAAAAACTGAAATTCAAGTGATCCGTTTGCAACCCTCCCAACTTTTCGTGAGAAGATACTTGAAAAGTATTGTCTACGTTTCTTGTTCGGTTTCAAATTTTTTTTATTTTCCCAACACTTTTGGTTTGCCCTCTTTTAGGAGCCTCAACCATGGCGGAATACCCCCTTCTTTGATTATCAGTTTCCCGTTCCGTTCGTTGTCGTGGGCCAGTTAAACCAGAGTGGCCGCCGCATCTGAGCGGTCCTCGAGCGTTCCGGTGTGGAGGGTGGCCGCCTGCGAGAGCAGCGCCGCTAGGTTTTCGATCTTCAATTTCAGCTCTGCGCACTCTTGCTTGGACGAAGTAGCCTCGTCGGCCACCTTCGTCACTTGGTCGGCCAACTGAATTGGCTTTGCCAAGATCTGCTTCACGATGTCCGCCATGGCTACGACGGCGGACGACCAAAATTAGGCTAAAGTCCGGCTGTGACGGCGATCCGACCGAGAAAAATGATGGGCTTTCTCCGATCTGAATCTTGTTGATGAAGAGATTATTCAGATTTGACTTAGAGCGGCTGAAAGGTAGATCTCGGCGGTGTTCATTGGAGAGTCCCGTGTGGAACTAGGAGAGCCAGGAGAAGACTAGTTTCCGTAGAAGTTTTACAAAGTCAAAGTAAACGCTTCTGGTCTACTTCTCACACCTCATTCTTAAATAATAATTGATATATTAAAAAAAACTAATGTGATAAAATAAGGTAAAAACCAAATGAACAATCAAATTATTGAATCACAGACAAACCTCATTCAATTTTAAAAATAAGTTGTCCGACCAGTTAAAAACGGTCACACTTACCGCACCATTTAAAAACTAGAGAAAAATCTAATTTTGGGACTGAGTTTCTGATTAAATAGGTCAAATCGAACCTTAGTTTTGAAAAAACGAATTTTGAGTTGATCCGTCCTAGTCAGAGACGGAGAAGGGTCCTTCACTGCGTCTGATCAAGTTTATTTTTTATTTTTATTTTAATTTTTAATTAATTTTTTAAGTAAATCTTAGAAGTTTTTATTTTTTAGCCATTTGAACAATTTACTATAATTTTTTTAATGAAGAAATAATAAATTTAATTAAAATCTTGTACATTAACAATAATTTTTGAAAATTTTGTCATACATTTCAAATATTGAAGAGAGTATATTTTGTCAAAAGCAAAAATCCAAAATAGATTTAAGACTTTTAGTGCTAGCAAGTTGCGAGTTTCCTTCCTATGATTCAAAAAGACTTTTAGTGGATAAGAGTTTACTTGCAAAAGGATTAAACCAATCCAAAAAGGTCACGAGAGGATCAATAATCCATTGAACTCGATAAATATTTTTATTTTATTAAAATATATATTAATGTATATTTTAATAAAATAAAATAAAAATATTTTATTATGAAGTAACTATTGATTTAATAAAAGTTAAAAAAATATTATCAAAATAATTTAAAATTTAGTTAATTTTTTTTTAGTTAATTATTTATGATAGAAGGTGATTTAGTGTTCAAGTGGGTTTGCAAATTGAATGTTCACCGTCGCCACAAAATCAACGCTACCACACGCCGGCCAATCCACTCTGTTTTTTTCTGTCAATGATTACTCTTTGCCACCAAAACTTTTGAATCTCTACCCAAAGCAAAACCAATCCTCACCAAATCTCTGTCAGAGTTCGTTGTCATGGTGGATCGAGGAAGAAATACAGCTGAAGCCATTGCCAGTCACTGAGATATAGACAAAGAGTTACGGGATTTTGCTAATATCTGTAACATAATTTCACAAAAAAAGGAAGGCGACAACGGAATCTGCATACATCAATGAAACATCGAATACGATTGGGAGATTTTAGGGCTTTCTGTCGGGTGATGGCCTGAGGATATCGATTTGAAGATGATCGAGATCGTGTCGTTTTGTCGATTCTGTATCTGGCTGTCCAATTAGATCTATCATTGTCGCCGGTCGACGGCGGAGAATAACCTCGTCTTTCTTTATGTATTCGGTAGCCATGATCATTTAGAACTCTAGTGATGGCCGATTGTTTGTTCGGTTGATGCTCGATCGATGTATAGTCAAATTCGCTACCAGCACTGATCAGTCTCCCAATTCCGGCCGCTATATCCAGAAAATCCAGTGGGAACCGTAGCAGAATTTAAAGAACGGGATCGCCTGAGAGTTTTTCGGTCATAATCAGCGCGCTTTACAGGATCCGATAAGGTTGAATAAGCATCGCGAATCTTCATGAATTCGTGCGCAGAATGAAACTTCCGGTCAATTTCCGCCACATCCGGGTGGAGAATCCTTGCGAGTCGCCGATACGCCGCCTTGATCTCATGGCACGATGCTCCGGTGGAGATTTCAAGAATTTCGTACAGGGACGAGCACGGGGGTGATCCGCGGGGGCTCAGATACGCCGGCGGATACTCCTCCGACGAAGCATAAGCGGTGGACGCAGAAGCGGCGAAGGCTTGAGGTGGCCGGAAAGTGACCCGCGGCGACGGCGGGGGAGAGTCTCGGCCGAAGAAAGTCGGAGAAGTGAGAATCGTGAAAGACGGAGAAGTGAGCATGTCGCCGGGCTCCGATGATTGATTGGGTGTAAGCTACATAGGGGGTGTTTGGATATGTGTATATATTGAGAAAGAGGAAGACGTTCCGACCAAGGATAAGGTTGTCTCTAACCCGGTTAAAGATAAGGGCTTCTCTTTTGCGGCTCCGACATTTATTTTTGCTTCGTCACCAAAATAAATAAATATTAAATTTAGAATAATATTAGACTATAAGTAATTATTAAATAATTTATGAAATTTTAATTTATTATGCTAATGAGAAATTCCACTATATTAAAAATAAGCAAATAATCAATGACTAATCAACTAAATAAAAATTAAACATCAACTCAATATGATTAATCAATAACTAATAAACTGATTACCAAATAATCATTCATTAATAAATTAGTTATAGAAAATTCAACTTTTTGGTTCGGTTTTGGTGTATCATTTTAATTGATTCGGTGCATAGCTCGATTTTTAGCTAATGAAAATTGTACCGAACCAAAAGTTTTAGTACCATTTGATTCGGGTTTCAATTAAAATCGTATTGATTTCCACCCAGCCTCGCTTTTGAGGAGAATGACCACATTCAAGGCAAAACAACACATACATCTACCATTGTATGCGTCTTCCAAGGTAATTATGAATTATGAATTATAGTGAATATTAATTTAAGAAATAGAAAAAGGGAGTTGGAATAAAGAAGAAAGGGAGTTGTTAAAATATTTAGTAGAGCTCAAGACTCGGGATAGAAAAAGTAGAAAGGATAGGGAGGCACGAAAGACTGATAGTGTAAAGGAGTAGAGGCATAAGATATAAGAATTACAGACTCTCTCGAAATAAAGAGAGAAATAAGAGCACATATGCTCTATTTATTTATAACAGGAGACTCTATGAAAAATCATCATGCTCCGATATCATGATGAAGTTAAGGAAAAAGAGAGAATACAGTAGAATAAAGAAGAAATATTATATTTTGCATCAATATGTTACATATTTATACTAAAAAAGAATATTAACAAATTAATAAATCCTTATAAAATCCTAACAAATTCCTATAAAATCTTAACAATACGGTGTAAGTGATATTCTGTCAATTTGCTTCTAGCTCTAATGTCTGTAGATAATTTCAATTCAACGTTTGTGATTTAAAAAGTTCTAGCGATGGTTCTTGATGACGCCTGACATGAACTACATGATTTACTGTTTCTGTTGAAATTTCTGGTAATCGCTTAATAATTGAGGCTTGCGGTTTAGATAGAGATTGACATTTCTTGGTATATCTTTTGTTCGGATTAATGTGGTCCTTTTTTGTCTTCTTGGTTTGCATAATTTAAAATCAATGTTGATTTGGGTTGGATCATTCTTAAATCTTGAGTCGGTTTTTGGTAGGATCAATTATTCGACTGATTTGAATTCAGACACAATTTTTTTCAAGAACAGATCCATTGGAAAAATCAACTCGACCGCTAGTCCCTCCCCTATGCGGCTACGCCCATGTAATAAAATACATTTTTCCCCAAAAACTTGATACATAATTTGATTATTCAATGTTGCCTTTATGAACAAGACTTAGAAATTGAGAAACTTGGTCAAAAAATATTGTAGTTAAAAGGGGCTTAGCGAATCAGCCAATTAGTCGATGTCAATAAAAGACTTTGTTTTCCGTTTTTACCCCTATTGAATATCGGTAACAACATGCTGCTACTGCCTTGAAAGTCAATAAAGGTGGTAGCTTCATTTTGCAGTCAGTCGCTTGACTTTTAAGAAGGGTAAGATAGTAATAAGCTTTATGTTCTAGAACATTTCTATTTTCAAAATAATGCTCGTATTTCCTCTTAATCATTTCAATGATGATGCATTAGTTTTTATTATAATATTAAAATAGATTAAAAATAACAAGAAATTATTTGTCAGCGATCAAAATACGCATCACCAGCAAACGACTTGCCATTGCCATTGATGTCTATTAGAGTTTGGTTTCGATCAATGGATCAGCGTTTGTTTTTGGGTCCAGTTTAAGGTTCATTGTCTTTGCTGTTTCATTTCCAAACCATCCATTTGAAAAATTCACAGAGTTTGTCTAATCAACTCCACGAGAGGTTAAACCTTTGCCCGATCAAAAGTAGTCCATGGTTGAAAAATCTAGAGAGAGAAAGAGAGAGACCTGTTCTTCCTTTCATGAGCGTTGAAAAGCAGTGTACTTTGAGAAACCCCACACCATAATTTTCACGAACAAAGAGGTGAAAAATTCAAAACCAAATCTTAACAGAACGGAAGATCAACAGCTCCTTTTTGACTTCTTCCATCTCTTCTCTGCAACTCAAGTCAGCCCTCCTCGCTCGATCATCAATTTATAAGTATTTTTACAGTACAAGAAATTTGGAAAAATGGACGTATTTCCCCACCCAGAAAATAAAGAACGCGACCCACGAATCCCAGCCTTCGTTTTCACTCTCTGTTCACCAGACTCCATTGACGATAATCTTAAAGTATTGTAAGCCCTCAATTCGCACCATGAATTATTATTATCATGGCAGAAAACGACGAGCAAAATAGTCCAACATTTGATGTCATAGATATGCCTCCTGGCATGCTTCCATTGGTGTTCGTATTCTTTCCTAATCTCTCCGGGATTTTTTTCCCATTACTCTATGGGGTTACTTTTGTCCATTTATTCAAATTAATCTTCGTTTCCATTGGTTTGATTTCGGAAAAGTTTTCGTTCTTTTATCCGTAATTCGAAGTCTTTTTCGCTGTCGTTGACTAGTTTTTCGATCGAGAATGGAGAAGTAATAAGTCTCCTCGCTCGTAAAATTCACCCCGTCGCGATTGATTTGGTCACCAACCTCGAGAAATATTCAAAGTCTTGACATGATAGTACAATACTGTTTTCCGAGTTTCACTCCTAAATACTAAATCCCGATCGCAACTTGGGCTATGATATGATATACGAACACTATGATATGATATCATAATATTCTCCGACTTTACCTTCCTTCGTTGAATCCTTCAACCATTTACCCTTCGCATATTTATCGTTCTTGAGTAATACATACCAGAAGTTTCACGAAATAGACGAAAAAAACAATCCACGATAACTAGCAAGAACTTATCAAGATAATCGAGAAAATTTGAGAAAAAATGAAAGCTCGAATATCATGACCAAAACATTAAACGCATAAAATCATCCACCTAAAGATAAGGTTAGGTTGATTCCAATGAATACTAAAGTAGAAACAATAGAACAACTTCAAGAGCTGCAACGGATCACTGCATCAAATATCCTATGCATTAGTACCCGAAAATTCTCAAATCTAGAGGGTCCATCGTTACAAATTATGCGTCTTTTGGGAGGGAGAGAGAGAGAGAGAGAGGTGGCGAAAAGATGTGATTAGATTCTGAACAAAGGAGGACAATGGGAAAACCCTTGATACCCTAGTCTGGCAAATGCTAATTCTTCATTATTTTATGCATAAAGTTTCTTCTTTTTTCTTATTTGTTCTTTCATCCTCCAGCTATTACTCTCTCTCTCTCCCTCTCTCTCTATCTCTTTCTCTCTCCTACCCACAATTCTACTCTATATAATAACCTCGACACTATCGTTATCGGGCAGTAATTTCTTAACCTGAAAGTTTCAAAAACAACAAAACTCAAGGCAGAGAAAAATGGGAAGAGCTCCTTGCTGCGACAAAGCAAACGTCAAGAAAGGACCGTGGTCGCCTGAGGAAGACTCTAAGCTCAAGTCTTACATCGACCAAAATGGCACCGGAGGAAACTGGATTGCTTTGCCACAGAAAATCGGTACAAAAGAATATTATTCTTTTTATATTCCCCATTTGCAAGCTTTTCCTCTCCTTCAATGGCGGAAAGCTGTGATTTTATTGTCAGGACTGAAGAGATGCGGCAAAAGTTGCAGACTAAGATGGCTGAATTACCTCAGGCCAAATATTAAACATGGAGGTTTCTCCGAGGAAGAAGATAACGTTATTTGCAGCCTCTATATGAGCATAGGAAGCAGGTAAGCTTCGTTTCTTAAACATGGAGATTCTAGAACAAATAATTAAGATATTCGACGGCCAGAACTGATTTTTTTTTTCTGGGATTTTTTTCAGGTGGTCCATAATTGCAGCCCAGTTACCAGGGAGAACTGATAACGACATAAAGAACTACTGGAACACCAGGTTGAAGAAGAAGCTTTTAGGAAGACAACGAAAAGAACATCAATCTTTACTTCGAAGAATCAACAGCTTAAAACAGGAAAGGGAGAATGAAAATAATTATGAAAATTTGATTCTTCCTGGCTTTGTGAGTCAAACCCAGTTTTGTTCTTCCCAACCTGCATCAGTTCCGATCCTGAAATCAGACCAAGAACTTTGCTTTAAAGATCAAACGTCTCTCAGAGATTTGCTCATCAAACTCGGAGGAAGATTTTCAGACCCATTTCCTGGCACCAATACATCAAATCAAGATCTACACACTCTAACTCCATTTGTGGCAGCGAAATACAATTTCAACGGTGCAGCTCCGGCGACTTTTCCGGCGTCTGGTCTTGACGTTGATGAATTAAGCTACAGAGGTTCTTCTCAACTTGATGGGTTTGATGAGTTTTACGGGACGCCGATGATCGCCAGTAGCTCTGCTGCCATTTCCGGCGAGAGCAGTGGGTGGTTAGAAGAAACGAAAGCTTTTGCTCATCCTCTGATGGTTTCTGATTATGAAGCTTACTACCATGGAATTCCCCAGTTAGATTTTGCTTCCGAATTCGAACTTCAATCACAAATCATGGGTAATGCGTTGTAAATTCTTAAATTGGTCTCGGATATTGCGAAGAACCCTAATTCAATCATTTAAGAAATTTGTTCCACTCGAGGAATTCTCCTTTCTCATTTATCTTATTAATGAACCCTAATGCCTTGTAAATTCTTAAACATGATTGTTTTGTTAATTAAACAAAAGTAAGCAAAATTTTCAATATCATATAGTAAGTGACGTTGCATAATTTCACGTCACTTGACAAATTAACGTAAAAACACATGAATTTCATCTTAAAATAATTACATATTAATCATTTGATTGAATATAATTATGACCTACAGCCTAAACCAGATAATTCTGTGTTACCAACAATGGAGAATTAGGGTTCAATGAGCAAAGTTTCTTTCTTTTTTATCTCACCCTAGAGGAGAATATATATTGATTGAACATGTTTCCTAAAGTTGGAAAGTTCCTCCCAAAGTTTGGCCATCATTTGTTGGGCAGTGAGCTTGAATGGCATCATCCTCTTATTGTTTTATGCACTAGGCTTTAGCCTTTGATCTTAAAATATGAAATAATATATGATACATGATCTTTATACGTAATTATAACTAGTGGTGGCAAACGAGCGAGCCGACAGCTCGAGACTGTAGCAGTCTGAGCCGGCTCGGACTGCTACAGTATCGAGCCGAGCCTGGCTCGAGCCCAGCACGAGTCAGCTCGCTCGAGCTGGCTCGTGAGCTCGGCTCGTTTGGCTCGGCAGGTTCGACGAGCCGGCTCGTTTGACAGCACTAGTTATAACAAATATTTCAAATTTTAAAAGTCATTAATAGAAACTTTAAACTTTATTATAATTTTAACGAATATTTTGCCAACATATATTTAGTTAATGTTATGATGCCTCATTAATTTTTATCACTTTAGTTAATTTTAAAGACTTGCAGAAAGATATAATAAATTTAAATTGTTATTTGACTAACTTTAGGAAAAAAAACACCGAGTTTTCTAAATTTATTGATGGATGAGTTGCTTAAATTGATGAAGATTGTTAATTAATAAAAAAAAAATGATGAATTGATGTCTGTTATATTTATAGTAAAGTTTAATAATGTTCAATAACGACTTTTAAAGTTCGAGATGTTTACTGCAGCTATCTCTTTATGAGATAAATTGACATTTATTCGATCACAAATATGAATATTGCGATAAATATGACGTCGCTCTCATATCACCATTTCTCTCCTTTCTAGATTCATAAATTAATTCAATTAAGTAATTTAAAAAATAATAAAGATATTGAAATATTAAATACACACCTTTGTTGTATAAAATTGTATGATGGCATTCATAATTGAAGAGAGATTAGGTCTAAGTACATTTAAGGAACACCCTAAGAATGCTTGATTTCTTGTTCTATCATCTCAACTTTTTGAAGCTTGTCTACCTTTTTAAGACACATTATAACACAACTTGCGCACTATCGTTAACATTGCTCGGGCCCCTTGTATAAGTCAATTGAACACGCATGTTTTTACTCTCGTGTTGAAAATTAAGACGTCTAAGGGGCCCGAAGAGAATTAAACTGTCTGACCCTTAATATCAGTTATTTAATAAGATAAATATCAATTTACATCATATACTATACAATAGGAGTGACACAAGCTAGTTCGACCTAGTTTGATACAAAATATAATCAGAATTAGAACTCATAGTTCTGAATTTTTTTGAGCCGGTTTATTACTAATTTTAGGATTTATATTGAATTTTATTAAGGTTTGAGTCAAATTTTATTCGATTTTACAACTTTTTTGACCCATGGTCCCGGTTTCGATTTCACGATTTTTACTCCTAAAGGCCGGCATCAGCCCATAAATCACAATTTTTTATAAATTAGAACCAAGATCAAATTAAAACCAATTATTCTGGTCTCACTAACAGTTTCGGTCTGACTTTGCCCACTCCTACTATACAAGTAAAAAGGTACGCACGAGACTTTAAAATTTGTCAGTCGACACTTCGAACATTAATATAATTTTAGCAAACAACTTGTAATTACTTTTTTCGTTAGTTTTATCGATGATCGTTAATTTAGACAACACATTTCATCAACTAACGATGATAAACATGCTATAAATATTACAAATAGGTGAAAATCCTTGTTTTTAGCGAATTCTTTGTATGTCTTACAATATCGAGTAAATTATAATGCTATTTGATACCATTGAGATTTGGATCATAACTCTTTTCTTCGAGTAATCGTCAAATGTATATACACTCCGCCCATAGATCTTGATTGATTAATATGCATGATTTGTCAATTGATGCAGTTATTTTTTTAAATAATTATGATTATATCGTGTAAATTTAATTTTCTACGAATAAAAAAAGACAAATAAATGTCACGAAAGAACATTACAATCTTTGCTCGATTTTTGTCACCATGTTCGATAAAATATCGATACAAGTCAAAAGTTGCCTTGAGATGTCACGCACTAAGATTTAAGGTCCTTTATTAGTATTAAGCCTTTACATAAAAAACTCTTACCTTCCAATAATTTCTTTTCCTTTGTCAAGATCTGACTTTTTTTTAATCATTTTTAATGCAGAAAAGGCTCGTTGATTATTTGTAATTACTCCTTTTTTAATTAGACAATAAAAAGTCAAAAGTTATTCTAGAATTTTCCTAGAAAGCCTAATTAAAAAAAAATATTATAAATGTTAAAATTTTAATTTAATTAACACTTTAAAATATAAATATTTTTACATGAGAAATTTAGCTTATAATTCTATCATTTGATACATAGAAAGCTACAGTGTTATAAGCAAACAACCTAATTCTAAAGTTACTACTAAAAATAGAGTAAATATATAAGAATAATTCTAGTACTTTCATCAAACACCTTATTAAATATATTGAGAGCATAAAATAAAAAAATAAATATAACATTATTATTTATTAATCCGATAATTTTATTATACGAGAAGGTCAGCTTGATGATTAAATTACTTAAATAATAATTAATTAATTTATAACAATGATATTAATTATTGAATTCAACACTGTTGCTTTTTTGTGTGACAGTACAACTTATGCTGCCACATTTGAAATTTAATAAGTATAATTTGACACACTTGTCGATAATTAATTAATTATATTATGATGCTGTCATTCTCTAGTTTCTTTTAGGACTGGGCGGATCCGATCCAACAATCCGATTGGATTAGATCGGATCGAGTCGGATTGGACAAAGGTAATCGATGAGAAAAATCAAGTTAAGATCTGACGTTCGGATCGTTAATCGGATCAGATCGTTATCGGATTGAAGACGATCCGATCCGATCCGAACGTCGGATCGGCATTTAAAATCTAACTCGGCAACTCCAAATTGAAATACCTAAATCCCAAAATCCGTAACCCCGACGACGAGCGATTCCGAACCCTGCAACGAGCGATCCCGATCGACCCGCGTTCGTTTATAAGTAGAGTTCTTGTCTTTTTGGTTTTCGATCCCGATCGATCCGCAACCCTACACATCATTTCAGTTCTTCTCCCAATCGATCTCGTAACCCTACACATCATTTCATTTCTTCTCCCAATCGATCTCGTAACCCTAAAATCCCGATCGACCCGCAACCCTACACATCATTTCAGTTCTTCTCCCAATCGATCTCGTAACCCTAAAATCCCGATCGACCCGCAACAGTCGGGTTTTAGATTATTGATATATTTAAGTTCTTTTTGTTTTGGATTATTGATAGATTTAGATTATGGATAGTTTTGGATTATGGATTGGTTTGGAGTTCGGATTGCAGAAAAAATTTCAGAAATACATGAGATGAACTTCTCTGGAAAATGAATCGGATAGATCCGATCCGATCCGATAACGTTGGGTTGGGCATCGGATCGGATCGGATCGGATTACAGATTTGCGCTGACCCGATCAGATTACAATATACAATTCGACGTTTGTCGGATCGGATTGGATTGACAACAATCCGATCCGATCCAATCTGATGCCCACCCCTAGTTCCTTCTAATATTTTATTAGATATTCATACAAATATATAATAATGAAAATCGTAATACATTTATATATTCATATAAATATATTAGGATTACAATTGTTAATCATCTTTTTCATAAATAAATTAATGAAAATTATTGTTAATATTCACAAAAATAATATTTTAGACAATGGAAAAAAAACAGAAGAAATCTTTAGCAACCCAAATTATAAATTTCTATTTACTCAGCCTTAAAATTATGGTGCATTGTGTGATTGCCAAATACCTCGTATTTCGTCATGACTAAGGAGTAGATCGTGATAAATATAAAATAACTATAAGAATATATATATAAATTGTAAATGAGACATAATATAAAAAAATAAAGGCTTATCTCAATTGATGTCCACCTTACATTAGGACACATTACAATTCGTATCCATGTGAGGTGGTACGAAGATGTGAGTCCTAAATATCGATAATTGTACTCGAGTATTTTTAGAAGAACCGTAGACTAATCGACATAACCGGCGGTTCGGCTGGTTCCACCCTTGCCCATGAGTCCGGTCTGACTCCACTTTCTATGAACCCGGTCTGTGTTGTACCCGGTTATCTGAATTAATACTAAGACATCGGAAAACTATGTTGGGTTCACCAGACACCAGGCACTTTGAGCCCTCCGAAACGACTCTGTTTAGGTTTCGAAAGCTTCAAGAGCCGAGGAACAATCCAAATCCATGGAGGCTGACTTGGTTTCCAAGCGGGAACCTCTTTGACGTTTCAAGAATATGAGTTCAACACACGGAGAAAACGAAATCCCACCATGCCGATGCTTTTAGAGAAATGCTCCCTGGTTATGAGTCGGAACGAGAGCCAAGTAGATGAACCAATTCCCATGGAGTTTCCAGAGCTTTCGCCACCTTCTGAAAACATGCATAGCCGAAAGAGATCTTCTTCTGGGAAAATCCCTTCACGCTCTCTATTTGAAATCTTTAATTCCTTCTTCAACCTATCTCTCAAACCACTTCATTCTACTCTACTCAAAATGTGGTCTTCTTGCCTCTGCTGCTCATGCGTTCGACCAAACCCACGAGCCCAACACTTTTTCTTTCAACTCTCTAATGGCCGCCTACGCGAAAGAATCGCATATCCACATTGCCCACCAGCTGTTTGATCAAATTCACCAACCAGATATTGTGTCGTATAACACTCTTATTTCTGCTTATGCCAGCCGAGGTGAGATTGGGCCTGCTTTAGCGCTTTTCACAGAGATGAGACACCTGGGATTTCTCTTGGACGGCTTCACTTTGTCTGGTATTGTTATCGCTTCAAGCAATGATGTTAATTTAATGAAGCAATTGCATAGTTTAGTCGTCATATCTGCATATGATTCTTACACTTCAGTGAACAATGCGTTTATAACTTACTACAGTAAAAATGGACTGTTGGATGAAGCAAAGCGTGTGTTTGATGAGATGTGTGAAATAAGAGATGAAATTTCTTGGAATTCTATGATTGTGGCTTATGGCCAAAACAGAGAAGCATCTATGGCGCTTGATTTGTTTAAGGTAATGGTCAGGAACGGCCATAAAGTTGACATGTTTACGCTAGCAACTGTTTTGACTGCATTTACTTGTTTGCTTGATTTGTCTGGCGGTCGTCAGTTCCACGCCATAATGATCAAGGATGGATTTCATCAGAATTCCCATGTCGGTAGTGGCTTAATCGATTTGTACTCGAAATGTGGAGGTTGTATTTCGGAATGTGAGAAAATCTTTGATGAAATATCTTCACCGGATTTGGTTCTTTGGAACACAATGATTTCCGGGTATTCTCAGGATGAAAAATTCTCCAAAGACGGCATTGATTGTTTCCGAAGAATGCAACGCTCAGGCCATTTTCCCGACGATTGCACCTTTGTTTGTGTGATAACTTCTTGTTCAAATCTGTCGTCTGCCTCGCAAGGAAGCCAGGTACATGCATTATCGATAAAGGCCGACGTTCCTTCAAATCGAATCTCAGTGAATAATGCTCTTGTCGCAATGTACTCGAAATGTGGAAATCTTCGCAGTGCAAGAACCCTCTTCGATCTCATGGAGGAGCATAATGCGGTCTCTTTCAATTCCATGATTGCAGGCTATGCACAGCACGGCAATGGCTCAGAATCGCTCTCACTTTTTCAGTCGATGCTGAAGAAGGACATTGCACCGACAAGCATAACCTTTGTCTCGGTTCTTTCTGCCTGCGCACACATCGGAAAGGTCGAAGAGGGCAAAATTTACTTCAACATGATGAAAGAGAAGTTCGGAATCGAGCCAGAAGAAGAACACTACTCGTGCATGATCGATCTTTACGGTCGAATGGGTGAGCTAAGTGAAGCCGAAAGGCTGATTGAGACAATGCCATTCAGCCTGGGATCAATCGGTTGGGCTACATTATTGGGCGCCAGCAGAAAACACTCAGACACGGTGGTAGCAATCAAAGCAGCAAATCATTTTCTTCGGCTCAACCCGTCAAATGCAGCCCCTTATGTCATGCTAGCAAATATTTACTCAAATGAAGGCCGATGGGAAGAAGTGGCGACTGTAAGAAAGCTAATGAGAGATAGAGGCGTGAGAAAAAAGCCGGGCTGTAGTTGGATCGAGCTAAAGCGGAGAATCCATGTGTTTGTGGCTGAAGATAGTTCACACCCCATGCTAAGAGAAATACACGCGTACTTGGATGAGATGATGGAGAAGTTGAATAAAGCTGGATATGTGCCGGATTTAAGTTGGGCTCTGGTGAAAGACGATGGAATCGAGAGAGGAGAGAAGAAGATGAGATTGGAGCATCACAGTGAGAAACTAGCCGTTGCATTTGGTTTGATGTCGGCTAAAGACGGGGAGCCGATAATGGTAATGAAGAATCTGAGGATATGTGGGGATTGTCATACAGCAGTGAAGTATATGTCTTCTGTTTCTGGGAGGGAAATCACTATCAGGGATACTCACAGATTTCATTGTTTCAAGGCAGGGAGATGCTCGTGTGGAGATTATTGGTGAATCTAGAGAGAGAGAGAGAGAGAGAGAGAGAGAGATGAAGATAAGAGAGATAAAGAGTCCATTATGCAATTAATAGGTAATTTTTTTTCATACCTTTGTCAAAATTTCAATAGTTCTTTACTTAGAATCGGACTCCTCGAACGTTTATAATGTCTTATGCAATGACTTATTGATCATCTCTAGATTGAGTTGCATAAACCTTGAAGTAAATGAGTTGCTGTCT
Source organism: Begonia fuchsioides (assembly GCA_003255005.1). Classification (NCBI taxonomy): domain Eukaryota; kingdom Viridiplantae; phylum Streptophyta; class Magnoliopsida; order Cucurbitales; family Begoniaceae; genus Begonia; species Begonia fuchsioides. The sequence continues at coordinate 209,693 of QAOC01017296.1, forward strand.
TTACAATGAATGTTGATTTTATGCGCAATTTGAGCCTGAAATATCCAAGTGGAGCGAGTAATTCCTTAAGAAATTATAATCTAGATTAGGCTGGAAAATATTTCTTTTTTGAGATTGTCACAGGGAAAATTAAAGACACTGCAGGCATTGAACTAAAGAAATCATATTTTGAAGTATTCAAACAGCTGAAAGTAGTATCCACCAAAATGTTGTACATCATTTAATTGAATTAATAAAAATATAAATACTGGGCTGCATGAAAATGGGTTAAAAATCAAATTCTGATCCAGCACCCTAACTTCTTCATTTCTCACTCTTCTAATTTTGTTTGCAGAAGAGGGCTTTCAAACTATCAGTGGTATGAGTTGAGATGAAAAACTTGGCAACCTGGCTTGTACGATTTCTTCGATGCAGCTTGCTCGAACTTCTTTACCGCAACATCATTCTCTTCCAGGCTTGTTTGGACAAAGAATCGGATCCACCAGGACGAGCTTCGCATTTTGGCCTTTGCAAAAGATGCAAAGAAATTAGACATGCGTTCTCGAGAAAAACAAGTAAATTCGGTAATTAATGGTTGAAACCATGCTGCAAAAATCTTGATATTTGTAGTTTTCTAAGTTGAATCGTACAATAATCATGAATAAAACTAAGTTTCAGCTACTTACCGGTCGTCCGAACTTCGATAACTCTGCCACTTTTGCCCTCTGTTGGCCAGGTAAGCCTATATGTAAATAATAAAACAGAGAGCCTCATTGAACTTTCTTATACTAACTCAAGCCCAGAAGAATATCAAAGAAGATGAAGTATAGAAAGAGAGAGTATAACTGGTTAATTCAAATGGCTGGTGTTAAAATATTTCTATGAATTTCACCTGTGAATATAACTAGACCATCAGTAGATACCCTGGCCAACTCAGGAAGAGTCTTGTTTAGATATTTTGGAGAGAGATAATCCAATGTGTCCGATACGATGACAAGCGAAAACGATTTGGCTCTGTAGGGAAGAGGGAACTTGATATCAGCCACTCGAACGTTGCCTTTATTTATGAGAGACTTGCAGCTCCTGTCAACGTCTTCAACGTCGTACGGCTCAACACCCCATGCTTCGGTTTCTTCTTCTTTCAATAACTTTGATATGATCGAGCATGTATCCGGACCAACATGCAGAACTTTGCGCATACTGTCACCATAGGCTTTCTTTAAAATTGGAATTGCTCTTTGCACTTCTGCTGTGCAAGAAAAGTCACCTACCAAAAAAGTTCATGTGAATGTGTCAGTTCCAACCATTTATATCAACTTCAAAATAGCTCATAAGAGCTTACCATTCATATACAATATATATCTATATATATATATATATACACACACACATTAACTAGTTTGGAAAAATTATCATTCTTTTATAGTGAAATTACTTCAATTAAAAACAAAATTGATACCAACGAGCAGCAGGGGATCACTGCCACTTCTTTTCTTTCTTTTTTTCATATTTACCTTCGAAAAGATAAACAAATACAAGGAAATTATCAAAGATAAAACTAAAGTTCTTTCTCTAAGCACATGAAACAAAAGAGTTAGGATGAGCAGCAGAGATATTTGGCAAGACTCAAATCACAAAAATTTAATGCAGGTGACTTTACTTAACAAGGTCTCGTTCGATTTTCTAGAAGAGTATCTTAAATAGTCCTTTGATGCTATAGAACCACCAACAAAAGATAAGCTAAATGTTAACCACGAAATGCAGTGACTGTTGAGTGCTAAGAATAAAAGCCATCGAAAAAACATACCTTCGACTTTGCTGACTGCTGTCCAATCACCACCGAAAAAACCTACAGTGAGATATGATACTCCCACATAATCAGGATGCAGGAAGAGATAGTGGGTTTAGGAAACCAAAAAAATTATTCATGAGTATAGCAACCTTGTAGTTAACTAAGCAAAAAATTTAAGCACATAAGCAATGCACAAAATAATCAAATTAAAGAAAGGCAAATGAAAACCTGAGCCCTTGTAAGCAAAAGCAAAAAGAAGGAATGCCCCCTGAGAAACAGAAATAAACTGAAGTTTAGAATTACAACAAAAAATATCAACAATTTTCAATAGATTTCACATTAGCACTAGGAAAAGGAAAATCTGGCTATCAACAAAAGAGATTCTGAAAATTGGAAATTACCAGCACGACAAGAGCTATGGACAACAAAGGGGATGATTTCGATTTCGAATGCAGGGCCCCTGCGAAGGGGAAGCCTCCAGCCCGACGAGTAGAACCGACTTGCCTCCGTTGCATGACTAATTGGACGAAAAAAGAAAATACGAATCCAAAAAAATTGAACAATCTGGCAGCACAAACAACAAAAAAGTTAGATTCAATGCCACAATATCACCCAAGCTTTACCATCGAAAGAAAACAACCGCGAAGTAATATCAGAAATTCATAAGAGAAAACACATCCAAAATCTCTCCATATTAGACAAACTACGAACAAAACAAGATTCAAAGAACGACGAAGAATAGATTACAGGACGAATGCATGGTCGTCGAGAATCATCAGCGGAATGCAAGCATTTGCAACATCAAATTCAAATAACAGGGAATGAGATCGGGAAAAAATTGACCTAAGATCAGAGAATGCAGTTTTGGATCTGGGATCTGTAAGCCTTGCTCTCTCTATGCAGAATTCCTTCTATTTTCTTCTGGGATCTGGAAGCTGTGTGAGAGAGAGAGGACAGAGAGAAGAAACTTAGAAATTTGAGGCTGATAATTGATTGAAGTGGGAAGATATATACGTGGCACCGCTTCACGCGCGCTTTCTCACGCGCCAACCTCTCATGTTTCACTTTTATGTCGGCCGGGTCACATTCAGATCCGGTTTGAGATAATTTACCCGAATTTCATTTTTTAGTAATTTAAAATTTAATATAAATTGAGTCTAGTAATAATTAGAGGTGGACAAAACCTGACCAAAACTATAAATCTAATCGAAACAACAGTTTTAATCTGGTCTTAGTTTCAATTTTTAAAAAATCGTAATTTATGTGCCAGTTTCGGTCTTTAAGAGTAAAAAACTATGAAACCGATACCGAAATCGAGGTAATTTTTTTTTAAAATCAAGCTAAAGTCGATCTAAATCATAATACAATATAATATAAATCTTAAAATGGATAAAAAACTGTTCAATTATTTAAAACTCGACTAAATATAAAATATATATTTTATTGTTATTTTAATATTTTTTAAATATAAACTAAAATTAGATTAAAACCGAAACCGCTTATTCTAATTCTGGTTTCAACAATTCAGAACTTTAAGTTCTGGTCTCAGTTCTATTTTTGAATAAAACCAGACTAAACCAGCTTGTGCTCACCCCTTACAACAATCATATAAACTCGAAAGAATTCAGGTTGATTTACCCGATTTGCACTTAGAGTTTTCGAAAATAAAGTTGAATATCGTTACGAAAGTCGCGAAGAAAAGAAGCTAATTTGAAATTTATAAATGAAGTCCGAGATCTAAATTAGATAGTAACACAAAAAGATTGTTTTAGTTAACTAATTTAAGAATACAATAAGATTAATTTGTATTATATTAATTGGATTTCTTCATATTAAAATATTAATAATTAAACTAAGTATAGCTTAGTGGGCAAGGTCGATACCCCATGTTCACTGTAATTCATGATAAAAATAAAATTAAATTATGTATTTTTAAATAATTTAAGAGATTAAAGTTTAAAATTTAAAATGAATAAAATAAATCAAACAGATCCTGCTTCATGAAATAGAGTCTTGCCAAGATCGACCATTTGAACTTCATAATCTAATTTTTTAAATTACCAAAAAAAAACCCATGATTTTAACCGACTAAATTAATACAAAAGCAAAAGAATCAAAAACAAAAAAATAATACAAAAGCAACCTTCAAATGGTTGAGTTGGAAGAGGCTGGAAGCTGCAACACAGCCTATAATCTCATAAGAATATGTTCTAATCTTCTTCCACAAGCATAGCCATAGCTCTCTCTCCCATCTCTCTCTCTCTCTCTAACTACTGCTGTTATCTTCTTCTCCTTCTTCCTCGCAGCTATTATCTGAAACAAAGTGCAGAAGCAGAAGTATAAGCCAGTATCCCAAACAAAGTGAAGAAGAAGAGATAAAAATGGGAGTAGAGTACACATGCTGTGAGACAGGCTTCATCGTTCGAGTATTTATTATTACATTTCTCGTTTTGTTTGCTGGGATGATGTCGGGACTGACGTTGGGGCTCATGTCCATGAGCCTTGTCGAGCTCGAAGTTCTAGCCAAGTCTGGAAAACCCGTTGATCGTAAACATGCAGGTGATATAGCTAATTTATGGTTTAAACCCGATTGGATTACCAACTTCTATGCCTAATTCAAGTTCATAGTTCTAATCAAATGTCCTTTCAGCCAAGATACTACCAGTTGTTAAAAAGCAGCATCTATTGCTATGCACCCTTTTGATCTGCAATGCAGCAGCCATGGAGGTAAGACCATTAATGGCACTAAAAACGCTCTAAAAAACTGAAACAAAAAGATGGACTTTTTAACATTTTATATTCTTCAGGCACTTCCCATATTTCTGGATAGCTTGGTGACTTCTTGGGGTGCTATTCTAATTTCAGTTACCTTGATTCTCTTATTTGGAGAGGTCAGATATAAATTATGGCTTCAATAACTCTACTTTCATATCCTAATCATATCTACTAAGATTAAGGAAAGTTCCTAAATTTCCCAAAAGTTGTTTTTGTATGCGTCAGATTGTTCCTCAAGCTGTTTGCTCAAGATATGGTTTGGCCATTGGAGCTACGGTGGCTCCATTTGTTAGGGTGCTGGTATGGATTTGTTATCCGGTTTCATTTCCAATAAGCAAGGTGAATAAGCCAGACAAGTATTTAGCTTTCAATAGTCATCTATTGAATATGTGAAGAAATAGGAAAATTTGTGCAGCTCCTAGACTTATTGCTGGGTGAAGGGCATGAGGCTCTTTTTCGTAGAGCTGAACTAAAAACTCTTGTTGATTTCCATGGCAACGAGGTACAAAGCAAGATCATATTATGATAGATTTTCATTTCTCGGAAAGATAATGAAGCTAAATCGATAAATTGTTCTGCAAAAATGAGAAGGCAGGAAAAGGTGGAGAACTTACACGAAACGAGACGACAATAATTGCTGGAGCGCTTGAACTCACTGAGAAAACAGCTAGCCATGCAATGACTTCCATATCGGAGACTTTTGCCATTGATATTAATGCCAAACTTGACAGGTTTGATGAATCTTTCTGAAATTAAAAGTTCCAAAAGAAAAGACATTGGTCATTTTTCAGAATCCGTTGACAGAATATACAATCAAATAATGATACAGAAAATTAATGAAGTTAATTTTGGAGAAAGGACACAGCAGAGTGCCTGTTTATCATGAAAAGCCAACAAATATTGTGGGGCTCATATTGGTAATTGCTTCTTGATTCAATCACCACATTATATATTAGCAAACTTTCATTACATGCTTTGCACGTTTCTGCATTTCATGGTGATTTGATTAATAGCTGTTATAAACATTTTCGCTAGATTGCAAATATTTCATTAATTTCAATCATTTGTATAAACACAGGTGAAGAATTTATTGACAATCAATCCAGCAGATGAGATACCAGTGAAGAATTTTCCTATTCGAAAGATTCCTAGGTACTGAAGTGCATCCATATTCAGGTCTTTATGCATTCATAAAAGAAAAAGCACAAATAAGAACATGATAGATTATTTGTGCGTTCAAATTATAAATATGGGAAAAATCTAAGAAACTTGTCTGGCGGGTTCTCATTTGAAAGATTCTTTAGTTTATTCATAAAATATTTTTCAAAACAGGAAAAATAGTAACATCTTTTAGTTTCAATTGACATGTTTTTCTATCATAGATTTACGATCCGCCTCAATAGCTAAACGTACACAATAGAAAAAAAAACACACACAAGCATTATCACTTCAAATGGATTGACACCCCCAAGGTTAATGCATTGCAATTCACTGCTAAATCCATTCATTTAAATAAAGTATAGCCTTCCAGGAAGACAAGAAATCTGTGATATGATCTCTTTTTACACTGAATTTTGTTGCCTCACCGTATAAGTTTACGGACAGTAACTTTGGAAATGGATTTGTAATTTGATGATCTTTCACTGGAATTCCCCTTAGAGTTTCAGAATCAATGCCATTGTACGACATACTAAATGACTTCCAAAAAGGTCATAGCCACATGGCCGTTGTTATCAAAGAACAGAAAGACACAGCAAAGACCAATGGTACAAACCAGACAAATGGTTAGTGTAGACTACATCTTGTTAATCTATTATATTCTTCGTCTAAGTGTTTACTTATCCCCCCGAAAGACTCTTATTTTGACCGATTTATAAATTCAGTGAAAGAAGTAAAGGTCGACATTCATGAAGAAAGACATACCCCAGAAAAAATTCTGAAAAGCAAGAAACCGCTACAGACAGTGAAGGGAGTTCATAGTGATGTAAATTCAGCTAAAAGACTCTCAAGGAGCAAGAAATGGTCGAAAGAATTGAACTCGGAAATACTTCAAATAGATGAAGGACCATTGCCAAATAGTTCTCAAGAAGGGGAGGCAGTTGGCATCATAACATTTGAAGACGTCATCGAAGAGCTCTTACAGGTAAAGAGCACTTTTCTGCCTGCCATTTCATTTCCTCAATGACTGTTGCTAAATTTTCTGAACCTCGTTCGTTGCAGGAAGAAATCTATGACGAGACAGATCATCGTGACGTGCACTAGTCCATAAGCAATCTCTCTTCTAGCAGCAGATGACGAAGCTTGACTTATAGAGTGAATGTAGAAAGGCCATACATGGCAGGTCTACAATTGCTGAAAGTTCTAATTTGGTTACAGTATTATCACAAGAACAACAAGAAGGATATAGCAAATATATATTTAAAACTAGCAAAACATTTGCATGAGTTGTGTAATAGATTTTTACTGATTATACTAAAACTATGAAGAATTGCTCAAGCAAAAGATTTGAATGATTTGTGAAATAGATTATTTTTACAGATTATTCTTGCAATATAAAGAATTTTTCAATGGAAATTTTTTAACAAAACAGATTAATCAACTTGAATGTGGTATCATAAAACAAAATACCTTTCAACTTGAAGCAAATTTCCCAGATGATGAGCACCCATTCCCTTTCTTCATTATTGCAATCAACAAGGAGATGAATAACCCAACCAATTTCTGACCAAAATGCGAAATAGAAACAAAAATGAGTTTATCTCGACAAAGAAACGAGATTGAATTGAAAGTTTCCATTGTACCAAGAATGAATACAATTCTATATCTCCATCTACTTTCATGCAAATTCAAGGCACCTTTCAATGGTAGTTTTATTTACTTATACAGCAAACAGTCAGGCACAAAAATAACTAATGCATCTGGTACTTGTTGCATTGATTCTAAACTCACCAACCTAATATAAACTGAGAGAAAATCTACGTTAGATATGTTTATTCCCTTTCTTGATTAGAACAATCAAAAAATGACTTATTAGTCTCCATGAAATACATTTTAGTGTCCCATCCAGCGTATAATATCCAAATTAGAAACAAAGAAAAAACTATTCAAGATATTATCAAAAACAACAAAAAAATGATTTAAGAGATGTAAAATACTTGAGAAAGAACTACCCTAAAATGGTGCACCTACTACAGAGCTTTAGCACTGGATCGCGATCCACCCCACTGCCGTCTACGAGCTCGCCTTTTCCTTCCATCCATTTTTTCTTTGGCCTTTTCTTTCAAATCCCTCTCGCCTCGTCGTTTATACATTTTAAAAGTCGTCTGTCTATCTGCAGCCATCTTTCTCACCTTTTCCGTAATCTCTGCTGCAATTTCTCTGTTATAAAGTTTCCTTAATCCACGCATTAGCTTGGCAAAAGTATCGGGTTGTGGCATTACATTTGCATCCATCATCTCTAAGCAATAAGAACAAGCCTCCTTTACATGCCCTTTTGAGAAAAGGGCATGAATCCAGATAGTCCAAGCAGATACGTTAATTTCACACCCTTTAGACACCATACAACGCCATAAATCTTCAGCTATTTCGAGTTTCTCAGCTCGTAATAGAGCATTCAATAAATCCTTCAATGTACCATATTGAGGGGCAGACAAAAGACCTCTCGCCACCATTTCTTTGAAGTAATCACAAGCTTCAATCAAACAACCTTGATCGATGAACCCATGAATCATAATGACAAACGAGTCGAGCCCAGGGCATAGCCCAACTGCTTCCATTTCCTCCCAAAGCCTAACACCTTCCTTAATCTCTCCCAATTTGCATGTTAATCTAATAACTGTGTTGTAAATGCTAAGATCAGGCTCGCAGCCTATCTTCCTCATTTCCTCCATGAGTTCAAGACATTCTTCAAGTTCCTCCTTCTTCTCATGAGCAGCCATTAAATACAAATATGTCAATGGACTCGGACTGTGGCCTTGCTGAATCATACTATCGAGAATTTCATACCCTCTTTTATTCTTCCCCCATTTGCAAAATCCACTAATCAAAGTAGTAAAAGTTATAGCATCTGCCACACAGCCACTCCTCTGCATCTCAACAAACACTCTCATGGCCTCATCCATTCTCTCCTTCGCACACAGAGCCTGAATCAAAGTCGTATATGAAGCTGCATTTGGGTTGCAGCCTTGCCTCCTCATCTCTTTCAAAAGATCGAAAGCATCGGTCATTTTACCAGCATTAGAATACCCGCTAAGCAAATTATTAAAAACAACAATGTCAGGCTCAAAACCAGCCTCCTTTATCTGTATCAAAACAAACTTAGCCTCCATCATCTTCCCTTCTCTGCACCAACCGTATAACAACGACGTAAAATGTCTCAAATTAGGCTTGAATCTAATTCGCATATCTTCGAATAACAAAGCAGCTTCTTTAACATTCCCATTCTTGCACAAGGCATCCAGTAAACAGCCAAATACATATTCATCTGCCTCGCAGCCATACTTAGGCATTTCATCAAGCACTTCAACTGCTTTCTTCACCATCCTGGCAGAAGCAAATCGCCTCATTAAAACGATGAAAATTTCTGGAGTTATAAAGCTGGGATTATCTTTCCTCATTTCTTCTATCAACGCCCAAACCGCCCCAAATTGCCTCATCTTCCCTAAACTCTTGATCATGGCTTTATAGACTTCATAGCTGTGTTTATAACCCGATTGCTTTGAAGCCCACACAAAGAACTTGTATCCCAAATTTCCGGCATCGCCGCACCTGTTTAATACTCGTTCGGCTAGTCCGGGGCACAAAGCAACTCCACATTCTTGCAGTGCAAGCTCTAATTTCGGAACCCGAGAGTGAAATTTCCTCAGAATCTTGTAGATTTTTTCGACTCTGGAAGAAAACTCATCGCCGCTTTGATCGTCAGGTGAGTAACTAGGAGAATCTTCCATGCGAACTAACCCATACCCTTTGTTTTTCGCTGCTCTATCGTCAGGATTGGACTGTGAGCTCATTCGATGCAAAGAAAGCCGCGGATTTCGTACAATGGCGTACAATGAACTGTTTGAATAGGAGAACAGCGAAGAAGGGCGATCTAAGAAACGAAAGATCCTCAAGTTGAAAATTTTCATGTTACTTCCCTGCAACTTGATGCTCAAACGAGAGGCGAATTTCAGAAAAGCGTTGCTCTTGGGGATCTAAGTGCTTCGACATAACAATGTATCGTCTTCTAGGATGGTAGATATCTATGATGATCTGTGTTATTTTGAGCATGTATTATATAGATTCTTATGTGAGATCATCCTTTTTGATCAAATTAATTCTCAATATATCATCTTGATAGTTTTAATTCTCAATTACAAATTCAATTTAAGTTAAGCTCTTTATTCGATAACTTGAATTTCATTAATAATATTTGATTGAATTTAAGTTAAGCTTCGAGGAATGCGCAACTCGAGAGTTGAAGGAAGAAACAGGGTTAGACATCGAAAAACTCGAGTTTCTAACCATTAGCAACAATGTCTTCAATGACCAACCGGTTACATCCCAATAAGTCACCATTTTTCTACGGGCAGTTCTGGTCGACCAAGAACAAGAGGCCATCAATTTGGAGCCGGAGAAGTGCGATGGTTGGGCGTGGTATCTAGTATCGGATTGAGAAATGGTGTGGATTTTATCTGTTTACTCTCTTAATCACTGTTGTCTTTTCTTTTTGAAGTACTGATCCGCTTCAATTGTGTTCCAGTTTGCTTTTTGAACTATCATTACTTTTCTAGTCTTATCATTGGCAGTAGGATCAAGAGGAATACAAGTAATGGGTAGTTGAATTTACTACACCACCTCTTCGGCTTATTTCTACATGTTGTCTTTTTCATAGTTTTATATTAACATAAGAAATAAAGTAACCTCTTCTTGGGCATATCTTGTATGCTTAGATTAGTTCCAGATATAACATTCATTTAGTGTCCATTTTTCTGTTATAATTTTGGAAGCAACTGATTCAATTATTCGTTTTTCTTTCATAAAAGGATTTACCGGTTAAATCATCTCCACCCGTTCAGCCTACTTCAATGAATAATGATCCTGCTATTATTCAGGTATGCAATATCCTTTGTCCATATAAACTAATCAAGATCCTTTGGAAGCATCCTGAATTGAAACCCCATTTCATGTGCGGTCTCATTACCCACAAGCTTGCCTTCCGCTGTTAGTGGACCTTCGCCCGAAGTAAGTTCCCACTAAATTAATAGTTTTAAAATAAATTATTTTGGTCTCCGTTATGATTTCACAGTTTTTTATTCTTAAAGACCGGCATCAATTCATAAATTATAATTTTTTAAAAATTATAATCAAGACTAAATTAAAATAAATGGTATTGTTTTAAGGCAATGATTTTCGAGAATTTAGGCTCATAAATAGATAAATAAAATCAAAAGTAACACACAAAAACACAAGCTCGCGAAACACACCGGGGGCGGGGGCTGGCCATGATCCCATGCAAAGATTGAAAGACTGAAACGGTCCATGCAAATGGAAAGACGAAGAACGATGACTCCAAAGATTCAGCAATGCTTTGTGCAGAAGCATCTCCGGCGAAACCCTCTGCAATGGCCCCAGTGGAAACCCTCCGACCGGCAGACGGCGCCGCAGTTACTCTTTCTCACGCACGGCCCTTTGAACCGGTGGCTCTGCGACTCACACGTCCGCCCCTCGCCCATCGCTGCCAAAACGGGATAAAAACAACAACATATACGTCTCTGTGGATCGAATAAGCTCTCTGAACTTTGAACGATGCCGTACCTGAAGCCGATAGAACCAAAAACAAAACCAAAGAAACGGTGACGAAGCTCAACGATGATCTGAGCAGCGCCATTTAGACGATCTTCCGTAAAAGAGAATGGAAATCAGCGAAATCCCGCAGCTGTCTGTGTGAGGTTGAAGCCATCTCTTCTGTGTCTTAAATAATGGTGGAAAAGCTTTTCTTTGGAGTATTAAACTCACGGTAACTCAGCGGCCCAGAGATAAAAAAGTTTTACCTGACACCATAAGGAGCAACCTCAACATTGGAAGATTAAACTTTCACGCTGTGATGACGCAGTCTTCGAACCGTCATCCCAGAACCAACTGAGCTATGCTCGTGCGGGCGACCCACATAGTTCTTTATTATTCGAATTGTCGTTCGACTTTTAACTAGTGATATCAAAACAAAGTTGATTCGACAATAAAAAGCGTGATCAAATTAAAAAATCATAAATAAACTAGCTATTGCGATTGTATTTAGATTTTCGTAGTAAATTTGTTACTTTAATCGGCATTTTATTTTTCTCACTTGAATTTTTCACGTAAATTCATCTTTTTGCCAGGTGGCTTCAACGATAAAAAGCATGATAAAAAGAAAAAGAAAAAAGATCGAGCTGTAGTGCCTTTTTCGAGTCGAAAATAATAATTTAAGCAAAGCTAAGTGCTTACTCATTTGCATATGTTTTCTCATAATTAAAGGTGGAAGGATGATTCACACATGCACTTTTCTCATAATCGATGTCGTTTCCACATTAATTTCGTTACACCTATACACGATTGATCGATTTTGCGCGACCAAAAAGTAACTTTGCACATGGAAACGTGTCAAGTTTATTGACTAAACCTTACATTTCGGATCCAATTGAAATTATCTTTTTCCGATCTAAAGAGAATGCTATCGGAGCAAAATGTTTACGATTAATCTTTTCAATGGAGAATATCTTGAAATTAATCGTCTAAATCGTATAATAGTTTTGCTGAATTTACCTGGTAAATCGAATTTCATCGGGAAGTAAATTTTTACAATGAAATAATATCAAACCAATCGGACAAAATTGATAATTATAAATTACACCCAAGAAAAAAAGACAGGCAATGAGTGGTGCAGATTGTTACATTCTCGGATGACATTTGTAGATAAAATCAGGCTGATCTTCTTCTTTTCGATCCATCCACAACATCGCCGTCTTTTCCCTCCCGTCCAGTCCGACGTCTTCCAGATTTCTTCGATGACTGATATCAGAAAAGGACACAGTTTTTTAATAAGCATCGACAGTAGAGCAACCGACAGCTGCATGTAATCAAAATTGCATAAAAATGGACAATTTTTTGAGTTTTAACGAGAATTATCATGCAAGCAGGAGTAAATTCCTCGCAACGAACAAAATCAATTATATACGTCTCACACTTGCCTTTCTACTTTCTACTTTCTACTTGTAATTCCGATATCGACTTAATCAATTAAAGACGCGAATGAGAGATAGAAAAGATTAATTTCGATATTTACCTCATCAGAGTTAAATGACTTGAGAGGATCTTTGTTCTTTCTAAATCTTTTCTTCGACCCAGAACGAGAATTGGACAGTTTTCCCATTGCAGCTCCAGCAAGCTTCACAATCTTGCTGGCTTCTTGAGTTGTAGGGTCTAATAAATACTCGGGCACATCTCGCAAGTGAGCAGCAGGGAGTTTCTTGCTTAGAATCTTGTCATGCTTCAGTAAATCTGCTCAAACCAAAAAAAAAAAAAAGTAAAAATCCTTTACCAGCGTTAGCAAGTAGTTACTGTATCAAGAATCAATTCTATCATTCTTCAGAGTAACATAAACACACCTAGATCTTTTGGATTAACTTCAAAATGAGCCTTCAGCCTAAGTAGACAGTCATCAAAACAGAAACAAATGAGTAATTCTCTGATAGCACAAGGTTTGATAAAAATATGTCATATCAGATGGAACGAAGATAGGAAATTGCTCACTTTTTCGAATTGAGAATTTCATTCCGTAAATCCTGTGCTCGGGCTTCTCTTATAGCAATTTTCGTTACACTCTTCGACATGTCCTGCAACGTTATAAAGATGATAAATGAGTTTCTTTCAAAATAAAAGGATTATTGATAAGAAAGACAACTCGACAATATTACCTCAGCTCTATATCGCAAAGACTCGACTGCATTATTCGTGAGTAATGGAAACGGAAGGATTAGAGTTGTGTCAGCATTTTCATCGTCTCCTACAAATGACTTAATCTCTTCAAAAATTTCCATCTCATCTGAAGAAACCTGCAAGGAGTAAATGCAAAAGAAACATTAAAAACCCAATCACAGCTGTCACATCAGAACATTGGTTAGAAATTATTATAAAAATTCATACAAGAAAATTAAAATGCAATTTATCATGCAGAAGCTACAGTGATATTTTTTGTTCAGTTTACTGGCTAAAACTGCTTAAGCTTGAAAAACAAAGAACATCGGTATAGAGTAGGCTCATCCAATGTCTTCATTTTTCCAAACAATCAATTCTACATCCTAATATTAGTCCATACAAGATGATAAAGTCACTGTAAAAACTTAAGGAGATTTCCTTCTTAGACACTTATTTTCATAAAACAAATATAAAATAAAAACCCATTTATTTCTACGAGAAACCTAATTTAATAACATAAATGTAAATAAATATTCCAATAACATAATAGCTAGCCTAGTGGATATTTTCCAATAGCCGTTTCCGCTTCAAGCTAGCCTAGCGGATATTTTCCAATAGCCATTTACGCTTCAATGAAGAATGCAGTAATAGAGACTATGACATTGTAATTTGAGACATTCAATTTGCAAAATGATGAACATTTTATCTTTTCTTTTCTTGAGTAAGAAACAAAACCCCCCCTAAGCTTCATTTCAGTTTATTTGATCAATACGTTTGTTAGCGCTAAGTCAAATACTTACAAGGGAAATAGAAGCACCACTGCTAAATGCTCTACCAGTGCGCCCAATTCGATGCACATATGCTTTAGCATCTGGAGGCAACTCAACATTTATAACCTGAAAAAAAGCATTTGTTGTCTTTAATTTATATGATAAACCAAAGCAGTGGCCAACAGGCTGAATAGATTCCAGAGCAGTTCACTCACAGTGTGCACGTTTTTGAAGTCAATTCCTCTAACAACACCAAATTCAGAATCTAATTTTGGCTTGGCATGCTTTCTAGACTTTCTTTTCTCAGCATTATCTACCCCATTGGCTGCTTGTTTTTCTTTTGTTTGGCTATCATCGGTTGCAATTAAATAATCAAATAGTCCTGCATTAAATTCCTGCAGATAAACATGCCATCGAAGCAACAAGGTTCATGAAGTATGGTAACCACACAAAGCTGTGATGATAGTCGAACATGCTATGAAGCATAAATTGAATATGTGAACTCAATCAAACCGCACACGTAATAAGATTTCACTTTAGCCTACCTCAATAATATGGTGACGAGAATTTTGGGGCAACTCAGCATTTAAAACAGCAGATTTGATTCCAAACTGCAGAAAAAAACTGTATCAAGCCAACATATGAAACACCAAAAGAATGACTACTTCAAATTACAAAGACAGAAAATTTTTATTTATACCAAGTATATCATTAGCAAGTAGTTCTTACCTCTTCTCAAAGTAGTTTATTTTTCATAAATGGCATTGTCAAGAATAATCAAAGAGTGTGAAACAAACTATAACTTGCAAACTTATATATTACAGGAAGAGGCATAATATAAAAGGACAAATATTATTGCCTCTGTTAGGATCGGACTCAGGAAGTTTACCCTGAGATCGGGTAACCATCCCTCTTCCGGCCATAGGGGAGATAAAGATTTAGATGAGAAGAATAAATACTGAAAATAATAGTTTATTGATAATCCATATCCAACCCTAGGGACTAGCCCCCTTTAAATAGACGACAGACTTGACCTAATAGCAAAATTATCAAATAACCAACAGACTAATAAAAGAGAATAGACTAATAAAAGGAAGTTCGTAACATCACTCCCCTCCTGCGAAAAACAGCTTGTCCTCAAGCTGTTCCTTCTCAGGCTTGACGTCTGTCTTTGCATCGTCTTCACAGTAAAGCCAGTAGAGAAGCTTGCAGGTGTGGCCTCGTGAAAATGGTTCATCGCAGTTATAACATAGGTCGCGTGACCTTCGATCTGTCATCTCTTCGCGTGATATTCGTTTAAATTTACGTTGCATTGGTGATGGACCTGACTGCTCAACTGTTGGAGATTGTGAGACAGGTGTGACCAATGACACAGTGGAAGTACCCGGATTGCAGATAAAACTACGGTTATCAGACCCCGACGATAAAATAATTCGTCGTTCATAAGCTCGTGTTAAAGCCATAGCTCTCTCTAACGTGGGTGGGTTCTGTAGCTCTACCTCCATTCGAAGCGAGTCCTGTAAGCCAGCAGTGAAGAGATGAACAGCCTGGTCCGGAGTGACAGAGAGGGCCTTGGTAAATAAATGCTGGAATTGCTTCTGATATTGTGTTACTGTTCCTGTCTGTTTCAGATCGATTAACTCCCCCAAAGTATTGGTTCGGGCTGGAGTGCCAAAACGTTCCGTGCAAGAGTATTTAAAATGACTCCATGAAAGCTCCGTCTTTCCATCACGGAACCGTTCATACCAGTCATCCGCCTCCTCCTGTAAATGATAAGCGGCCAGTCCGACCCAACCGTGGAATGGGATATTCTGGCTTTGGAAATAATGTTCGCATCGATTTAGCCACCGATGGGGATCTGATGAACCATCATAAGACGGGAAATCCAAACGGGCACGTATAATAGGCCGTGTGCCCTCGCCGGGATAAGTAATATACGGGCCTGCGAGCTCGGGATCTGCTATCGGATGATCATGACGTGGCCCAAGATTAAGGGTTGCAAGGGAAGCACTGTTTGCTTCGTTTGTAAATCCTCCGAAAACCGGTGGTACCCCTTCCGATCGTGGCCAGGAAGTGACTGCAGGTTGCACCAAGGAGTTTGGAAATTCATGAGCATAAGGCCCCGGCAGTGGCGTTGCTGAGAAGGTGGTCTCATGTGGAAGTGCAACCGGCGCACCGGGTGTGTTGAAAGCCGGTGACGGGTGCACCAGACAGGGGTGCGCAGCTATGCTGGGCGCGCAGTGGCCGACTACGAACGCTGGTGGCGCAGACACCGGCGACGCCATCTGTGCGGTGGTGAACGGGGCAGAGAAGTCGCGCGCGGGCACGGAAAGTGCTGGTGCGGCCTGTGAGACGGCGGCAGAAGCAGTCGGCGCGGCCAGCGCAGGGAGTGCTGGGGCAAACTGCGCGGCGGCGGACGACGTGTTTGGCGCGGCCAGGAACGGCGCCGATGCGTACAGCGGAGGCGCGAAGATGTGCGCGGGGTTCGCGTTTTGCGACGCGGCTCCCAGGGCAGCTGCTGCCGAGGGTGGCGGCGCACGGCTGGTCGCGGGCGGCAGAAGCGCGGAGGGCGCGCGGTGGGAGGCAGGCGGTGCGGCTGATGACCCTGCAGACGACGACGCACTGAGGTTTAGTGCGTGCGATTCACGCAGGTGTTGCGTTAAAATTTCGTGATTTCGTTGCGCCCTTTCTTCGCTTGATCGTGTTTGTTCTTGGGTTGCCCTAGCTTGTTCTTCCATGAATTGCAGCATTCGCTGCATTAAGGGTAACATTGTTGAAATATCTTCTTGCTTAAGCGGAGCTGTCGGAGAATCAGATTCCGAAGAGAGATTCGGCTCTGATACCAATTTGTTAGGATCGGACTCAGGAAGTTTACCCTGAGATCGGGTAACCATCTCTCTTCCGGCCATAGGGGAGATAAGGATTTAGATGAGAAGAATAAATACTGAAAATAATAGTTTATTGATAATCCATATCCAACCCTAGGGACTAGCCCCCTTTAAATAGACAACAGACTTGACCTAATAGCAAAATTACCAAATAACCAACAGACTAATAAAAGAGAATAGACTAATAAAAGGAAGTCCGTAACAGCCTCTGTCAACACAAAAGAAAAACAATGGAGCGAATTGGTTCATTGAAAAATTTCATGAAAGTACCTTTTCCAAGAAGAGTCTCAGCCTGAAACCCATGTCTATTGTATTTGTGAATATAAGAACCTTCTTCTGAACCAACCCCAACTTCAAGAGTGAAAGCATATAGAGTAACTTGTCCCGGGCAGCACATGATATCTTATAGAAAACAAACAAAATACAAATTTTGAAATGATTATTTTCAGTTTGACAAGAAGCAATACAGGTAAGGGGGTAAAGATCAGGATAAAACATATGGAGCCATAATCGGAGGCCATACATTCTGACTCTAAGCAGACAGCTTCTCAAACAAAAAATAATTCATACAATCGTCATAGAGCACTACCAAAAGTATTCACAATTTACAACAATAAAATAAATAATCAAATAACAAAAAAAATATGGGAGATAATTTTCTTTTTAAATGCAAATAGTAACAGGAGTACAGAACACTAAATATTGAAAATAAAATAGCAATTCTCACAGGTGGATATAGGTTTTTATAAGTCCCTTAATATGGATCTATTCTAGCTTTCAGCCTTAGCTCATATTTTTATATTTCCTGATCTAAAAATGAGGGAATACAGCTATTGCGTAATGAAAGCAGTCGATGGAAAATCTGTTATTAGTCAATCAAGTGTGGATCTATTATATAGCTCTTAGCCTCACCACACATACTTGTCTTTTCGGATTGAGAAAAGAGGGATTACGGCTATAATAAAAAAAAGTAGATGGAGAATCTGTTTATTAGTTAATCAAGTTATTAGGTGGGGGGAAATGTAAGATGGAGAATCTGCTAATTAGTTAATCAAGTTATGAGTTGCAGGAAGGTGCTTATCAGATGAAAAATGAGAGGCTGAAGGTTGCAGTAAAATGTTGACCAGCAAAAAATATAAAAGATTGTATAAAGGAGTGATCTCCATCAGCATGAACAAGGATATGTCCATGATTTACAAAACAAAAGTCTAATAAATTAAATATCCACCATAATGATGACATTGTAAAGCCCCAGTAATTCTTACCCAAAATTGTTGAACGTTTTTAGGGATAATCTCATCTTTACCATCTCCCACTTCTGACAAAGTCAAAATATAGGGATTATGTAGAACAAGTTTCTTCAGTTTCTCCACATCAGCACTGTCAACATAAATTTCAGTAATTTCCATGATTTAGATTTCAAAAAAATAAAGACTTTGCTCGATCACAAATTTTATAGATGGAAATGGAGAGGGGATCAAATGCAATAATACATGGCAATATTTTCTCTGAAGACACATCAATCTTCAAGAAATTGAGTCCAAGGTGAAGATATATTTTTTAAACATCCAATTATCACATTCAAAAAAGGATAAAGCAACCCAGAATTCCTACAACGATAGAAAAACAAAACAAATAATGCTTTCACACATTTAAAACTATAAGTAGTTTATAAGTGCAACTTAAGAACCTTGTTGTGGCTGACATTAGAAGACATTGACAATGCCTAGGGGTATGAGTCGTCAAAGTTTGTTTTTATATCATCTTCGTAGCCATAAGACAATAAAAGATCTGCCTGTAATTAAAATCGTTCATCAAATCCAATTGGATATTTCCATTGAATAATCATAGAAGTCGGAACAAAAAACTATTAACATCAACCAATATGATATTCCACATTAGTTGTTTGAGATATGAGTGACTAAAAAATAATGAAACGTGAAATGTGTCAGTAAAAGAAATGCACCAAGATTGGCAGATAAAAGTTTATTATCACTAGATTATTGGCCCTAATCTATTTTTCTTGCCATGAAAAGCTTTTCTAACAAAAAACAAAAAGAAATTAGTAGCCCGGTCATAAGTAATCATAGTATAGAACTTTTAGTCGTAAAGTCCACTTACAAGTGAAACCTAGATGGCATAAACATTACAAATGAGATGAGCTTAAATCAGACCCAACTTTCACCTCGTCAAGAACAAGAAAGTCCAATGAATTGGCAATTGACGTGGGTTGCAGAACACCAGTAGACAAGCATTTTGGTATACAGGCAGGGGTAGAAACCACAATACTAGGTGGCCCTGCCATTGCTGATCGCTACAGAAGAAAAGATATATTAGGCATATTAATGTGAAAATGGCACCTGATTTGAGCACTACGTTTTAGCATTTGGCGTTTCAGAATGAAAAATGATAAAGAAAATGAAACGCACCAAATCAGAGAGGGGCATGCTGCTAGACAACTGGACAACTTTTAGTTGAACTCTACAGAGTTCAATAAGGGTTAAAACCTCATCATAAACCTGTATGAACAGAACTAAATGAAATTCACTATCAGAACTTTCTCTACAAGTCACATCATGGAAAAACTAGCCATGCCTGCTGACTAAGTTCCCTGGTAGGAACAAGAACAAATGCACTAGGAGCTAGCTTAACTTTTGACTCAGTCTTTGTAAAAAGCTTCTGGAGCATAGGGAGAAGGTAAGCAAAGGTCTTTCCAGAACCAGTCTTCGCCCGAGCAACTATATCTTTACCTTCCTGTGCAAGCGTAAAAGAAATTTTAATTCAAATTGAATTTATCGACAAAATTAACTGAGATTATTGATAATAACTTATGGATTCATATTGAAATTTTATATATAATCCATTACTTATGAATTCAGAATATCAAAGATAAAGTTATTATCATTTTACCTGAGCGAGCAACTGGAGCGATTACTAGTGACAAATGCTTCAGACCCAATTCAAAATAAAAGGAAAAACAGAAAAACACTAAACTTAAAGAGCTAAGCACAACGAAGCAAATTGCTCAAAAAATTTCCTGTATATGACGATGTTTCAGCATTCAAACATCCAAACATCGTCGAACTTCAGGCCGCATATTCCAAAATAAAAAATAAAAATAAAAACATATTTTCCTGCTTATGCAACGAATATTAAGAAGAACAGACCAAGATTAAAGGAATTGCCACTCGTTGAATTGGTGTTGGCTTCCCAATTTCCTTCTTATTGAGGGCTCGGACAAGCCGAGGATCCAATCCAAGCTCTTCGAAGGTCCGCTCCCCATCTTCTTCCCCGCCGGCAGTACTCAATGACTGATTTTCCACAGTCTCCGGCATAGAAAAATCCAGCAGCGAACAACACAAACCTTCAAAGTCGGAAAAGCAGGTGAACTCGCAGAAGATAAACACTAGGGTTTAACAGCGGGTTTGGGGGTTGGCGCTTTGGAAGACGACGTCGATTTACATAAACAGATGGGTCGGGTTTTCAATCCACTCCTTCATGGAAAACTAAGGATCCGACCCATGAAATAAATTCGGGTCAAATTTCAAAATGGATCTTCATAAAATGTGGATCATCTTTTCAATTTGATTTGAACAAATTTTGTTAGAATTTGATCCAATTAAACCCATTAAAATTTAAATTAAATTTTTGTTTCATCTTCGTCATTCCAGTTGATTTTGTATCAATCAATAATTGATTGATTTTGTATCAATCAATAATTTAAAATGGGAGCGGTATCCCAAACCAATCCAACCAATCCATCTGCAAGGGTTTATTCTTTCTTATCAATCTGCGATTTCCCTCGTCTTTTATCTCGTCCTTTTGCTGTTCTACTTTCTTGTATTTCTCTCTTTCTTCAATTATTCTTACACCAACAATCTTTGTTCTTTTTTTTGAGGGGTGGGTCGTAGGCAGAAGAGAAGGCTCTTTGAACGAGACACACCTTTTTCCTCTGCCTCTCTGCATTTTCTCATTTGGCTTCCACGTTCCATCATCTCAGATATCTAATCAAAACTCAGACAAAAAAAGCTGTATATATATATATATATATTATATGTGTGTCTAGATTTATGTATGGCTGAAGGAATTGCGTTGCAGGGTTAACCTTGTGTGTTGGGCTACTGGGAAATCTGTCTCTTTGATATGGGCGTCATTTGCAGGGACAGAAACTGCTGCTACTTGACCATTTCTGCTCTTCTTCTTCTTCTCCTTCTGATTCTAACGTCTACCCAGATGAGATTTATGTCTGAAGGTAAATGGGTAGCTCTTGAATCTTTACAAAAAGTGAGATTTGTTTAACTTTTCATTTATTGACCTTTTTTCAGGCAGGCCAATTCCAAAAGGTGCTCAGGTCAGAGTTTAATCCTCTCCATCATTCTCTTCCTCCTCTTTTTCTACTGCTTCTGTTTTAGGATTTCAGTATTTTTTGGAAGCAAGTTTGAGAATTTTTTTTTCTGGATGGATTTATTTGGATAGACAGTCTGGGAAGAACAGGCCATATTGAGGGCTCAGATAGGGTCGAGGCCGCCAAGGTGTGAGAGAAGGTGTAGTTCCTGTGGACACTGCGTGGCCATTCAAGTACCTGCAAATCCACAAGTGAAATCAGGGAAAAGAAATTCTTCAAAACTCTTTTTTGTAGCTTATGCTAGAGAAGATGATAATTCCAACTACAAACCTCTTACTTGGAAATGCAAATGTGGCAACTCCATTTTCAACCCTTGATTAAATCATCTTAATTCCTTGTTGGGTGAAGATGCCCTGTATTTTTACATGGATTTAGTATAGATGTAAGCATACTTTTTGACTTTTGAGAACTCTTTTTTCAATGCTCTTTTCTTTTTCCCTAAACTAAAAGATGTGTAGTGCGACTTTTGACTAAGCACAGTGATGAAATTGTTAAAGAGAGTTCTTTCTTTCTACATGTTCCAAGTATTTCTTGCAGAGGGGCCTAGATCTTTTATCTTTTCAAAATACCCCCAGTTTCAAATTTGACACTGATTCAGTAAATACTACTTGACAGGCGAGTCTACTGTAAAAAACATAGCATTACTAAATCTTATTATTTTAATCATTCATGCTTAACTATCACATTCACAAGTTAAGAGAGAGAAATAGAAAACAGTAACCCTTCTCCACCCCAATCATTCTCATGCATTAATCATCGGAGTTCTTCGAGAGCCAGCAAGAGAAGTTGCCAGATCCAGTTATTTGAAAATTTTGTTTAAGATCAATCTGCCAGCAATCAGAAAGAGAGAGTAAGTTTTCTATGCAGTATGTCCAGCTTCATAAAAACTAAGATTTGAATTGAAGGACTCCATGCTGGCACAAAAGAAATAAAACGACACCAGAGGAAAGAGAATCATAAAAATCATGGAGATGAAAACGTAAAGGATTACCAGAAAATGATGTGAAATTTCATGGACATTTCATCTCTCTGATCTGTCCATGTCTACCTTGAGATGTTGCTTTAAAGCCACCATTTTCCTTTGCCTCTTTCTATCTTTAATGCAGACGCAATTCCACTAGAACTTCTCGATTTCCCAGACATAATGAGTACTGTTTTCTCGTGTAAAATCAGTATCCAGAAATGCCAACTTAGCTTCAATCACACACTACATCACGGAGACGTATCAAGTGCAAGAGGAACAACAACCGTTGGACATTATTTGTAGAACCCCATTTCAATTTTCTTCATTCAGCCTTTTGATTCCGCTTGAAGTTTCTCTCCCTTATTCATTTTCTTTTCTAATTTTCATCTATATCACAACTAGCAAATATGATGAAGTGAAGATAAACAAACCTATGGTGTCAACGAAAGATGATTCATGGCGTAAGTTGATTGTAGATCCAGTCATTGGAACCTCTAAACAGGGAAATTTGCAGCGGTGCCTATTCAAAACAAAGGAAAGTTTTCTATTGCTAAACTACGGACATAATGTACAAAAGACAGCGAAATCAGAAATTGTCCATCAAGGTTTATACAGCAGATATTACCAAGCCATTTGCCATCATGCCTTTGGATACCCATCAAGATAAAGACCAAGATTTTAATAGCTAACACATTCACTGAATGGGTTAGCTGACTTCCACTCTCCGTCCATGGACTTCAGAAATCCGTTTTTCAGCTTTGCTAGTACAACAAGGTTTGGAAAGTCTTAACAAAGATTGACATTCTGGCAAATAAATTATTAAATTACTCAAAAGCGAGAATTGGAAATTGTTCATCCTAACCACAGCTCCAGACAACCCCCCAGGCTTAGGTATTCATTCAATCACTTTACCCAAAGTCGACAAAGAGAACCATAGGTTACGAAAGTGGTAAGCCAATCCATGACAGATAGACCTTTTATTTGTAAAAAGTTTTTGAACTCCAGAAGCTAGATTCCTACAATAGCAGGCAAAGGATTAAGGCGTACTTAACCTTTACTATGCCCACTTAGACGCCTTACAAATTCCAAGATCAAATTTCAGATAGCAAACGTAGTTAGTCTGATAATAAAGCATGGGAGAAAATTAAGTTAGATAGCTTGAAGATTGAGGACGAAAGCTCAATCAATTTCATGTTTCTGACTCATTTGGAAAGTTTCGTCAAACGCATTTCTTCCAGAAATAGAAAAAATAAACCTGTGGAGAAGCTGAAGAGTCCGAAAATTCTTTAGAACCCACAAACGCTGCAGCTACCAAATCGACACTAATCATATGCATCCAACGGGCTCTGTTATCTCACTTTCTGAATCTGCTGAACTGTCAAAGCAAGACCTATCAATCCTATCCACTGCAATAAACATACAATTCGTGCGAATCAAGCATTCAATTGACTGATTTTCCAAAGCTTCAGACCTAGAAAACACTCCTTTGGATTCCAGTTGATCGGACCTAAAAAAACTTCCTGTTCCAAGATTCATCGCAAACAAGCCACCAGAGAGCGGACGATCTCAACAACGGGGATAGTCGAAGTTGAATCGTTGGAATTCAATCTCCGACTGACCACCGGCGACGGTGATCAACTGGAAATTGAAGATTACGTAATAAATCATAGACAAGCATTCATTAATAATCAACGTTAATGAGATTTATCTTTTATCAGGGACAGCAGAAAAAGCAGGTTCTTGGCATTAATATTAATTTCTTCTCACTGTAATTACTTTTTTTAATTATTTTTAATTTTTAATAATATATTAATTACATTTTAATTAAAATAATTATCTTTAATAATAAAATAAGAGTAATTACGATTATATTTTTACTTGGATTAATAAACATTCCAAATAATTCGTCTTCATTTCTCGAGCAAAAATTTATTTAACTTGGTTACTAAAATTTATAAAAAAATTATCTTTGACATACATACTACACAATTTCTAAGTAATTTTCAAAAATTAACTCGACATTTATTAGTTTTATAGATTTTACGAATTTGTCGCCCATTATAACCGGTTTAGAAAATGAAGATAGGATGATGACTAAGATCACAAAGCAAAGAGGTAGTAAGAGAGTAACAAAGCATGCACGGGCATAGCTCAGTTGGCTAAAAAATAATAGATTTAGTACAAAGAGTCTAGGTTCGATGCATGCGCTGCCCTAGTATGAGAGTTATTACCCTCAATATTGGGGTAGCTCTTTGAGACATCAGGTTAAAGCCTCTTATCTCTAGGCCACTGAGTCACTGTGATTAACCCCCTCACATGTTGTCGGGCCGGGGTGTGGAGGCCCTGGGAGCGAGAGATTTCGCATTTTTAGTACAAAGTAAGATAATAACAAAACGTTAAACCCTAAAATTCGGTAGTTGACAACTTAACATTTACCATAATTTTAACAGATATTCTAACATCACATTTTTAATTAATTTTAAGATATTCATCCATTTAAAAAATCATTTTAGTCAATTTAATTAATTTTAGCCTACGATCTATGGGATATTTGCATCAGTACCTCAAATTTCAAAACTCGTTAATTTACTGCTTGGACTATAACATAATTGGAATAAACACCGTTGTCATAATTTCCATTGTTTTGTTAGTGTTCTGTAAATTTCATTGTTATCTTCACTCAAGTATGTTAAAATTATCATCCTATTTACGCGGCATTTATTCTCCATCTAAGTGGGTTTCTAAATATACAGGAAGATGGTAAACTTGATCGGAATAAATTACGGTAAAAAAAAACAAAACCTTTCAAATACCTCGAAATTAAAATTATTTACTTTTTTCCAATCTCACAAATTATACCATTATGAAGCCCTTGTTTTGCAAACCCGAAGTAAAATTCGTAGGCGGACACTCTCACATAGTGTGGCCGATGC
The DNA here is from genome assembly GCA_003255005.1 of Begonia fuchsioides. Classification (NCBI taxonomy): domain Eukaryota; kingdom Viridiplantae; phylum Streptophyta; class Magnoliopsida; order Cucurbitales; family Begoniaceae; genus Begonia; species Begonia fuchsioides. The sequence goes on from QAOC01017296.1 coordinate 235,133, forward strand.
CGGTGGAACATTTCTAGTGTGGTCGCGTATCTTGTGATGTTGGATCGGCTTCGTTTTGGGGTGTCTAAGGATTAAGAACCCTAACATCTAGGGGTGGACGTGGTCCGGTTCGGTCCGTTTTTGAAGGAAAAGTGACCGGACCATTAAAATTTGGTTTTTAAAATTTAAGATCATGACCAAAATTATAGAGAAACAAGACCGGACCATAAATTCGATCTTGGTCCGGTCCGGTCTTGATTTTTCTTTAACAAAAATAAATCGGGAACTTCCAACCCCGATTCGGGGTCCCCGTTCTAATTGGTCCCTAATCGGGGTTTGAAGTCCCCGAATCGGGATTTGAAGTCCCTGAATCGGGGTTTGAGTCGGTCCGGTTTTCATGGTTTTTTTCCTAAAAAACCGAAAACCGAACTAACAAATATGGTCCTTTGATTTTTAACCCAGTTTTAATTTTTTTTTAGAAAAACGGACCAGAACCGGACCAAAGATGTCTGTTCTGGTCCAGTTCTTTGGTCCGGGCTGGTTTTGTCCACCCCCTCCTAACATCTTTGATTCCTCCCTTGTCGTCTTCCTCATTTTGGTTATTGGGTCGGTTTTAACTTGAAAAGAATGAATCGACCCAAGTTTTATACAAAGATATGAGAAACAAAATTTCATCTTCGAGGAACGTTAGAGCTAGCTTTATAAGGCCAATTGGAAGGCAAACTATAGGGTTTATGGTGCAGAGGAAGAGATTCAATTGACGGAGTTTAGGGATCACTCACGGAACAACGGAAATTGTCATCAAATATATTCATTGCAATTGTGTTATGGTTTAATGGGTAAATTGACGAGTTTTTATAACTACTCTATCTCTCGCTCTCGCAGTCTCTCTCCCTCTCTCTGCTATTAATGCTACCAGATCCATAATCACAGTATTCTTTGCTCATTACTTGAATTTCATGCAAATCTGTAAGTCTTATCTGATCTCTTCTTTGCAAGATTTGATTTCTCTGGTTGAAACAGGTAGCGGCGCCTTACTTCTTTCATTCTTTCTTCTTCATCGGCTTCGTAGAATTCTAACAGTTCGAATGTCTTTGTATAGAATCTGCAGTCTTGTTACCTTTTCTAGCGCCGACATTCGTGTCATTTATGACAAGAATGAGTTAGATCTGAATCTGAGTGTAGTTTGTAGGAGGAAACATTTTCCGGATCTGCTTAGATTTTTCGATGCGAGGAATAATCTCTTCTGATACTTCCTGTTTCCTTTCCTTTACGATGTTTTAAATCGAAAGAAACACTAGATTTGGAATAACATTGATTAATTACTTTTTGAAATTGGTTTTCCGTAAAGGTTTCGCTAAAGTTATGGTTTGAGCCCTATTTGATCCGTTATAGTGAATTTTAATCTGTTAATTGGTAAAAAGGGTTGATTATCTTTTTCATTTTGGTTACATTTGCAACTTGGTGCAGGCGTTTGAAAATAGAACAGGCAGAGGTTGGGAACAATGTACAGGGTTTCACCTCGTAGGAATCAGAGATCGAAAGGTTTTAAAATAAAGCACGCTCTGCAGATATTGCTCTTGCTTGGTGTTGGTATTTGGCTGGTTTACCAAGTCCAGCATTCCCGCAACAAGAAAGCTGCTCTTGGTGATGTAAAATCTGAAGATGAAGTTTTGAAGTTGGGAAGGAAAGATCTACATCATGAGTCAGAAGAAACCGAGATTAGAGATGAGAGACACAAAGAGGTGGAAGAAGAAGAAGAAGAAAACACAAATGAAGAGAATAATAACGATCACATGAAGTTTGCAGAGGAAACGGAGGATCATAGCGATGAAAAGGACGAAAAGAAGGAGGTTGATGAAGAGGAGGAAAGTGAAGAGAGCAAAGAACGGGAGAAAGAAGAAGAAGGCAGTGAGGAAAGGAAAGAGGAACAAACCGGAGAGAACAATGGAGTGAGTGAAAAGGCTGAGAAGACAAGTGAAGAAGTAGAGAATGAAGAAGACAAAAGTAAAGAGAGAGCTAATGAGGCAAATGACGATCAGGTGGATGAGGAGAAGAAAGGGGAAGAAACAGAGCAGAAGAAGGAAGTGCGTGAAAAGGCTGAGAGGACAAATGAAGAAGAAGAAGAAGAAGAGAATGAAGGAAGCCAAAGTAAAGAGAAAGCTGATGAGGAAAAAATAGATCAAGTGGTTGAGGAGAAGAAAGTGGAAGAAACTGAAGAGACCCAATGGGTAGATGAAAACGATGAAAGGCGAGAACAAAAAGAAAGAGACAGCGAAGAAGGTAAAAGAGAACAGAACACAAATGACGAAAAAGAGGATGCAGTGACTGAGGAGAAGAAAGAGGAAGAAACTGAAGAGATTCAGGGTGAAAACAAGGAAAGTGAAGAGAGAAAAGAAAGGGAAAATGAAGAGGAGAATGAAGGGGACAAGAACAAAAAGAAAAATGTTGAAGAAAACAGTGAAGGGGGCAGTGAAGAGAATGAGAACCAAGAAAGGAAAGACGGGGAAAATGAGGAGAGCAAAGAGAAGGAAGTTGGGGATAATGAGAACAAAGAAGAAAAAACAGAGAAGGATGGTAGGATTGAGAGTGAAGCTTCAGCTGAGGATCAAGTTGAAGAGGGAAAGGACAACAATGAGGAAGTGAGGGAAAAACATTACAACGGGGACAATGCTTCCAGTGCAGTTCATGATGTTCCAAACCCGACCTCCGCAAATGAAAAAAGCGACTCTGAAAACAAAGAAAAGAATGAGTTTCTCCACTCGAATTCAACGAACAGCACAGGTGCCGGCATCGATGAAACAGTTGTAAATCTGAAAGAAACTGGGGAGGCTGGTGACAAGAAAGAACAAGCATTGTCGGATGACAATAACAACCAGCAGCAGTATGAAAAACTGGACTCGAACGCGGTCGATCCGTTGAGTTCAAGTTCAACCCCAACAAATACGACGGGGAGTGGTGACGACGTCCAGAACGAATCCGAGGGCCACAATGAACATGATCAGTCTTCTAGTCCATCGGCCGAACTAGAGCATGAACATGAAAACTCTCCTGAAAACAGTACCAATGGCGTTACGGAGGAAAACAAGGAGGGCGAAGCCAATTCTTCGGATCCCACCAACGGCAAAGAGGAAGATAGATCATCAAAAATCAAGGAAGACACAAATGGAGGTCAAAACCACAACCAAGAAGACGATCAAACCAACGTAGAGAATAATAACGAAGATGGGAGCAAGAAAGAAGAAGCTGATCCAGACCGACAGAAAGGCACAAACCACAATGAGGAGAAGAACAATGATTCGGTTGACTCTTCAATCCCTCGAGAAGAAAAAGATGCTAGGATGGATTTGGGAACTTTACCAGAGACTGGAACTGAAGAAGTCAACAGAGATTTGGCAGCTTCAGGGTGAATCTTTCGGGTTAGTTACTATTATGCGCCTGTCACATAATACGATGGATGCTGTGTTTTTTAAGGTTTTTTGTTTGGAATGCTCGTATTATTTTACATGTTGTGTATTATTTGTTCGAGTATATTTGATCGAAAAATCAACTGAGAAGAGCTAAACAAATGAAATAGAATTGAAATGTGAGGAGTTGGAGGACAAAACTAATGCTCATTCTCAATAATCCTAACTTTTATTTACAAAACAGTTGGAGCCGACATAGAATGTCTGTGGGACCATTAGATGATGTGGGGCCCCACGAGATCACACTTCCAGTGCTTGGCGATGGGTGAGTTTACGATCCACGTGGGAGCAGTTGATTTGATTATATTCAAGTGGGACCTCAAACGTTGGTTCTGAAGCCGGAAGGCCATTGGTCGGATTATCCGACAAATCAAGAGAGTACACCACATCTTCCATGGTCCATCCCCCACGTAATAAAGCCGAAGACATTACGTTAACGTTATCTGGACCGTTCGTCGGAAGTGGCGAAATGGTCGACTTTTCATCAGCGCCGTTCATCAGCATCATCTCCCGTACCTCCTCTTCCCTCCACCCTCCCTCCTTCAGCCTCCAAAACGCCTTTTCCATGCACCCGTCCACACCCGATAATCCCCCGTTCCACCACCCGCCCGTTACGTCACGCGCCGTCACCTTCCTTCCTCGCTCTGAAACGTCGCTCCAGAAGGCAATCCACCTCGCCTCCTTCGCCGCCCACGCCGGCGTATTGATCGCTGACATTCTCGTCAAGCACTCCGACAATCCATGATCACCCAGATGAAGAAACTCGGCCTTCTGGAAAAATCCCGATAAGTCGAAGCTCAAAACACGAACGTCTCCTCCGTTAACGTAGAACACAGGATTTCCCGCCATGTTCGGCGAGGAAGGAATGTAACAGTTTCTGTAAACAGGAACGAGGAGAGGAGCCTCGACGAACAATGGCTCCGCCATTTCCAACGCCGAGTTCCGATCACGAGGCTCGTCTCCCCAGGCATCACACCAAAAGCCTCCCCGAGAGATCTCCTTGAGGAGAAAAAGCGTGGGGAGTTTGAGAAGAATACGAAGCTGCTGAAACGAGGAGGAGCGCCAATTGGGAAAGCCATGGGCGACGGGAAGGCCTTCCTTGAGAAAAGAGCGAAGGTCAGGGGGGAAAGAGAATCCAAAGGCAGACTCAATGGAATGGAACTCGGAATCAGAAACTCCGGGGAGAACGGGAACGCCGAGGGACTTAAAATGGCCGATGAGAAATTTGGCGTAGGCGGCGAACGAGAAGCAGACGAATTTGGGCGGGCGAGAGGCGGCATCGAAGCCGTGATTATTCAAAGGTAGAGAGTGGGAAACAGCTCGGCCTGGTTCCGCCATTGGAGAAGGCAGAGCGAAGGAAATAGAAACGAAGAGAGAGAAAATGGGAGGAGGATTGTACGTAGGTTAGGAGGTGCGGATCGAGTGGAGATCATAACGGTCTAGCTTTGCCTAAATGACGTGGCCGTTTCCAGCTAAACCATATCCATATTTTTGGTAATTATTTGTTACTCAATTTATTTTGTTTAATTAATTACTTTAAATGTCAATATCATCAGAGATATTGACTAGGGATTCATATTTCTCTTTCGATTTTAATTTAATTTAATTTAATTTAATTTTATATTTAAAAAAATTTAAAATATTTTTATTATATTTAGATGGAGTTTTAAGTAACTGAGTGAGTTTATAACTAATTTTATAATTTATATCAAATTTTCTTAGAGTTTGGATCAAATTTTATTTGATTTTAGAATTTTTTTGACCCACGGTGCGACTATGGTTTCACTGTTTTTTAAAAATTAAAATCAAGATTATATTAAAACTGATAATTTTGATCTGATTTGCGATTCTAATATGCTTTTACGTACCTTTAATATTGACGTACACACACTATATTCACATTAGTTGTAATTATAAATTATTTATTAAATTATGATAAAATTCGTATTCTCGTTGGTCTTGGTCATTTTTCGGCTCTGTTGCAGCAAAGAAAAAGTCAAAAGCTCTAACTCATCTGGGCCCAGTCCTCTTAGTCAGCTAGAGTCTTTAAGCTAAGCAGCTTTCATGGTCGATCAAGACATGGGCTAAGAAACCAAGACTTTTGGGTTCACATGAAAAGTAAAGGCTTTGGCTTTGGCTTAGCCTCAATTTAGGGTTTGCAAAAACCGAACCGATGAGCAAATTCGATCAATTCAATTCAAGTCAATTTTGGTACTTTGAAAAAGAAAAGCAATTTAGGTCGGTTTTTTTTTTTTAATTCGGGTTTTGGGTGTTACAAGGCCACCTGAAAACCAAACTAATCATCCGATAATTAAATATCTAATAAAAAAAAGAAATCCAATTAAAATTGATTTTCCTAATTTATTATTTCAGTTTTTTAAATGATAAATAATGTTATTCGACGGTTACGAGTCATGTAACATGCAATGCATATGCCTCTTGCCACACAATCGTTTGTTAGTCATCGTTAAAACGTAGTAAAGATGCAAAAAAACGTACGAAAGAGTTGCTTTAAAAAAAATTAAAAGTATTTTCCAATAAAAGTGTCACCTTTTAATTTAATTAAAAAAATAAATTTATTTGTTGGAGGTTCTTAAAATATGAGGTGTGAAGCATGGAATGAAGTCCTCGCAATAATGAGAAAACAACATGTCCTTTGCCTCCCATATGGAGGAAGATCAAGAACAATGACCTATCTTCACCCACTTCTTCTTCAAGCAGCTTCTTTCGATTAATGAACCCAATCCTCTCTATCGAATTTATCTTGATTTATTGCAAAATAAGTGACCGATAATAAAAAAGTATCAGTTAATTTTCATGACCTCTAAACGGGATCAAATTCGAGACTGAACTATCCATCATAGTTTTAGTTCCATTTTCAATTCAGCTTTGTGCATCAGTCGAACATAGCGACTAAACTTTCATATAGCCCGCACGGGCATAACTCAGTTGGCTCAGAGATGGTAGAATTAGTACAAATAGTCTTGGTTCGACGTATGCGTTATCATAGTGTGAGAGTTGTTACTCTCAATGTTAGGGTAGCTCCTTGGGATATCAGGTTAAGGTCTCTCATCTCTGAGTCGCTGAGTCACCGTGATTAATCATCTCACATGCTGTTAGGCCGGGGTGTAGGGGCCCTGGGGGCAAGAGATTTCGACTAAGTTTTCATATAATGGTAAAATATAAAGATAAATGTCTTTATATTTATTTATTTAGCAATAATTGATGAAAAATACTAATGTCTAAATTCAAATCAAAGAAGTGATAGACAAGTACCCAAAAACAAATAGGAATTTTGAAATTTGAGAGTTTTTTTTTTTTTTTTTTTTAGATTTGATCCAAAAAGTTGTTTGGCATTTTCCCTTCAATTTTCTCGCTAACCCAACACAAATCTTGCTTGGCCCCTTTGAATTCCACATTTTTTGCCTTTGATTGGTCAATTATTGACCCATTATTGTTGCTTTATTACTTAAAAGAGTCGTTAATAACAAATTAAAATACGTAAAAGAATTCCTCACCGTGAACTTTTGTAGAAATATGGCCTTGGATGTTCGGTGTCGGTTCTTAATTCGAAGCAACAAAATATAATCTAAAACAAATCTTATCTATTTTAGCGATTAGAACAGATCTTATCTTTGTCGGTTCATATGAATGTAACACGAATTTTACCTGGTTTAGGTCGGTTAGGACTATGATTGAAAACTTTGCAATTGTATTTTACTTTATTAAATAATGATATTTTGAGTTTAATTATTTATAGCTTTGAAATTAATAATATTAAGTAATCAGAGTAACGCAGAATCTGAATCTGAATCAGAGTAATAATTTGATCATGAGTTTTGAAATGACACTTTCTTCTCCGAGAACAAAAAAAATGCAGCAATCAACCGATCGCCGGTCGGGGATCCTTGCAGCAATCATTCATAAGTAACATAAAGAAGCTAATTTGTACAGAAAAACTCCCAAATTGTTCTCCAATTCTAAAAACCAAATGAAAAGATACAGTTCTCGAATCAACGAACAGAGGAAAGAATACTTCAAATGCTGAGAAGATCGGTCGGAGGGGGAGAATTCGAAGAAGTGGGTAACGCAGGAGAAGATTCTGCCATTGTCGGCGGCTTGGGAAGCTCGGTTAAGATCTGAACGACCTCTCGCATGGTGGGTCGCTCAATCGCCTGTTCTTCAACGCAGAGCAAGGAGACGTAGAAGACGTGCATTATTTCGTGAAGAGGAACAGAAGAGAGTCTCTGGTCGATGATTTCAACGACTCTTTCCTTGTTTGAATCTGTCATTGTTCGAACCCACTGAACAATGTCGACGCCATCGCCGAATTCTCCGACTGGTTTCCTTCCACTAACGAGCTCTAGCAAAACCACTCCGAAGCTGTAAACGTCGCTCTTCTCGTCAACCTTGAGAGTATAAGCGTATTCTGCGATCAATCAAACAATCAATTTCGCCCCAGTTCTTGAAAAATGGATTCGATGAAGACGATGAGTGAATCATACCTGGGGCTATGTATCCATAAGATCCAGCAATGGCGGACATGCACTCGGAAGTACCCGAGTCCTGCAAGAACTTAGCGAGTCCAAAATCCGCGACGTGAGCTTCGAAACTGGAGTCTAACAAGATGTTGTTTGATTTGACATCTCGATGAACAATCAACGGCGAACAATCATGGTGAAGATAACAGAGACCTTTGGCGGATTCAATGGCGATTTTATATCTAGTATTCCACTGAAGATGTCCTCCTTTTTTCCCGTGAAGAACTTCCCCCAAGCTTCCATTGGGCATGAACTCGTACACCAGAAGATTCGTTTCGTTATTTGAACAGAAACCCAGTAATCTAACGATGTGACGGTGTCGAATCCTCCCCAGAGTTTGAATCTCAGCGTTGAATCCGTGATCGTGTGAAGAACCACGGCTCATCGCCGGAAGTCTTTTGATGGCGATGATACCCCCGTTTGGCATAGACCCTTTGTAAACTATCCCAGCCCCTCCTTTTCCGATGATGTTATCTTCTTTCAGGGAATCTAAAACATCGTCCGCTGTAAAATCTAATCGTTGAAAGGCTGTTAGTTTCCATGCTCTACCTGCACTCCCTCGTTTCAATGATCGAGCTTTTATTATCGCTGCAATGGCGAACGCGATGGAGCAGGCGAGCAATCCAATGACTAGGAGGAGTTTCAGAGAAGCTGAGAGATGGGGTTTCGTACGAGATTGTTCCATGGAACTCGCGACTCCATTTTTGCAAGGTCCTAAGTAAGGGCCGCAGAGATTTGGATTACCGAGAAAGGACGTGGCGTTGAAGTAGCTGAATTGGCCGGAGCCGGGGATTAAACCGGATAGATTGTTGTACGAAAAATCTGCCGAAGTTAAGCTCTGCATTAAGGCTAAAGAAGAAGGAACATTTCCAACTAAATGGTTTCTAGATAAATTCAGATAATTCAGTATCTTCATGGAGGTAATCTCGTTCGGAATCTCGCCGGAGAGCTCGTTTCTACTGAGATCAACGAACGTAAGGAGCTTGCATTTGCTTATTTCTGGTGTAATCGGACCGGAGAACTGGTTGTGGCTGAAGTCGATCTTTGATAGCTGTTGTAACTTTCCGATCTCAGATGGTATTGGACCGGAGAAATTGTTTCCGTCGAGGAGAAGTTTTTGCACGCCGGAGAAGTTTCCAATAGTGGGTGGCAGTGACCCAGAAAATTTATTGTTCGACAGACTAACCTGACCCACATTCGCCGATAACGAGACCGTCACCGGAAAGTCTCCGGCGAGATAGTTGTTCTGCAATTCGACCTGAGTAAGCATCGGCAGATCAAAGAGACCATTCGGGATCGATCCATTGAGAAAATTTCCCCCCATTCGAATTCGACTGAGCGACTCGCATTTCCCAAGAGACTCCGGAATCGGGCCGAACAAGAAGTTTCCCAGAGTAATCAGAGTTTGAAGGCGGTTGCCGGTGCACATTCCCGGCGGTAGAGTTCCGGTGAGCTTGTTCGAAGAAAGATCGAGAAGCTGAAGCTTCCCATTCTTTCCGAGACCCCGAGGAATCCAACCGGTGAGGTTATTTTCCCAAAACTGCAACACTTCCAACTCCGGCAAGTCCCCGATGAAGTCCGGAATCGCTCCGTGAAGCTGGTTTCTAAACAAATTTAACAGCGTCAAGTTTTTAAGATCAGAGAAAGACGCCGGAATCTCACCGGTGAGGATATTGTTAGACAAATCCATAGATTTCAAGCTCTTCAACATCCCGAGTTCAGATGTCAAAGACCCGGAGAGTGCATTCACTTGAAGAAACAGAGTATCGAGATTCTGAAGTTTTCCTAGTTCTGGCGGTATTTCACCGGTTAACCCACAGTTGGCAGCGTCGAACCTTACCAACGACGACAAGTTTCCGATCTCTGGCGGTATACTACCTTCATAGTTGTTGTAATACCCAATATAAAGTTCTCGAAGCTTTGCCAAATTTCCGATCTGCGGCGGAATGGGCCCTTCAAGCTCGTTACCGGAGACAGCCAAATACTCCAAGAACTCCCACTGACCGTACTCCGCCGGAATCCGACCGAGAAAAAAGTTCCCACCCAGATGCAAATGTCTGAGGTTCGGCAGCTCCGTCACCACAATAGGCAAATCTCCGGTCATGTTGTTATTATACAAATCCAAAACCTGCAAGCTTTTCAGTTCCCCCAGTTCAGAAGGGAATGCACCATTGAAATAGTTATTCGAAAGGTTAAGATATCGGAGCGCAGCAAGAGCAGACAACTCCGGCGGAACAGGGCCGGAGAACTGATTAACAGCGAGCGAAAGATTAGAAAGAAATCCAAGGAAAGCAACATCGGGAGAAAGCACGCCAGAGAGATTAGCGGCGGAGAGGTCAAGACCGACGACATGACGGCGATTATCGCAGGACACACCAGCCCAGGTACAATGGCTTGTAGAGAGCTTCCAAGAGGAGAGGAAAGAGCTGGGGTCGTCGGAAATGGAGCTTTTTACAGAGAGAAGAGCACGGTATTCGGATATCCGAGCTTCGAGAGAGGGGAGAATGTGGAGGTGAAGGAGGAGGAGAAGAAGAAGAAGCTTCATTTTTGGAGGCTAAGCGGAAGAAGTGAGCCAGAGGAAGACGAAGAAGACGACCACTTTATCTTCGTGCTCTTCATACTAATCGAATGAATCGTCTGAATCTATAAAGTTTATCAATCTAACCCCTCAAATATTAAGTATTTGCATTTGATGAAACAAACTTCTTTTATTAACGATACACCCCTGAAATACAAACCATTTTAATTTTAATTGAATCCTTAACAAAATAGCAACAAATAGAATGAGATATTCGCTAAATTATGTTTATTTTAAGGGTTTGTAAGAAAACAAAATAAAAAACAGTTGTTGTAAATACTACATTCTTCAGGGCTATATCAATAATTAACGTAAATATTAAAAAGTAAAAGACTTAAAGCAAAGTTAACAATGAGTAATTATGAAAGTAAGTAATGATTAAGGTGGTCAAAGTTGACTGACATTTGAGAGCCACGAAGCGGGGCTGCGGGGGTGCTTCCTGAGACTCAACCAAGGTTCCAATCTACCCTCCTAAAGCACCAATATTACGATTACACCACTGAGCCACTTTCCGAGTTTGACCTTCGCTAGAGCCCAAAATTACAAATATATACACACGTGCCACGTAGGATCCACACAGAGACAAGAGATAGGTCACGAATTAGGCAGAGAAAAGCTGGGGGAGTCAGAGAGAGACTGGTCTGGTTCGAATTGTGTATTGCAAAAGCATCAACCAGTCCTAATGTCTGTAATTTGAGACTTTAGTGGTGGTATTTTGGTCATTCCGGGTTGTGAAATTTGGAAATCTAGCCTCCCAGAAAAGACGGTTGCATGAGAAGGCTATTCAATGTCTAGAATTTCGCAACCATTTGTCCACTTCCGCAGTTGGAGTCCACTTCCAACTCACACTTTTTTATAAATTAATATACATTTAACCATTAATTATTTATTTATTAATTTCGAGCACTACAATATAAATAATAAAATTGCAATAAAATGGGTATTTTTTTTCTAAATATTTAAGTATATTTTTATCAATTTAGTTATTACATAATATTTAACCTAAATTACATTCTAAGTAACTACACCACATTACCCTAAATTTTAATTGGAAATTAAACTGTCGAATTAATAAATTAATTAAAAATATACATATTATATATTATTGGTTGTTTTCTTGAAGCCGGGACTAGACGGGCATCTGCCTAGACGGAGTATAGCCCGTTGGCTAAGATGAAGACTGTGACATTAAAACAATACACAAACCCCCAATGGGCCAGGTATTGCAAGCCCAGTCCGTACGGGAGTTGTTATGCAACTGCAACATAGATCGAGAGATATTCTCTCGGATTTCGCCATGTTGATTTATATGTAACTTAATATCGAGGTTAGATCGGGTGTGGACCGGGCAACAACCACGAAGAAGCTTAGCACTTACCTATGACATTTTTATTGGTCTTGAAATCTCAATCGGTCAAAAAATAAGGAAAAGAGACAAAAACAACCTTTTTAAATTATTTAATTATTGTTCATCCGCTGTCTTTTCATATCTATTCATCTTTTTTACTCCACTTGATGACGAAACATGGTTAGAATATATTCACGTGAAACATATTGAATTTAATTCCATAATTAATTTATTATATAATACAAGACAATAACCAAATGGTCTTTCGAATATTTAAAACATTTTTCACAATTTATTTCAACCTAAGATACTTCTATTCTTAAATATTTTCGATAACTAAACAAAAATATTTTTCCTCGATTAATATTATTTCTAATTTATCAAAAGTTACAAAAACACTTAAGTAATTTGAAATAAAATCATTTAAAATCAAAATTAAAAAATCATTTAAAATAAAATCAAAATTATTGTCTAAACTAAAAAAATATTGATTTCACATTAGTAAGATAATGAAAATTTGAAATAAAATCATTTAAAATCAAAATTAAAAAAAATTATTGTCTACACTGAATAAATCGTGACCGCGAGAACGAACCAACGACCTCGCAAAGGTTAACATGTATTTTTGAAAGTGTAATGATTCAGACCACCATCTAGAAAATGAAGGTATATTAGATGTTTTCCTCCTTGATTGTCTGCATAAGGAGACCTTTTTTGTCTAATATTTAAACAATTTGAACTTTTGACAAATTTCATTAAATATATATATATGAAACTACAGAGAAATATGAAATATATATGCATATGAAAATGATAATTGCCATTAGAAATAATATTAAATCACTAATAATAATCATGAAATTGAACAATCAATTAAAGGTGTTATTCTAAGCAAAAATTAACTTAGATAACTAAAATATGAGATCATGGTGAAATCAAATTGGATTGTATCGGAGATACGCATCGAAATATTTAAACTTTTGGCACCAAATTTAGATAGCAAGCTTCTTATGAATGTAGTCATTGTTTTTTAGGGTAATGATACTAATTTTTTTGTCATGCTCTAACCCGCAATAAAACGAAGAACGACTCTGTCCAAAACAGGACATACTGTTTAATAATTTTTTACTTAAATCTAAATTTAATTAATTACAATGTAAGACTTTAATATAGAATTCATGAACCAAGCTCGATTTACAAGATCAAACAAGGTAATCCAAATTACCTTGAATCCTTAAAATTACTTTTGAAATATTTTGATGAAATTGTGAACCAGAGCATGCATAATTTATAAAATTATGAAATGAGTAGTGTCTACTTAAATTTTGAATCCTTAAACTTGATCAGGGTATTGCCAATTTTATTTTATTATGATAATGTATACTTGTGATGATTTATGTGATGTTTCTCAATTTACTATTTTATTGTATTTGTTGATTAATATAAAGTTATACATCAACTTGAGTAAGTCGACTCACACAAAACACCACATTTTTTTATAGAATTGTGCACGACAATATTTTCAGTTTCCTCATCAAATATTAGAATCGAGAATTTTTTTAATATTATTTTAGATTTAGAAAATTAATTTGGATTAACTTGTTGGATCGTGTAAATCAAGTATGACTCGTGAATTTTATATCAAAGTCTTCTGCTGTAACTAATTCAATTTAGATTTAAGTAAAAAAGATCGAACGATTCATTCCGTTTTAGGCCGAGTCGTTATTCATTCTATTGCAGATCTCCTTTAGGGCGTGACAAAACCTCCTTATTTAGAATGCCAGGCTAAGACCTGGCTTGTTTCAGGGAACCAAGCTGACTCGGTTCGACTAGGTTATTAATTGCAAATAAGCAACACAAATATGCCGGACCTTAAATAAATTCGTGCAAGCTTTAACCTAAGAGCATAAATAATGCATACATGACAAGGGTCATTTTCATTCGGTTTGAAAATAAGATGAGTAAGTGACAAAAAGTCTATGGGGATCGAGGAGATCACATAATCTATGGTGGGACTTCATAGCTATTTCTTGTCTTCCATTTCCCACCATCACAATCAAACAAATGACAACCCACTCTAAATTGCTCCCAACCTTGCCCTAATTTAATCAATTTTCTAGGTCTTCACACCCACCTCATTTATTCCAAATTTTGATGATTAGGTCACACGTGTATCAACTTCACAATTTTCTCTCGAGAGTAACGTTGTATTTTTTTTAACGTAATAATAATGTTAGAGTCACTTTGTTATTTATTTATTTTTTGTACGTATTTTAGTGTCGAATTATGATTAATTACATTTAATATATTAACTGGTGATTAATTATTTATTAAATTTATGGTATTAATATTTAATAAAAAATTAAGACAATAAGATAACTTTGGAATTATTATTTATTATTTACTATAAATAATAAGCGAATAAACGATAATACATCCAAATAAAGTATTGTCACGAAATCAATCCCTTAAATGCTGCCAACATAATCCTTCGCGTCATGAAAGAAACCCTAGAAATAATGTATAGTGGAATTGAATATTCGATCAAATCAGAGTTCAGAGATTTCCAACATAAAGAAACTATGATTATTTATGGAGTTACAGATAGAATGAACAGAACCAACAACCCTAATCACAAAAAAAAAAAAAACGCCTGCACTTCCATGGAAAAAGACAAGATTGTTTTGCAGAGGGTGGAGAAGAGAAAGACAACCCTAAAATGTCAAACCTCTTAAAAACTACCCTCTGAAAAAATCCTACGGTTTCGAACTTCAACATGCGAGTAACAACGTGGATAGATCTGTCGTCTTAGCCACGAAAAAAGTTCTGAGAAGAAACCCGGGTTTTGAAATCCGCCATTAACGTCAACCATGGTCGGAGGAGAGATTTACATGTCCTTTTTATTTTTATTTTTCAGTCTGTCAAAAGGGCTGCAAGAAAACGACGATAAAAAGTAAATAAAACGCTAGAAATCAAAGGTTTCCTCCTACGTTTGATCTTCGAACTTCGTGAAACGAATCAAGCTCAGATTGTGTCGGAAATGAAGTTAACAACAGCTTTTCTCAGCGTCTTCGCCATTTCCTTAACTGTCATATGAAATTCTTCTTCCATCTGTAAAAGCAAAATGGTTAAGAATCAGAAACCTAATTCCGATGAAAATTCAAGCCAATAAGAGAGATGATCCGTCGTATATTACCTTAGCAATGATCGTTATATCAAGAGTGGAGTCTCCGAATTTCAGTGCACTGCTATGAACAATTGATAAATGAAGCTTCTCTAATTCGTTAAGTATTTTCGTTAACAGACCTTCTTGTTTTACGCATTGAATACGAACGAGAACGTCCTTGCCGGAGACTCTTGCTTCGATCTCCGGCAAGTGTTGGTCGGAAAAGCCATTGGAATTCTCATCGGAAGAAGAACCGTCGTCGGCGGAAAGATGAGCTTTCTTCATCAAAACCACAGACTCCGTTGTTTTTTTCGTTGCTTGTTCTTCAAGCTCCCTCAAACGTTCTTGCAATTGCTTCACATGTTTAATGGCGTCTCCAAGAACAGAAGCCTTGTCCATCTGTCAATTTCACCGATTGCGTCAGATCTGTGATTTAGCTTCATTGTAAAACAAAGCTGAAGAACAAGAAGCCCGGTTTTCTTAAAATTTATGGTATAAAAGATCAAAAAGTGAGGAGTAAAAACCTTTTTCAGGCCGGGAATAAGAGCAGAGAGAGCGATGAACCTCTGGCTGAGTTTCTCCCTCCTCTTTCTCTCAGCTAAAACATGATCTTGGGCAAGCAAAGGTCTTCTGCTTATTGCCCCAAAGGGATTCTTGGTTCCTTCATTTTTCATCATGCTTGGAAGATTCTCACTACATCCATGGCCGACAACAGACGAATTCATGTTCATCTCAATCTTCGGCTTTAAAGTAGAGTGTAAACCAGAAGATTTCTGGGAAGAATTTGAATTCCCAAAGGAGACGATCTGAGACGAAGAGGACGAAGAGGCAGGCTTTGATGGTTTCCAGCTGTTGCATTTGAGCTGCTTTGCTGGCCTTTCGGATTCCGCCATTAATGGCTGAAAAGTTTCTGCTGAGCAGCCATTGAAGCTTGTAGTGCTTCTTGGGTAGCTTTCTGTAGACACTGACTGAAAGCTCAACTCGTCCAGAGTGTAGTCCAAAGAATATTCAGGAAAAAACGAAGAATCTTCCTCCATTTGAGCCTAACCATGATTAAATCAAAAATCATCAACAAAATCTCTATAATAATAATTCTCAAACTACCAGAAATTTCAAATCTCTCACCATATCTGAAAACCAGTTCGCAGACGCTATTTCCATTCTTTATAAAACAAACAAAACCTGAAAAAAAAAACCACCAAAAATAAAGCTGTAATCTCAGATTCCAAGAACATAAGTAAACAATTTGCTTCGTCTTAAATCATATCCAGAACTCCGCCATTAAGGGAAGAACAAGCAAGATCGAAGACCCAAAATCTATAAAGTCAAGCTAGGGTAGAACTTTTGGACAAGAAGAAAGAGCTGCATCTTAAAGCAGACCGCCATTAGAGAAGCATCGAGAAAGAAAGAAGAAGAGGAAGAAGAAGAAGAAGAAAGAGACAGATTTCTCACCGGCTATCTGAGAAGGACGGAATATCTTTCTTTTACCGATTGGCCACCGGCGGACTGAAAATTTTCTTGGTTTTATAAGCGATCTACCGCGTCAGCGCACACGCGCTTTGATGCATCCTAAATTTTTCGAAACATAAAAGCTGTAATTGGCACGTGTGAATAGTTGTTGTATTATTGGCTTTGTTTAGTCAAACTTTGACTTTCTAACTATTTTAGCCAATAGTTTAGTGCCATGTTGTCCTTTCTAAGGAGCTCATTAATTAAGTGCTCTCATCACTTTGCAAATCATCAACCCTTCATTAATGGAGCTGTCTTGGAGCTCTAATGTTGGGGAGGAATGCATAGTGACACCGACACTCGTACATGCAATCAAATTAGGGCCAAAGGTTGTGATGTCATCCAAACTCTAACTTTGAGAATGTTTTGGACTTCAATTGCTATAAGTTTTACTATGAAAACCGATGAGGGTCACGGTGCATGCCCCAACATCCATCGTGCAGTTAGCATTCTAAGCGCTTACGATATTCAGTTACGACTTGGCATACTTGGCTTTAGTCACGAGACAATTGTTGTCACATGAGCAATAATTCTTCTATCCCGAACAATTGTTTTACTACAAATTAAATATGTGACCTTGACTCTAATATAATTTGAGAAACTGAGACATTAATCCATCCAAAACCAATTTGTGAGAGTAAGAGTGCATCTCCTGGCCTTATCAACGCTCCAAGCTCAACGACATTCGAATGTTGCTTAACCCATTTGGACGTGTCACGAGACTATTGTTGTTATTTGACCATCAGACTGTTCTGGTGTATATTGAACTCAAATGTACGAATGTAGATAACTTTATAGTCGATATAGATTTTATGCACCTATATCCAGTAATGTATGCTTCTACTAATTAAGATTCTACTAATATATTGAAAAGGGTAATGTAACGAGTTGTCTATGCACACAACCTTGATGAGTGAGTCCATATTAAGCTTGAGCTATTTCAAATACATGATTAAGGTGCCGAGAACACATAGAGTTATGTATTTGAATTCAACTCTATGTGTTCTCATGGTACTTAATATTTTTTTCTAAGAAAAAGTACAATAATAAAAATAACTTATAATATTATTTATATATATTCAGTCATCAGACTCTGTTAGCTAGCTTGTGACTCTTAACTAGCTTAGGTTGACATGTTTTCAGAAAAAATCATCAGCCTCGACTAATTAAGCTCGGTAGTCTCGATGAACCCAATTTAATTTTTCGATACTTGGCCGATACTTATTTGTCGCTTTTATAGCTACCTAGATCCTTGTTATTAGCATCATCTCTCACGTAAAGCATACATAGGCACATGAAACTTCCCTATTTTTTTTATATTTTATTAATTAAATAATGCTATTATATTTTTACACCAAGTAGATCAATTAATTAATTAAGAAATGTCTACAACAATTAAATTAGAAATTAAAAATTGCTGTAAAATAAATTATTTTTTCCATTTCCGGAAAATATGGTTACAAAAATTAAATTATATGCACAATTTTAAAATTGAGAAACGTCTTTTTATATGTTTTATAATTATGTTCTATGATATAATAAAATAAGTCAATATTAATTGCAAACCGACACGATGCTGAGTAGATGATAACTTTTTATATTTTTATTAATAATTAAAATCAATTTTATGGATGAATTTTGTTGTGCTAAAAAGGGTAATAAAACGTGGAACATAGCTCATTTGTAAGCTTGTGATTGGAGTCAAAGATTATAATTGTGGTCAAAGATTATGTTTTATTATTTATAAATGTTTTTATTGGTTCAAAAACAGTATTTTAGTTAGCATCAAATTGTATTAATTCTTTTTTAATTAGAAAACATTTATTGAAAATGAAACAAATTATAGATATACACACGCATAGTAAATTCAACACTTGCAATACTAATACGTCTTATTTCGCACATTTAAACGTCAATTATACGTCTTATTTCATTCTTTATGTAAATCCAAATATTTATGAAATTTCTCATTTGTTCGTGTATGGACAGTTCGACGAAAAATCAAAATTCTAACAACATCGATCTCGAATATCAACCATGGAAGATAATATAAAATAAATTAATAAAACTATGTGACACGAAGAGCAAATTAAAACATATAATATCGAATATCAAAGCATATAATATAATCAAGAAATTAAAAAGAAGTAGGATTGTTCTTTTGAATGGAGGTTTGCAAGATCCATTCATTCTTGTACACACAGTCACGACCATGTGTGAAAATTCAGTCACTGTTCATATGGAGGCTGTCACAACTCACACGTAGTACGTACTATTATTAATCATTCAAGTCAACTTTAATAAATTGGGCCCAATTTTATTGGAGAAAGAATTTGATAGAGATATAATAATATAATAAATTAATAAAACTATTATCTTTTTAAATATTTAAATCAATTGATGCAGCTAGTTACAAATGTTTCTCTGTCTGAATAGTATTTTAATCATCTTATTAGTATTTTACGATAAGCTTTTAGGAGTGGGTAGCAGTTGGTTCGGTCGAGTGTCAAATTTTTAGAACCGAACCCAATTACAAACTTTTAGAACCGAACCGAACCGAGCCCAGACAAAAAATTATACGTACCTTTTATTCTATTTGAGTTGAATTTTGACCAAATTTAAAAATAATTTTGGTTTCGATTTTACTCTTGGATTTGATTTGATTTTCACAAGTTTTAAACAGTGAATTATAGGTTTAAATTATGATTTTTTTAGTCTATTTAATTTTTTTATGGGGGTTGATGTAATTACTAATGTGTGTTAAGTATTTGTAATTTATTATAATTACACTGAGTATAAGTGAAATTATTATAGGGTTAAAGGTCAAAATTGACCTCAAGTTTTGAAGTAAAAGGAAAAATGACTCCAAGTTCTAAAAAAAGTCAAATTCACCAACATATGATGTTGGATGCTACTCTCCGCTGATATTTTTAATTTTTAATTATAAAAATATTTTTATTAATCAAATATTATGGGAATAATTTAATATTTTTATCACATATGGTTAAATAATTAAAAATATTATTTTGCTTTAAAATTGTGAAATAAGTTTAGAAAAACGTTCAAATCAAAAACAATTACAATTCGTGATTATAAAAAACATTATGAGATTTTGTGTTAAAACTTTAGAGAGACATAACTTTGGGCAACATGTGTTATCGGATCGGATTGAGGCAAATTCAATCCGATCCGATAATAATCGGATCAACAATTTTGATCCGATCATATTCGAATGCATGTGTCATCCGAATCCGAATCCGATCCGAATCCGATTAAAGAAATAAGATCAGATCGGATTTTTAAAGAAATTTTATGAAATTGTAAAAATCTGTAATTCGCGACGCAATTCGATGATGGTACCGACAGCCGGCCGGCTACTTCGTCGATTCCTCCTTTGTTCTTCGTCGTTTTTAACGAATCCACTCATTTACAATTACAATAACAAAAATAATTTACAAATCCAAAATCAAATCTCATACTTATTTATATCTTCGTTTCTGTTCTTTGCAGCCGTCGTCGGAGACTCGAAGTCTAGGTGCAGAGGGTCGGCGAGGCGGCTCGGCTTCTTCGTCGGAGTAGCGGAGTCGAGAAATTGGGACGAGTGATTTTCAGATTCCAAAATCGGAGTCGGAGATGCTGAATGATTTAGGGTTTCGACTTTCTACTTTCGGCCGATTTGAATTAAGCAATCTGACTTTTGGATTGAATCGGATTGACTATCGGATTTGGCTAATCGGATTGGCTATCGGATTTGGCTTCGAATCCGATAGTCAATCCGATCCAATAACGATCCGAAAATCGAATCAAATGAAAAACTCTTCTACCGAATACCTAGTTCGATCCGACCGAATCTGATCGAATTGGATCGGACCGGATCCCTCTGCCCCACAGACTGTCGCATATAGAATAAAGCCAAAATACTTCATGTCATTTTCTTCTAGAACACAACATCAATCATTCCTTGTTTTGAAACAATTATATGTTTCAAAATATTATTTGTAAAGAAGAAAGTCCATCATATATACAAAAACTGCCACGTTATAATAATATCGAAATTATTTAATTTTTGAAGTAGTGCATGACATAACTAATTATATAAATAATGGTAAAAATCAATGACCACTCTATAATCAAGGATATTTTTAATTAATATTTTTAAAATTTTAATTATATCAACTGACATATTGATTGTGATGATCTAAAGCGAATGTGTCTATAGTCAAAGGTGTATGTTGATAAGAGTCTAAAGTCGAATGTGTCAATTAAAATAAACACATACTCTAATCGTATGTGTGAAATGATAACATTAGAAATTTAACGAGTCAGATGAGAAATTATCGTACTTTAATGTATCGATTGATACAATTAAAAATTTATGATATTACTGAAAAAATAAATATAACTGCAGAGTATTTATTAATAATTATCTTATAAATAAAGTATCATATTTTTTTCCAAATGATATTTTATATGTTTATAAAAATTAACACACCGTATATTTTGGAAATTAATTTAAAAAATCTGGATTTAATAAATAATAATTAAAATTGATGTTCTTGCTAGAGAAAAATCATGACGTCTCACACTAAAGAATGTAAGTTGGCACATCAAATCAAATCATCAAACAATGACAAATCTTGAGACTGGGATTTGCTTTTAAAAAGTATTTTTTGAGGAAATTATTTATAAAATATTGAAAAAATTAATTTTCATAAAAAAAAATCCATGTTCATCGCCACAAAAAGTCGCAAAGCAATAGAGCGTTTAATTATTATATAAAACAAAAAATATAAATATATTATTAGTTGATAATATTTAATCATTGACAAATACATATCATTTATTTTTGGTAATGGTTTAAAAACAGACAAGATTTTTCTTCGTATTTAATTTACTCAAAATTTGGGATAATCCATTCCGCTAGATAAAATGATAAATGCTAATGTATATAGGTAGTGTCTTAGCTTATATAACATATATAATATGAGATAGAAATGCATTTCCTTGATCGAGTTTAAATACGAGTAACTAAGGCTTCGACCAATCGAAGTATTGAGTCAATAAAGAAAGTGCATCGATACTCAAATTGATCAAACGACTGTAATCCCTACTCTCGAAATGACGACTTGAACGTGCATGAATAAACCAAATCACTTAAACTAAAACAGATAAACTGCAATCGAGTATATTTTTCCAACACTACCACCGAAAAAAACTTCATCCCAAAGACAATGCCGAGCTGAGGAGCGAAAGAAACTGGCAGAGGAAACCGTTCGCATTTGAACTAATCATATAAAATTAGGAATATCGGCGTTCAAAAGCACAAATCCAAAATAATTAAAAAAAATATTGGCGACTCCAAATTACAGGGACTAGTAAGCTAATAAAGTCACAAAAACTATCTGAGATAAAGCTCTATGCAAATTAATACTTTCTCAGCATTGAAGATGGATATGGTAAAGAGAAGAAAACTAATCTTTCTCCTGAGTCCAGATTTTTACAGTATTATCATTGCCAAGCGCGCCCGATGCAATCATGTTCTTGGTGGGATGACAAGAAACCGATATTACAGTGTCCGAATGACCCTCTAATTTCTGAAGTATCTGCCGAGATTGCAGTTCCCAAATATAAACACTATTGTCTTCTGATCCCCCAACAATATACTTCCCATTTGTTACTGAAAAAGTAGAAGAAATACAGAACTTCGAATTAACGTGGCCCGTGTAAGTCTTCAGGAATTTCCCAGCCGAAAAGTTCCAAAGTCTCTGCATTCAATAATTAGGGCAACGATGAGACATTAGCAATAAACACATATCATCGGTATAGGGTATTAGCTTCTCCAATCACTCTATACTATCAAATGAACATTACAGTCTACAGTTCTCATCTAATGGTGCACAACAGAGATATAAAACTACAAGATGTAGCTAAGCATTATATTGACATCAAATGATAAGTCAAGCAAAAACACAAGAAATTCCATGAAAAAAAATCCAAAATTGAGAAAACCAAGACCAATTGGCGAAAAATCTAAGTATCCGAGTCATGGAGATTATTTGAAAGATATATAGGATTTCCAAAACTGAAAAAGATAAAATGTTCCAACATAAACAGCTCAAAGGAGATGAAAACCAAAAATTTAAGGCAGCTGCAACTACCAAAGATATATATCATATTTCTGCTAAGTTGATCAAACATAGCAAATAAGAAACATAAAAAAGTTAGGGTCAGTTTTAGTATGGATTGTGTGATAATATATCTCCCAAACGAAAGGCCAATGAATAGTGGAAAGTATAACAACAATTATGAAAGGAACAGATGCATTATTCAGGAAAAAAGGAGAATTACATGCAGAAGTTATACATCTTGGGCAATTTACAACAATAAATCATGCAGCCCAGAAAAGATACGACAGAAGCATTCAGCTGAGTCAACCTTACATCATCCAAATACGAATTTCTCTCTAACTGTAAGTAAGAGGAACCCTTTATTTTTTTTCAATATCTATGTTCTTCTTATTGTTTCCTTTTCACGAAGTTCCAGAAAGTAATCCAACATCCAAAGTAACTATTTGAAATGACTATATCCGTCTATCTATCAGAAACATCAGCATTGCGTAATAATTACTACAAATGTTCTACATGTGGAAGAAACAACTATTAGTTAAACTAAAGCAACGATTTTGGACTGAAATTACATACCAGAGTATTATCCAAAGTACCAACAAGAATAAATTTCCCATTAGGAGAAAACTTGACGAATGAAACAGGTGGATTTTCATCGTCAATCAGGGTCTTCATACAGTGTCCCGTAGAGGCATCCCAAATCCTACACAAACCATCGTAACTGCTGGAAACTATCAACGAACCATCACGATTAAAATCAACACCAGTAACCGGATCAGAATGGGCCGGCAAAACCTTGAGGCACTTTCCGGTCTTAACATCCCAAATCCGAACGGTCTCATCAAAAGAGCCAGAAACAATCATATTAGACTGAGGATTGAAGTTAGCACAAAAAGCATAGTTGGTATGACCATTCAACGTCTTGATTAGTGACCCAGTGGGAACATCCCAAATACGGAGAGTCTTATCGTCGGAGGCAGTGACGAGCAAGCGAGAATCAGAGGAGAAAGCAAGGTCGGAGATACCTTGATCGTGGCCATGGTACTCTTGGAGAGGAGTGAGGGTAGTGTCGGAGCAGGCGTAGGTGCGGACGGTCTTGTCGGCAGAGGAAGAGGCGAGAAGACGGCCGTCGGAGGAGAATTTGACGGAGGAAATCGCTTGTTTGTGGGCGGTTAGGGTTTGGGAGAGGGAGTAGGGGGTGAAGGATTCTGATGGGTCCGAAGACATAGCTTTGAGCAGTGAAGACGATTGAAGAACAGCTAGGAGAAAACACAGAGGGTTCAGGAGAAGAATCTAGGGCTTTGCACCATCGCCATTACCACAGGCTCAGAATTTCATCTGCGAGTAAGGGACCTGGCTTTTATTCTTGGCGGGGATGCTATTACGATAAAATAATTATTTTTTAGGGTTATATAAGAAAAATCTCAAATTTAGAAGAAATATTGATATTCGTACAAACGAGTGTATAATATATATTTTTTAATTTTTATATTAATAAATTATATTATAAAATTTCAAATGTGTTAAAAATTTCAAATCATTTTGACTAACATTTCATCTGTTATTCTTCTTATCTTCCATTTCATTTCGACTATGTCAAAGTGAATTATATCTTGAAAAAGATCAAGGTGCTTGAATCAATTGAATTCCGGTTTCTTCCGTCCTTAATCTTCGATCTATGTCCAAGAATTAGATTTTAACTGTGTTGATGCCTGAACCTAGAACCTCCATTTTTAATTGATAAACAAGGCATTTTCCTTCTCATCTTTGGATGTATGTGCAGATCCCTGCACTTTCCTCGTTGAAGCAACTTTACGAGCCCGGGATTGGATCCCAAAACACAGCACTTGTTCGAAACACAATTTGCTAGCAGCTGCTAAGACACAGCTAGATCTTGGAAATTTAAGCCTAAGTTGTTCTTAACCAGCTGTCGGAGCTCAGAACTGCATGTGGTAAACTTATTCTACGTCATGGATTTAAATCTTCGTGATACTTTTTGTTGGGAAATGCTATTCTTGTCGGGTATAGTTATCTATTGTTATTTTTTTAGTTTTTCTAGTTATTTTCTTAATTATTATTTTAGTTAAGTTAGAGGGTTACTTTCGTCTTTTTATGTTCAATTAAGTCAATGATTAAGTCAATTAAGTTTATTTTAAGGATGTTAACCCTAAGTAATTAGGATAAGTAAAAATCAATGCTTTATTTTCTTTAGTTAATTTTCTCTCTTTCTATTTCTCTCAATTGCATTCTTAATGAAAGAAAAATTGGTGGTTATTCGTTCTAGAGATATCCATGACGAGGATCTTAACAATTTAGTGTGGCAGTCAAACTCATTTTCCTTATTGCATCGCATGTTTCTTTTAATGGAATCCCTAGAAAAACGGGTGCAGGTGAATCACGAAGCTCAGATGCAATAATTTCAAATTTTGAAATCAGAGACAGGCCACCCGCACCGCCAGTCGCGCGAGCAGCGCCCATCACCGACAACTGCCTGCGCCCCGTAGCCAAAATCTACCGGAATCACGCCAGCACTATCCAAGCGCGCAGACTCGAGTTCGGCGCAATCTGCAGCCTCATCTGCACCACACATCGCCCTATCAGAGTAGACGACCACCACACTGTACGGCCCATCGTTGCGCGCATTCTCCTTGCCGCACAGTGTCGTTACCGGCCTTTGCACCGCCTCCAGCGCCGCCATACGCATCTGCCCAATTGTCAACGTCGCTTTTTGCAGTCCTCGTGCCTTCGATCAGCCAAACTCCATTAGCGTTGTTTTTTGCGGAGGGGAGTGATGTTACAAACCCAAGTCTTCAGGATACATTTGTCTAGAAACATTATTCTCGTCTGGTCTAGTCATCTATTGTTGTTTTTTTTTCTAGTTATTTCCTTAATTGTTATTTTAGTTAAGTTAGAAGGTCAATTTAGTCTTTTTATATTCAATTAGGTTAAATATTAGGTTAATGAAGTCTATTTAAAGGATGATAACTCTAAGTATGAAGATTCTTTTCTTTATTTAGTTAATTTTTTCTTTTTCTATTTTCTCTCAATTACATCCCAAGTGAAAGAAAAGTGAGTGGTTATTCGTTTCAGAAATAAACCTCGTGACGAAAATCCTAACATTCTACGCGTTGTTTTCCAAGCCCATTTTGGTGCGGCCAAAAATTTTTAGGGAATCAATATTTATGTCGGGAAATAACACTAAAATTTAACACAAAGTTGTTTTAGTTCTGATAAGCATATATTCTCTTGACCGGAGTGCTTGTGGACTTGTTACTTCCGACCCTACGATCATATCCTCTTGATCGAGAGATGAAAATTAGAACTATCGATCCAAAATTAAAACAAGTTGAGCGATAAGATAAAGAGTTAAGATGATAAGCCAAAAGAGCTATCGCGGGTTATTGAAATCAACCTCGCTAAGTCCACCAAGCTTGATTCAGCCGCTCAATCCATTTGCTGGGTCTTGCCGAGCAGCCGAGGTGAGTATCGAGCAAGCGGACCCGATGATTGGATATATTTATGATATTTTAAAGGAAAAGTCTAAGTTTACTCTCTTACCATACATCCTTATTCTACACCCTGACGTGACGGTTACCTGTAAATTCCACCTAATTCAACATATGTTAAATTCAATTTAACGAGGTTGGTTATTTCCTATAATAACCCCGACACAATATGCTTATTTTTACCTTCCCGCCCAATCACGTCGCATTAATAGCTATCTCCATCTCCAGTAATTGTTGATATACCGAATTAGCCGATCTGAAGTACTGCACTTTCAATCGGTAATTTATTATTTTAGTTAGATTATGTTGGCTAGTAGTTAAAAAATCTTGTGTTTTTAAGGCTTTCAACCCCGATTTGCCCCGTTTGAATCTGATGGTCCCCGAATCGGGGTTCGAAGTCCCCGTTTCATGAAAAATCGACGAACGGGGACTTCCAACCCTCATTCAGGATCCCTGTTCTAATATGAAGGTCCCCGAATCGAGGTTCAAAGTCCCCGTTCGTTGACTTTGTTCAATAAGAGGTCGACCCCTTCAAGAAGCAGTCGACCCCTTGTATGGTGCAAATCGCAGCACTAATTTGAATTTAAACACAGCACCGACGGTAAGAGAACCCTAAATTTTGACGGATACTCCAGACGCTCAACTCGATTCCAAGCAAATATTCGGGAGATTATTTGGTACTATCATTTCATCTTGAACTTTTTAAAATTCTAGTTTGCTGGTTATTATTTGTTCTGGTCACTAGTTTTTTTTCGGCAAATATTCGCCTGATTAATTGGTACTATCATTATTCGTCGGTTGTTTTTGAATTCTAGGCTTAGAAAATCCGATTTCCAACTTTTGTGGTTGTAGTCTATTATGTTCTTCAGTTTCTTTCATGGCTTCTAGTTCTAGAGCACGTCCGAAAAATAAGAAATCTAAGACTGTCGCTCCCAATGACACACCTAGTGACATTTTCATCTTTGATACTCACATCTTTGTCAATTTGGAGGCTAGAAACAACTACTATTCTAAAATTAATTCGAAGTCCATCATTCCTAGTCGAGTCTACGATGCGCATTCGCTTCCTGGCTTAGAAATTCACAATCTCCTGACCCGTGCAGGATTATCTAGGCTTTTTCAATTTCGGGGGCCGTATTATGATAATGCTATTCGATTATTTTACGTAAATTTTTCTTATTCAATCAAACCGTTCCAAGTATGTAGTTATGTGTATGGAACACACATAAAAATCAATTCCTGTATGCTCAATGATTTCTTACATTGTCCGGATAACGAGCATGCCGATAGATATTACGATTCATTCGTTGAGCCTCTTATTGTCCACTCTAGTGACTATCCTGCTTTTCTAAGAGTAATTGTAAAAAATCCTGAAATCTCTCTACGTTCTCGACCAAAAGCTAATGATCTAAATGTTACGGCTAGAATCCTCCACCACATGATCACCTACAACCTCCTTCCCAGGGACGGTCATAGGGAACACATTAGTGGCATGAATATCTACCCACCTTTAATGTTGGGTACGTTATTGTGAAACGTATGATTGACCTTTTCAAAAATTCTTCCAAGTCTATGTCATTCAATCTTCTGCTTATGACATTCCTTGAACACAATGGGGCAACTATTCCCTTTTATGAGCCTACTCTCAACGTGCGAACAATAGATACATATACTGAGTCAACGCTTGCTCGCATGAGAATTATTCAAAATATGGATGGATCATGGGTCTACAAAGCTGATCAACCGATTGCCAACAACATAGACCGCTTCAACCCGAGAAACTACTCAAACCTAGATCCTCAACCTTCGAATCCAACTGCCAAACCAATCATCCCAGAGCAGCTGAAATCGTATTTGGAATTCAAAATTGACAAGATAGAAGCATTCATACAACAATTTCGTTCTTATGTTGCAGATAGGATGAATTTCCTTGAGGATCAGAACAACGCTCTTGCCCGACTAATGTGGGCATCCACTGGTCCCATGGTCGCTCATGATCCACCACACTCGGATGATCAGTCGGAGGAGTAGATTAGAATAATTTTGAGTGAAGTGGACTTGACTTGTATTTTTAGTTATGACATTACTCAATATTAATGACATGTGTTACTCTGGTCTTTTTATTCATTACCCCAATGGTGGAAAAAATACTGCATATGCTATAAGAGAGATTCATTTTTTAAAAACAATGCATACGCTATGCGAGACATGTCTTATGTAAGGTGTCGATCGGGCCGTATAAGGTGTCGACCGTCACTTATCAGGTGTCGACCATAACATATAAGGTGTCGACCACTTCTTGAAGGTGTTGACCGCATCTTAATAGATGTCGAATGAAATGTGTAAGGTGTCGACCAGAAACTAGAAGGTGTCGAATTGTGAACTCTCAACAATTAGGCAACAACACAAAAAAACATAACCCTCAAAAAACACCTTACAGCTGTCAAAGGGTTTGTTGACCTACTTCATTTGCTTGATGTGAAATTAATATTTGATCCGATGCCAGTTTAAAACACAAGTGATTAGAAAAATAAAATTTCCAGAAAAGCATACAAAATTATAACTCACAGTGATTTCAGATTTGAAAAGTCTTTTTTTTTTGCTTTGGCTAAATTTTTCGACATTGCTTTGTTTTCTCTTGAAAGTCGGTCTACCTTTACCCCGAACTATAGAAGGAGTAAGAACGCGATTACATATGTTTGTTGGAGATTCTTCTTTTCCAGTTACCGTTGTTGTTGCGCTAGTAAGCTCACTTGGTTGTAATCTTTCAATTAATTCTTTCGTCCAATTCAAAACTTGCTCGGTCTTCAATTGACAACTACTTGCTAAATCTACTGCTTAATGAAACAAAGAACACATTCTATCAAAATGTTGGCTTTGTGGATTCATAAACCAATTTGAAGAGCATATTTTTACTTTTGTATGAGATCTTGCCACATCTTTCCTCCATCTTCTAATAATGTATGCTGCAGGTATTGCCTTCACTTTATTACGAATCAATACTGTAATAGCATTCTTGCACAATATCCCTCTAAATTGAAACAAACGACAAGTGCATTCAATGTTGCCTCCATTTTGGTCGAATGTCACTTTAAACACGCACAATCGTTTACAAATTTCATTTGAATCTTCAGATATTGTATACAATCCCAAACATTCATCGACAACTATTATTTCACAATAAATTTTGCCAATAAGCTCAACTTGAAACTCTCGAAACTTGGTTGTCGTATAAACAACCTGATATTGCTGCTCTATTTCATAATTTGTTATGCAAGGAACTCTGACATTGAATGATTTGAAATCAAGCTGCTTTTCGCTTTCCACTCTGCTCCGCAAAAGCATTCTCATACTGTTCCACAAATTGTTTCAACGTTGTCTTCGAATTGACGTAATCATCAAAGAAAGCATTCATGCTCTCACTTCGTTGAGTTGTAGACATTCCTGCCCAAAACATGTCTTTAACAAAGGCTGGTATCCAACGTTTTCTTTCATTATACAAATCGGTCAACCAACAATTGTTCTCAAGGTTATAACGCTCAATAAATATCTTCCATTTTTCTTCAAACTCTTCAATTGTCAAACTATCGTAAACAATATTTTGCAACATAAACTTTATTGAAGCATACTGATGATAGCTTTTCAATTTTTCGGGTAGTTTTTTCATGATGTGCCATAAACACCATCTGTGTCTTGCCTCAGGAAAAACTATCTCAATTGCTTTTTTCATTGCCTTGTCCTGATCTGTAATGATGGCAGGTGGATGACGATTTTTCATACACAACAACCATGATTGGAATAACCAAGTAAATGTCGTTGTGTCCTCGTTTGATATCAAACCACACCCGAGCAGTACTGATTGACCCCAACAAAAGGAGCAAAAAGCATGTCGTACTTATTTGTCAGGTAAGTTGTATCAAAACTAACCACATCACCAAATTCTTCATAAGCAATCCTACTTCTTGCATCCGCCCAAAATACATTCTGTAATCGTCCATCATTGTCCAACTCTATAATGTAAAAGAAATTTGAATTTTCAACTTGCATTTTCAAAAAGTATTGTTGAAGTGCAGCTGCATCTCCATCACCTAATTGCAATTGTCTTACTGTATGAAGATAATTATAATAGTCTTTCTCTATGAATGAGACATGCTCATGGCCACCAGCCTCCACTACCATGGAAGTAAAGTTCTTCTGTGGCCTAATTCCTGCACGATCATTGATTTCCAACTTCCTTTTGACACATGAGTTCATTACTCTGTTACGCTTAAAATATCACGATTTCTGAGGACTTAAGTCATGATTATGGTCGAGTATGACAATAGTCACCCGCCACGTCCCATCGAGAGATATAGCAGCTCAAATCTTTGCTTTACAATCAGTTCGTGCAATTGGATGCATTCTCAGAGTATTTTTGGATTTTGATTGTGGGATGCCTGAACGAGCACATGCATAAGTGACCCATCTGACATTTCCATCATCTCCTTTGACGGAACTTCTGGTCAATATGGGAAATCCAACGAAATTTTCATACTTCACATAAAAATTCAGCATTTCATCCCTAGTCTGAAAAATCATACCAACTTGAGGCGCTTCAATCTCATCTGTCAATATCTTATTCAACTTATCCTCGTCACTAGTATTCTTATTCTTTTCATGTTGCAGCTGAACTATATCTGATTCTTGAATTTCTTCTAAGTGCTTTAATGTATTAGATTTCATGTCAACTGTATCTCTTTTTATATCTTGGCGATTTAAATCCTGCTGCAGGAAGTTAACAGAGTTAATAAATAAAACCAAAATCACCCGATCACTAAACATTTCAAACCTCAACATGTGAAATTTATTATTGTCGTTGGTGCTGCGATTTGCACCATACAAGGGGTCGAACGCTTCTTACAGGGGTCGATCGATAGAAGGGGTCGACTGCTTATTGAACAAAGTCGACGAACGAGGACTTTGAACCCCGATTCGAGGACCTTTCGAATTAGAACGGGGACCCCGAATCGTGGTTGGAAGTCCCTGTTCGTCGATTTTTCATGAAACGGGGACTTCGAACCCCGATTCGGGGACCCTTCCGATTAGAACGGGGATCCCGAATCGGTGTTGGAAGTCCCCGCTCGTCGACTTTTCATGAAACATTGACTTCGAACCCCGATTCGGGGACCTTCGGATTAGAACGGGGACCCCGAATCGGGGTTGGAAGTCCTCGTTCGTCGATTTTTCATGAAACGGGGACTTCAAACCTCGATTCGGGGACCATCAGATTTAAACGGGGACCCAAATCGGGGTTGAAAGATCAAAAAACACAAATTTTTTAACTACTAGCTAACATAATCTAACTAAAATAATAAATTACCGATTGAAAGTGCAGTACTTCCGATCGGCTAATTCGGTATATCAACAATTACTGGAGATGAAGATAGCGATTAATGTGACGTGATTGGGCGAGAAGATAAAAATAAACATATTGTGTCGAAGTTATTATAGGAAATAACCAACAACATTAAATTAAATTTAAGATATGTTGAATTAGGTGAAATTTACAGGTAAGCGTCATGTCAGAGTGTAAAATAAGGATGTAGGCTAAGCGAGTAAATTTAGACGGTCTCTATTTTAGAAGTATGAAATAATTTGTCGTAATGCATCATTGATTGGTCTCCACGAGGAAAAACAGAGGCCGTCCGATTGAATTCTATCTAAATGGACGGTGCTTAATAATCCAAACAATTCCTCCACTAATGATTTATTTTTCGTAAAAATGAAAGCCCGTTGCAGCAAATCTTCTAGCGTAGATATATATGTCCAGAGAAGTCTTTCCTCTCCCTCTCTAACATTTGGGCGATTTCTTCACTCCGAGGTTTCTCCATCCTTAACGCACAGTGAGTATGGTTTTCTAGATCTATTTTCTCTTCATTCTTTTGCTGTTAGTTTCCTGTTGAAGTACTTTCTACTCGCAAATCTGATCGGACTTCTGCAATTTGTTTTCTGCTGATGTTTACATCTCGTAGTCTCGTTTCATGCTGCTCTTTATGACTTTGTGTTCTTTTGATTTTCTATTTGTTTGATCTTATCTTTTCAATCAATTTTTTCCTTGTGCTGTGTCTTTACTCACTGTCGGATTAGTTGGGTGCCTTGCTTGATTCCTGCTTTTCTGCATTCTGTGATTCTCTTTGGTTTCATCTTCTGTTTTTTGGCTGGAATTTTGGTGCCTTCAATTTGAATATGCTCGCCTATCTATGAGGCGGTTACTTGTTAACTGCTAAGTGTTTTTCATTCGTTAATTACCACGTGCTTGTGAAAGTTGATTCTGTATAGAATTATATTAGCTCTGTTGCTTATCGCTATTAATTTTTTCAAAATTTTAATGGTGATATCGAAATATAATATTTTACATCCTCTTCTTGGATCGGATTAGAAGTACTTCTCTAAATGATATTTTGTGTTGCAGATTGTTTGATATTGTCTCACAGTTAGCTGATTCATGCTATAGCATCTTGTGCAGTACTTTTTTACCACGCAACACACATAATATTAGAGGCTTACAATGTTGTTTTTTCTGTCGGATTTTAGTTGCCCCTAGATTTGTTATTCATGAGTTGCAAGGATAGGGGAAGATACTTGTGGGGCTACATTTCTTCATGTTGCTCTAAATGAT
Source organism: Begonia fuchsioides (assembly GCA_003255005.1). Taxonomy (NCBI): domain Eukaryota; kingdom Viridiplantae; phylum Streptophyta; class Magnoliopsida; order Cucurbitales; family Begoniaceae; genus Begonia; species Begonia fuchsioides. The sequence goes on from QAOC01017296.1 coordinate 268,010, forward strand.
TAAAACGACCAATTATTAATGGAATTTCTTGTCAGCCTGCTTATTTGTTAGGAACAAAGATTGACTCACAAAAGTTATTGAAGTGAGTTGTAAGCGCAAATAGAACAAATCTTTAGCACTTTCGTAGGTCACTCTTTTACATCCACATCCAATTCCATATCAAATTGGGGAAGATATTGCTACGGATTTTGTGGAAGGTTTATGCAAATCTGAAGTATTGTTAATCGTGATAATGGACCATCTTAGTGTGGATGCACATTTGATTCAATTTTGTCATTTTATTACAGTCTAAGTAGCAACTTATTTATTATAAGAAATTGTGTGACTTCTTGGCATACCCAATTAATTATGTTGGATTCTAAAGAGGTATTCAAATCTTTTTTGGAATGAGTTGTTTCGATTAAGAGACTTGATCACATAGGAGCATTTCTTTTCATCCTTGAGCTGATAGTCAAAGTGAACTCATCAATCATTTTTTAGAGGCTTGTTGGAGGTCCTTTACATCCGAAAATACAGCTGATAGAAAATATAAAAGGAAACGTAATTCTCTTTATTCAATTTAACAAGTACACCTTGAGAGCTTCGAGGGTCTCAAATTTCTTACCATACACTTCTCTAGTTCAACAATGCCTAAGGTAAGGTTCGACGTGCTCCACTTTTCCAAAATTTTTATAACAATACATGAAATATCATATGTATTATTGAAGATGTCGATAACTCAATTTTATAGGCTACCTTACCATTTTTTTACCCACCCGAAAGGGCTCATAAAATCTCGGTGTCAATTTAGCTAACGAATTCTGTTGACAAGGATGGATCTTCAACCACACTAAATCTCCTTCGAAAAAATCCACACACCATCAATGCTTGTTGGTCATCCGATAACTGCATTTGATTCCTAGCTGTTTACAGATGTAACTTAAGTATCTTTAATACTTCATCTTGTTCTTGTAACTGAGTATCAATGCTAGCAATTTGAGATTTCTCTGGCAACTCAAAACAGAGTAATTTTTGTTCATGTAAAGCAAATAAAAGGGGAGGAAAATAATTTGAATCGTTTGACAAAGAATGGATCTGTGGCGTAGAACTTTTTTCTGATGAAAATTGTGTATATGTGTCCTTGGACTCTCATTTTGAACTTTAATTGAGTGACTACTCTGGGCTATATTTTATTAACGCCTATATTATATGATGCTTATTGGTCACTGGTTCATGTTGACTGTTTTTGGAGATTTGAACTTAGCTTTTTGATTGACATTGCCATCGATTGGATGTGAACTGTATTTTTTGGTTGGATATGGAAAGCAGGACAATATGTTTCTTTGTTTCGAGTAATTCATGTCATAAACTTCCAAGAAAAGACCTCTATTTTGTTTTAAAACTTCATTTTTCTAGTTGGTTGTGTAATTGAATATGTAGCCATCATATTAGAGTTCTGGAGTTTTTACCAACCTTAGTCTTTCTGTTCGGGTGTGTCCAACACCCAAAGTTGGATGAGATCATTATGATTTTGAACTGTAGAGCCACTCTGCAATTTTTATGACGCACTAGAATTTGTTTCGTAATCAAATTGGTAAAAGAAATGACATTAAAGAAATAATTCTCACTTCCGTGAAAAAGAGTAATACGTCACGAGGAATTCCAAGTAAGGATAATTTTACTAATTGTCTAAAGAAAATCTCAAAGTTTTTGGTAATATTCACCTCAACCCCTTAACTAGAGTTTGATATATGATTAAAAATTCACTTTTTCTTTCAACGAATAAAAACTGTATAAGAAAATAAAAACACATAAAATTAATTACAGAAGTAATAGATAAGTTATTAGGGCTGCATCGCAACCATGTCTGTCATCACCTTGTTACAAGCATCTTAAAGAAAATTTTTGACGGCATGTTATTACGGATAAAATTAAATCAGTTCTAATTTTTTCTCTGATTGAGAAAATGAAATTAATTACTTGGAAATGTTTGTTTTCGAAGTGTTTGGTTAACTTAGCTACAAGATTTTGTTTACGAAACAAAATCATGTTTCTTTGATCTTATATGCCTAGCTCTTTTGTGAGATATTATTGTAGTTGGTTATGCCACTTAGTAATATGATTACTCTGAATGAAAAAAATGATAAAATGTGAAAATGTTACTATGGTGATATTTAGCAGGGTCATTTTGGTGAAGATAGAGCATTAGTCTATTTAATATTTATTGAACTTTCCCTGAGTACCAAGTTTATCTAAGGAGATGATTCTTCACGTTTGAACTTACTGGTCCTCCTAAAATTCTTTGGTGTGGATATATTTGTTCATGAAAATTTATCCTGACGAGTCATTTGTTCAGTGTTCTCTTACTTTTATCAGTGTAGTGATGATTTGTGTGTTAATAGTTGCATTGGGTCATATCATTGTGATTTCACAATTATGATTTCTCCAGGAACTCTGCATTGAAGCCATATTTCTTTTCTGGAAGCACTTGGTGAAACTCGATGGAATTGGATGCAATCAGAGATGCATTTGATCATGTTTCGAAGAAGCAAAAACTTTCTTGTTCTACAACTCAGAAAGTAATTGATCGAATTGATCAAGAAATCGTACATGCATTGCAAAAGATACAGTCATCAAGTGATCCAGACTCTCAACTTGATTATAAGTTGGTCCTAGCTGAGCTCAACAAAAAGTTAAAAGAGGCTGTACCACTCAATCAGCTGGAAAGCACGCAGAAGGAACTCAATGTTGCGTTGACCAAGTATCCTAAGGTCATCGAGAAATCTTTCAATCCAGATATATCCAAGGCTTACAGAAACATCGAATTCGATAACAACACAATTAATCAGATAATTGCCAGCCATTTCTATCGGCAAGGACTCTTTGAAATTGGCGATTGTTTTATTAGTGAGGCCAAGGAATCAGAATCTGCTGCTGCTATTAAATCTCCATTCCTGGAAATGTACCAAATCCTTGAAGCCATGAAGTGTAGGGACCTGAATCCTGCTTTGAACTGGGCTCTTACAAACGCCAACAAACTCAAAGAATATGGATCAGACCTTCTGCTGAGACTTCACACAATGCAGTTTATGGAGATTCTTCAAAAGGAGGATAGAGACAATGCTCTGAAGTATGCTAGGACCTACCTTGCCTCTTTTGCTTCCACCCATTTGGTCGAAATTCAAAAGCACATGGCCTGTCTCCTCTGGACTGGAAAGCTCGATCGTTCTCCGTACACGAAATTACTATCTCCAGCAAATTGGGACACTGTTGCCGAGGAGCTTATTCGACAGTTCTGCAATCTGCTCGGGCAATCCTATGAAAGCCCGTTGGGTGTGACAGTGGTGGCTGGGTCCCAGGGGTTGCCACCTCTCTTGAAGTTTATGAGTGTGATGGCAGGGAAGAAACAAGAATGGCAGTCGATGAAGCAGTTGCCTGTGCCGGTGGAGTTGGACCGTGAATTTCAATTCCATTCCATCTTTGTTTGTCCAGTATCCAAAGAGCAATCCACTGAAGAAAACCCACCCATGTTGCTATCTTGTGGCCACGTGCTCTGTAAGCAGTCTATTGTCAAAATGTCCAAGAACAGCACAAAATCTTTCAAGTGCCCTTATTGCCCCACTGATATTGCGGCCTCGCATTGTAAGCAGCTCAATTTCTGATTCATAACCAGGGATTCCTCTCTCTCTCTCTCTCTATCTCTCTCTCTATCTCTCTCTCTATCTCTCTCATCTTAAATTGTCTAAAAACTAGCTGTACTGTCTATCAAAGATGAGCCAACGGCCAGTTGTGCTGCACTATTTATCAATGCGTTGGTTGTAAATATACATTCTTTCTCGGTGCTGGAAATGAAAGTAAGTCTGTCTGCAACCACTCTACTTTGAGAACCAATGGATTCTCTCTCTTGACATGGCTTCCTTGGATATCTATCTGCTTCATTTCCGCTATGATTTGCCCTATTGCCTTACTCGGATATCTATCTGCTTCATTTCCGCTATGATTGTTGTCTCTGGACAGATTGCAGGTCCATCCCTATGTTTTTTTTAAAATTATTATTATGTACGAATAGTAATCTTCCTAAGGAGAAGAACAAGCATGCCTACATTTCAATTTGAGTTCAAGAGATGATAGAACATAGAGGAAGGTTTTTTGTGGTTCGGTTTGGTGGTTTGGTTTTATGGGTCACCTTTTCACTGGTAGATACTATCTTTTGGATTTTACACTGTCATAATGTACTTCTTCCGGTTGTTGTCACACGTGTAGTGGAGATGATGAGAAGTTAGTTTATCGAGTTAAATGAACTAAACAAGTTAGCTACCACTTAATCTAAGGTTTCATGTTTGGACACATGGTTTCGGATCGAGCAATTAGCAACTCATGGCCTGGGGGTCAAATCTTTCTTTATTTTGTCTCGAGTCTCCTAGGAAATGTGTCGAAACATTCAAGAACGAGTAAAAGAAAGTGAAAAACAATGCACCAAGCTGGACAGAGGAGGATTTAAGCTCCAGAGTATCAATCTTTTGAACTCCTCTGCTTGATCATCAGCAAGTTGAAGACATACGTTGATGCCGCCTTTTGGACCCGGCAATAGCATAACCAAATCAGGTTTAAGCTTAATCGGGATAGTGGATTTCACTTCTCCCCATGCAAACACGTCTTCTTCTAACCCTAATCTTAACCATGCAACCAAAGAGAAGCTATTCTCTTGGCATGGCTGATCTCACATACTCATCATCCAATTTCTCCAACCCTTCTTGCACAAGAAAACATCAAATTAAGAAAAAATTAATTATTCATGACCATGTCTTGACCCATATAATCAGATTAGTCTGACGTAATCTTTCCGTTGCTGTTACAGTCAATCCAAATCGGTCACAATTCCAAATCAATTGACCGGCCAAGAAATCGTACGCTATCGACACGGTGCCAAAGGCCTTGCAGAGCCGACCATATGCCTCGGTCAATTTCATTTGACTTGTCGGGGGATCGAAAAATGACACGACTCTTGATAAACCACTAAAGAGAGATCAATGTTCAACAAGAAGAGTCGGTGGCGCTGCATCGGCTTTTCGGGTAAAATTACGGCTTTCTCGATCAGTTCAACTTCTCCCATCACTAATTTTTATCTGCAATCCAAGCTCCCATCAACTAAAACATAATTTGAGAGAATGGAAATAAGTAGACACGCAAATTTTCTATTTTACTATGGCTTCTCAATACAACATGATTATAATACTTACTAATTTCTTCCGTTCTTCCCAGTCCGGGGCTCCGATCTGCAGCCAAGCAGAGGTTTCCGTCTTTACCGTGAATCTATCCTCTCTCTGCCTGTAAATTGACCAATTTTCATCCATGGAGGGGTTAGCGTTGATGATGGTTTTATCATCATGAAATTAATATAAAAACAAGTTTCTTTCTCAAATGTTTTTAATAGCAATCAAGACTCTATCTCAGCTGAATAATTATTGGTTCATACGTTAATTATTAGTCTGTGGTTAATTCTTCGACAACGACATTTCATCAAGTTTACTCCATAAGTATTTCATTATCGGATTTGATCGGTTTTGTAGGTTAACCCAAAAACCCGAACTAATTTCAAAACAAATCGACCCAAAAGTAATTTTCAAAAAAATTACCCAAACCGCACCCGTCGGAGGGTTGGTTCGGTTCTCACCAAATCGAACCACGACGTCAAATGGTAATAATAGTCAGATTGCTCATCAAAGAAAACAGATCCACACAAAATCATGCATATATCAACAGAGACAATTTAGTTTTAATTCTTCGAACCAACTTCAATACTAGAAATGAATTGATAAAAACTATTCGCATTCGAACCAAGCTGTCGAATCCAGAACAGTCGATCCAGTCAGATTCAACAAGGATTGCAGGACAGCTATCTTCTTTTCCACGTGCTAAACTCGAGTCCTCGATTTCTCCATAGCCCTTGGGGCTGCAAAACAAAGCAGTGGTAGATTATATAGGTCTATGTCGCAACAAGCACAAACCAAAAAAAGGCTTGACTGGACTATAGAGTACATAAATTGGGACTGGTATTAGTTATTATTTCAGATAATCTCATTTGCTCTTGCAATGATCCTCTAAAATGTATCTCCCTGGTGGATGAAACTATGTAGTGTCCGTGAAAAATTGTAATAAAAGACCTTAAAAGCTAGAGAATTTGATTCTAATTACCGATATGCTTTCAAATTTTACTACTTTGCATCACAGTGGAAGTATCTGACGAGTTTCCATCCACTGAACAAAAATAACAAGGAACCAAAGGAACTCTTTTTTTATCTGCAGTCTAGAAAATAATAAAATTAATTCTGTCAATGGAGAAGTATTTTCAACTTCAAACGACAAACATGAAGGGTGCATTTGATTTATTTTCCATGTTTTTAAACAATCAGTGCAAATAAGGAAGAGCCCTCCAGTTAATTGTAGAAAGTAAACACTCTACAAAGAAGAGATTTCAGTAATATACTCATATTGGTCCAACAATAATTTTCTAACTCTTCAGCCTATTCCCCCCCGATAATAAATGGCCTTGTTTGGAGCCAATATACGACGGTGCCAGAAGTTTTACACTTCCATTAGAACGAAATAGTAAATCAGCTCATGGCCATACTCATTTTATTAGACCATACTTGGTGCCATTGAGCCCGATGGCGTTGATATATCAATAAGAAAGAAACACCCATATAACCTAGGAGTGAACACGGGCTAATTCGATCCGGTTTTATCTCGAAATAGAACCATAACCGGAACTTACATATCTGGATTTTTGGAACCGGCACCGGAACCGTTGGTTCCGGTGCCGTTCTGATTTAACTCCAGTTTTATTTTATATTTAAAAAATTTAAAATATAACAATAAAATATATTTTTTATTATATTTTGGTCGTGTTTTAAGTAATTGAGCGAGTTAACAACTAATTTTAGGATTTATATTGAATTTTATTAGGGTTTGTGTTGAGTTTGACTTGATTTTAGAGTTTTTTTTTACCAAAGGTTACGGTTCTGATTTCACAATTTTTTACTTTTAAAAATCGACATCGGTTCATAAATCACAATTTTTTAAAAATTAGAACCAAGACCGGATTAAAACCGGCATTTCCAGTCTAGTTTTGCCCACTCCTAATATAACCGTAGTCACCTTATTAACCATCCCATCTATAAGACAATGGCACACCTCTGCACAAAACCGAAAATACTTACCTAAACCTATTGCATCAGAGCCTTTCATGATTTTCAGCCTCTTGCATGAATCAATAAACATCCTGCAGATAAACGAACAAAATAATGGGCAGGAAAAAAAACAAAACCTTATAAAATTAAAATTTAGTACACAAGAAAAGCCATTTATAAATATGCGTATCGATGTGAGCAAGAGAAAAAAACATTCATAAGGCTAAAACCTCACTCTAGAAAGGCTTTTGTTGTAGAAAGCCTAATTAAGAAACCAGCTTTGTGAATATTTAAATAAAAAAATCATTTCACTACAGGGCACAAAATTCATCAAGCAGAGGCTGACTGATGAAACAAATATTTACAACTACAAGACAAAAAAATATGACACAAGTAACTTACTCCCATGGCACGTCTCCAACAAGCATCCAGTCACCATCCTTATCTTCATAAGTCAGCACATAGTCTGATGTATGCAGAAGATCCCTCAGCTTACTCTCACAAAGTATCTCTTTCCCTAAAGTACCATGGGACCCACATTGACCTAAACACAAGATAAAAGAGCCATAAACAATTTTATGATAAAATTATAAGTTCCTTAGCTTAGAATTACCATCTCTTTAGTTCATAAATACCAATGAATGGCAACAAAAATGAAACTTCAAATTGCTGAAAGAAAAAAGAACTACAACAGCTCACCAATGGTAAAACAGCTAAACATCTTTTCGAGAGCAGAAGATAGATTCTGGTATGTAGGATAATTTCTTAGATCCACCTTTCTCAGATATGGAGCACCTTCCATGCTCACCTTGACCAAAAGAGCACCAGAACTTGCTTTTCCATCGATTTCATCGTTGTTTTTTATGGTAGTTACCAAAGAGTTCTTCCTAAATGATTTGACCGGCGGCCAACCAACAACCTGTGCTCTGTCAAGGAGAGTAACTCCCAATAAGAACAATAAAATAAACTTACATTTCTAAGACTGCTCCATATTTCAAATTTATTTGTTCAGATTTACTTACTTTGCTGTGGGAGCATTATTAAGGTTGTTGGAATCACTTTTTTGGGTCACTCCATTGTCTCCACGAGGCCATTCTTGCACACCCTTGGACCCTGAAGGAATTGATGCCGAAACTCTTCTTGTTCCTGAACTACCAGGAAACTTTCCTTGCCCTACACCCTGTGGAGGGACAGAACCAGTACCAGCCGCATGAAACATCCAGTTACCTTCTGTGTAAAAAGGGCCTTTCACCTCTGAGAACCCATCCATGGTGTCCATGAAACCTCGTTTATTTCCAGTGACAACATTCTTCTGCATAGTTAAGCTGAACCCATCCTTTGATGGGAGCAACGGAAATAGTGGTTTCTCATCGAGTTTTACAGAGCTCGACAAGCAGAATTCTGGTTCTCGTACAGGCGACTCCGATCCAGGAAGTCCAATTCTCAGTTCAGTAGCTTTTAGATTGAGACTCTTTTTATTCTCTTCAGATAAGCTTGAGACGGTGGAGCTGTCAACTGAAGAGCAATCTGACAATGCCAGGTAGTTTCGTTCTTTCAATGAAGGGATATTTTGAGATAGGCAGTCCATAGAGGGTAAAGCAGCCATAACAGAGGCATTGCTTAGCCCAGCATCATCAGTACCCAGCAGTGGTGGAGACATCAAGACCAAAATTTTCAACCAACTAGAAACAATCAGAAATCTGCAAAAGTGTAAAATAACTGCAACAAATGAGAAAACAAATCCCGCGATGATTTTAATATTGGCGACAAAACTAGTAGTGGATGAACATACCAAAAAGCAAAGACAAGCTGTGTTATATATTTAATGAAAGCATAACATAACAGCAAAGCATCAAAGATCGCAAAGAAATATCCTTTATTTGCACAAATGACAACAATAAGGCAATTAACCAAATAAATTTCCAATTGACAATACACGCGAAAGAAAAAAACTGGTACCTAATCAGATTCTAAACAAGAATAGAAATACGGTTGAACTACAAAACACCAAAGCGCTAAATAGCAATGGATTATAACGATGGATAGTGAATGCACTACGGTTGAACTTCAAGATCCGAGAACTAAAATACTAGGATTCCAAGCACGACCAAGCTCATATGTACAAAATGAAACTGAGGATCGTTCCCGCGTGGTAAAACAGAAAGGGAAAGAAGAGGTGGAGAAGAACATTCTTCGCAGTAGCTACCTGTGTCGATCAAACGGTGACGAGCTCGATTAATGCAACCAAACTTCAGACTTCAGCAAGATAGAGAGAGAAAGCTTCAAGGTCCTTCCATTTCCATTAATCGGAAAGCAACGAACGCCTGAATTTTGATCGCCGAGAAACTCGAAGTTCGTCAAAAACAAAATAAAAGGAAAGGAGGAAGGGTACAATTGCAAATAAATCCACGATTGAGGCTATTTCTATATATGTTCCGCATTGAAATCATGAACCGTTTATGGGACTTTGAATCCAACGGCTGGGATTAAGTCCTAGGAGTCAACCCATGCCTCGGATCTTACGTTTGCCCAAAAAAATACCTAGCTTTATGTCTAATTTACCCTATAGCGAAATGACAACAACACCCTTAACTTCTTGACATAATTTTCAATGCACCTATCCCATTTATTTCTTGATATTATTTATTTTTTTATATATACTGATGTATTAAATAATAATTAATTAAATTAAAATATTAAATTTACTTTTAGAAAGCAAAGAAATTGAAATACGGTAAGATTATCGTAATATATTTTACAATAAAAGGGTAGAAAAGGAAAGGGAAAGAAAGAGTAGCGTGGAGGATTTTAATTGGTTGGGGGAGGAGACAGAGGAAAACATAATGAAGAGCGTGGGGAGGGAGGGGGGACAAGAAAGCGGCATCTCAATTAGCCTTGCCGCCTCCTGACCCCGACATCTAACCCCTCCCCCAAAAATATATATTTTCCATCTTTACCCTTTCTCTATCCCTCCTTCACTCACCCATCAATTCATCTTTTAATAGTTCATTGAATCAAGGGATGGCAGATTTGTAAATAAAGAAGAAAAAAGAGAGTATTTAGAAAGACAGAGATGGTCTGGTCTGGTCTGGTCTGGTCTGGTCTGGTTTCGTCTGGTCTGGTCTGGGCAGCATGATTAAGTTGAAGCGATTTCTCCTCGCACGCCATCACCCAACAAACTCATTCCCTTCTTCCACGCTCCCATCAAAACAACTCAAATATTCATTAAAATAATTATTATATTTATTAATAATTTATTGGTGCAATTAATGGAGGGTTCTTTATAAGATGGGGTCCACTTGTACTGATTTGGCCCGAATGAGGAAAGATCACAGGAAGTGCTGCTTCGCCTACAGCCAATCGAATTTAGACACGTAAGCTTTCTCAAATGGTCAACCACGTGGACAGAGATAGAGCTGGGAATGGGGTCCACCGTCCCATGTTTATGTTGCAAACTTGCACGCTCGGATCTCTAAAATATCGCATGTCTAAAAAGCTTGGGCCTAAAGATTCGGCCAGTTGGGCTCTGACACGTGGCTCATCCTTCAAATTATAATATGTTTGGCCGTATTACAGAAATACGTACAATATTGTCATATATTTAACTTTAATATTAATATGCATCATATCTTAAACTTCTTGTTAAATATAACGATATTCGAGATGAAAGGTTATAAACATTACTTTTTTTATGTTAATAGAATTAAATAAAAAAGTCAATTTTTAAATAATTTCTTTTATATCTTTAATTATTAAAGCTAACTAAATTATAAAGTTATCAACCAAATTGACTAACATTGTTAAAACTAACATATTCGTAGTAATGTTAGAGCGTCGGTCAAAATTATGGTAAAATTAAGAACCTCAATTAATACTCTTAAAGTTTGAGAAATATGATAAAAATACTATTATATAATTCATGAGTTAAATTAATATTTATACTATATTATTATATAATTTACATGTCAACATTTTTTTAAGAGTTAAATGAATATACAAAGCATTACTCAAGAACCAATTATTATTTCTGTAGTTATTTTTGTCTTCTAATTTATTATANTAAATTTTTTTTAATAAATTTGACTAATCAAATCTTATCAGAATGAGTTGAAACTGTTACCACATATTTAGAACAATAAACGACACTAATCTGAAAGTTTTTAAATTTTTTCGACAACTGTACGATTTACTATAATTTGTTTCATTAAAAAATAAAAAAATAGTTAAAATTACATACGGTAATAAAAATTCTTAAAAATTATATCACACACTTAGAGCACTGTATGAAAATATTCCATAAAATTTCGTGATTTTTTTTTATTGATTTACGTAATTTTTATAAAATTTGTTTGTTTATGTAGTAAACAAATTATAGTAAATCGCACCATCATTGAAAATTCATGAAACTTTGTGTAATATTGTCTTACAATTTTGTAAGTGCGTGATAAAATTTGCAAGAATTTTTATTATTATATGTAATTTTAATAAATTTTTTTTGTTTATGTATGAAAAAAATAGAATATCTTACCGTTATTAAAAAAATTAAAAATAATTATTTATAATATATTTTTTACCAATAACAATTTTTTCCTTTAAAAATTATGTTAAGAAGATATAATAACGAATTAAACTTTAATAAATTTCTGTTTTTTTCAAAAAATAATAATTTTGTTATTATTTACAAAAACTCAAAAGTTCAGGACCAAATTGCAATTTCTCCTGAAATTGATGAAGTTCTAGTTTTCCCGGTTGTCAATGGTTCTGTTCATTTTGTACTCTGGTTTCTTAACTCACTCTGCTTCCCCGCTTAGATTAGACGCAGTAATCGAAACGGGAAAGCGTGATAGAGAGACATGGATGTGCTGAGAAATTTAGAACAAGCGCAAAAGACGTTAATGTTAATGGAATCCCACGGAATTGTAGCGACTGACGCCTCTTCCAATCGATTCCTTGCCGATTTCATCATTTTTATGGTGATTTCTGATTTTGATTCTTCATTTTTCGTCATTCCTCGTCATTTGCAGTATTGAAAGAATTCATAAAGATGCTTTTCGTGATTTAATTTATTGCTGTGCTAGAATAGGCCCAAACCAGTGTCAGTTCTCTCCTATATTTCGCTTCGGTTATTGTGTTTACAGCACTGGGTGTAAGGGTTTCCAACTGACAAGCAGAATAAAATTCCCACGGATGAGTTAAACTCCCGAAGTTCTCTTGAGTATTGTCTTCCAAGTTTCATGACTTCATTCTTTAGGGCTGTGGTTTGGCCAGTTGAAATTTTTCGTTTTATGGGGGAAAAATATTGACCCTGTGCCTTAATGCAATGAAAACCATGACATGACATATAGTAATGTTAGGGATATGATAGAGGATTAGTTTAAGTTTTATAATTACTTAGTTTATTATAAATAGAAAGCGAGGGGAGTAATTATTGCTGATGGTGCTGAAGGGTTGACAATTAAATGGTCAATTTCATTTATGGTTTCCTTCATGTGTCCCATAAGCTTTTTGTGGGTTCCATTGTAAATATAAAGAATGTAAGTTTATTACAAAAGGATTGGGTTAACAATGTCAAAGGTGGTGATATAACTCAATAGTAATTAGTGATAAGTAGTAAGTCGAAGTTTAGGGATGTTAATAAAGTAGAACTATTAAATAGAATAGAAGAGGGATGTAGAGAGGGAATTTGGGGTCTAGAGGAACCATGTGGAAGATAAAGCCCTTGCAGTCTCTCAGTATATGTACATGTTAGTGTTGAATGAATAATATGATCGTTTCTTGATCCTATGAGATGATGACCGTTTTTATTTCGGCCATATGAAAATTGGGACAAGGTGAAAATAAATTTCCTTCTGGGCCAAATTGGAAATTGGATGAAGAAGTTTTTTTGCTATTGGTGGACTTGTAATGATGCACGCAAAATTAGAAAGATGGTGGATTGGATTTGTGTGAAATGAGTGGACCATATAGGCCGACATACATCATCCAATGGGTCTGAAGTCAGATCCCCTAGTCATGAATTATAAACTATTTTGCATGGGCTTTGGAGAAATTGATGATTCATAATATTGAGGGGGCAAGTAACGTTACAAATATATTTAGGGGGGTGGATTAATTAAGAATAGGGTAAGTGAAGTGATCAGGGGGAATGGAAATTTGTTGGAGCACGAAACATACTCATTGTGGATGGAGAAAAAATGAATGGAAATAAAAGAAAATACACCTGAGATTGGTGACCAACCGCTCTGGCTAACACCACGGGTTAGTACCCGGAAGGGAAACTCTCACAAGAGAAGTTTTTCATAACAATATTGATATTCAAAAGATGAGGAATACAACCCTAATGACCTCTATTTATAGGAAAAGAAATTTAATTACAATGCTTAAAACACCCTTAATTATAATACTAATAATATTAATTAAAACTAAACTATAATGCATCAAAATTGTCTAAGTAAAATACTCTCTATTGAGTGGTACTTTTTCGAAGAATCGGCGACACTTCAAATGCAGGCTAGTTTTACACTTGAAGATTGTGTAAGTATTTATCTTTAAAAAATTCCTCTGATGGGTTTAGCTGACATCTTCCCAATTTTTATATGATCTTTATGGTGTGCTGTGACTTTGGATGTCAAAGAAAATATGTTTGTTAATTCAAGTATTGTAAATACTATGCTTATTGGAAGTGAAGTGGTTCTGGGGAATTGTCCAAGTACACTTACTCTTTCTAAAGTGGTATTTCTAACCATCCCCTTTTTGTAGTTTCCTGATGGTGTTCGCGGGACTTGTGTCTTTTACATTACTTTTTTGTTTTATTACAAATGAATCTGTTTACTTTCACCAATTTATTTAAAAAGCCTTAAATAATAATAAATTAAAGCATTGACATCTACTCATATGGCATGAAAAAGGTGCAACCATGTGGGGAGCTTGACTACTACAAGAAATGCAGTTTGATTTCTGATCACTTGCCTAAGGTTAGAGGAAGTAGTTGACTTACAATACTTTGTTTCTTACTGTGGTAAATAAATCTGTTAATGACATATTGATCTATGCTTTGCAGATTTCACCTGAGTTTCTTTTCAAGGAATCACAACTGCTCTTGGAGGATGGTAATTTTCTTGTTTTTGAGGGGAAATGAGCTGTCTGTTAAGAAGCTATTTACACCCAAATTTATCATATAATTTGAAAATCTGTACATTCCTTCCAGCTTCCAAGTGATTAAAATCTGTCGGCTGAATATAGGTTATCAAGAAAAACCCTCCGAGAACACTTTGCAGCTTAACTGTGTTGAAAATCCTGATATTGTTGCACGGCAAAGTAAATTTGAAGAATCGGCAATAATTAGCTTCGATTCAATGCAGCGGGCTAATTCTACACTTGAAGATTTTGTAAGAATTTATCTATTAGGAGATAATTGTAAGGATATGTTAGTAGTTAGATGTGTTTGTAAGTTATTAGGAGTTAATGGAAGTTAATGGAGGTTAGTAAATTAGGGATTATAAATATAATAATACAGGAACTGAGTTGATTGTGAGGGAAATGTAATAGGAAAATTAGGTTGAGTTGGCCTAGGGAGAGATTTCTTGGAGTCTCGAAGTTCTAAGGCATTATATATTTTTATGTTTAATTTAAATCGTACTATTGGTTATTATTCATATCATTATCTTTAAAAATTTCCTCTGATGGGTTTAACTGTTATATCTCTTGGCTTTTTATTTGGTCTTTATACTGTGCTGTGACTTTGGATGTCAAAGAAAACATGCTTGGACTCTGCGGGGAATAATTATCACGTTCCCATTTAAATGTGTTTTGCAGTGCAGGTCATACTTTATGTTCCATGGAATAGATGTCAAGAAGCCTCAGTCATTATTCAAATATTTACCCATACTTTCGTTCACAGAGAGTTTTATCTATCAGGTGAATCAAGTCTCTTATTTAGTTCTTTAGAGTTGATTTTTGAATTATTATTGCAGAAAACATATCTGGTCTATCCATGCACTCTATTAATGATTTTATTTTCTAATAGTGTAGGCAGCTGATCAAAGAATATGTTAGATTTTTGTTAAAAGTATCTTTTTGTGCTTTTTTCAACAGATAGATATTATGAACGAAAAGATAATAATGGATGAGATTGCGATATCAGAGCGTGGGTCTCAGGTGGTACCTTGAAGATGGTTTGGAGGACTTGCTTAAAATTTTTTAATAAAGTATTTTACTCATACTATTCTATATAATTTCCCCATGGCTCAGGAAGATAACAGAAGGCTTGACAAACTTATTAATGAAATCAAATCTGATCCATTCCGACCTCTTGTGGCTGTCTTTGAGTCTCTTGGAGTTTTAAAAGACAGGTACTATTTTTTTATTGGTGTTTTTTCTTTCCCTGTAGTGGGAGCCATAAGTAGATTTTGATGTCTGCGTGGTAATTATGACAATTTTATTTTCTTTTGCATAATGAAAAAAAGGGTTATAGATGAAATTAGAAGCGGGGAAGAATACTGGGAACTTGAAAGGGCGCTCTGTAGTGCATTGATAAGTAAAAATGAGGTATAAATCTTTCTCGATCCTCCTTTTATCTAATTGTTTCTAAATAACATAATTTTCATCTAAAGATGACTAAAGCAAAACTATCTAGCTCTACAATCAATTTAAGACAATATAGAAATTAGAGTAGCTCTACATATTTCTCTAATTTATTAAGTATCTTAAAAAACAATAGCTAAATTTATGGTAATCACATTGGTAATAACTTGCGGAGGAAAGTATATTATTTTCCATTGAGGACTGACTGGTGATATGCTGTTACAAAAAGGTTTAACGAGAAACTTTTTAATTCTTGGATTTGTTTTTATTAAGGATAGGTTTTAAACAATTTGGCAACTAAGCTTGATCGAAGATATAGTGCATTCCCAACTTGCAAATGATTGATTTGCAAGTTGTGAACTTTATAAAGAGGACATGAAGTATAAACATTTAAGGAATTGAACTTCCAAAAACATTGTACAACAACAGCTGAGGTATAATTTGCTATAACTTGGAATCTAACTTAATTTGCACAAATCATTTATATGCTACCTGTGAATCAAAATGTGTGTGACAGAAAAACTGTTCTCCAATAACTTAAGGAAGTACTAAATAGCATAGCTATAAAACGCATTTATTTTCTTCATAGACACAAGAATTCAATTCCTAGTCTTACCCTTGAATTATGCTCTTACCAGATATTTGTTGAAGATGTCATACGGGCAATTCACTTGAAATCTTTTGATTATCGAGTGTTGAATCTTCTTTTGTATCACTTAAGAGGAGAAAAGGTAGTTGCACTTCTGACTTTTTGTGCTTTATGTCATATTGCGAGTTATAATAACTTTTTGATTAAACCAATCACTTTATCTTTCGCAATATTATTTTATGACCTTGTTTTGTATCCTCTCAATTGGTAAGTAAAACATAAATTTTTACATCTCCAACATGTAAAAAGTGGGACACACATTTTTATTGCGTTGGTTATATTCTTCAATAGCCTATCCTTTAATTACACTCTACATTGAATAATACATATATCCTTGTGTTCATATTGACGTCATTGTGTAGTAAAGCCAAGCATTCACACGATTACTGCTCTTGTGATAGTGCTTGGAGTATTGTTTTTCACCTTTAGGACATATTTTTGATTTATTATTATCAAATGAAAAACTGTTAAAGCTTTTGAGTTGATATAATAATCTATGTATTATTAATATATATATATATATATATATGTATTCATGTTTAAACTTTTTTTATTGGCACTTGTACATGAAAACTTTTCATTTGATGGATTAAATAAACGAGACAGTAATTTAAAGCGCAAGATCATAAGTTTTTGGGTGGTAGTTAATATGACCATTTATATACTTAAAACTAATTTTTCATCATTTTGTATTTGAATCGGAGCTTTTGAAGGTTAATCAGTTGCATATGGATTTCCTATCAATCTCAGAATTTCTGGTCGAGGTAGCTGACGATTTGTAAGTTCTCCTTTTTAGTTTTTCCAGTGAATTATTTTCACCTTAACATCTTGTTCATGTAGTGCTTCCAAGTAATATTTTGATGTTCTCCATGTCATCATAAATACCTTAATTTTGAATTACAATTTTTATTGACTTATTTGTACACGTTGAAATTGTGCCAAGCTTGGTGTGAATTTCCATTGATTTTGGGCTGTCCCTAAAATGTCATAGATACGACTATGAGGTACTGCAGCTAATATTTAAATAAAAATATATTGTCCTACTTCTATTTTTTTTTTTCAATCAATTGTAAGATCAATATCATGTTTTCATGTAGGATGATGTACTGGAGAATAATTTTAATATTTTGCGCATGTTCATTGCAATATACGGAGGTAATGCTCCAGCTGTGCTGGTAAGTTTATCAACTGCAATTTTGATGAGGATTTCTGTAGCTCAAATATTGGAACAGGCCATAGAGAATAATTTCATCTCTACACTTTACTATGAAGGACTGCTATGGCATCGTTGACATTAACAAAATACTCACTGAATAAAACATTAAGAAAGACCTTCAAAGTTACAAGTTAACAGCAACTTCATGATAAATTGAAATCAATGTGGATGATGAGTCTTTACTATTTCTATCATTAACTGTATCGCGATCATGTTCTTGGTATTGTAGTCATGATTATTCTCTACTTGAAAAGATGAACTCTAATTCCATTTGTGTTGTGATAATTAATTTCAGGCAAAATATATTACAGAAGCTGAAGAGAAGTATGAGAGATTACTCAGAACATTGGACCCCCAGTTGTCTTTGCATTATCAGTTGAGATGTGAAGAAGCCACTAGAGAAGGTAATCATGCTAACCATTGGAAGTTCTAAGTTAATGTGGTTAAACTCTAATAGAGCATGTTAACTTCAGGTGGGAATAAATCTGGTCATCCGTTTGGAACATGGTCTATACCACCCCTCTTACTAGATGAGAATTCTTTTCGACAATCCGTTAGATCCTGTACAAAGTTGCCTTAAATTAATGCGGAGGTATTTGAATTAGGTTAAATTAAAATGCTTATCTCGTTCATTAGACTTAGTTTGATGTGGCTCAGCTTTATGATAGGGCTGCCATTTTTCACAATATGCTGTGGTTTAATCACTTTTCTTGATAAGGGATTTGATCTTTTAGATATATTTTTTTCTTTTTTTAATATTACTTTTTAGGATGACTTCACTTTTTTTCAAGGAATGGGAAAAGGGGATGAATTCCACATGGATTTGATCTTAGCGGTATGAATTACGTTCTTATTGTAACTTGATTTTATTTTATATTTTTAAAAAATTAAAATATAATAATAAATATATATTTTTATTATAATTAAATTGAGTTCTAAGTAATTAGACAGATTTATAATCAATTTTAAGATTTATATCAGATTTTATTGAGATTTTGATTGGATTTTATTCGATTTCAGAATTTTTTTCACTCACGGTTCTAGTTTCAGTTTCATGATTTTTTATTCCTCAAAACTGGCACTGGTCCTGGCCCGTAAATCATAATTTTTTAAAAATTAAAATTAGGACCAGATTAAACTGACGGTTCTAGTCTCATTTACAGTTTGATTCTTGTTTTGTCCACCCTAGTATGGAGGGTTGAAATTACTCATTCTTTGCAGCAGTAAAAATGGGTGATCCGTTTGGGTAGTTGAACACCTTTTTTTTTCTTGGAGATCATGTTTGGTACCTCTATATTTTCTTCCAAATTTCCTTGGGACTCCATTAAAGCAGCGAAGCTCCACTTTTTCACCATTAATGGTGTGCTGTGTGCATAATGATCAAGCTTTGCGTTTGTAAAAAGGGTATCAAGAGGGATAGAGATTGATGCCTTTAAGTCTTGTCAATTTGGTAAATCCATTCATCATACTCATTTGTCCAAGTTGATATGATTTCGTGGGTAGATTGTTTATTCATTTATTCGACTTCTATCGCGTAGATTTCTACGCAAAATCCAAATCTAATACAGATGTTCGAGTAGTATGAAAAGTAACCATGCGCGACCATTGTCTTTTTTTTCTTTAATTCTAATTTGAATTTGATAATCTCATACTCTATATTAGATTAGATTTTCTATACTTTTTTTATAATTTATTATTAAATGAGTAATGTTAAATTTATATTATTAGCCTATTTTATTATTATACATACTAACATGTCGAATTATTATTATTTTGATTAAAATATAATTAAAAAAAATAAGAGCTTACGTCTTGTACCAAAAAAGGCGAATCTCTCGCCCTCACGGCCATCATACCTCGGCCTGACAGTTTGTGAGAGGTTAAATCACGGTAATTCAGTGACCTAGAGATAAGAAGCTTTTACATGATATCCCAATGAGCTACCCTAACATTGGGGGTAACAACTCTAATACTAGGAAAGCGCAGACGTCAAATCTAGATTCTTGTACTCAATCTATCATTTCTGAGTCAACTGATTTATGTTTGTGCGAAAAATAAGAGCTTAGGTCTTGATGCTAGACTATGACCATTTAGGTTTGTAAGCCTTAAATTTTTTTAATAATATGAAGAATTTTCTACGTTAAAAGTAGGCCCTATAGCACGACTTTCCGTACTTAAACGTACATTGACACGTACATACCCGCACTGGATCTTCTTCTTCATAAATTCTCTCTTTCTTTCTCCGTCATTTTCGCACTCTTCCTTCTCTCTCTAACCCTCTGGTTTCTTAACTTATGGTAGGAGAGAGGGAGCGAGGTCATCGAGTGCAATCAATGGAGAGCCAGGATCTTTCTCCTCCCCACGCGGACCCATCTCGGCCGTCCCTCGGCTTCCCTCTCGGCACTGCCCTCCTCTTGATCGTCATCTTCAGCCTCAGTGGAATCTTCTCCTGCTGCTACCACTGGGACAAGCTCAGATCTCTTCGCCACTCTTTCTCTCATGGCCTCGATCTCGAATCTGACCTTCCCTCATCGACCACCGTCTCTAAGCTCTGCGTAATTCTCTCTCTTTCTCTCTCTCTCTCTCTCGATAATGAAAGCTTGATGGGAACACTGTCTGTATTTTTTCACAGGATTCGAACCAGAAGCAAGGCCTGAGCTTGACGGTTCTGATGCCGGGGGATCAGATTCCGAAGTTCATAGCACTTCCATCTCCTCGCGAGCTGGCCCGGCCGGAAAAGGTGGCGGCGGAAGAAGGAAAGCCGCCGAAGCCTCTGCGCATTTGGGTGCCCTCGTACTAGCCATGGATTCACCTTTTTCGTTCTGTGTATAATCGTAGTAGTATCATTTTTTTCTGGTTTTTTTCGTTTCAGTTCTTCCAAACAGAGCTCTAGGTCTTGCCATAGATTCTGCTTCCACCATTTTTTAAGAAACGAATTTCGTTTGCCCTCTTGTGCTGGTTGCGTCCATTGATGGCCAAGTTTTTGAAGTTTTAGCTTCGTCGTCTACTTTTTCTGGTTTTATTCCAAAAATATGTCACACCTTTTTCTCTACAAAAATGAAATTAATAATTCACAAAATTTTAAGAATAAATAAAATAATAAAATAATTCCTCCTATAATTAACGTAATATTCGATCGCATGAATAAACATATCATACATTGTCGGCAATATCGTTTAATTCTAGTATTTATAAATGAGAAACACAATATATTAATTCTCATAGGAGTAACGAAAAGGGTAAAACCCTAATTTAAGCTCGAGTTTTGGGTAACTAGCTCAAAAAAACTTGAAATTTTTATTTTTAATTAATTTGATTAAGTAATTTTTTTAACTAATTTTTTATTTTATTTTATGCATTCAAAAAATTATAATTATTCTTAACTGGATTTATTTTTTATGCATTAAAAAATTATAATAAATTGTGCAATTGTTAAAAAAATACGAAACTTTATGGTGTATTGTTTTCTAATATTGTAAATGTATGACAAAAGTTTCAAGAATTTTTTGTTGACGTACAAAATTTTAACTAAATTTATTTTTATGCATTCAAAAAATTATAGTAAAGCGTACAAATATAAAAAAATTAAAACTTTTCAAATTAGTCTTTTTTATTATTATAAATGTGTGATAAAAATTTCAAGTTATTTTGATAATATTTGTTCAGCCAAATTAATTAAAAAAAAATAAAAAAAAATTCGAGTTCTTCAAACGTCTGAAGAAGTGTATTTGCATCTGTATTAGACGAACTCATTCTTCTTCTTTCGTCTGAGAAATCTAAAAATTCAATTTTTTTTAGAATATTTAGTCAAAACTCAAGCGTAGAAAATATCACATTTAATTTGTAGCTAAAAGATGAATTAATTTATCAAATCACCTCGTTACACTTGTCCTCATTTCGGGAACGTCACTTACTATTGGTGTCATATTCTACAGTTGCATAATTCTCGTTTGGCTTACATGGAATTGTTAGGCTACAAGCTGGCAACATAAGACGTGACAACTCATACATCGTATTATATTATATATATATATAATATGACTGAGAGAGAAATCCATATTGGACATGACGGGGAATGAATGATGAGGCGAGAGAAGTGGAGAAGAAGAAAAGGTGTACATAATGATACGAACGGAGACTCTGTGTCATCATCGCTCCATCCGTCATCATCAATGTCGAAGTCAGCTTCCAACACCTCTTCATTTTGCCCTAATTTTACTGTTCTTGATTGTGCTGACGTATGCAGAGAGAGAGAGAGAGAGAGAGAGAGAGAGACGGATTGTTCTTTCGTGGTTTTTTCGAAAGTACGAAATGGTTGCTCGTGAAATAACATAAACATGCAACGAAGGAAGTATGGTGTTGAAGCATTATCACTATTCTTAGTGATAAGACCATCGCACATAGATATTTTCATTGGTTGCTTTTCTCTATTTGGACATAAATGGAGGAGCTTTTTTGTGGTGTTTATATGATCATTTTGATTTGTTATAAACCCTAGGAGTGCAAGTGTGACATCCAATTTATGTAGTTGCTTTAATACATTTAAAAATCAATAAAATCAACTATCATTATTTATAAGATATCGCGTTACATCATCTATGTTTATATTTGTATGCATATCATCGTCCCGTTCCGTGCTTTTCGTGTGCTAATTACGCGACTAGCTTTATATCGATGGGCCATGGATGGACAATGTGTAGTGGATTGTTAGTTGTCTTATCTTTACACCTAGTCTTTTGAAGTAACATTATTTTTTGTTTCCACTCAATGTCAAAACATGTATGAATTGTACTGAAATTATTAACTACTACTTTAAGTCCCGTGGACCGCATAAATTGACATCTTTGTAAATCTAATTTTGTATCGTGTTTTATAGCTAAGAAACTACGGAGAATCTTGATTTCGAACATCGATTAATCATCAATGTGCTTTGATCTTTCGATCGAATAATAATTTATTAAGAAATTAAATAAAGAGTAGAGAGCAATGTAACCTCGGATCATAGGCGTCACCAAGGACAACTTATAGTATGATTAATTTTTGAACTTTCTATTGTTTGAGACGTGACTAATGCCTAGATAAAACGATCAACGCTATTCCATGTCTTACGTATGAAATTTGAAGTTAATAAAAAGAGTGTGCAATTTTTCGAACAATATGGTCACCGACAAGCTAGTAATTTGTGTAGATTTGAAAAATGTATTGGATTTTATCGCGACCCGGGTCATTTTGGTAATGAGAAACAATCGATGCAAAAATTAATCAAAATATTTTCAACGTGATTATCATAGACTTTTATTTGTTATAGCCTATGATAATAATATAGGTTATATCGTGTTTACGTTAATTTGGGTCGATATAACGATAAAAAGAAAGCAAAAAGACACATTTACTAAATCGAAAGTAAACGATATAGAGTAAAGTTAAAATCAAATCATGAAGATAAGGTTATTGCCAACATCAAAGGTGGTTAGATTGGGGCCAAGTGCAAAAGCACAACATACTAAATCAACATCTTTTGTTTTTTTAATGATTATTTTTAGTGGAAATCCTTGTGAAAAATTAGGTACAAACTTCTATTTTCTTTTTATAATAATAATAAAATAATAATAATTAATCTTTAAAATATATGTTGGGGACACGTGTCATGTAAACTTTTCAATGGTACATTAAATTGTTACATTCATTAGTATTATTGATTTATTTATAATTTCATAACTTGTTTGAGTATTTATATTTTTTTAAATGGAAGAAATAAATAATGTAGCACGTAACCTCCAATATTATTACTTATACAATAATATCTATTCCATTAATTATGATTTTTTTAAATTTGAAACTAATTTAAAATTAATTATATAAAATCAATAATAATATTTTTATTTGAATTATATAAATTGAGCCTTGAATGACTAAATGGCATGACAACGGTCGAGGGGCTCAGCCCATATAATAATGGGCTAGTGTTTTTCTCCAATATTTTATGTATTTTAATTGAAAAAAAATTAAATAATTTTAATAACTCTATTCATGTATAATTAGAAATTTTAGGTTTGATTTGAAATCAGTTCTATTTTAATTTACTTTCCCAGAAAATCAGAGAAATTAGAGTATTAATGATTGAAGTAAGATGGCTCAAGAGAAGATGATGACTTTGAGAGAGATCGTAGTAAAGCTTAACATAGATTCATAAAAGATCGAGATAGTAAAAGGCATCAAGCACGCGTGTGTTAGATGGCTCGTATGCGTGAAAACGAGAGTCCAAGATCAGTCATATTCATGCATGAAAGAGTTATCGATTTGAAGGCGAGAGACCGAAAATTGATTGGACATAGAGCACGAGAATGCGCGTCAAAGTCTAGGCTTGTTCAAGAAATGTTGTTCACGGCCATGCAGGCTCGAGTGTAACCGTCTTTATTCATAATTTTGTTTTATTCTAATCAAGTGAATAATCGTCACTATAGTGTGAATATCTGTTAGTATTTTGAATTTGACGGAGGGTTGTCTTGCTAGGTGTGAAAAGTCGATTACATGAGGAGCTTTGTGTAGGGGTGGGCACGATCTGGTCAGATCGATTTTAGGGTGAATCGAAATTGGAACTGTGATATACGAGTTGATTCTGGTTTGTCTCGGTCTGATTTCATATTTTTATTATATTTGAGTTTAGCATGATTCCGGTCTGGTCATGCTCACCTTAACCTCTGTTTGACATCGCTCAAATTGTTTAATGGATTTGTTGGCCTTTAGGCAAAGCAATCGAGTATTATTTTACAATCGAGCCTAGTGTTTATAATTTGAACTACCCCTCGGTTGCGACAAATGTATAGCGTCGAGTGTTCGTTAAACACACTTACATTTTTAATATATTCGTTGCTTTATGTTTCATACACGTTATATTATTACACATTGAATCATATATGATATGGAGTTATTTCACTAGTAAATTTGTAATCACTCGTCTAGAACATCATCAAATTACGTCATCAGGAGAGAGGGAGAGAGGGAGACGTGGATCTGTAAGTTTGATGCCATTCCAATCTTGTGAACCACTCCACCACCGCAATTGTTGATTGAGGTGAGAAATAGAAGAGCTTCCAAAAATGGACACAAATCTTTCGAGAGAGATCGAGAGAGGTAGGGAGTGTTCTTGAGTCCCCAGTATTTGTATTCGAGCTCTGCGTCTTCTGAGTAATCCTCTCAGAGCGAAGATGACCGACCCCAAGTACGCCTACCCCTATCCTGCTCAAGGTAATGATCCTCTACCCTTCTCCTCCATTTCTGATTTCTCTGTTTACAGTCTTGGACCTGCTCAAAAGGGTTCGTTTCTCTTCAATTACCCTCTATTCCGCCTTCTTCGCAAGTTTCGCAGTTTTCTGTGGATCACAGAGCTTCAGCTTTACTCTTCTTCTTCTTCTTCTTCTTCTTCGTAGGCTACTACCAGGGTCCTCCTGTTATGGCGCCGCCTCAGTATTACGCGCCTCCTCCCAGGAGAAACATAGGTTTCCTCGAAGGATGGTAACCCCCTTTTCTCTTTTCTGAGTCAACTTGAACAGCATCTCATTCACGTTTTATGAACTGGGTCGTCGGGAAAATCAGTATCTGTGTAGTTTTTCACTTGTTTGTTGTCGGGTATTCATCAAATTCGCAGTCCAAATATGGGATGATTATTAAACAGGATGTGAATGTATTTTCATCAACAAAATTACCCAAAAAGTTGACAAAATATCCTATGTTGTCCGAGATCAGCCCGGTCGAGACTATTTCGTTATTATTAAGCATAATTTTATCAACAAAAATACTCCAAAATTCCGTCGATCTTCATGTTTTTGGTTAATAGATACCGATCGGGCAGTATTTATGAATAAAAGCGTGACACTAAACGATGGATTCGATGCAGTCTGGCGGCTTTATGTTGCTGTTGCCTGATCGACGAGTGTTGCTGCGACCCGACCATCCTCTTCTTCGGCTGATTCTTATCACTCACTGTTTATGTAAACTGCGTTTATCTCTGCTTGTAATCATACTTTATTAGTTTCAAACAGATTTCTCATCGCGAATCACCATTGCTTAGGCTTCTTTTGAGATTGATTTTAGACTGCTAAAAAGCCTGAAACTGATAAAACAGACAAGGAAACATCTAAACCTGAATATACAGGCCATAATCAGTTCTATTGAAATGGGTCTGTTTTAATGGCCTCCTGTGTTCCAACAAGGTCCTTCCTAATTTTCTCTAAACCAAGAACAAAAATGACGAAAATCCGAGTAGACTACAAAAGGAATCACACGATACAGAAAGAAATTGAAAAATGTGAACGCATACCGAACCGGGATCAATCTATGCATGCTTAGAGATTGTAAATGGGTTCCAAATATGGATCAATTGAAAGCATATAACTCAACCAACGTTGTAGTTTTAGTTCATAAAGTATTGAGATTTAGGAGATGCAAATTCAATTCCGCACCAAATCATCCTTCACATCTCCAAGAACAAACAAAATCTTGTGTTTCAGAAGAAAAAGGTAGATTATATATCCCACTCGACAGAGTTGCCCAAAGGGTTGTTTAGAAGTAGCCTTATCTTTACACAGATGAACAATTAGCAAATAGATTACGTAGAGAAAAGAGAAGGGTTAGCAGTTGCAGTACCAACTTGTACTTCAAGAGCTTCTAGCCGTCGTTCCAATGTTTCAAGCTTCTCATTCAAAGCTGCCAATTTGCTCTTTGTTGTAGCTTCTGAAGAAAAAAAGCAAATTCAACAGAGAAATGTTCAAAACACAAACCTTATATAATCCTGGAGCAAAGCAACAACTAAACATGACGATTCGAAACTTAAGGGAGCAAAATAGAGAGATCGACTTTGAAATTTGAAAGTATAGGTTCAGTCGGCCGAAGTTTGGACGGAGCTTTGGAGCTAGGGCTAGAAAAAGAATTAAAACTATTGATCTGATCAGCAGAAAAGCACTCAAAAGACACAATGCACGACTAGTCTGCTCAATCATTGGAAATCAATTCGAATCGATGGAACAAAACACAAAAATCAAACGCGAGAACGAATTGAAATCGTAAAAAACAGGAGAAAGAATACCGAAATGGACGAGGAAATCGAAGAGGCGTCGAACGTTGATGGAAATGTTGGAGATGAACTCGCGATTTTCCCAATCGGCTTGGACTGCTATCCCCACGTTTACCGCGTTCGTTATCCCTCCTGCCCTCGCCATTCTCTCTCTCTCTCTCTCTCAAACGTAGAGAGAAGCCAAATCACTGGTAATCGGAGGAAGAGATGGCTATTTTTCATTTTCCGCAAAAGCAAAAATGACAACTCTTTACTGGAAAGTACAAGAATACCCATATCAGAATATAACGACGACACTTCATCAAACGAGGGGGAGACTAGGCCACAACCACGGTTAGAACTCAAGCAAAGCCGAACTGAACTGTGATTCGAATATTAACCCGTGCAGTTAGATACCGGTTCCGACCCATTCAATCACGGTTTCGAGAATACGGTCAATCCCGAGTCAGAAAATCCAAATCAAATTTGACCCACCACAAAATAACTTACAATTCGACTACCCACAAAATCAATCCGACATTATATTCATTTCAAAGATCTTGCCTTTGCATCGAACATTATTTCCAAAATGTGTTATAAATTCAGTTGCTTGTTCATCAGCTGAGTAGGTCATCTTGTTTTCCAAATTCGGCCAAACTTATGCAAGGAAATACAGATTCGGCAAGTGCGTAACACATTTTCAAACTCGATGCCCGGCCAAGAACTTGCCTATAGCCACAAGTAATTTGTAACATGATAAATGAGAGTTTCTTCTAGTTTGAAATCTATGCAAAAAATATTAGCGTCCATTCTAACCTGGTTGGCAGAAATATTAGCTTCTGCAATTCTATATCTTCATCGAGAACATTCGACTTTTCACATGAAACTGTGCGACTTTTGAACTGGCACGGTTTAAGGACCATGAGCTAAGGCTACGTACGAAAGGCACAGATTCGGCACTAAAGAGTCCGAAGGGATTAGCTTTCCCCGTCTGTCTTAGAAATCTGAACAAAAACAAAATCATTAGCAATGTAGATAAGTTATCAGAAAGGCTTGGTAGAGTGAGCGTGAGACCTTTTGGAATAGGGTGGCTTCTTCCAGCCGTAGATGAAACATTTTCTTCTCCTTTGGCCTGCTTATAACCCTGAATTTAGTGAAGTTTTCGATGATTGTCGGGCTGTGGTGTGCCAACCCTAATCCAATTTTGAGATCTCCATAAAACCAGCAAATCATATTTGACCATTTTCATTACTTCGACCTTGAAGCAGGTCGTGAAGTTTCATAATCCTAAGAAATTGTAATAAACTTTTTTGCTCAAATTTTTTGAAAAAAGGTGCAATTTAAGCATATATATACACATTTTAGATCAAAAATCAAGATTCCCTTTCTTTGATGACCCGGAACAGCTACCAGAAGTTGCATAGGAGCCCGATCTGATCCATCAACGGGGGCTTGATTTAGACATTCCAGAACCAAGTATCTACGCTTTTGTAACTTAATCGAGAAAGTAGTGGCCTCCAGAGTAACAGGAACCTGAAACCAAATGGAGATGTAATCACTTAATATGCAGATTTTTCGAGACCTACACAAAGAAATGACTAAGTTTCCATTATAAAGCACTCTACAAAGAAACAACTTAAAGCTGAGTTTTATCTCACCTAGCGAACTTATACCTGTGTGTTAATGCGGGCTACTTTATGGACATTGAGAAAACCAACCATTTCTTGGTAACCAGTGAGAAGTTTTGCTAACTCTTTATCCTCATCTATGATAAAAATAATTAAATAAAAATCTTATTCATTGTCATCTATGTATCTAACAATCAACGTTAAGAAAGCATAATAAAAGACATCATAAAAGGTGGCAGTAAACCTGGAACAGCTCTAACAGAAAGCAGTGTGTCTGCAATGTGCTGCAACCTTTTGGAGAAAGATGGAGAAACGAGGGAAGGTGCAAAGGTAACGACCGCAACTGCATTAGAAGACCTTAGCTTGCTTTTCAGAAATCTAATAAATGAAAGCATTTCCCATTCCTGAAATGTAATACCAATATTTAAGCGGAATTCACCTCTGGTGAATAAATTTTGCATCAAATGACTATGAAGAGAAAAGAAAATACATTAACAAAAAAATAAAAATTTATAGCAGATGCTACAAACCATGTTGGAATATTGGCATTGTGGAGCACAGAATGACTGGATGGCAATGCGACCAGCCATGCTGCCTTCCTTTTTGGAGGTTTGAAAAGAGGAAATTAGGGGAACAAAGAGAATCACATTCAAATAGAAACAAAACCCAAGAATATTTAAAAATAAATAAATAATTTTTTATAGATGAGTTAGCAGCCAGCAGGTAATATATTCTAGAAGGTACGAGTTTAAAGACCTAAATAGTTACAAAGACGCCACTTTCAATACAAAATAATGCACTCAAGTGAGTAGCAGTAATCTTCAAAGAGTTTCAATATCCCAGTGTTTGGGAAAAAGGATTGAAGGCAATAATATAAAGTACCTCGGAAATCTTGACAAAAACGTGGCACAAGAGTCATGAAGATGGACCAAATTTGGAGAATCATGAGTGCTAACACATTCTATGCTCTTTCCACTAAAAAAAATGCCTCTCCAAAGGTTTTCGTAAGTCAAAGACGCTGCAGAACTCATTTGCTGATGATAAAAAGAAAAAAAAAGAGGCAAGTCATCACTAACTTTTACGGTATGAAATATTTAAAAAAGAAAAAACAAATCTATGCTTACATTCTTAAAATTGATGCTAACTTGTCAAATATCGATCCAGAAATATAGTAAATAGTTATTTTTTAATTTAATACATTATTTATAATTTTATTTGATTAATTATTATTTAATACATCATTGTATATTTTAAATACATAAATTAAGAAGTAAACATAACATTACTCATCGAAAAATATCTCATCGAACAGGTATAGAAAGAAGGAAAAAACAGCCAACGGTCCAAGCTTATCTATTAATTAAGACATAGAACTATATTCTAAACTCAAAAAAATATCAACATTTAATGTTAAAAAATAACATTACGATGAGACGCATTTCAATGGAATATGTCATTGTTGAACAAACCTTTTTCCAATGTCATCTCAGAAGGTGGCTGAAAAATTGTATGAATCACGAATTGACAGAGTAATCCATAGCATTATTCGCTACTTGATTAAGGGCAAAAAGTAAGCAACAATAGAGCATCGTACTTTTCAAAAATGGGGAATCAAAATGAACTTACCACCACGTCAGCAAAATATTTTTTATATTGCCAAGCAATCCTCAATCCCTTCTCCTGAAATAGTACAGATAAGTTGTATGAATCCATAAAATATTAATATCAAATCAAATAAACGACATGAACTGCATGAAAAAGAAAAGGAACACAGATAAAGTCACCTGATCAGGAGATATTTCATGAGATTTATTATCTTTGGATGATCCTGGATTAGGCAAAGTTCCAAGAAATCCCTTTGGGTCTCTAATTGGACTGGAAAAAAGAAGAAGATGATTGTGAACAAGTCCCTGAGACATAAAATTCCTCAACAAAAGCATATGATGAGGAGCTTCCGTATCTTCCATGACCATTACAAGGCTTCCCAAAGGAAACCCACCACCCAGAATACCTGCCAATATAAAACAAATGAAGGTGTTAGAGACAGAGATTTTTTTTCTTTCAAAACAGAAAACAGAAAACAGAAAGTAATTAGCATCAAGAACTTGTAGCACATGTCAACTATGTTGAGTTTGACGGAATCCATATTTTATACAAATCTTCTAACACGTATATTTTAAAAGAAAAAAAAGATAAAATATTTGAGTGCAACTAGACCAAGAAAAAAAAAACAACTCAAACGATGAAGTTCAATATTAAACCAGGAAAAAAAGTTGGTATTTTCTATCCATGAATCAGACATAGAATTGTGGAGCGTTTTACTCAGATCTAATCTTTTAGTTTGAAGAACAACAATTGAAATGAGAAGGAAAATTACTGTCAAGGTCTTGTATTCCAGAGGAGATAAAAGTTAATGCAATTGGACCATGTTTGAGCCCAGGGATGTGAGAAGCGTTTGCAGAGAAGTTACGCGAGAAACTACTTGATCTCGCCTTAGCCTCCTCCATTGATGCACCAAAATAGTTTCTCAATCTACAAATTGCAACTATTAAGAGTGAAAAAATAACGCAAATACAAGCAGACGAAAACTCTGCTACACGAAACTTGAACACCAAGTAATGTCGCATTTAAACGGCATCATCAATTAAAACAAAATCAACGGAGCAACAAGGTTTAACCTCTGAGCTTTCCGCTTTTGCCACTCTGACAAACTGCCGGAGCTTAGCCAACCAGTCAACAACCCCCTCAAATTGACGGCGAGTGGGCGATAGACGAAGAACAAAGCTGTGTAATAAACTAATAAAGCTCGTCCGGCTCACTCTTGAAAAAGAGGCGACCAAAAACCGACCCATAAGCCCCGGTTGGACCATGTTTCACAAGGGTAAAAAAACTGTACGGAACAGAGACCTCGGTCGATGCTCGACGGTGCTTCGGGGAGTGGATTTGCTGCACTGGGAAATGCGATTGGAGTCGGGGCCTATGGTCGGGTCGATTGCCGTAAAAACCAACCAACCAAAGTCTGAATATTGAAATGTAAACCCGATTGGCAATTTTATTTTTGCATTTTTAATTGATTTTATTGGGTCAAATTTACTATTTAGATCGGATTGAATCATTTTTAGATTTAATATTGATTTTTTAAACTTGGGTTGTGTTTCGGTTTTTGGGTTGACCAAAAAACCGAAAACTAAACTTATGCAAAAAAAGTGAACCTCAAAACTGACCCGCCCCTGCCCGAAAAACCAAATGGGTCGGATGGATTTTACCCGCTCCTAATGTTACCGAACCTCAGGTTTGTTGAGCGACAAAATCTTAGTAATCGTTTTAAAAAAAGAGAACAAATTATCAATCAAAGCTTTCTAATAATACCGTTGTATTATCAACAAGAGAAGTGGAGATTATCTCAACCAAAGCTTTCTCTTACTATCCCTCTCTTTCAGCAACTGACCATGATCTCTGCTTGCTCTCTTCGTGCTGCACGGCACTTGTGATTTTGCTGTTCTCTCCACCTTTCTAACCATGGAGGGGTCTGATTTTCTCGCTTTTAGTGAAGAAATAACACTTGCATTGTTCTCCGGTTCACCACTTCTGAATTCTCTTTTCATTCGCCGCTCATATATCGAAGAATCTCGGCTCGGTGGATGGCTCAACGAGTTTGAACTTCCTAGAATACGATGCTCAATCTCGGGCATGAATTCGTTTCTTGAAGATGACTTTTCTATGTAAGGAGTTGACCTTTGGGCATCAGCCATGTTATCATGAGTGGCCTGCAATTGCTGCTCTTGCTCTCTAATCTTGTCTTCAAGTTCCTTAATCTGTCATCATGTAAACAAAAGCATAATCGATTAAAAATTTTCAATGTTACTGCCTATCTGTGACTCATCGAACATACCTCTTGTTTCTTCTCTTTCAATTTTCTCTCCAACTCCTTCACCTAAAGTTGGTCAATTGTTTTTTTCTAATTATAAGCATCTTCTAGTTTTCAAAATAATGATAATGTAAATTAGTCTTTGCCAAACCTTATCCTCCAGAGTCATGGAATAAGCCTCGGACTCTAGCACTTGTTGTTTCAATTTTTTCTCGAGATCATTAACCTAATTGAGAACAAAAGTAACAAAAAGAAAAATCAGCCTCATTTAGTTCTTGTCCAATTCTCAATTAAAACAAGATCATTGGTTCATTCGCGTCAGAACTCAAATCAAAGCAATTCAAGTAACCTTTTGTTGAAATATTGACGAATTGAGTTCTGATTGATCCTTCATCTTGATCTCTATTTCTTTGATCTGAAAGAGATACATCTATCATATTTTTGTTGTATGTTGATCAAAAGAATTTCAAGTTCTTAATTATAACCTTCTTTTGGAGACTAGAGCATGCTTCTTCACTCCCCTTTAGCCTATCTGCCAGTTGAGAAACTTGTTTCTCTGATTGATTGTGAAGATTTATTTTCATCTCAAGTTTTCCTTCTAGTTCTTTGATTTTTTCTTGTTGGTTCTTCTGCATTTGATCTTTACTTTTTGTCTTCGACTCAAAGCTTTGAATGCTGTCTTCCAGCTTCTTTATGGCTTCATCTTTTGATCTTGATTCTTGCCTCGCTTTGTCAAGCTTGGAAGAGAAAAAATCATATTAAAATTTTGAAAAATGAAAAAAAATCATTTCCACAAGAAAATTATTGGATTTACCGTTTGTTTGCACTTGTGAAGCTCACTCGAGTCGATTTGCCTCTTGGCCGGACCTAATTCGATCCCTCTCACCCGAGTCGCAAAATTCAAAGAACTGAGAGTTTCACCCACGTCTTGGTCAGACGGGCTTATTTGCACAAACATCAGAGCTTTTGAATCACCCCCTGCATATCGAAATCGAAAAAACTTCCATTGACAAAAAGTTTCGGTTTTAAATGTTTTCATAAAGTGATGAAAGATTTTGGATTTACCTAAAGAATCCTGAAGCAAATGTGTCAACTTAGAGTTCCTGAAAATAAGAAAATCACTAGAATTAAGAAAGTCACCTTAAAGAAAATTATACCATAGGCAATCCAAAACGTACCTGTAAGGTATGTGACTATTTTTACTTGCCAAAGCCGCTATGACATCACCAAGAGCTGAGAGAGATCGATTAATATTTTGAGCTTCTTTTAACCGATCTCCTTGGACGTCGGTTTTCGCTAATCTCTCACTTCCTGCCAAATCGACTAGCCAAAGCTTACTACTTGTACACTCACTATTCAACAAGTTCTTGGCTCTCACAGATACACACAGCAAGCTGAATAGAGAAATTATCAAAATACTTCAAGCTTATCTACTAAACAAACAAGAAAAAGTCTTTCACATAGAAAAAGTAGATATTTTTTCACCAATGAGATCGGCTGCTATGCTCGTTTACGTTATTACTTCCGACGGCCCGAGCATTACTTCCAGCCTGCAAAACACTCCATACTTCCTTAATATTATCAACTTTTGCGTGTATAGTTCCTGGGACATGATGAAACCCTTCTGAGGCCTGTTTTATCTCCAACCTATCAAGAACCAAATAAAAAGAACAACAAACGTCAAATCAAAGAATTTGAGACATCGTTTCTGCATAAACTGGCTAGCAAGAACAAAGATCTTACTTTTTCGAGGCTGGTGACGTTGCTAACAAGTCTCGAATCTGCTCGTTGTATACTTCGAGAACACTAACAGAAATGTCATACTTATGAGTGCTATTTCTCTCGTTGGCAATTTTAAACAATTGTTCAAGAGTCCTGTAGTTTACTCCTCTGTTGTCTTCTGTACCTTCCATTGTAAAAGTTTTTCCTGTGCCTGTTTGTCCATATGCAAATATACATACATTGTAGCCATCTAACACAGATGTCACCATGGATGAAGCATCCTCAAATACCACAACTGCCAAGATATACGTAATTCATGAATATATTTCCATAAAGCGAAATTGATGATAAACTATTGATGAAATAATGGGGATTGCACTTGCCTTGATCCTCTTGTGGTGTGTAAACTCTGTCAAATTTGAAAGATTTTCTAGCCGAACCACTTGCGACAATTCCTAAGAGTCCATCCTTGGCTGCATCGAAGTCCACAACTGTAGTGCACTTAGATGCTATCTCATCTTTGTTCAGTGGTCGACAACGACAGAAAACCCTAATATTTCCTGATAAATGAGGAAAACATGTTAGATTGAATGACAAAAACATGTCTGTGCATCAAAGTGCGTAATTGAAATATTTAAAAGAACATGCCTTTACTCTCTTGAACTTCATTGAAGAGCTTCTTTCTTTTAGCTTGTTCTTCGTTGTATTTTATTTTGAACTCTTCACATTGTGCAACTGGAGGTGTATTTAACCAGTGAGATAAAAAAAAAGATGAAAATGCCAAATGAAATTATCATAAAATATTTGCTAGAGAAAATATTTTGATAAGCAAAGGTAAATACCCAATACATGAACCGCATACACCATTTTATTCAACTCTGGAATTGAGTCAACACAATTATGAGCTTCACATGACAACAAAGAATGCTCTTTTTTCATTATCTGCAGCAAAGACAACAATCAGTCATAAAAGACACGACATAAGAATATGGTTCGTATGTCCAAACTTTTCTTACATTGATCTTTGATCCTAAATCATTTATTGTGGCCGCCCAAAGCATCTTATCATGCTCATATTTGCTTAAAATATTCCTCAGTTCTTCACCTTGTTTTTCCAAAATTTGATCTATTTAAGACAAAAAAAATTGTTCTTAAACACAAACAATACAATGAAGAACACATTGTTAGGAGAGTATACATCAATACAATGCAATATACCTTGAGAAAGTGTCTTAAATGTCATATTGTCAAGCTCCATCCTAACTTTCTCCAACTGCCTATCGGCTCCAGTCAATGACATCCATGCTTCGTGGCATTCTTTTGTCTTTAGTTGATATTGCACAGTAAGTTCCTGAATTTTCTTCTCGTATTTGGCTGTTGATTTCGCCCTCATGAGTTTCTTCTTCAAAAATCAAATCATCATGGCCAATTAGTAGCAAAAGAAAGAGGCTCAAAGGAAACTACTCTTTGTGCATGTCTGTGTTACCACCTTAGCCGATGGAAGCTCAATCTCAGAATCACAATTGTGACATTTGATACAATCATGTTGAATCTGAGAAACTAAAATAATGAAAAAAAATCATGAACTTCAAAGAACAACTAAAAGAAAAAAAAACATGAGTGAAATAAAGGTAAACATCAACCTTCTCTTTTTGGTGCTCTCCTAATGCAAATTCCACTAACTACAGGACTTCCATTGATCCCTTCAAATCTTACCACCATTACACCATCCTCTTTCACCACAGTCCTAGAATCGACCAACTGCAGTGGCTTATTCGCTCCAACAACAGCAAAAATGTCAAAATCCGACAATACCTGTCATTTAACAGCCAACAGAATGCATGAACACAGCATTTTTTTGCTTACCCCTATTTATGGTAGTTCTTGTAAAATCGACTTATTTACATTACCTTCTCCTCCTGAATGTAGACGTTGAAAACACGCATGCCTTTGGGCCCATTTGTGT
Source organism: Begonia fuchsioides (assembly GCA_003255005.1). Lineage (NCBI taxonomy): Eukaryota > Viridiplantae > Streptophyta > Magnoliopsida > Cucurbitales > Begoniaceae > Begonia > Begonia fuchsioides. Next base: position 303,863 of record QAOC01017296.1, read on the forward strand.
GTATGATTTCTGAGAAATGTAAATCTACAAAATAGTCTCCGGGAAGAAGATTATCGAATTTGTATTTGAAATTCCCCAAACGCGCCGAACTGTAGATGAATGGATATTGTCCTCCTTCAACAATAAACTCTTCTGTTCGAAATACAGTGCCCCCTTCATAAAACGAGTCGCCTAGGAATTTAAAACTGTCTTCTGTTTCATTTGAAGCCTCATCTCCCGCATTTACAAACATCACGTATTCATCTGCTTCAGAAACCAATATGATTTTCGCGGCCAATTGATAAGAAAGTCAGGACAGTGCTTTGAACTGATAAAAGTTACCAAACGATGAAGGAAAATTTTCTCAGCAGTAAAAGAACTACAAAACATACAAACAATTGCCCAGATTATAACAAGCTCTAATGAGAGGATTGATAACTAAAGTTAAACTTTATCCACAACTAATTAACCTGAATGAAACATGGACGAAGTAAATTGAAACTTCATCAGATGCATAAAAGATAAACATAAGGCTAAGATGAAAACCAACAACCTTGCTTCACCAAGTTTAACCAAAAAAATTTCTGTCAAAGGAGAAACGATACTTAAATATCGATATCGGAGACACCCCCTCATTTTCCAAAACAATTAACAGGTAAAAAAGAAACCTATTACGCTCACCGTTACAATCTGGTCTAGTAGTTCCTGACGAAACCAAACGAGAACCCGAGTCACAAATCATGAAATCGCTCAAAGATTCACCACCCTCCTCCATTGAAGAGTCTTTATGCTCTTGACACAGCCGCTGAACTTTCTCTGATTCAAGAAACCGAGACGCTGAATTTGGGATAACCGATTCCATATCTCCCAGCTAAAACCTAAACGATTGCAACAACAACTAAAAAAAATCTTATTTCTTTTCTGAAAATGCTAAGAAAATGAAGACATGTTACCTTTCCCGTCGATTTGTACCCAGCTATGGTAAGAGTTTCGAATTTTGAAATTTAGCGACCGTTAGGCAGAACCGCGCCAATTCTTTTTTTAGCCAGGATGGGTTTGACATTGTTCAAAAACCAAACCAAACCAAAGTTTCGCTCAATTTAGACAGAACAAAATTGCCAATTTTTTTATAGGGTTTGGCAAACCCGCGACGACCCATGGGTCTCGACCCACACTTAACGGGTCAAATTGGGTCAAATGTTAGTAGAAATTTTATGTTGCAGGTCGGGTTGAATAAAAATATTACAAGTTTTAGGTCAGGTTCGGTTTTAACTCGACCCGACCTTTAATACACAATCAAAGACGTAAGACATTTTACTCAAGGTTAGAGTGTAAATATAAAATTAGAGTGTAAATATAAAATAATTCTTATTCTTGAAATATAAGTAGTTTACTCAAAGTTAAATTAACATGAATTTAAAATTCTTCATTTTATATTTGTCTGAATATTTTAAATTTGATTGTCAATTTTAATGAATTATATCATTTTTAGGGCATATATTTTAATTTTTTTCAGCACTGACGATTTGAACTTTGAAATAGAAGAATAAAAAATTATTTTTTATTTATAATCTGATATGTTAACCTAACTCATATCGACCTAAACCTATGCGAGTTAGGTTAGATTCAGGTCAAATTGATAACATAATCTTAACAAGTTATTGATTGTAAAACTTATTGAGTCGGGTGATGTCGATTTGGATGCTAACTCGACCCAATCTGTCAGTGCATGTTCGAGTTGATTTAGTTTTACCCATAAATTGACAAGACCCACGGGTTCGTTTTTCTTTAAAATTGAACCAAGCGCAACCCACTCAAGAACCAACTTGAATTTACGATTTCCGTTTGCATCGTTTGGATCGTGTCAGATTTTGAAAAGTAGAAAAAAATTAATTGATTTAAATGATTGGTCCCGAGCAGTAAGTCATTACTTTACAACTTTGAGTCAGACCAATTTCTATAAAATCGAACCAAACATAAGCCCAAGGGGAACCAGTCTCGTGTTCTCGATGGGTTTGGTTTGGTTCAGATAAACCGCAGAGTCTACGACTGCTGTCTCTGCTCATCAAAATCGCGGGCAACTAATCATAGGTACATAGGGGTATCTTATCAAATTTGGATTTCTTGATCGATTTTAGAATTCTCCTTTGTTAGTTTTTGCATATCCGAACTCGTTTTTCTCTTGAAAAATTTAGTAATCGGTTTCTCAGCTTAAGCTAGAGCCTGCTAGTGCCAGTTCCGGTTAGACCGAGGTCTGTTTTGTATAGGTAAACCTCCATTTGTCATCGTTTGTATAGGTAAGCTTTTGGGTCACATGGGCGTGGGTTCTCCCACTGGGATTGGACATGGTTCGGCCAATCGATTCGAAACAAACCAACTAAAATTTTTTGTTCAATTTTATTTATTAATTAATATTTTTCAATTTAAAAATCCTTTTTTATCTATATTTTATGGATTATCTGTTTGGTTTTAAAAACAATTGATATGAAACCTGAATTTTAACCAAAATGACCCAAATTGTTTTGAAAATACCTGAACCGAACCAATTCTTTCATCATGTTGGTTCAGTTTCCGCCCACAGCTATTCCCAACTCGAATCATTCGAAGAAAATTTTTAGGTAAATCTAATGTCATACATCATTTTTTTCTGGTCATCTTTCGATTCTCAACGAATAAAGTTAGTCAAATGTATTACAACAATCAATTACAATTTTCTATCCGAAAGTATTTTCAATACGAAACCTAATTACATGTACGTTAAAATTCAACGCCTAAATGTAAAAAAATATTAATATTTTTGCAATTAGTTATCCATGAAAATGGCCAAAATGGCGATGATCGGCGATGATCGCATCTCAATATTTGTATCAAACACAATGTTCTCGTTGGAGGGTGGGTTCTAGTTTTGTCCAAATACTTCATAAAACAACAAAAACAAACCCTAATTCTCGTGGAAATGTGTGAAGACGATATTATCGCATGACGACATGTACATCGATTATGTGACTCATGCATAATCCAAAAACTAAGTTTTGAATCATAATATATTATATGTTTTATAATCCAACAAAGTACAATGCGTTATATATTATTTGTTTTAGATATGGAGCAGAGTGATCCAAAAGTGTCGATGTAGTAATTACGGAACCCACTTTTAGATCTAGCACTACGCTTCCTTGGTGATGTTCGAGACTAAAACCTGTTGACAAATAGGGTGTAGAGAACCTCTGATAATACTCAATAAGATCTCAAACCGAGATTGCACAGCGGATAAAATAACTTGTTCTCTACTACTTGTAATCAAATAGGCAAACCAATATCAATCAATAATAATAAACACCAGAGAAACGAGATTAGTGACACCAAGACTTTTAGCGTGGAAAACCCCGAATTAAAGAGGGTAAAAAACCACGGGACCCGTAGGCCGCTTAATCAATCTTCCACTATATCAGAAATAATGGGTACAACCAAATGTTCTCTCTAGATTATCAAACTAGAGGCATACCATATTTCATCAAGATTAAAAACAATAATCTTGGAACACAATAAGAACAAGAGAGGATTAAACTAAAAACGAAACAACAGTTCCGTTTTTATCCTATCGGACAGCCTTAGAAAGCACAAAACACGATCTCCACCGTTCAGAATGTACCTCTGTATGTCGTAAAGCTGCTGTCCAAATTTCACGTTGATCCAACGACTGAATCTTGAGATAATCGAATTCGACTCTGGCTGCTGCAGAAAAGTCCGAACCCTTCAATCTCTCTTCTCTCTTTGATCTCACTCCTTAGGGTTTGCTTCTAAACAAAACCCTTATATAGGACCCGGCCCAAATATGGGCTGAGCCCAACAAAACCGAGCTAATTTCAACTACGAAAGAAATGAATTATACATGTTACACTATATGTGTACTAAATAGAGACATGAAAAGCAAGTAGGTGGTAAGAGAAGGAGAGGTAGCTGAAGACGAAAAACACCCCCATCGCTTCTCGAAAAGTCATGAGCTTCTTGCAAGTTTGGAAGTTGTAAAATGACAGCCCCGTATAAAGTTTTCTTTCATCACTTTACTCATGCACTTTCATGTCTCTCTCTATCTCTCTATCTCTCTCTTGGATGATATTTTACTCATTTGAAAAAATTATTGTACATAATCGATCTTTATTTATCGAATAGAATCAATAAAAAGACGTTCATCGAAAAAAATAGTAGTAGAAGTAATGTTAGATATTGTAAAATTTAAATTTTTTGAAACGACGTAATTCAAAGTCAAGTTGTCTCGTGTTGAATCGACTTGTTCTAATACTTTCGTAGTTCATCGTGAATGGATTTTTGGTGACATGGTCGAATTGGTAAATGTTTAGAATTGTTCAATTAAAATCCAAATTTGGTTTAGCCTAAGTGAGAATTACCTTGGACAAATTTTTGATCATAAAGTAGGAGAAATTAATCCACAAATTAAAATTTGGCAACATATGGCTTCATTGATTAGTTGATCTTGATCATATCTTAAACAAGATTTAACCTAAATTATGGTGTATTGTTATTCTTACTCTTGATTTGAATGCATCACATCTAGGGCAAACAGCCATAGGAGCTCAAATGATTGTTCCAAGCATGTATCCCATTCCAGTTGCTACTTGCAGGGTCATCGATGGCTGCCCCACCGCCGTTGGCCGGCGCCGGCAGGTATGAGCTTCCAAACAACCACTCCGTCGCTGTATCACTTTCTTTTCTTCCAGTTCCGGGATTTTCAATCTGGTCCGGTTCTGGAAGTTCTAGATTCTGGAAAAAGATGGGCTGGAGTTTCGGATCGGAAATTGTGGAAATACGCCCGGATAGTCTTTGTTGTTGAAGCTTCCAATGGAGGTCTTGGTTAATGGAGCTCAACGACTCTATTGAAGATGCCAGGCTGGTTTGAACATTTAGAGGATCCGTAATCTGAATTGAAGAGCCGAATTGACTGCCATAGATTCCGGCGAGAGAACCGTTAAAACCCATTAAAGAGTTCGAACTACTTCCCGGTGGGTGATTGTAAAAACCACCAAAGTGGAAATCCATCGCCGGGGAGAGAGCGTTGAAAAGCTTCAACCCTCCGATCTCAGGAGACAATTTGATATCTTTTATATTGGCTCCACCGCCAAGTCTCGCCGCCATTTTTACTTTCTTACCTTTCCGGCATCCGCCGCCGATCGGAACGTTTCTTAACGCGCCGCCTTTAGTCCAGTATCTCCGGCAGGTCTTGCAGAAATACCTCGGCTGGGAAAGGCTGTAGTTGTTGTAATAACAGAATTTGGTGTTCGGCGAGTCACACCGAGGGCACTTCATCACTTGCTCCGGCGACGCTTTTATATTCCGGCCGACCTGCCTTTCCTCGTTCGTCATGGGCTTTGCAACAATCTTTTCCGGCGACATCATCGGGAAGAAGTGAAATAGGAATGATCAGAGAAAGAGTTAAGAAGAATAGAAGAATTCAGTTTCCGGTTTCAGAGGGAAGGACAAAGCTGTATTTTAATGGCTTCATGCATGAGTTAGAGAGAGAAGAAACGGGAAGTTTATGGGTGTGCTTGTGAACTCCATCAAGAGAGAAGATCGTGATCTGATAGATGATGTCTGAGATGGGTCTTGGTTCCTAATCCCTAAGTCTACATATTTAGAGAGAGAAAGAAGAGAGACAGTGACACCAGAAATGGAAGTCGGGCTATATATGGAGAGAGAGAGAAGAAAGCTGGATGAACTGAAACTGATTCGGAAGAGACAATATAAAAGAGATTGAGGTTGAGAACTGAAACAATCACAAATTTACAGTTCTACTGTTCTTAATCATGTAATTAAACCGAACTGTAATCTTATCTAGGAACCATCGAAAAAAAAACCAACTGTTCCATAGATTTAAAAAAGAATAAAAGAAATTGTGAATTCAGACTGCTAGGGTTCTAGTCAGCGAAGAGGCTGCAAAAGAAGAAAGCAGAGAGAGGTCTGCCAGTGCCATTGTTTCAGGCCAGCTGCTTCAGCTTTGCCTATTCTTCTCCTTGTTATGTCCCTTTTAAAACCCTAATTTAATACTCTCTCTTTTTTCATTTGAGAGAGAGAACAAGCACAGTCTTACTGCGTGTCTCATTTCTTCTGCTGCTCGAGCTTAGTTCGGCAAAATTATTATCAATTATTGTAACTATTATTTATCCTCATAATTAAGAGCCGTAAACTAGCATTAACACCAAGCTTTAATTCTTAGTTTTTGGTCCATCTAACTCCGAATAATGCGTTTCATTCTTCGAACATTGCTCTAGGTTTTTATGTTATATTCTAATCATTCCGGAATGTAGCCGACCCAAAATACAGACGAGCTTCTTTTAATGATCGACTAATTTTGATTATTGTTTCATTGTTGGAATAAATGAGTTCTAGTTGATCTGGTTCCTTCTCTCGGCAGTATCTTTGAGCCTAGATCTTGGTTTACTGCCAGAAACCCTTGTGTCTCAGGTAGCTTTGGTTGACCTTGGTTGAGTTGGATTATGAGTCAGAGAAAAAGAACGAAGTGCATCTCTCTCTTTCAAGGAACCTTGTTCTGCTAGAGAGAGAGCTTTTACTGGAGTTTTGTCTCACATAAGTGATTAATGGTGAACCAGGGAGAAAGAGACAGAGAGAGGGGTTTTGCTGGAGTGTTGGTCAGCTGTGATTAACGAAATATTGTCATAATAAAATTCAATAAATTTAGGATATTATTAATGGGTATGGGCTTTGTCATATGGGCCTATGGATCTAGCAAACCCAATCTCTCTCCAAAACCAACCAAGTTTCTCAACGAGAAAGGTAGGCGCGAAGTGAGTCATACCGGGGAAAACAAGTGATCGGCCGACATCGATGAATAATTGCGTTCGACGAGATTCGGTCAAGTTTCCTAAAAATGCATGTTAAGTAATTGAAGTTCTAATTAATTTCACAATCCTCGTACAAAAAAATTGTCATCGTCATCAATGTATTCAATCACGTAGTTGATATGCTTCACAGTAAAAATAACATCTCGACCAAACATAAGCGTTTTTATTGTGTCAACCTGAACATTAAACCTGAAGTTAGCGTAAAAAAATCTCATCAGCTGCTCATTGCATGGACCTAGTGGGCACAAAATCTGAGCATCCCAATAATTTTCACCATCTAGGGAATACCCAACGAATCAAAACTCTGCGAATACAACTGATTTAGGCGGTATGATAACTTGACTTGCATAACTATCGTTAAATAATCTATAGTGTGTAGATGAGCGATACTCTCCCGACTATGTTGATACTAGTGAAGGAGACTCACGTGCTTGGAATTGAGTGTTCGAAGATCAAGATGGTCCATCACGAGACGTATGATTATCATTCCCTTGTTGCTGGGAGAGTCTAAACCACTTTCCTGGTCTATAATGCATTTCCTTAAATTTTCGAAGACAACTTCAACAATCCTAGAAATGGATGTAGGATAGGCAATCCGGTGGAACGTGACTAATGAGCCAACTGTTTAAGCGCAACGATAAGCCAAAGATCATTGTTCGACCCGATTATCTTTTAAAATTAGTTAGTAATTCCTATTGCAACATAGCTCATTGACTTAAATCCTGATCGAACCGGCTATGTGGATGCACGATTGAATCATATGATTAAATTATATTCTTATTATAACACAGAATATTGTTATGGGAGAGAAATCTAATATACCGAGTCTCAATCAGAATATCGTTAATTATGATTTTCGAAGTATATATAAGTAGTAAATTGATAACTGAACACATGCGGGCATCCCCACTCTTTTGAAAGCACTATCAATATTCTGCGACCTGGAGAAACTAGGAGTTGACGGAATTGGCCCGGATTCGATCTGGTTTGGCTACTGGTTTCAAATCTTTCTTAGAGCTTTTGGCCAAGTTTCATCAATGGGGGACGACGAGTAGCTTCACGTAGCAGGGTTTCCATGGCTGGCTTTTGGCCATATGATCCCCTTCTTAGAGCTTTCCAAGCTCATCGCTCAAAAGGGTCATCGCGCCTCCTTCATTTCCACCCCTAGAAATATCGATCGCCTCCCGAAGCTCCACCCTGATTTGTCTTCTTCAATCACCTTCGTCGAGCTTGCCTTGCCGGCGGTGGAAAACCTACCGGAGAACGCAGAGGCTACCTCTGATATTCCATACAACACGGTGCCGTATTTGAAGAAAGCCTACGATGGGCTCCGAGAAAGGCTCACCATCTTTCTCCGGTCCTCCGACGTAGATTGGATTCTTTACGATGTCGCTCCGTATTGGGTCAGTTCCATCGGAGCTCAGCTGGGTATCAAGACGGCTTTTTTCAGTATATTCATCCCTCCTAGGCTTTTTTCCGTATTGGGTCAGTTCTTGGCCGATCAAGGGATCAACGCTAGGGTTTTGGAGGAGAAGAAGATGGGTTATCCGACTCGGTGGCGGAGTCTCTCCGGTTGGTGATGTCGGAGGAAGAAGGGAAGATTTACAGGGAGATAATCAAGGAGGTGAAGAAAGATTTCATGGAGAAAGACCTTTATATTCATGATTTTCTTGAATGTCTTCAAACTTGCAGAATCAACAAGAAAGCTTGAGATGAGCACAAGGCCTGATTCTGCTTTTTCTCCCTTCCGGTTTGAAATCGAGGAAGATGATGAAAATCAAGGAGGTCTGTTTGATTGAGTTTTTAAATTTCGTGAGCATTTAAATCACCATTTTCTTAACCCACGACCACGCCAAACGAGTTTGGCAAATTTCGTGAGCATTTAAATCTCCGGCTTGGTCTACTTCTTAACCGGTCCGAGCAGCTACAATACTTAAAAATAAACGAACCAAAATTGGAAATAAAAAAGAAAAAATAAAAAGAAAGAAATAATTCTTTTTATTATTTCATTAAAATAAAAAATAAAAGAACTTGGGAAGATTATTCGTAAGATCAAAGGAAGTAACATTTTTGGCAAAGACATTTGAGATGGCATTTTCGTAATTTAAAAACTATGATCCTTTGCTGAGAGCATGGTACTTCCGATGCATCGACGGCGACATGCAGGAGAACAGCGACGACATCTGCTTCTTCGGCTTATCACCGAAGATGAACAACCGCAGCGGAACTCGGTGACGACTCGGTGAGTGACTCGTTCGAGGGCTCTGCATCTTCTTCGACTCAGTGAGTGACTCGAACTCTTCGTCTAGCTTTGCCAGCGTCTTCTCCACGTCGAGCTGAAACTTCATTACGCGGGCGTTGCCTGCTCGTAGTTCCTCTGCGACTTTCTTGTTTTCTTGCTTCATGTTCAATATTTCGCCATGGAAGCTTGCAGTGAAGCATTCGTTTTCTGGGTTTTCTCTCAAGGTGTTGGCTATGTCTTCTTCGAGGCCGCTTAAGGAGGAGAGTCTGGATTGCTGTTCGTTTTTCAGGGCGGCGTTTTTCTGTAGCCAGACTATTAGGGCTGCTTGGATTTCTCGGAGATGCTTTTGCAATGGCCTTGCGTTGAAGTTTAGAGGGTATTTCATGGAGCTGGCTCGCTCGAGCTTGGTTCTTTTTTCTTCCAACTTTGAGATCTCCGCGTGAAGATCGTGGATTTCAGTTTCGAATCTCTGGATTTCAGGGAATATCGTGCTGCATTTCAGCCAGAAATCCAGGTTTTCTTCTCCGAGTTCTTCCATTCGAGCCCGGAGTTTCTCTTCCATGGCCGTCGTCGGGGAAGATTTGTTTGTTTGAACTAAGTTGCTGTCGCCATTTTCTAGAGTTATGGAGCTGTCTGAAATTTCTAGCGAGTTATGTTTGAAATCTCGTAGAACCCTGCTTTCGTTGTAGCGTCTGTTCATGTGCCTCAATTTCTGGCGCAGAGATTTGATCTCTTCATTCTTCATTGCGTTAGAGAGTTTCAGATCCTTAATCTGCTGTTTTATTTCAAAACCGTCGACTGGTTCGTCGTCCCCGGCGCTCCGGCCGAGCTCTGATAAGAGAAGTTTTGCTTTGTCTTCCGTTCCGTTCATCTCGGTTTCGCCGACTTGAATGTTCAGAAGTTCTCCGATTGTCTGCCTTGGGCTTTTCTTCTCATCTTCTTCGTCTTTTTTCAGGTCTTTGTTGATCTCCGGTAAGCGAATCGGACTTCTATTTCCAGATGATCGCCGTTCGTCTGAATGAAGTTTTGCAACATTCTCAGAACGATGATCCGATTCTACTTCTTTTTTGTCTGATTGTTTGAAATCGCCGATCAATTCTGCTTCACCGGGATTCTCCGCCATTGACGATGAGCTACTTTGCTTAGGCTTAAAGACCGATAACTTTTCCGACATCCGACGCAGATCCAAGTGCGCTTCCTTAAAATGCGATTGAATACTGTTATTCTGGTCTTCGACTCTCTGTTTCAGATCCACAATTTCGCCGTACTTTTCTTCTATTTTCTCGATCTCGATCTTTCTGTATATCAGTGCTTTCAGTTCGTCGATTTCGATTCCCAGTCTTTCTACGAGAGCATTGTGCATCAAAACAGCAGATTCTAATCCGATCACTTTGCTCACAATCTCGTCGATCTTCTCCGCCATTTCTGCGACGGTGAAAGATGAACTCGATTCAGATAAAATTTCAGGTTCCTGTTTCTTTTTCGGTGAATTTCTTATTTCTCTCTTGGTTTCCATGGATTCTCCCTTGATAGACTCTATCTCATTACAAACATCCTTAATCCTTGCTACTTCTGTTTTTGTTTCCTCGACCAATCTCTCCTGTTTCTCCTCCAATTTCGTCAATGTCTCTTCACAGGATTTCAGAGCTGTTCTTGCCATCAAACTCCGAGCCTCTTCGTCATCAATGGCCACGCCTTCGCAGAATTCGTCCTGCAGGCTGAAGATTCTCCCCTGCATTTCCTCAATCTGCTTCTCGATTTCCCAGAACTTGGCCAGCCTGGTTTCGTACGAGCTTTTGAGAAACTCTTTCTCCGTTTGAAGACCCAAAATCTGCTTCTGAAGCTTCTCAATCTCTTCCATGGCCTCCGCTTTGCTCACCTCGGGTTTCGAAACAGGACTTATAGCTTCCTTTTCCGTTATCTTCCTCGACTCTGATTTCTTTACGCCATTGCTGAAATCTGTTGGGAGCCGAGCAACTTCCGGTATGTCTTTGGGAACTCCGGCGAACTTTTTCTTCGCCGGGAGGGATCGATCTTCTTCGTCGATGGACAACTGAACTTGCTCGGGAAATACAGAAGCGATGGTGTTATTCGCATTTTGCAGCTCCGTCGAGAGGTGGTCGTATCGCTCCGCCAAAGACCGATAAGCTTTGTAGGTTTCCTCGACGAAATTGATCAGCTCCGGCCGTTTCTTGTAGTACATTTCGGCCCTCTTTGCGAATGAATCTCCGTCTTCCTGGATGATTTTCAGAACTTTCTGCACTTTTTCCTCCATATCTGCAACTCCAGTTTTGTTTTCATTAGGTTATCTTTCCACGATTTCACAATCTTCCGCAGAAAATTTCGAGTTCTAGGAGAAAGAATTTCACCTTGGATGTTCTGCTCCAGCCATTTCGATTGCTTGCTCCTGACATGGCTTGCCCACCACCATGAATACGTGTTGCTTGCAGCTCTCTGCAACATTTCTCTGCGCAGACCCAGAACAGGAAATCTCTCTCTCTCTCTACCCAGAGAAGAAGGTGGTGCAATGAGAGACGTGCGAGTGAGGAATTTGCAGGGGGAGAAGATGGAGGGGAGCAACTATGGTGTGGGCTAAATTAGGCGTTTGGAGAAATCCATGAATCTAGAGCAGGCCAGCTGCAGAAACCTTCAAATCCACTGTTTTTTTTGCCAACCCATCTGTCCATTTCATCCTATTTTTGGAACTATACTTATTTTGGTGAATCTATGCACTATGTTTTTTGTTTTCTTTTCTTTTCCAAGAAATAGTTCCACCCTTTTTTTAAATTCTACTCCATTTTTGTCCAACTAAATCATTTCTGGGCCGATTGGCCGGTGGGCATAACCGAACCGTGACCACAGGTCAAAACAAGATCGGCTGATTCGGTTGGAGTTCGGGTTTTGGTTCGGTTGGTCGGTTCTTATTGCCTAAAATGTCTTCCATAGTTAGACTGCTGGTTTTGAATTCTCAATGACAAACCATACCAGCACCATGGTTCCTTAGCACCGGACCAAACTGTGTAATACAATTTAGTTCCAAGATTTAAAAAGATTAAATATTTTTTCGTACTTTGGTCGGGTCTTCGAATTGGATTCGGGATCGGAGCATGTTTTGATATGCTATATTATTTAATCAGATTTTAACTGTTTTCGGGACGATTTTTTGATCCAGGATATGTTGATTCTCATGGTTTTTGACTCCGGGAACCACGGTTTGTGAATACTTGGAACCAAAATCAATTCTTTTGGTGGTTAATATCGAACTGAAACCGCAATTTTGGTCCGGTTCAAGGACAAAAACAGATTCTCATAACATAACAATCTTCTACCCACAATTGAAGATATAAAAAAAACCATGTGGAGAAGAATCAAATCCAAATATTAATCTCACCGCAGGGTTAGTTAAATCAATGCTATATACATAAATCAAGACACAGACTTCAGCTGTGATGATTGAGTTCTCTGAAGGGAGACCTCGTTTCAAGGGATGCTTCGAATTTCTTCATCGCAGTCGAGATATCTGCTTTATTATCCTTCGAATAAACGGATTTATCGTCTTCGAGTTTCATCATTTTTTCCAACAAGCCCATCATTTCTTTATCAGCAATGGAAAACTCGCTGATTTTATCACCTATCCCGCCAATGTAGCTCACCAAGTCTTCTCTTTCCGATGACAACTTCATCACGTCTTCGAGTAAATTGCTCTTTTCGGTTTGGAGTTCTTCGATCACGGCATTCGAAAGTGTCAGCTTTGTTCTCATTTGGTCAGTCAGTTTCTTCGTTTCCAATTCTTTTGTTTCTAGTTCTGCTTCTATCTTGAGAGCTTGTTCTTCAGATTGAGCCAATGACACCCCTTGTTGCTCTAACTTCTCCTGAATTGCATGGATATCTTCTTCTAGATTCATGATCATCTTCTTCTTTTCTTCGATCTCGATCACAGCCAGTGCCTCGGCAGCTGTGATCTTCTCCCAGGCTTCTTGAACATGATTGATTTCCTCCTGTTTTTCGACGAGATGTGAAGAAAACGAAGTTAGCGATGTGATGAACTTTTTCTCAAGAGATTGGACGAGCTGTACTAGATCGTTCACTCTCATGTTCTTATCTTCGACGAGCTGAATCAGTTTGTTCTTTTCATTATCAAATGTTCTTTCTGCACCGATATGAGCAAGGATTGCACCTTCGAGCTCTCTCCTAAGCGAATCGTGCTCCAAAATCACGACTTCTTTCTGTAGCTGCTCAACAATCTCATCTTTCGCTCTCACTGTTTGAAGAAACACGTCTTTCTCAGACTCGAAGCACATCGCTCGATCCATTACTTCAGAAGCAACTTCTATTTCTCTTATCTTGCATGTTTCTTCCTGCATAAGAAGCTGTTGCTGAAGTTCATCTTTCTCAAGTTTAATCATCTCTCCCATGCCTATTTGTGCAAGAAGAGAAGCTTCTAAATCCCTCCTAATTTGATGACTTTCGTCGAGATCCATTTTCAAATGGTCAACGAACGACTTCCATATGTATAACTCAAATTCAATTTCGTTACCCTGGCAGATTTTGTCGATCAGCTCATCATTTGTTTTGTTCAAGGCATCACAGGCTTCTTTTAATCTCTCCTTTGCATCACACTCTATCTGCAAAACACGGTCACTCAGGCCGAGTTGATCCCCAGAAGATTCTTCCAATATTTTCAAATTTAAAACATTTTGCCCTTCGAGTACCTCCAAGGACTCGAGTCTCCTTTCTTTTTCTTCCAATTCAGCTTTTGTTCTATCTAACGCGTCGAGGACTTCTCTGAGCTTCTCACTCACTGCATTTTCTGCCTGCTCCATCGTAATTATAAGTTGCTCCTTCAATCGTAATTGATATCGGAATGATTCTTCGAGCGTTTCCTTATGTTCGTCAAGTTCTTTCTGACAAGAAAAATGCTTTGCCTCAATCAGCTCCAAGGACTTAATTCTCCTATCTTTCTCAGTCAATTCTGAATTTGCTCTATCCAACTCATCACACGCTTCTTCGAGTTTTTGTTTTGCAACGTTTTCCATTTCCTCAAAAATTTCTTTGGACCGATCATTGAATTTCTTCTGAATCAGATGGTGCTGATCTTCCATTACCTCCAATGACTTGACCCTCCTTTCTTTCTCATCTAATTCTACATTTGCTCTATCCAATGCGTCACAAACTTCTCTGAGCTTCTCTCGAGCATCATGTTCTGTTTGCAAGATTTTCTCCTTCAGCTGAAGTTGACACTCTCGAGATTCTTCAAGCTTTTCCTTGTACCATTCAAGCTCTTTCAGATTCAACAGCTGTTGCTCCTCAATAACAGCCAAGGACTCCATTCTCCTCTCTAAATCCACTACTTTGTGGTGTTTTTCGTTTGTCTCTGTTTTTGCTTCAACTAAAGCAGCCTGCAGAGTTTCAAGCTTTTTCATCAACAAAACAATATTCTCTTTCCTTTCTTTCTCTTGCAGATTTATTTCAGCATTTTCATTTTCGATCCTCAGCTGAGCTTCAGAAATTCCTTGCCTTATAACTAGAGAAAAGACAGACAACTCTTCATTTTCCAATTTCAACTGGATGATCAAAGAACTTTGATCTTCCAATTCTGCCTTGAGATTTTTTACTGAAGATTCTTTCTCTTCCAATTTAGAGTTGAAATTGTCGAGGTCAGTCACCATCTTCTCCATTTGAGAGCTCCACTCGACTTCTTTCGCCTTTAGAATTGAAGAACAGTCTTTGTGAATCATTTCCAAGCTTTTCAGCTTGTTTCTCAGTTTTCCCATAGAAGATGAGGGTCCTGCCAGTTGAATCTGAGCTTCTTGTGTCTCTTTTAGAGCTTCCCTCAACTCATGATTTTCTTGAACTAATCTCTCATTTTGGTATTTCATTTCTTTGTTTACTGAATCTTTTGTACTAACTGCATGTTTTAAAGCAGCTATTTCTTGATCCCTCTTAGAATACAAGTCTTCTAATCTCAATTTATCTTCATCGCATTCAACGAAACAATTTTCAATGCGCTTTTCATGCTCAGAAACTTGAGCTTGCAGAGTTCTTCTTCTGCTTTCTTCATGAGCCAGAGCTTGGCTGCACATCTCCAGTTTGTTTTGAAGATCTTTAGAATTTCTTGTTTGAGAATCCAAGTTTATCTGCGTAGAAGAAATCTCATCCAGCAAATTTGACTTCTCCTTATGCCATTCTTTCTCACTCATCTTGAACTGATCTCGTAGCTTTCTAATGGCTTCTTCAAGATGATCAAATTGCTCCTTTTTCCATTTTAACTGCTCTTTAAATTTCCTGCATTCATCTTCTAAATTGAGAACAGCATCATCTCTCTCTCTAAATTCTTTCAATGTCTTGGCATTTTCTTCAATTTCCGAACACTTCTTCTGACTCATAGAGAGGCTCCTTTTGAGGCCTTCAATTTCTTCTCTGCATGCACCAATGCTTTGTTCTTGATCCATTCTTTTCTCATCGCTTTCCTCTAATTTCAATATCAGTATTCTTTTTTCCTCTTCCAATTGTCGACATTTCTCATCTCCTTCAACTCGAAGCTTATCGTTTGCAGAATGAAGACCCTTTATGATGGATTCATTTTTTATCAAACTGCAATTGAGATCTTCGCAGAGCCTCTTCAATTCAGTATTTTCATCTGATTTCTCATTTAACTCCTGGGTCTGCTTTTCGATTTTCAAAGTTGCTTCCTGTAATTTTGATAGCAGCTCGATGTGTCCCCTTTTCAAATTTTCTGAAAGCTCAGTTTTGTTTTTGTATTCGAGGTTTAGCATCTCAATCTTAGCCTTCGCCTCCTCTAGCTCTTCCAAGACCTCGCCCATCATTCTTGTGCCCAGGTGGTAATATCGTAAGAAAACCTGTTCAGAGTTGGCAAAATTATCAAATCGGGGGAATGATTTTTTCATCTAAAGACAAAAAAACAAGTTGAAGTAAAAGATCTTTGAAAATCACAGCTCTGATAGAAATTTTGAATCAATTCGGAAACTATATGCTTTTAGATATCCTAGTAATCTGAACGATAAAACATTTTTTTCTTGAAGTGCTCGAAGGTCAAAGCTATTAGATACTTCAGTTTCCGAGAAAATGAAAGTTGCTGATATAATTGACCATCATGAATGAGAATTCAATGCTTCGTCAATTCCACTCTCCTCAACCGTGATAAAAAAAATGAAAATATGAACTAATCAAGAAAAAAAATCTTCGATTTGACGAGAAAAACCTAGAAAATTCCATCTCCGCACAACTAAAATCTTCCACAGTATTATATCTTCAACGACACGAAAATTAAAAAAAAAAATACAAGAAATCTCTACCCTAATCTACGACGAAAACCAAGAAAAATACACGAGAATGCTCGACGTTCGCCAGAAGTTCTTCAGAATCCAAAAATGTTACGAATAAACAAAAAAAATAGTATGAATTCAGATACGTACCAGTCAGAGAGATCACAGAACCGGCATTCGATCAATGAAATGCTGGGTAAATTTTCTGGTTCTTGGATTACGAATTAGGGAAAAAGAGAGAGAATCAACAAAAAAGTGGTTCCCGGAGGTAGCCGTTGAAGAGAGTGATTTTCGGATTTGAAATTAGGTTAACGGCGAAGCCCGTAAACCTCATAAACAACGTTAGTTTAGTTTAGGTTCCTCACTTGGTGGAAGAAAAACTAGCCGTTGCAAAAGATGTGGGATGGGCCCACTACATTTGAATTTGTTAGACACTGTTGAACCGAACCGAACCGAATTATATTTTTCAGTTTGGTTCTTGTTCTTAAAAAAAGTAAACTAACTACCCGATTTAGTGCATCTTGAGTTTTTTTTTTTATGGGTTTGATTCTCTTGATCATCGTAATTCGTATGAACGTGTTATTTAAGTTTTTTTCGATGTGTAAATTAATTGATCGAATTGACTGAATCGAGTCAATTGATGAGTTGCAAAGTAACTCGATAAAAGGTGGAGTTGCCTTGTTTAGTAGCACGGTCGTGATTTTCTTAACTAGATCCGTTATTCTAACCCGGACAAAGAAAAGACGCGAGATTAAACAAGGGATCAAAGAAAATTGAGTCTCACATGAGAACTCGACCCATACTGCCCTATTGTTAGGTGTTGTGTTACTATTCACCCTCTTAAAGCCCCGACGTCATCGTCGACGACCATCACATGCCCGTGATTGATTATGGTACTATTTGTAACGTTTTACCGTGTTTCTAATATAATAATGTACTCTTTGGGCCGGTTCCTTCATGTATTTATTATTGCGCTTATAATACAAAATGTGTGGTACTGAATATGAAAAAAGAACTTTATTTATATATAACAAAATTTATTCTTCAAATCGTTGTGAATGTGCACTCTCGTTAGTATGAGTTTAGTTTTCACCATCAATAAAACTGTCATTCTTCTCTTTACGAGACGAGTCATCACATATAATAGGTAATTCCCTTGACATTATTATTGTAAATAATGTATTTTTATTCGAATAATGTTATGTTTACTTTTATAATATATTTTTTAACTTATTTTGAATTTTTATTTATCTAATTAAATTATTTTTAATATAATATAATTAAAATAATTATTTATATGAAGATTAATTAATAATATATTTTTAAAAGGTAAATATGATCTTATTAATTTTATTTTATTATTTATTAAAAATGAAAAAGAGAATTAAGAAAAAGAGAAATCACTGTAAAAGAAAATAGGAAGGTCTCCCCGTGGTTTCGACGATCGTCCGAGACGAGCAGAGCTTGACTCTCGCCGGGAACATTCTTCATCCTCAGATGTCTTCTTCACTAACTTGCTCTAGGCTCATTCTATTCACATTCATTGGCATCATCGTTCAAATTATTGGTCTCTCACTCTTCGTCTTCGGCTTTTTCCCTGTCAAACCTGCCATTGTCGGTGAGAGGTACGTTTCTTCAGTTCATGTCTGGTTCGTCTGAAAATTGATTGCTGTTAATTATAATTTTTCTATTGGTTTTTACGTTGTGAAAATTAAGTAGAGGTCTTAATCTAAATATATAGTTTCGATGAACTTATGTGTGAAGCTTACTATCCAGATTTCTTGTTCTTGATTTTTCTCAGTGGAGCAGAAAGTTTTCGTACGCCTACGTGCAACTTAGATGGAAATGAGAGTAAGAGTGATCTACCTCCTGAACAACTCAGAGCACACTATCAGGTAGATATCTCATTTTCGGTTGTAACTTCCTCTGCTTACTGATTAGTACACAAGTATTCCTCTGCAGGATTGTTTGATTTATGCCACATTTTTCATTCCTTACGCTGAAAGAATCTTCAGGAAATTTTAGAATTTTGATAGCTTTGCTTGGTCTTTTTTTTCACTCTGCTTATGTTCCTTGCTTGTCTTACTTACATGATGGGTTATCGTGCAATACAGGATTTATCTGAGTATCATCCGCCATTTGACAGACTAATATTGATGGTATGTTAGAGAACATATGTTGATTGATAATTTGACAATCTAAAAGCATAATTAATTGTTTATCATTCACAAAGAGGTTAGTGTAGGTTATTGATGGCCTTCCAGCTGAATTTTTGCTTGGAAAAGATGATCATCCACCAGACAAAGTTTTTATGGAAGCTATGCCATATACTCAATCTTTGTTGTCTAGTGGGATGGCAATTGGGTACCATGCTAATGCTGCACCTCCAACTGTAACAATGCCTCGCCTGAAGGTGAATATTGGTGCAACGATTTGAGTATGATTTCTGGAGCATCAAAGTTTTTTATCGAAGTTTTTTTTTTTTTGACTAAATTTGCATGCAATTGTAGGCCATGGTTTCAGGAGTAATTGGAGGGTTTCTAGATGTGGCATTTAATTTTAACACGCAAGCACTGCTTGATGACAATCTTCTTGGTCTGTTGATGCATGTTTTTTTGCATGAAAAAGTTTGTGAAACCATCTTGATGGACGCTTAACTTCACTGGCTTCATTTGTTCAACAGTCCAGTTTTTTAGAATAGGATGGAAAATGGTGATGCTTGGAGATGAAACGTGGCTGAAGTTGTTTCCAGGATTATTTACAAGATACGACGGAGTTAGCAGTTTTTTTGTAAGTGTTTTACACAGGTTGTACGCATAGCACAACCTTCTGTTTGAAATACATGTGCAGTGTTTTCATATATTTACCACCTGTATTGATCCTGCTTTAAAATTTTGGTTTTCCTTGTTTATCAAATATTCTAATTGCCTTACAATTGGAGTTAGTTGTGCTTGAATGTGTTACATGTTCAGTTGTCAATTTAAGTTAAATCCAAGTTTTTCCTCACATTTTAGTGTGACAACAGTCAATTAGTTTACCTGTTGCTACAAATTAGTGTTATGCCTTTTGTCGAAGTAATAGCTGTTAACCACAATTATAGGACTTACCTTACTAAGATGATTCCTGAATCATATGCATTACCATTAATTGCAGATTTATTTCATATTTAGATATGTAATTTAAGTAATTGTATATTCTGTAAATTCTAGATAAATCGTAGAATCTCTATGAAGAGACTATTCATTTAGGTCAATTACGTGTTTTTCATGTTGTAAGAGCAATCTTCCTACTTGGCGTCACGTTGAGATTTATTAGTCTTATTATTATTATTTTTTTGGAATTGATCATATTTATTTATTATTCATTACACAAATTTAATATCTCCTACTAGTTATCTTTCACATTATCCTTTTATGCCTTGTGAATTTTGCTAGTAGATATTTATGTTTCTTAATGTTTGCAGGTCAAAGATACTGTACAAGTAGATAAAAACGTTACTAGACATTTGGACCTTGAACTCAGGAGAGGTGACTGGGATCTTTTGGTAACTTATGTTCCTAGTGACTTCCCCTCACATGCATAATTTCTGCTATGTATCAGTCACATTGATAATTTTGATGTGTCATTGTACTTTTATTTATTTTCTTTCTATTTCTTTGAAAAGAACTCTACTCACCATTTAAGCCTTACTACATTTCCCTTTTTTGGTCTGCTTACATTTTTTCTTTTCCTTTTTGGCTTGGTTTATCCTTTTTTATCTAGGCAACAAATATTTTTAATCTTATTGCAAGTGTTAATATTTTTATTTCAGATCCTTCATTATCTAGGTTTGGATCACGTTGGACACGTCGGTGGGAGAAAAAGGTTTTTGTCTTTTTATTATTTCCAGGTTCTAAAATTCATCAATCAGTTTAATTTTCCCTTCTTATCTTGCATGTTTGATGTTCACAGTGTTTTCATGGCCCCAAAACTGACGGAGATGGATGAAATAATAAAGATGATTCACACAAATAGCATCATGAATCAAGAGAAGGAAAAAAAAACTCTTTTGGTTTGTAGTTTTTCTCACTCATCTCAAATCATAAAGTTGTTTTGTAAATTTAAGGAAAAGCAAACTTACTGTTTTCATCTAAAAAACATTTACTGTATTCTCCTTGTTTTTTTGTTATTTGGAGCTGCACGTCTTGATAAATTAGGCAGTCTTCTTCCCAATCATGTTTTCATCTATATCGCTATAGGCTTGAGGTGTATGAAATTAGCATATGAGCTTATGCTATTGATTCATTTTATTTAAATATTAATATGGTCATTGGACTTAATTCTAAAATTTGCGCTCATGCAATACTATTTAAATAGATGATTGTGAAAGATGAAAGTGTATGCTAAGTAGCGAGGCGGATATAGCATTCTAGAGTTTATGCTTTGCTTGTTTATTTTAAATGATAATATCGATTCACTCCATTTTTTATCCATAACAGCGTAGCTAAATTTTTTGTCAAATTTACGATAGGTGGTCGTTAGTGATCATGGCATGACAGACACTGGTAATCATGGAGGATCTTCGTTTGAAGAAACTGATGCCTTAGTTCTCTTAGCTGGATATCTTGTCCCTCGTCATGCATTAAAAATGAACAACTTAGTTAGCCAGGTAAATTAATTGAACATTATTATCTTATTTTCATTAGTGCTATTTTCATCGGTGAAGTGCACATTTTGCTGTAGCATAAAACAAATAATCTTATTTGCACCATGAGAAACAAATTATTTCATTTATATGTTAACTTTGGCATTGGATTTGATACCATAGTTACCACATCTAGAAGCGTCAAAGAAACTAATGAGTAGAGCCAAGTCCCAAAATCCCAATTTACCAACCAGACAAGTTGAATTGAGCCTGACTCATTTATTAAATGAGATAAATAACTAAGATGGAAAAAAGTTGAATAAGTCAACTTGCCTAGGTGGGCATATTCGCCTAATACAAAGCCATACAGAATAGAATACTAATTAGGAAACAAGGTTACAGTAGCTGGATTTTCATGACCAAACAGCTCCAAATTGATACTGTTGTTTATCTTCGAAAGCATATTACTGTGGCAGAGTCTTCATGGCCAAACATCTCAATCAGATACTGCAAGCATCTTCGAGAGCATCATCCACAATGCCACTCAAAAATCCTGTTGCAGAGCAAACGTGGTTGAGCTGTGAAAGAAGAAGTAGTGAAGTCAGCCATGGGGAATCAAAAGAAGGTGCAGAGAAGAAAACATGGATTTTGTGAATAACAAGATGGGTCAGAAAAGAAGTCACAATATGGAGAGAGAATACAAGGGAAGAGAGGGTGATATGTTGACATATATATGGCACGCTAGTCACTTATCAATAATTCTAAGGTTAGGGTATGAATTACTCACAGTCCAAAAGCAATGGCATATCATATGCAGTATACGAGTTAGAGAATTAGTTGTTTGAATCCCTTAAGTTCAAGGTTCAAAGTGTGTAAACATAAAGAAAATTGTTGTGAGGTTGTAACCCATTGGAAAAAAAGAGAATGGAGTTTGTGTACAACATCGGAAAGATGGAAGAACAGTAAAAAAAATTATATGATAAGAATTGATGTGGTAATTCACAGGGAGGTGAAAAAGTCAGCTCATCTCATGGTGAAAAAAAAAACAACTGCACAAGCAACTAGCGAGGCTTGGGCCAGGCACCCATGTTTGGGCGATTAGACAATGTTGTGGTGGTGAACTTTCTGTTTGGAAAAGTTGAACAATTCATATGAGCAGGCTGACTTATGTCAGTTAGTAACCAATCCAGGCCAGCTCACACCCTAAAAATGAGCCTCATAAGTCCGCTTGCTTTACATCTCTAATTGTACTTGCCTCTTTGGGACACTTAGTCATGAGCATCATATGAGATTTTTCTTTCTAGCTTTAGTGCCCTAGCAAAAAAAACGTCTTAATTATCATTGTCATGTACATTGAAGTTATTGTGTAAGTATGAGTCATATTGTGTAGTTATAACTGTTGCGTGTAAATGTAATCGCTAAAACGCAAGTGCACGTGTCGCAACTATAGTAATAAAAATATCGATCTCGCGAGGACAAGTCAACTTTCAATTAAGAGAATAAATTGCAAAGTAAAAGAAATAAACTAAAAATCTTAGCTTTAAATATTTACAAAAAGAATTAAAGAATAAAGAATAGGTTTTTCTTCATTTTGATTGAGTTTTTATCTAATCTAATATGCAGAAAGTAGATTGCAGAAAATAAAGTGCAAAAAAGTAAAGTTGATGGTCGAATCGAGAATTAGAATTTTTTTCTCGAAAAGAATTAACTATGATTGACTTAAACAAATCAACATACGAAAATCCAAACTTTAATTAAAACTAAACAACTCATAAACTTATGTTGTCAAGACTTGTAAAATCAATGAAAGTGAAAACGAAAAGTAAAGAGAGAGAATCTTGGTTCTCGTCGTCGGAAACCGTTGTTCGCACAACTTCGTTCCCTCGCCGCCGTGATCACCATCACCGACCTCCTCCTCGGATTTACGCCTGGGCTTGATCGCAAGCTTGTTCTCTAATTCTGGCGCACCCCTCTTCGTTGCACTCTGGATGATAGTTATAGAAGCCTCAACCACGAGATAATTGGAAGTTCGTTGAGATTTGACAGCTGATTTGAGATTTAGAAAGATTCCAAATCTCAAAGATTCGTGTTTCCATATTTGAAAATTAGTTATTTCGGTTGAGATTTTCTCTTTAATTCCGCAATCTTTCAGCTTCTTTATTGCGTTGCAATCCATCTTTAAACTTGACAACTGCATCTTAACAAAATATTGTGAAAATACAAAATCTAAAAATATCATTAAAAATCACGTAAAATCTGCGTTTTTAGATGTTGTGATGCTGCGGCATTTATGCGATATTTGCCTAAAAATCCGATTTTTGAATAAAACATTATCTGATCATAAACAATTTATCAATAAAATGCCATGAAATATTAGGTCTTCAAGGCCTAACAATGACTTCTGAGGATTCACAGAAATAGAGGAAATACTAAACAAAAGTTTTTCTGTTTTTCGATTATTTCTTTTTTTTGTCTTAAGAAAAGGGGTAAAATGTGATTTGAGAAGTATCCTGCACATTCATGATGACCTCCAATATTTGTGATCAGGTTGACATTGTGCCGACATTAGCTCTTCTATTTGGCGTGCCAATTCCCAAAAACAACATCGGGATCATGATTCCAGAAGCTGTTGATATTTTTACTGGCAAGTGTTTTTTTTCCTTAGAAAAAGGAACATCCCAAAATGTTTAGAGTACTGTTGCTTACTTCGTTAATTTTCTTTGTTGTTTGGGGTTAAACGATACTCATTTATTTGCTTGTCATAAGGATGCGATTGTTTTTGTTAAAAATATCTGACCTCAATGATTTTTATTTCTTTATTAAAACAATATTTATCACTGAAGATTTTTAAGTACTTTGGTGGTCTTTCATGCGTGCAAATATTATGAATACAGGTAGTGACAGCTTGAGGGCACTGCAGTTAAATTCTTGGCAATTACTCAGATTATTGCAAGCCCAATTACCTGGTTTTCCATGCAAAAAGTTTCCATGTTATGGCTTTCATGATGATCAAGGATCCAAATTGGGTAGCATGGAGAAGTTTTGTCGTTCATATTTAAATGCAGCAGCTCTACACAGTGCTTGGCTATTAAAGGAGATTACTAGGTAGGTACAAGAGACTATCGGTTGTAATAATCTAACTTTTCAATCATGTCAAAAACTAATTTTTTACGATTTTCTAAGTAGGTCTAATAGTAGCAAAGATTACCACAGTGTTGTTGCAGCATACTATGAGTTTCTGAAAACTGCAAGCGAGTGGTTATCCCACAAAGCTACTGATGTATGTATGCTAATTATTTCCCAAATCATTAAAATTTCTTCATATGGGAGTTGAACATTATTTGATAACTATTGCCTACTAGAAAGACGTTGAGGTAATTATTTATCTTGTTTGCAGAAGCCTACTAAACTTCTTGCTTGTGGAGTTGCGTCATTGCTATTATCTTGTGTAATACTGCTCATCATTGTTTACCGCTTGCACAAGGAATTTTACCTCAAAGAAAATCAACATTCATATAGCTTGAGTTATGGTATGTGCAAATGGCATCTTGACGAGATTTTTTCCATAAGTGTGATTGTGTTTCTTGTTATAAGCATGGGATCAAGTTCCTTAGTTGAGGAGGAACAATATATTTGGCATTTCTTGACATCTACATTCAATATTCTGCTACTTCAGAAAACTGTAAGCTTGTGGGGCAAAATTAGTCACACCACGACGTATTCTGTCTTTGTGCTTCTTATTGCGAGTAGAATTTTAAGGGGTTGGCATCAAGGAGGTGTAAATTGGATTTACCTTCCTGACATATCCAAGTGGCTCGAAAAGGCTGGCTCTAATGTTATGCGAGTAATGCAGTTGACCTCAGGTATCCTCACAATCACCATAAGCTTATTAACTCTGAGTTTATCAAGAACAAGGAGAAAGATTGTTGTAGTGATTGGAAGTATCTATTTGCTGCCTGGGATGTTGGTACTGCATCATATAATTGAATACCAGATTGATATGTTTCAGTCATCTGGTTATGCTGCTAACTTATCTGCGCAATTGATTTATGCAACTCTCAGTGTCACCACCTTTGGGACTGTGTTAGTTGTACCATGGATTATACCTTTTGCTTATAAGACATGTTCAAGTGATGAAATTTATATATCGGATTCGGTTCCTGTGGATATTCAAAACAAGTTGCCCTTACTGGAAGTGAAAGATGCTTCGTACATTATTGGCTGGACGTATATAGTTTCATGGAGTCTTTTGCAGCTTTTACTTCAAAAACCAGTTAATGCCATGCCTATTTTAATACTTCTAGTGCAAATCTTGGTCATCATGTTTTACTCTTCTCAAGGCCTGATTCAGAAACAATGGGTTGAGGTTCGTTTATAAATTGTTTAATTTGAATTAAGATTGTAGTTCTTAGAAACATGAAAGTTTAGCTTTTAAAAATTGGAATTCTGTAAAGTACTTACAAGTGGGTGAATACTAAGATGTAGCCTTTCAACAAATTAGTACATTGAATTTATCACTTCTGGTGTGAAAGGAACAATTTAAGGTGATAAAAGAAAATATATCAAAATTTTAATAAATGTAACCTCATACATCAAGAAAAATTTCTTAAAAATCATTGATTGCATTAAATTCAAATCACACTTCAATCTTTCGAGATCAATGTAATTTTGACCTTTACCACGTTTCATATAAGAACTAATTGTGGATGTTGTGTTTTCTCAGGTTGCTATTCTTTTCTACACGGGAATGGCAGGTCATTTTTCTCTGGGAAATAGCAATTCCTTAGCTACGATCGATGTCGCAGCAGCATTTATTGTATTTCCTTACTCATTTGTATGCTTTTTATGCAAATGTTGTTCTTTAGTTTCTCACAAAAAGACTGATTTATCCATAATTTTCTCATTTCAGGGCATCTCTAACTACTCGGCTGTACTTTCTGGAATTCTGATGTTCATCATCACCTATGCATCTCCAATGCTACTTCTTCTTAGTATGGTAGTTTATACTTCGGTCAACAACACTGATTATATTGTATCTTCCCTGTTGGAAGATTCGGCTCAGCTCAAGATGATTCTGGCCTTCCCATGTCTTGTTCCACTTGTTTTGAATTCGATTCTTTTGACCGCGTACACGATCGTATTGCTGTTAATGAGAAACCATCTCTTCGTTTGGAGTGTATTTTCGCCAAAGTAAGTTCTCTCTCTGTCTCTCTCTCCATTCTACCTCTCTGACTGTTGACAGACTAAAAAAGGGGCAGTCTTTATGATCATCAATGATAATGTCTTAATCGACCTGTTTTTAAAAATTTCGAGTTCATTGGACTTTCAATCATCAATGTTGATCATCTACAGTTAAAACAGTGAAAAATTAACGCCTGTAACCAGTCACAAACTGTTCTTTTGTTTGAGTTTCTTCGTTCGGATTTTCTTAATGATACTCTATATTATCTTGTCATTTGTGACACGATTCTAAGCAGGAGCTTGTCTTTTACCCAGCACTTAGAAGGTGTTCTTAATTAATGATTATGGTGCGATTTATTCTTTGTCAGGTATCTCTATGTATGTGCCGCTACCATTTGTGTCTACATCGGAGTCGGCATTGTCGCCTCAACCATTACCTATTTGTATGTGGTTTTACTGATGCGGAAAAACAGGCAGCTCTCGTCCGGCAAAGTTCATGATACGAAGGGGCAATGAGACTGCACGGTGACAATTTTTGATTTTTTAATGTTCATTTTGCCTATGAGTTAAATTGTCTTTGCTTGCTTTTACAAGTTGGTAAAAAGTTGAAAGATCTATCGGTACATTCGATACTGTGAGCCATCTAATTCTATTCGATCACTTTGTTAGAGAGGAGCTGGCCTTCTAGCTAATTTATAGGCATATTTGCAACAGATATCTCTATTTTTTAGCAATGAATACCGTAAAACTAGTATAATTTTAATGAATATTCAACTTTAACGATTTATGTTAATTGTTTCATCGAAATTCAAGTGTGTGTTTATATTTCAGTTTTCCTTTGATTTTTCTTTCACCAGCAACTTTTCTTCTCAAATTTTAACAAGAATGGAGTTTCAATTTACAAAGTAGAGACCGAAAATGAACAAAAGCAACTAAGATGGAAAACACATGCTTGAATTTCGATAGAATCAACGTAATAATTAATGGAAACCATAAAAAGTTCCCATTAAAATTCGGAGCATTTCGTAACCTACAGAACGAAGATTCTAAGAGTAAAGGAACATTAAGAAAGGAAAGAACCTTCTGATATTTGTACATTATGCCTTGTCAAACGAATCAATATGACATTTATTTCCGACTCTCCCAATTGATACAAACAAACTTCTTGCTCCAGGACATTTCGATCTCTCCAATTTTACGTGCCAAGTAGCCGAAATTTGATTTAGGAAGACAACCAGAGGGAAGAAAACCCGTCTCCATAGGCCATGACCGACGGAAATGCTACTAAAAGTTGCATCAAGTTTTCAATACATGATTTGATCTCATACACCATGTCATCGATGAATATAACCTCGAATCGATAGTTAATGATATGCAGCGATAACAAAAATGCAAATTATTTATTTAACAAAAGGCTTGTAGAAACATATTTGACATCAATTTGTAAATTTTCAACTTTATTACTTGCTTTCTCATATCTGTCCCAACATGTTTATGAATCATGATCACGTTGATTTCAATATCTTCTCGATTTTTTCCTGCCCATTAAATTTTGAATCACAACCAAAACAATCGAAGAATAACTTCCTTTGAAATTATGCCAAAAAAAGAGACAAAAGGAAATTAAATCTCAAACTCAAACCTCAAAAAACGGTTGAGCAGAGCCATTTCCAATATTTCTGAATGATGATGCACCAGTTCTTGACTCACATGAGTTTCCATGAACAAAATGACCAAACTCAGCTTCACTACCTCTGCCACTGCTCTCAAAATGTGTGGTTAGCCTCCTCCTGTGCCTACTTTGATTGGAGAACCAAACACTCGAGCTTCTCTCACCTTCTGCTTTTAAATGTACCTCATAATTTTGATGGGCTGACGAAGATTTAGCTGACGACTCAGGTTGCATACCGTAATGGCTGTACCAATTGGCTCCTGAATCCCCAAAGATGTAATCGGAGAGATCTTCGGTGGTGATGGAGTCTTTTGTGCTTACTGAACTGCAGGAACTTCCGGAAGAGCTAAATATCGAAGAACTTTCGCTCGATGTATCGAATCTTGGCAATGAATTGTATCTCCAATTATCTAAATCTAAGGCTCGATTGATGTTTAAACCATCAAACTTGTGAGGTTTCCTATGGGTCTTAGAGGGGACAGATTTATGACCAGAATTGGTAGATTTCGACTTGGATTTGGCCGTGTTTGAAGGAATGGATTCCAAGTTCCTTCTCTTTAACTTTCCATCAAAAGATGCTAAATTGCCGCTAATCAAAGCCGGGGCTTGTGGAGAACATCTAAAATTATAAATTTCAGAAATTTTCTAGGGCTAGGAAAGAATGAAAAAACAAATTCCTGAGTGGATTACCTTGCATATAATAGCATGTATGCTCCTTCTGATAAAACCCTCTCCAGAGTTACGGCTTCAACCTACAGCCCAAATATTGATAAGTATGTAAGATGACAAGCATAAAAATAAATAATCTGAAACAAATATAACGTTAAGATTACCTCTGAATATTTCTTAACTGACTTAATGATTAAGCTAAATTATAGATAGTTATAATATCATATTACTTGCCTAGCTAATGAGCGTTTATCAGATGATAAGATTCTAGGACAAAATTTATGACTAAACCTAACGTTATAAAAAGAGAATTTTAAAACGGAACGTACTGCACTGTCATCGATTCTGTACCAATCCCGGCATGCTGCTTTCCTAACGTAGCACACATAATGACCCGAAAATGAAGCATTCATTGCATCCAAATGAACAACCACACCATATAGACTGTACAAGGCAGAGCTTTGACTGCTTCGATTCATATATGGTGCCATGTCTAAGACCTCCGTGAACTTAACCCATTTATTTAATTTTTCAAAATTACCAGACTGCAAGTAAGGATCAGGGGGAGATTTAACATCCAATCCAAAATTAGAATTAAGTATTGGACAACATTAAGATTAGAAATTACCCGAAATCGTTTCAACACAATTGTAAGAATATTTGGTGCCTCCAATACAGTTATTTTTTTCCTAGCTTTCTCATAAGATTTACATCTGCAGAAAGAAATAAGAATAAGGCGAGTCATAAATTTCATTTCAGTTATAAAATCATACTAATCCATCATTACGGACAAGAGGCAACCTGTAACACCGGTACTTGTTGTCACTTTCCAAGACTTCAGAAGCAGTAAATTGAGTAAGAGCCTCGTCAAGTGTTCCAATGTCCCCATCTATCTCAACAGTAAGATCCATCATCCTCTCACATCTCTCAGATTTTTCAAGACACTTCAGGCACTTGATCTGAGAATTCCAGTCACAACCATTGGAAACATTATTGTAATGGAACGAAGATAAGTCAAATAGATACATGAAATATGACAATATGTCCCATGATGGGTAATCAGAAATTTATAGCAACCTTAGAAAGAAGGTAACCACCAAAAGTCTGGCCCACTAGGGTTGTTTCTTCGGCTGCTGGACCCAAGACCCCAGCTTCCTTGAGGCAGACAGATTGCATTGTATCAATGGCATACCTGTCATCTCCGTAATTGGTCACAGCACACTAGCAAGATGGATGAATATATGAGGTACATTTTTTCATCCGATGTAATTAATAATCAAATCACCTCAAAAACTCATGTGCATCTTCCTGCCTTCCATAACCAAGATGGCTTCCAATTTTATGTATTTTGGAAAGTATTCTCACAGGTGAAAGTGGGTAAGTCCCTTCCCTAGTCTTCATGACTAAGTATTCAAACTCACAAACAAAGCACCACTCTTTCTTTAGACCTAAGAAAAAGAACTACATTAATCATCAAGTCATTCATTGCCAACAGCCAAAAAGATGTACAAGGGACTTGCATGCTTTAGAGTGCATCCCTCGGAGTAGGAAAGATGTGAGAGGCCGTGTAAAAGCTAGACATATGAGAACAGCATTTGCATAACAACTGCAGATATTAAAAGAAAATGTCACATGCAAACAAGTAACATTAATATTGTTCAAACTCTATGCAAAGAACAAGAAAAGATGTTCACTATTTCAGTGTACAAAAGAAATCTAAGTTTAGAAAATGACGGAATTAACTTTAGCTGAAAATATTGGAAGCTACAAGATTATATGGTCATCCACAAGCTTATAGTGAGAGCATCGAAGACATAGACTATGTTTTAACATCTTATAAACAAAAAACAAAAGCAATCTTCCAAATCGCCTACAGAACTCAACAGCACACAAACACGCTTATCAGCCAAAGACACAGTAAGCAACTAATAGACCTTTATCATCATTGATTGTACGTAAAGCTTAAAGGAAAATTCCACCTCACCTGTTCCCACAATTAATGAGACCAAAAGGGGACAATTCTACCTTGTCATGACAATACAATTCCACAAATAGCTCGAAAGGGAAAATTAACTGCAGAGAAAATGAAAACAAAATAAATTAACAACCATTTAATGATAACAATAATGAAGTTGAAACAACACAATTCATTTGAAATATGGCCAAAATACCTTGTAAGTGTATTTTCCAGAAAGACAATTTTCATATCCATGGATGGCCGATTTTGATGAGACTTTAAGTTCCCCCACAACTTTCCTCACAGATGTTTTTAAGCCATTACTAACATTCTGCTGTATGTTTGCTTTGCTACCACATTTTGTAGGCAAAGAGTGAAAACCAACAGTTGGCTTGGAATCAGAAGCTAAATGCCCCCCACTGGTAGAGGGTTGATGGTCTCCAGAAGCACAAAATGATGAGGATATGGTCTCATTTAACTTTGAACTTTCTTCTCCCATATCAGGGACAGGATCTATACTATAACTCACACCGCCAGAAGGCATTCTTCTCCAAGTAGAAATATCTCTATCTAACGATTTACATAAAGCAGCTTCCCTCTTCTTATAATTAAGGTTTGCCTCCTGCAGGTCCTCATAAATAGTTGTCTTGCCTGAGCAAGATTTTAACTGAACATCACGCATTTCCTCAGGGTAACTAGGTTTTTTATTTGTTAATTTGCGTGAACAAGACACTCTACCAACATGGTTCCCCAGACTAGAAGACTTTGACTGCGGAGAAATTATTTTGGTTACACCAACCCCAGAAGTACCTCCACAGATATGATCGCCAGAGACAGATTTTCTTGGTTGGTCAAAAGTTATAGATACAAGAGTCTCTTCTGAAGATATGTCAAATGATCCACTTTCAACACCAGATGGAGTGAAATCGGAAGATGATAAAGTGCTTGAACAGTATGAATCCATTTCTTTGCATTCTTCATCAAGCCTGACAGTTTCTACATCAATTTCAGATTTTCTTTGAAAAATTTGTTGATCGCCAAAGTCAGATCCTTTGTCAAATTTCATGGTGGATATAGAATGATAACATTCATCCTTATGACCTTGTCTCCAATGAATGATTTGACACTTACCAGAACTACGAAAATGCAACTCTGTTGTGAGTACAAATTGATAGAGAACGAAAGGAGACTCCAACACAGAACACAACAATAAACAGAACATACTCGTTAAATTTTCAACAAACCAAAAATGAAAAGTAACTTGAAAATTAGCTAAAGACCTAAGCAGAAAAGTCAAACAAATGTGTAGTGAATTATAATCAAAGTCAATACACCAAGACTACAATGCAACAAAAAAAGAACATCTCCATCATCAATATCGCCATGTAAATAATTTAAAAAAACACAAGGTATAGTATTCTCATAATAGATAACTAACACCAAAATACAACTAAATAACTTACATCTTAATGAAAAACACTCTAATGATACATATCCACTTTATACAAATGAAACGTGAAAAGGCAAACCCACATTGTTGCTCGTCATAGCACAGCACTTAGTCTTGCTAGGATCGTAATTAAGCTCCTTCGTCTACATTCCAAATCGATCTCACCATTGTTTCAATGAATGAATTCTTAGCTAAATTAAAACATTCAGCGACTGTAAGATCCTCTCCTTGACACTTTCCTAGCTTTTTTATCTTACCTTTTATATTGATTTTGCAATTGTTTTCAATGAATGAGTTCCTTGCTAGACAGACTAATCCAATTCAGCAAATGGGTACTTCCTATGTTCTACTAGCCATTAATTTAAATCCAACAACTGCAAGTAGTCAATCAATAACGGAAAAAATCTAATTAATTTAACTGACTACATCTAAACCATCATACTTAAAAAATAACGTCACCACCTTAGCCAATACAAATAATTATTATAATTTATAATTTCCATCGCATCCAATAGTTCATATCCCACCATATAATTCAAGTAAAGACTTCACCAGCAAAATTTTGAGACGTACCTCTAAGTTCACAAACTTACCCTTGTATATATTGTCTTTTTTCCAAGAGAGAAAGAATGTGCATAGGAAGAGAGAATTTACAAAGAATGGAGGATGAGGATAGTTCTAAAAAAAATTATACTCAAGGTCTATTGGATTGAAGACATTGAAAAGCAATCCCTCGTGAATTTTGACATGAAATGACAGGATTTCCAACCCACAGATTCTATATTTAGCAATCAGATGCAGGATAATTAGTACCTTAGAGCTGCGTGATTGATTAATACAATTAAGCAAGGCAAATCATAATGCTTAGAAATTTTAAAATCATTTCTCCTACGTCTGTGTTTACAGAATCAACGAACATATACCCACTTTAACAAACTCTACCCCTTGAATAAAATGACATTGGTTTAAGAGCCGAAAAAAAAATGAACAAGCTGGCTATGCTCGCCCTTTGGTTGAAAATCTTACGAACTACACGGGATACGTTAAACCAACCAACTCCTTTATCATACCCAAAGGATAACGTACATCAAAACCCCAATGCAACATTTCAATTACTAAATTAAAACTAGCCACCACAACGTCATACACGCAACTGTTGAAGCAAGCAAACATCGGAAGAGGAAATACAAAGAAGACGAACCAGTATCTCACAGATTTGCACTTAGAGCATCGCATGGTAGTAGAAGAACAGCAAACAGCACACTGATAGGGCTGAGCGACAGGTACAAAATTATACTCTACCGTCGCCTCAACTTCAGCGAATGCAGCCTCCTCAGAAGCCATAGCCACCAACCTCATAATCTCCTCCTTCTCAGAAAGGGCATTTCTCCATTTGTGGCGAAAAATAGCGAAAACAACACATCCGACGGCCAACAGGAGGCTATAGAACCCTAAATCGACGGAAACAAGCATCTAATAAGTCGACTATCCAGCAAAAGGAACCAGTCCAGAAAAGAGAAACCCTAGGATTGCGATTTCTGCAATGCATAGAATCAGCGAAGATGTAGATTGTAATGACCGCGGCTGCCAAAGCAGCAGTGAAGAAGGTACGAATGGGGGTAAAACTGGAAGCTAAAACTTTTTGTGGTGGGGAATAAATTCGAGCGTCTGGAATTTCACGAAGACGTGGTTTCGAAATTCGATCAAGAGAGTGAGAGAGTGACTGTTTTAGAGAGAGAAGGCAAGGAGAGAGAGAGAGAAAGTGATACGGTCTATATATTTTCTGCGTCAGGCTCAACGCCGGTGATGACGTGGCGTAGGCCGTACAGGGATTCGGGCCTTTCACGTATATATTAGGTGGATAGTAAAATTAATAATTTCGATTTTAATTAATTTAATTTTACTTAAAACTATGCTTGTAAAAATTAATTGTGGAAAGGGATGGTCATGTTCTTCGAGGAACTTAGTGTTAATATCTTGCCCTATTCATTTCCATGGGGTCAACTTCATTAATTGAGACTTTTTTACTTTGACTAGTCTAATCGATGTAGCCAATGGACGACTGACAGGTGGAGTACCTCATTGGCCTTAAACTAGAGGCCTGTTCCTTCTTCCTTCCCCAAGGGTTCATGTTGACTTGGAAAGAGCCAGAATATGCAGAAAAACGAAAGCGTGAAGAGAGGGAAATCAAGTTGGACGAGTTCTAACCTTAGCCGGCGGGGTTCAAAGTTTTTGGGAGCCATCATCGACGACTTCAACTTCAAAAAGTCAAGCTCTCAACAATGGAAACACCCTCAGAGAATTATTCTAATGGCTAAAGAACGTGGAATTATGTTGAGTTGAAATCACTTTCCCTTTCTATAAATTCTCCACCGTCGGTTTTCCCAAAATCCAGCTTTCTCTCTCCCCTCCCCCTTGTTTCTCTCTCTAAAAGAAGTGCCCTTGTAGCATATGTCTCAGAGGCTCTTCGTCCCCCACTCTTCCTCCATAGCCTTCGTTCTTCATTCTCATCTCCTCGTTTCCGGCGAGTTGGCCGGGTCTTCTTGTCTGTTTCTCGAGGAATTCTGATCGGAGAGATGGGCGTCAAAGGTTTCGTCGAGGGAGGAATTGCTTCCATTATCGCCGGATGTTCAACCCATCCTCTGGATCTGATCAAAGTCCGGATGCAGCTTCAGGGGGAAAACAACGTTCCGGTGAAGCCAAATCCGGCGATCCAATCGATCCGTCCGGCGCTTGCTTTTCAGACGACGGCGGTCTCTCCTCCTGGGTCGATCGTGGCTTCTCCGCCGAAGGTTTCGAAGGGTCTTGTTTCGATAGGCGTTCGAATTGTCCAACAAGAAGGTGTCGCTGCCCTCTTCTCCGGCGTCTCCGCCACCGTTCTCCGACAGACCCTCTACTCCACCACCCGTATGGGACTCTACGATATCCTGAAACAGAAGTGGACCGATCCGGAATCTGGCACCATGCCCCTTACGCGGAAAATAACAGCCGGGCTAATTGCCGGCGGGATCGGCGCCGCCGTCGGTAACCCGGCCGACGTCGCGATGGTTCGGATGCAAGCAGACGGCCGCCTCCCAGCGGATCAGCGGCGGAACTACAAAAGCGTGGTGGACGCCATCACAAAAATGGCCCGCCAAGAGGGCGTGACCAGCTTGTGGAGGGGCTCCGCCCTGACCGTCAACCGAGCCATGCTGGTCACGGCGTCGCAGCTCGCCTCCTACGACCAAATCAAAGAGACGATTCTATCAAACGGAGTGATGAAAGACGGGCTAGGGACCCACGTGACGGCGAGTTTCGCGGCTGGGTTCGTCGCCGCGGTTGCTTCGAATCCGGTGGACGTGATCAAGACTAGGGTGATGAATATGAAGGTGGAGGCCGGGGCGGAGCCGCCGTACTCCGGCGCTTTGGACTGCGCCTTGAAGACGGTAAAGGGGGAGGGGCCGATGGCGCTTTACAAAGGGTTTATTCCGACGATTTCAAGGCAGGGCCCGTTTACAGTTGTTCTGTTCGTGACGCTGGAACAGGTTCGGAAGCTCCTCAAGGACTTTTAATGGCGGACGATGATGACGAAAGTATTAATTAGAATAATAAAATCTTTCTCAAAGATGTAGGACACGTGTTCGATTGTGGTAACGAGATCAAATGATTGGTCGTGCTCGTCTTCTTATATTTTTATAACATTATTATAAAATATCTCAAATCAACCTAATATGATGACTGATGAGTTTATCCCTGTAAAATTGAATCCAAATTCAATATATTCAATCATTTCTAACTCTAAATGTTGAATTAAATTTGATTTGAGCTCACTTTAATTTTTAAATTAAAAGCTATTATAGTCTTTGTAATTAAAAAATTGTGAAAGCCAAACAAGGCCTTACGTTAAAAGGGATTAAAAATTATATAAAATTGGACACAAACCAAATAAAATTTAACCAAAATACAAAACGGTAAAGTTAATCCCTCAAAATCAGATTTGATGAAATTGACATATTTCACCCCAAACTAAACTTTTTAAATTACCCATTATACCCCCAGTCTAAGAGCGAGTAGCGTAATTCATAGTCGCGCGAGTTGATGAGGCGCACTGGATAGTTCCAAAGGCCCAAGTCATACTTCCTTCCTCGTAATATAACCCATTTTCCGAGCTGTTGAAAGCTCACATCCTCTCTCTCTCTCTCTCTCTTAATTTTCTCTAAACTCTCTCTGAGGTCTGCCGCATCAATGGCTTTCACAGCGTCGGGAAATCTATCCAGGGAACAATACGTTTACCTGGCGAAGCTATCGGAGCAGGCGGAGCGGTATGAGGAGATGGTCCAATTTATGGAGAAGGTCGTCGTTACTTCCACTCCTTCCTCCGAGCTCACTGTGGAGGAGCGTAACCTAATCTCGGTTGCCTATAAGAACGTGATCGGATCGCTTCGAGCGGCCTGGCGTATTGTTTCCTCGATAGAGCAGAGGGAGGAGGGCCGGAAGAATGAGGAGCATGTGGTGCTTGTGAAGGAGTATAGATCTAAGGTGGAATCAGAGCTCTCAGTTGTGTGCGCTGGAATTTTGAAGCTTTTAGATTCGCATCTGGTCCCGTCTGCATCGAGCGGAGAATCTAAGGTGTTTTATTTGAAGATGAAAGGGGATTACCATAGGTATTTGGCTGAATTTAAGGTTGGTGATGAGAGGAAAGCCGCAGCTGAGGATACGATGCTGGCTTATAAGGCTGCTCAGGTATTTAATTTTATCTATGAATTAATTGTTGCGGTAGGCTCTTTTTTGGGTCCTTACGCTATGTAATTTTGAGTAGTTGACGATCGTAATTTGATACTTTAGTTGTAAGGTTTTGAAAGGATATAAATTGTATTGGATTTTGTAATGTAATTTTAGAATTCCATCATCAGGAAATTCATCATCAGGAAATTGACATTTGATTGAAGTTTCTACTGGATTTGTGAAAATTAATCATGGTTAAAGCTACCTTCCAATTTGTATAATTGCAATTAATTGTCCTACATACGGCACTTAATTTTCCTACATATGAATTTCTTTCTTGCTTCATGGGTATAGATAAATTTATCGTCACAATTTGTCGACATCAATGAACTCCGTCAAGTTGTTGGAAAAAATAATGTATTTACAATTAATCTTTTTATGGGTTTATATGGAAACACGCTTTTCCACTGCTACTATCATTTTTTTGCTGGATCATTAATCTTTTTGTTTCATTTTGGAAGGATATAGCAGTTGCTGATCTACCTCCTACACATCCTATAAGGCTAGGGCTGGCACTAAACTTCTCTGTGTTTTACTATGAGATTCTTTCTTCCTCGGAGAAAGCTTGTAGTATGGCTAAACAGGTATCCTTTATTTTCTTTTCGTTAGTAAAGGCTTAAAGATATTTCTCATTCCTTTTTTTTCTCATCATCCATAGTT
Source organism: Begonia fuchsioides (assembly GCA_003255005.1). Taxonomy (NCBI): domain Eukaryota; kingdom Viridiplantae; phylum Streptophyta; class Magnoliopsida; order Cucurbitales; family Begoniaceae; genus Begonia; species Begonia fuchsioides. The sequence continues at coordinate 341,225 of QAOC01017296.1, forward strand.
CTTAGATTTTCTTCATAATTACCCAAAATATCACTCCCAAGGTTTAGAATATTTGAAGTAAAATGTGTAAAAGTGGTTGTTATTCGAGTCAATTTCTCTATTTATTTATTCTTTTTTTTTCTAAACTACATAAGAATTTATGTTGTTACAACTTGTATGTAGAGATGGTAAGGCCAGACAAGATGCAATAAATTTAATGATTCTAACTTCATATTTTTAAATGTTTGTCGTACAAAATACATGTAATAGCCAACATATATGGATTTTTGGCATAATTTCATTTTTCCTCCTGCGTAACTGCACGATATGTCATGACAGGAAAAGTTAAATAGAAACCTAATACAATTCATTCCTATGGTGTATCATAAATAGGATCAGCAGTGATGATTCACTGATGGGGTAGAACTGAAGCCTTAAAATTACAAAAATCTTACCTATTTAATGTTTATGGAAAAATTGAAAATGTGTCTTTAAGGGGCTTACTGATTAAAGTCAGTATCATACTGAAGAAGTTTCCTTTTAAATCTTCATTTGTATAATGTCTTGTTGGCATATGGGAAGTCAATAGTTTTTGGTTCTAATAAGTGCAAATTGAAAATAGAATTAACTTGTATATGTTGGGAGAGTGGCTTAATGCTCATTCAGTTTGAAATGAATGAGATAAAACAGCAGATCTCAGTCTCCCCCCTAAAAATGGTAGAAGTGGCTTCTGCTGGATGTTATTCATGTTTAATTGTTGTTTGTGCAGTATCTATAATTGTTGTGGCATCATCCATGAACTTCTAGTGTTCTATATGGTTCTCTATTCAGGGCTGTTTTTATTCTGACTTATTTGCTGATGACAGGCCTTTGAGGAAGCCATTGCTGAGCTGGATACTCTTGGTGAAGAGTCCTACAAGGACAGCACTCTCATCATGCAGCTTCTGAGGGACAATCTTACTCTATGGACTTCCGATATGCAGGTAGGTGTAATTTTTTATTCAAAGGGTATTTACTCAACTTAAAGCTGTAGTTAGTGGCTTTAAATTGTTAACAGCTCATCCCAGTCTTCAATTATTTTCCCTATTGCTTTGAAAAGACAAGGAAAAAGAAGCCAGAAGAAAAACTATTTTCATCTATGATTGGCAACGGTTTAATATTATAGACAATTATGGTTACCTTTTAATCCTTATTGGGCCAAGGAGTTCGCTTCATCTTATAAATAGCAAAAAAATGTTATTAATTGCTCTGACGTTAGTATCAGATATTATTTATGGCTGTCACTAATATTAAATTGATGTATGTAAGTGCAATAAAAAATTGTAATTAATATACGAAGATGATACTGGCTGTTTGTTGGGTGGTGATTGAAGAAGAACACGCTTGTACTGATTATGATTATGATGAACTGCTATCTTGCTGATTTTGGTGCAGGAGCAGATTGATGAGGCTTAAGTGATTGTTTCTTCGTACTCCTCAGTGGAGGTGGGCTTTTGAATGTCATAAACTTCCTGTAATTTATATCGGATCTGAATTTGGTGTCAGTGTACGTAGAACATGTCTTGATTTCTTCCCCCCATTGACCCTTAATTGTGGTTGTTGAGGACGACTACTGATTTTGATTCTAGCATTGGACTTCTTGCTTTTTGATTAGTTCTAAAAACTATTAGTCTCTTCAATGTTTGAAGTGATGTCTTAATGAATGATGACAAAATTCTCGGATGAATGTAATTATAAGTTACAGGTGTGCGCTTCCCTTGAATCCTTTTTTTATGAAATCGTGTAATCTCTCATAGAACTTGTGCATAAACAGTTGCTCTGCCCGACCATCAAAAGATGACTTTCTATCCTTAATTCTGCCGAAAACTGATGGTAATAAAATGTTGACCCTAATTCTGTCCAGAGATGAGTATAATTTATTTTATAGCTGTGATTCTCATAGTTGTGTTGCTTAATGTTATATTCATCTGCGTGTTTCAGATATGTCTAACATGGCAGGTTGGGAGCAATGGCAGTGTAATTAGAAACTGTAAGTAGCTTAAGGTGATGAAATAGTGCTGAAACTCATGCTGATGATGATTGTTCCCAAACTTTTTCCTTCCTAAACTTGAAGAAAAGTAGCTTATGATCTTCACTAGGATAAATATAAACAAAATTTGAAAGATCAAATTTATCGGAGTTGTTATTCTAGGTGATATTTGGAATGACATTAGATGTTATCTTTAGTTGTCAAGAAGAGGGTTGTTCGTCACTGTTGGGTTGAGCCTTTTGGAGTCACTAAATTTAATTATACGTTGATGTTTGATTTTCATTTTTTTTACTTTCAAAATCTGAATCGCATGTTACTTAGATCAATTCTCTTCTTTTATTGCTGCGATATCTTGTTTTAGAGGAAGGATCATTCTACCAATCTGCTTCAAAGAAATTGACACCAGTCTTGCTTAGTAGTACATAGAAAGTTATCTGTTTAGAGACTGACCCTTCATTCAGTCATTTATCATGGGATTGATTACAGGAATAATCTAGAGAGAGAAAATGCAAGAGTTTCCCCACTTTCTATATGTAGTCACAAATCTGAAATCAAAATGACAGTCGTGATATTGGACGACATATAGCAGTCTAATTTTAAATACAGGTCATGTCTCTGGCCAAGTGCTAGAGAGGCAGAGGCTCTCCAGTCACCACTCCCTGAGGTACTATGATCTTTTACAGTTCGTGTTCACTAATTTTGTCCAGGTACATGGTAAATGCATAGACTTTATTGACTTGGAGTTCTCATGATGGCAGGCAAACGAACCAGCGTTACAGTTCACAGACTTGTAGAGAGAGAAAGTGAGTCTCTCTCTCCTCTCAAATGGCTAGCAAAAGCAAAGCTGCTGCTCCTTCTGGCTGTGGTACACGTGATTTGGGAGGTGGAGCTTGCAGAGCGTGAAAAAGGTGATAAATATTTAACTTTCTTGCACATCAACTCAAGAAAAAGATAGAAGAGCATCTCTCTAGGAGGAGAATAATATTTGGAAACATGCCTCGTTTTAAGTGTCGTATTAGTTTCTTAATAATCTATCATGCTAAGGACGTATGCATATCAATTTCATCCAAAATTGTTGAAAAATATAAATAACGCCTATCTCGATGCATTACCTAGTTTTTATCTTTGAAAGTTCTATTGATTGAATACCGAGGATTAGAAATCTTCGAACAATCGAAGAGTGAAATCAAGGACGAAATGGAGAAGTGAAGAAAGATAATTAACATTTTGTAAATTACTATATTGCTCCCGGTCATGTGAGTATGGGTTTGCTTCGGGTTGTGTTAGTGGGGTTATAGTTTTGCGAGTTTCGCATTCAGTGGTTATATGTTTTTGTAAATTATGAGATTGTAATATGTTGTAATTAACATCTTGTGTGTGTGATGCACGTTAAAGTTTCTAGGAAATTGGAGGCATGATCATATGGTAGTTTGCCGTTGATAGGGAGAGCAGTAAATATAGATTATAAGTTTTCATTTGTACTTAGTGCAATGCACTTAGCTATTTATGAAAGACCTGATCACTTCTTACTGGGTAGAAGTGGATATGATCTGGTCCACTCTGATTTTATTTTAAAGTAGAATAAGAATTGGAACTCATAGTTCCAGATTTTTAGAATAAAAATCAGAACTCATAGTTTTAAATTTTTAGAATTGAAATTGAAATTGACAGTTTCAGTCAGTTATGATTTTATCTCAGTTTTATTTCATAATTAAAAAAAATTAAAATATAATGATAAAATATTTTATTATTATATTTAAGTTTAATTTTGAGTAATAAAGCAAGTTGGAATTGTTTTGGGATTTACATCAAATTTCACTAGAGTTTGGATTAGATTTTACTCGTTTGTGGATCTTCTTCTACTTATAGGCACGATTTCACTTTCACGGTTTCTTATTCTCAATTACCAAAATCAGATCATGAATTATGATTTTTAAAAATTAAAAGCATAATCAGATTAAAATTGACGATTCTAGTTTGATTCACGATTTCAGTCTAATTTTGTTTACCCTTACCCATATTAGTGGTCCATGATTCTGCACCATTGAAGCTCTAAGTATTTTTTTTTAATCTTGTGCATTTTATTATCTTATCTTGTGATTGAATTTGGTTCCTCTCCTTATACTCTTAGTAGTTTCATGAACCATATTCTGCGACACTCGTCGGTCCAACCTCACCGTGCAAGTGATCCCATATTTTGTTTACGTTATTTGCAAGTAATCTCATGCTAGCAGTCGATAGAACCCTAATCTTATTCTCGCGTGTTATTTAAGCACCTCTCAGAGTTCTTAGCCGTCATCTTTTATCGTTAAATAAACATTAAATAACCTAAATTACTTTGTTAGAAAGTTGTTTATTGGAGCGTTCCATTTCGTTGCCCGCATACATTTGTTCGTGTAGATTTGAATCGAATTGGCAAACGCTCAACCTAACTTCAAAGTAATTTGCACATTTCTAATATTTTTTTATAAATACACGTCATTTTATATTTTATTAAACAATGTGTTCAATGTCCACCATTTTTTTTTTGTAAATATACAATTCATTGATTTGAATTCGAAACATATATTAAACTCTTTTCGTAGGATCGAATATGCTACGTTCTGCATGACTCAACTCTCTTCGCCTCAACCGAGTTACATTAAGGTCGACTTGTTTAACTTTGGCTTGTGAGTCGGTTTGGGCTAAAGTTTTGTTTTCGATCTTTGTTCGTTTAATTCGCTAGAGTTGGTGGGCATAATTTTTCAGGTTTGGCAAGTATTTCATCCAGTTCAAGTTCAACCAACATTTGCTTGATTATTCTGACAATTTTTATTATCGTTCATGGGAATAAACTAATATTTAATTGATTAAAAATATAAATGGGATTATAGCTTTATACGTATAAATGCCAAAATGAGTTTTTTGTACAGTACACTCTTCTTCTGTATGTACGTATCAGAATTCCTCAGTACTCTGCCATTTTTCTCCGTTGCCTTAATCGTTGGCTTGCCCTAGTTCCTCCATAAAACCACACCCTTTTCCATCTCTCTTCATCTAATCCGCCTCTTTATCTCTCTCTCTCTCTCTTCCTGTTTGTTGTAGAATGGAAATATTCTGCGCGTAAAGTTGCAATTTTTGGTGAAATCGGTGTTGAAAGCTCTAAATAGTTGAGATTTTTGTTTAGAAAAAATGGGTGATGATTTGTACTGCTCTACTTCCAATCTTCAGAGTGCAGAGAACATCATTTCATGTTCTGATGGCAATAGTACCGTTGATTTCGGGTTAACCCATTCTTTTTCCCTCAAAATCAGTCATAGTGGCAATCTAAGTCAGAGTCTTTGCTCAAACGGATCCGATTCTTCGATGAGTTTTTCATCAGAGTTCGGAGAGACAGTGAGGGCGAAGGTGAAGAGGGAAAGACAGCATTTTCCGCGGGACGATTATCTCGAGAGATTACGTAGTGGGGATTTGAGCTTAGCTGTTCGGAAAGAAGCCCTTGATCGGATCTGGAAGGTTGGTTCGATCAAACTTGTTAATTTTTTTTTGAGATATTGATGTCTTATTAAGTTTCATGTTATTTCTCCAATGTTTACTATGTTTTGTGCTGTACTTAGTAGTTCATATTGAGCTCGTGGTCTTAAAGATGTGATTAAATCCTTAATTTCTGCTAATTGAGGCTACCTCTAGTGTCATTAAGTTGCTATTTGTTCATTGTCCCAAATTTGACTGATTTTGTGGTCTTTGTCCATTAGGTTCAAGCCTTCTACAATTTCAGCTCTCTGTGTGTTTATCTCTCTGTGAACTACTTGGATCGGTTCATTTCTGTACATCAGCTACCTGTAAGTTGAGAAATTATTGAAAACTATGAGTCGGTTTTCTTATGATTGGCTATACATTTTCATCACTTCTTCCCCTTTTTGGCTCTTGTAGATGGGTCAAAGTTGGATATCCCAGTTGCTAGCTGTAGCTTGTGTATCTCTTGCAGCAAAAATGGAAGAAACTGAAGTGCCTTTGCCTGTAGATTTGCAGGTACAGAAAAAAATGATTTGGTATTGAATCCATTAATGGCTTTGTGTTTTATTGATTTGAATGATTTTCATGGTAGATTGGGGAGCCGAGTTTTGTTTTTGAAGCTAAGACGATTCAAAGAATGGAACTTCTTGTTCTAAGCACCTTGAAATGGAGAATGCAGGCTGTAACTCCTTTCTCTTTCATAGACTACTTCCTCACCAAGATCAACATGGGTCGGAATCCATCCGAACCGTCTGTTTCTAGAGCGATACAGCTCACACTCGACACAATCAATGGTTGTTTTCTTGCTTTTTTCTCTTTTTGATTTTGTGATGAAAGGTTTGATGTTAATGAGTTATAATTACGATTGCAGATATAGATTTCTTGGAATTCCGGCCATCGGAAATCGCTGCTGCTGTTGCAATGACTATTTCGGTTGAATTGGAAGGAATAGATGTTGACAAGGCTACCTCTAGCTTTGAGCATGTCAACCTGGTAATTACTAATCATAGCATGTTCTGATATAAACGCCACGATGATCGAAAGAAGCATTCTTTGTTCGAGTCTATAACTAGATTCTTTGTTATCCAACGAGTAAGAGTAGGACTTTATCGGTCACATTCTTCGCGACTAATTAAACGCTGCAGAAACATGCAGGATAGGATACCTTGAACTAATATCTCGAAAGATTGAAATGGAGCTGATATCTGTGGATTTGCAGGGAAGAGTGAGGAAGTGTATCAAACTGATAACTGGTCATTCCTCGATGGGCGGAGGGTCTAGCGGTGGAGAAAGAGGGTCGGCGGCTGCAACGTCATCCTCGAATCCTCGGAGTCCGGTTGGGGTTTTAGAGGCTGCATGTTGGAGCTCTAAAAGTGATGAATTGGTGTCACCCAATTGTCCAAACTTGAATGGCATGAAACCGAGATTATCTGAGGTGGATCTTAATTCATGAGACGTCACTTTTCTTCTGTTTGTTATTCTCATCTCCTCCTAAAATCCCATCAGTTTTGGGTAAAAGGGGAGTTTTTAGAGAGAGAGAGAGAGAGAGAGATGTGCATAATGAAATCAGTAGATGGGTATGCATAAATTATGCTCTTATGAAGTTCTATGCATCAGATGAGATGTAATCTTGGTTGTAAAATGGCAAAAAACTGATTTTTATTCGTTCAAATATTTGAAAAAAGAGGAAATGAGGAAAATACAAACCAAACGACATCGTTTCATTGAGTTCAGAACTCAAAAAACAGGAGATTGTTTTTGTCTGCGTCCGTGAAAAAGAGGTAAAATGGGACCCATTTCCAGGTAATAGGGTCCACGTGGAAGAAGGGTTGTGACTGAGATTAAATCAGTCAGCGTTGTTGGGTAGGTGGTGATGATTTGTTTCTCAGCTGAGTTTCTTTTTTGTAGCTGCATGCGTAGAAAAGGGTCGTCGTCTTGCGCTGGACTGCTTTGGAAATCCTCATTTTCAGACCTTGTTTACTCTCCATCCTCCAACCCATTCTCCTTCGTAGAGAGAGAGAGAGAGAGAGAGAGTTATGGAGCGAGAAAATGTGGGTTCTAAGATCCATGCTTCAAACTGACAGTCTCACGATCAAAGATAAAGATGACAGCTTAGCATGGTCAAATTTAATATCATAATCCACGTTTACTAACCCATGTTTAATTAATTCATCGTTTTCCTCGAAAAAACCATGTCTAGACAAACAAAAGTATGGCGGACAAGCCAGAGGAAGTTCAATCAGAAAGCTGCGGCTTTGGATCACATTCATGCCAAATGATGATTCAAATCTATAATTAACCGACAATTTATGTACGTGTAGCCGAAAAAGATCATCGTCCTTTGCCATCGCTATACTGCAGAAACGGAAAAACTCGAACCAAGTAACCAAAAATTCGGAGAAGGTTTATTATAAATCTATGATCTGATCATGATCGGGAGAAAAACAATGAGTTTGTGTTTGAACAATAATTATATCGCCCTGGGAATTATTCTTCTATCGAATCTGCTAAAAATGTTTCTTTTCCGGTACCAGTTTATTTACTTTTTTTTTCATTCTTGCTTGGAACTCGGCTTCTCCTCAGTTCCGGTAAAAATAACGACTGTAAATTAGACAAAGTCGGGTTGGCCGGTCGATGTTAAGCAACGATGCCACATTCGGCTGTTGGGGTCGATAGTTCTCTGATACGAAATCACTTCTGGAATCGGAAGGTAGACGTAGTGAGTATTACATATGCCGACTGTGATACCACTATATCCAGCAAACGCTCCGTGAACCTGCCGATAAATGAGTATTCCGAGAAAGAATGAGAATTGAATCGATTTCAAGGATTTAATCGTTTAAATCTGTCAGATTGATGAAAATATCACGATAATTTAGATAGAGTGAAAGAGAGTTACCGCGTTCTGTCCCAATACCGCGCATAAAATTCCATCCGATGCATTTGCACGACAAGCGCGTATCATATACGTTGGATCGATATATTTCACATCCACTGCAACACCTAACTCCTTGAAGTACTTCTTCGTCTGAAACAAAAACGACGAAACCGATATTAAGAAAGTTAATTTCTCGATAAACTAACGCGAAAGATTATCGTTTATAATTCGTAAAATCAAAACCAACCTCTTGTTGAATGAAAACTCCAATGTCTCCAAAAACAACATTTCCAGATGCATCAGTTGCATTAGTTTTCTGAAGAAAATCCTGCAAAAAATTCACGAACGATCAAATTCCGAAGAAAAAAAAACGATCTGGAGAAAATTTCCAAACTTCCAATCGATTACGGCTTCAAATCAAAACTAACCTGCCCAGCTCCCTCGGCAATGCAGAGAACAGCAGACCCCTTTGTCTCGATTAAGTATTTCAGATGACGTAAAACGCCATGAGGCCCGTGTAGATTCAACGATACCTATAAAAATAGTTTTATCAACTTGACTATGGTTTCTATTTCGAGTTTAAAGCTATAATCGCTCAACCAAGACTGCTATTTGGAATTCAACAATTCTCCGTACATTCAATGTGCCCATATTATGCTTTCCGAGCCAAAAAAAAAAATCAATTTCACACCTCGGGAATTAGGCAAATATCAATCTGTCCACTGGCTAGTGATGCATGCATTGCTATGAATCCACTGCTCCGTCCCATTAGTTTTACAATCCCGACACCGTGATAAGCGCTGTGAGCCTATGACAAGATCGAGGAAATAAGAGCACATGTCAAAACCGTAAATTTGTCTATATGATGATAACGACAAACAGTCGTAAATCACAATAATGGTTTGTACTAATGATCGCAAAGTCACCATATTATACCTCGATATAAGCAGAATTTATGGCTCGTTGAGCTTCTTCAACAGCCGTGTCAAAACCGAAAGTCTTATCCATCAACAGAATGTCATTATCGATCGTTTTTGGAACTCCAACTACCGCAATTTTTAACCGTCTTTTACGGCACTGAAATTGAAACAAAAAGATTAGAAATAGATAACACCAGCATTAGCATCGATCTCTATGATTAAAGGAACTTTCAATTTTTATCGAGTCGAACATAAATAGAAATTATCGATTGATATAAATTTTCAATAGCCTGGAAAAGAAAATTTCAAACAACCTCATCATGAATCGCATTGGCGCCAGCATGCGTACCATTCCCACCCAAGACAAAGAGCATATTGATTCCTCGTTCCTGACATACGTAAAAACACGAGATAACGAGCAAATGTCACGACTCGTATTTAAGCTTTCGAACGAGTTTCATCATCTTAAAACAATCATTTATCGAGAAAGAAAAAGATCAATCACCTCCATACTATCAACAATTTCACTTATTCCGGGACCTCCACGCGACACGCCTAATAAACTTCCCCCAGTGAGATGAATATTCTGAACCACCTTACGGGATAGCTGAAAATTACGAAATCAAAAAATGTTATTCCACGAGAAAGTCGTCAAGGAAGACTCTTTGAAGCTATCATTAATATCATCTATGAGATTCAAAAACTTACATGCATTTCATCCAATGTTTTATCAGAAAATCCCCGATACCCAAACGGAATTCCGACAATCTGTTTGACACCATATATTTCGAGCGTGATTACAATCTGCAATGAGAATTTGCATTAAAAAAATCAATTTAACCACGAAAAATGAAAAAATATCTTCAATGTCAATGAAATATCGCAAAACTTTGATCTTTAAAATGACAATTACCTGTCTAATTACGTCATTAAGACCCGGGCAGAGTCCTCCACAAGTTACAATCGCTGCTTTTACTTCTTCCGGTTTGAAGTATATTTTTTCTCGAGGACCAGCACGATGAATCCTGAAAAACAAAACAAATATACATTTATACCAATGTCGAGAAGTTCATAATTACGTGAAGTAAAACTCCCATATGAATTTTCCGTAGTTTCACAAAAAAACGCAGACATACAAATTGAAACCTTGCGTAGGCAACGACTATATGAATTAATCATTCAAGAAAATAAGAAATTTACCATTGCTCTACCCAAGTACAATCGGAATCAATGCACTCAGCACCGGCAGACGTAGGTGATGAGTAGTTTATGACCTTAAAAATCACAAAAAGAGAAAGAGAAATTGTCAACAACTAACTATTTAATCTCTTTACTCATTGTTTATCCACCTTAAACCAAAAGCTAGTCCAACCATTACTTTTAGAAAACATTAAGGTACTGTTCAGAATTAAGGATGTTTTATACAACTTCTATCTCTGGATCGACAAAAGAACTAGAACCAACATCCGGATTTCGCAATGTTTTTAAGGTATTAGCGCAAAACTATCGCCAATCAAACAAGTTATCTATCTTTCAGTAAACAACAAAAAAGATGGAAACTTTTTCGAACAAACATAAGAGTAGACATCAAAGGTTACCCTCGAATAACTGTATCAGATATCTGATTTCACATTTAATGTCAAACTTAACGAGTAATTGGAACAAAGTTTGAAACTTTATGTGGTCACGAAATCTAAAACTAGGATGGACTTAAATATGAACTAGTAGAACAATTGCATGCAGGAATTCAACCTTGAGAAGAACACGATCATCATTGTTTATGTATCCATGCCACTCTTCATCTGATGGATAGCCCCTGGCAAAGCCGTCTGTCGTCGGAGACCTGCAAAGTTTTCACCTTCGATCAAGTGAACATCTAAAATCTAAACCCGTTACAGAAAGACTCCAAATTAGAAGATTGCAGGCCATAGTAGAAGAGTTCATAATGGTGGCAAAATAACAAAAGAGAGGAGAGAGAAAGAGAAAGAGAGAGATTTTAAAACCTCATTCTGAGACAAAAAGTGGAGGGAATCGGAGAAGCATCCTCGAATACATCGGTGATGTGGGGAATATTGAATCGCTTCTCGAAGTCGGTCTGATACTCGGACTTCCAATCAGGATCGGAGAAATCAAGAGCAGCGTTGCGGCGGTCACTCTTGCACTCAGAGAAGACCCCAAATCTCCTCGTACGTGTTCGCCCACAGCGCAGCGATTTCCGGCGCAAAACACCGCCCAAACGAAGGCCATCGGCGGATGGCAGAGCGAGTTTAGGGGCGATGGCATGCGAAAGACCGGCCATCAAACGACTATCAAAAAATGCCACGGAATCCAGAGACGAAACAAGGTTGATGGTCGATGAAAAAACGGCGATCAAAGCGAGAGAGAGAGAGAGCGCAGGCAGAGAGCAAATAGAAGACGAATTGCAGGGGGAGTTCAACCGTACACTCTTTTGACTCAACAGAACAAGAACTAGGAGACACTTTTAAAGTTCAAGTACTAATCTAATGTGACCGAAATAACCCTACTCCATCTCTGATATTACTCATAGGTCCGCGAGCCGGCCTTCTCTATTGCTAATCATTATTTAAATAGGATTAAATCTCACCACCAGTTTTTAGAATTAACACGAAATGGTCCCTAAATTTTTTAAAATCTTAAAATGACCCCGGGTAAGCGGTCATCCACTTTTCTTATTCTTTTTTAAATTTAAAAAATGTGTTTATTAGTCAAATATTACCATAATGTTTTAAAATAATTATAAAATTTATTATAATTGTTCGAATATAAAAAATAAAAAATTCATTAAAAATATGTAACTGCAAAGTAAATTTATATATTATTATTTTTTTAAATTATGAAATAATTTTGAAAAAAATATTTAAATCAAAAATAATTACAAGTCACAGTTATTAAAAGCATCGTGTGATTTTGTGTTAAAATTGTGGAAGGTCATAATTTCGAGCTCAATGTCTAATCGCATAATATGTCGATTTTATAGTGCTGGTCGTGATCTATATGGTGTAAATTCGTAGGAGATTTGTCTAACCGTAGGGGATTTTTCAACACTCAAAATCAAACATCGAATTGAACGTTTTAAATAGGATTATGATCTTGTTGAATTTAAAACTATTAAACTTATAATTATATTATTACTTCATTTTTTTTAATTATTTTGTTGTCTTTTACTCTTTTTTTGTGCTTTGTTTCTTCTACTTGGAGTATCCAATGACCCGTCTTGGATTTATACTTGTATTTTCAAAAGCTAGATTTGCATTTATTTCTACCGATGATGTTTGGATCTTTTGTCGTTTGAAAATGAATCTGCGATTATTTGTTAATATGACCTTAAAATTTTGATTATTACACTCTTTACGATTATTTGTCATGTAAAATCTCTCGACATTTATTGCAATATTGGCTGCTTTGCACGAAATCTACACAGATTTATTTTTATATTTATCTTAAAACATATCAAGTAGAGATGAGAATTCTATTTACACACTATTTATATTTTCAAATTAGACTTTGTTTTTTAGTGCATGCTTCGATGATTTCGTTATTTATTAATGAATAATTATACTATGCAATAGCATAGTTTAGAAATGTATTGTTACACGCTAGGCTAAAAGTGTCCATATATTTTTGCCTTTGATGTTGCTTTGGAATTCGTGAAACTTTGTGTTATAAATAAAATGTTACAAAATAAATCATGGTTCTTCATTGATAAGTGATTGGCTTTGTACACGTTACGTATGTGTTCTTCGATTAAAAATGGTGACCGTGCAACACTTAGTGTATGATATTACAAGTAGAAAACTAAATATAGTATAAAAATCAAAATATGTAGTAATTTAATGACAACTTACATAAATTTATAAAAAAGAAAATAAATTTCTAACTAGCCGTCTAACACAGGCGCATTGTCGTGGCCCAAACCCGAGCCGAACCGATTTCACCTGCTTACAAACCTGCAATACCCATAAAAATAAATAAATAAATAAAATGGAAATTAGATAAAAATATATACCATGATATTGTCTCACCCTTTCTCGGTTTCTCTCGCACGTTCATCTCTCTCGTACCATTTCCTTGTTATCTTTCAAGTGTTTGATAAACTGCACAATTGAACATGCTTGTTTTATAAATTACCGTTAAAGTTGACTACTAGTTAATTTTATTTATTTATTTATAATATAGTGAAGTTTAATTTATTAGAACATTAATAGATAATTAATATAAATTGAATATCTTATTTGAATCTTTTATTCTTTGAATCGAGCTTACAAGTTTTTTGCTATAATTTATTAATTTGAATTTAAGTAAAAAATGTGAGATGATTTGGTTCTTCATGGCCGGGGTCGTTCCCCGTTTTGCAACAACAATCGGCCAACTTTAAGATGAGTGGTGAGCATGTTCGAAAGTGGTAAGATCGATTTTCCTTTCTCCATCTAGTTTTTTGTAAATATTTCAACCGTGGTGATTAATTGCGCAATTAAAAGTTGACAAAAGTGCAACATAAATCATCGCTTTAGAAATTGAAAAAGCCTTGGCAATTTATCTTTTCTAGGGGATTTAAATTGTAAAATAAATAATAATAATAATAATAATAATAACAAATATCAAAGCTAACAGCTTTTATGAGGCTTCTCCAAATTGAGCAAAGCATGTCATGTTGGTAAGCCCTCAACTCTCAAAAGAAGAACTCAACACCAAACAAGCCATGTTCTTTTTTACCTCGCTCCAAACGTCAAACGTTTACATCAAGAACTCGTGAACAAGAGCTTAAGTTTGATGCATGCGCTGTCCTAGTGTGGGAGTTATTACTCAAATGTTGGGGTAGCTCATTGGGATATCATGTAAATATCTCTTATCTCTGGGTCGCTGAGTCACCGTGATTTAACCCTCTCACAAACTGTCAGGCCGGGATATAAGGGCCCTGAGAGCGAGAGATTTCGCTTTTGGATACAAGAACTTGTGAAAAAACAAAAAAAAAACAAAATGGGTCCCAAAAAAAGAACCACTCTAACAAACTGGTTTACTATGTTGTCCTGTTTTGAGACCAAAAATTCACAATTGTATGCGGAATTGAATACATTTGTTTAACAAAAAAACCAAGCAACTATCGATCAATCGATAATGTAGAACCGAGAAAATGGTTAGCTCGACACTTTGATCCCGGATGTCGAGATTACAATGAATTAGAGATGGAATCAAGGCAAATGAGATCAAATTACAATGTAATTCTATTTTTTTGAATTCAAAAGAACTTTCTGCATTACATGAGTTCAAAGATAGAAAATAGAAAAAATCAAGAAACGAGCTTAGCTCAGTAATGCTGATGATTTCGTTAAAAAAACAGTAATAAAAGAATAAATCTAAAATCAAAAGATCAAAAAGGAGAACAAATAGACAACGCTAGAACATCTGGGATGAAAATCACCGGATTCGTCAAATAACATCACTACTATTCTCAAAAAAAGAAAAATATTCACACCAGATTTATATATAAAAGAAAAACCAAGTATTTCATCAAAAATCATTTCTGCGAGAGAGAGAAAATGGTGATTCAATGTCTGCAAAGAAGAGAGAAAGTAAATGCAGTTAGGTAGAAGATGAAAGAACAACGACATGGCAATTGGCAACAGAATCAGAAACCAGACCGCAGCTTGCAGGTCCCATGATGATCATCATCAAAACGATGCCAAATTTCCAAATAAGAAATCCATTGATGAAAGCAAAGGAAAAGCTTCATCGACATCCATTGAGTTTGACGACAGTAAGCCTGGAGTTTGACTCGCCGTTTCCAGTTCTTCACCTGGATTTAAAACTTAGATTGTCCAGAAAAATGGAGAAAAAAGGAAATTTTGATCAGCATTTACCATCTAATAATACTTCCAGTTCTTTGCCATGCATCGAAACGAACTAAACCCTAGAAATAATAATCATAATAATCTGTTTAGCGATGGTTAAGTGAAGAAAGGAACCCTAAATCTAGTTTCTTTTCCCGGAGAAGGTGACGGAAAATTCTCTCAGCAAGTCAGCGGCAAGAACACAGTTTTGGAGATTTAGGGTGGAGAGATTGAGCGTCCATCGTTGAAATCTCAAAAACCCATTTGAGAAAATTGTGTTTTTTTCTAAGATTAGGGTTTTTTCCCGAGAGTGTGCTTGTTGTTGTGCATCCAAACTTTAAGAACCTGTCGTTTAACCCCTGTTTCGTTGCAGAACTGCTGAACAATGGCGTCGTCGTGTCTCTGAATCCTCCACCCAAGTCTTTCAGCTAATCCCAGCATTCTCTCTTTTTGATCTTGGCTGAACTTCGTTCTGAATCTTTTCTTCCCAAACGCGCTGCCTCCGCTGCCGCCATGGCCGCCGTTTGGGTTCGAAATGTCCTCCTGATCTTCTCGGCTATGGCTTCCTCCGCCGCCTGACGTCGACGGGAGAGCCAACGGCCTCTGGTGATGTGCCACATGGAGGTACCCCGCCGGAGTTCGGTAGTATGGCGAGAACTGCGGGTGGGGGTGGTGAGGGAGAAGAAAATGGTCTCCGACTGCTATTCCGGCGTCAGTCTCTTTCCGGTGGAAGTTCCGATGACAGTTGCAGGCGGCGCATTTGAGTCCGTCCAGCGTTCCTTCTGCTCCGGCCGCCATGAACTCACCGCAGCCGTCGAGGGCGTGGCCACAAATTCCGACGGCGTGATTCTTCAAACACTCTCTGTACCTCGGCTTTCTATTCTGCGGACTCGTGGCTTCCAAGTTCGCCATTTTCTCCCTGGAGCCCGAGTTTCCGGGCGAGTCGAAGCTCGCCATCTCCTCGTCATGTTCCTCTTGGTCGTCAAACTCCATTGAAATCGAAAACAAGACCTACAGTAACAAATCTACAGAAATGAAAAATCTCTACCTCGTCCCTCTAGAGGGAAGGGTAGAGAGAGAAAGGGGTCTGTATTTCAGGGTAAAAGGCAAAAGAATCGGAAAAAGAGAATATTTTTTGACACAGAAGATAAGAGAAGTGAGAGAGTGTGGTCATCTTTCTTTCGCCAAAGCAATTACTATACGTCGCCGTTTTGTGAAACCCCACCACCGGCAATCTCCGGCGACCGGTGACTTTCACCGTCCCCGGTTTGAAATAGTGGCTAGGTGAGCTTCAGAATGGATCGGAGGCACACGCGCCATTACACTGAAAACCTGCAGGTCATTTGGTGGTGTCATTGCACGCATTCCCGTACCTGAACCGATCTGACGTCTGGTGGGCCTCTGCAAATCAGAGATGGCGCGTGGTATTCGGCTTGAAAGAGTGGCGCGTGGTGGCAAACCGGCAGCTCTCTTCCCACGCCATCTCTCACTCTCGATATTTCACTAACACTCGTCTCCTAACTTTGAAATAGAGTTCCCCAAATGTATAGTTGCAAACCGAATCGATCCAAAACGAACCGATTCTAGGTCTCAACTCAATGTGGTCACTTTACTTTGATTATTCTTTTGGGTTTGTTTTGTTTCCAAATTTGAATGTCCAATTTTTATGAAAAAAAAAAACCCTGATTTATCAAATATTAAATAGAATAAAGTAATTTTTAACAAAAAATAATACGAAATAGACCAACTCAAAATAAATTGAAATTTTCAATTGGGTTCTACCAACTAGTTTGGTTTGGGTTGGTTCCCAGCTTTTATATCTTCGTAATAGAAAATTGACCGATTGAGTTTATTATTTTTTAATAATAAAATAAAAATTATAAATTTTAACTAATAACATTTTAACCGTCCAGTATAAGTTTAACGACTTTACTATATTAGACTCATAACTGAACATATTAAATTGGTCATGCATAGTACATAACCGTCAGGGAATCGATACAAGTGTAGAACAAATTGAAAATTGGACCATCCATCTCAATTCAATTCTAGGGTGTGATTTGGGTTTGAACAACCCTATATTTAACACCGTCTATATTCTAGGATGCATGAATAGCAAGTATCACACAGGTTGTTACAATTAAAAATGTTCGACCATAGCAAGGATAATAATGTGGCGGTGGCCCACCGGAGTCCAGCGGTGGCGCGTGGAAGAGGTCCATCGAATTATGGCAAGAGAGGCGACCAAGTGGAAGAGAGAGAAAGGAAGAGGACAAGAACACGGAATTTATCAACACAAAATAAATGGTCGGCATTAAAGGCAGCTGCCTACGTGCGGTCGTTTCCGACAACCGTGACGCGCTCTTTGCGTCAACCTTCATTTGACATTTCTACCCCTAAATTTTAAATCCAAGTCAAATTTAAGGTTACCTCATTTACACGAAATGAAGAAAATTCGAATTTATATTTAATATTTCAATAAGAAAAACTAAACAACAGTAAAAAAATCATTGAATAATTAATAATTATATATTTTTAACAAAGCGATAAAATTATTGAATTTGAATTTATATTGAAATAAAATTATTTGTTAATTTATATTGAAATAACTATAATAAAATTATAGTTGGGAGCGAACGCGTTCAACTGTGTAAAATAAATAAATAAAAAGTTATATAAAATATATTGTGGTTTGCTATAGTTTATGACTAATCGTTATATTGTCGATTTTCTTGTAAAATATGAAAACATTGATTGCTAAATATTATTTTAATCGATAAAATTATTTTATTATTCATGAAAATTTTAAGTGGTCGATTAATGTTTTATTAATTAGATAAAATGTTTTTACTATTGCAAAAAACATTGAAAACAAATAAAAATAAAGATATGGTATTATGCTATAAATTTATTGACCGAGTTTGGACAAAAAATGTTTTTGTTGTTTTTTCTTAATTATTATTTAAATGTATTTGCTGACGTATTAAATGATAATTTATGTACTTGATGTGATAAATTCTAATTTTATGTACAAAATATCATTTGACATATTATCCAAAATAAAATTGTAATTGCATTCCAAAGTTAAATAAAAATAAAATATTTTATGAAAAATATTTTAAAAGAAATCTTTCAAATAATCCGATAAATTCAGTGAGATAATAATCAATAAAGAAATAAAGAGGGTAACATTTTTTGTCTTGTACTCAAAATGCGAAATTCATCGCTCTCAGGACCCCTACATCCCAGCCTGACAGTTTGTGACTCAGCGGTCCAGAAATATGAGGTCTTTACCTGATATCCCAAAGAGCTACCACAACATTGAGGGTAACAACTTCCACACTAGGACAGCGCAGACGTCGAACCTAGGCTCTTGTACTCAATCTACCATCACTGAGCCAACTAAGCTATGTTCATGCGGACGGGTAACCTTTTTGTCTTGATTCTACGGTCTGGTGTCTAGTCACATAAAAATTACCCAATGATCATTAAATATCGTGCAATATCACCAATTTTCTTATTAATTTTCCTAACAATAGTTTAACCATTATCATAATCTATTTTAATTTTCTACGTTCATTTAAAATATTACATAGAAAAGCATAGCATCTAATATAATGCGTGGCAACACAATTATTACTTTGAAAAAATCATTTCATTTAAAAGATAATAAATATTTCATAGTATATTATTTTTGAGCTACAGATTGAGAATAAGTATTTGAAATTGATTACGTGCAATATGAATTATTTAATTTTTTTTTTTGATTTATGGCTTTTAGTCTCAGAGAGAAACTTCAAAAAGAGAATTAAACAAAAGACTTAATATTACAATTTTTTAAGCAAATATTTAGTTTAATTTTATTATTTTAATTGTAGATTTAATTATTCATAAATAGAAAATGAAAATCTGTAATTTGCTATTTATTGTAATAAGATAAGAAAAAAGAAGAAGAGGAGGAGATGGGGGTGTGAACCCTAGAGCAGCCAAGCCAAGTTAGAGACACATCGGACGAGACATCGCTGACAAACTCAACGGACACTTAGAGAGAGAAACCCTTTTTTCTCTCTCTAAACACCTTAGTGGCTGGCCTGGCTATGGTGTCTGTCAGCTGGCGGGAAACCGCTAAAATACAGGGCCACGATAAGAAAGCACGGTTCTTTCTCTCTCTAAACTTTCCATTCCATCCCTCTCTCTCTCTAGAACGCAGAAGAGCAGCTCTTCACCCTCTCCTTGTTTCTTCTTTTTCGCATGTTTTCTCCGAGCCCACATGATGGTTTTCCAACTGTTGATCGAATCCAGCTTCGATGGAACGGACACTGGATCACGAGAGGTAGAGAGAGAAAGTAAGAGAGAGAGAGAGTCTCCGGTCGAAGGTGGTACTGGTGAATGTTTGTGTGAATGAGAGAGAATTGCGGAGAAAAGGGTGGTGGACAATGACAGGGCGATACAAAGAGTGGGTCGATATGATTTCCATTTCTATATTCTTTTGCAGCCTTTCTCTCTCTAGACCTTCCATCTTTCTCTCTCCTAAAGCCATGGCCCCCCCTCTCAAGCTTGCTAATTTCCTGCACTGCCATGGCACAGCAGCCAAAACCAGCAAAACCCTTCTCCAGTTCGCTGTCTTTTGCTCCTAATCTGCACTTAAACTCCATCGGATTCCAAATCTCAAACAGAAGAAGCAGGAGAGAAAAGGGAAATTGTACATAGAATCATGATCAGAGAAAGATAGAGGTGGAGAGAGAGAGTCTGTTATTATTAGATAGAGGACCGCTCCGAGATATGATAATAGATTTGTCTTGACTAAATATTCAATGTAAATTAAAACAATAGATTTTTCACATATAAACTCTAAATTCATTAATTCTGGTTCTGGTTTTTTCTAATCTGGTTAGAGTTTGATGCAAATTTTGAATTGGGTTTATTCAATCAGGACTGGGTTTTTTATCGGCTTTCATTGTCTTACACAAATTTTAAACTGCAGAGAAAAGACTTAGCTTTTGTTCATAAGAAGACCAGAGAATGGCAAACAGTTCAACCCACACCATAAAAGCTCATTTCCTTTCCTCTCCCAAACTCCTTCAATTCATCATTGCTCCTCTCTCTACATCCTCTTTTGTTCTTTACCCTAATTTTAATTTTCTCAATTAATTTCTTGTGTTTTCAATGCATTATCAAATGCGACTCAAATCGATTTTCATCAATATGTTCGTATCGCTTTAATACCTCATTTTAAAAATTCTCTAATGCGAGCATAAATTTTGATCAATGTATCACAAAATTACTACGTGTCTTGACATACCAACGAGTCGTCTTCTCCAATGTCATAAGAGAGACGTAAGATTGTGCGGCTTTTTTTATACGAGAAGTGTTCTCAGTGTTTATCGATCACGCTTTTGCATACAACATGAAAAAAATGGTGGAACGATTTGGATCGATATGTTTACATCGATTTAATATCTCGTTTTCACTAAAAAGATTATACATATAAAAAATCAATCACGATAATAGAAGTATTGAAGACCCTCGACATAGATCGGTAAAGGGAAGGAATAATATCTAATTTATCAATGTCAAACCTAGTTACTTAGTTCATTCACCTTAGTAATGGTGCCAATGAATTATTCATCGCGAAAATATAGTATATTTTGCCTTTTAAGTCCGAACGTTCTTGTTCTTAGACGCATACACACCGTCAAAGAACCGTCTTTATCCATTTTTCTCGAGTAAATGTAAGATTGCGCAACTCTTTCCAAAATGCGAGGTGTTCTTAGCATCTTTTTGGAACCCTAAATCACAAAAAGGAAGGAGCTTCATTAGGCATAGACAAAGCATGGGTTTACTTTTTTGAGTGCGTTTGGGAGGGGAAGAAAAATTGAAAAAAGAGTGCTATATTTGGGCTAGCAATATGAATGCCCACTCCACTACCATTCTCTTTCAAAATTGTACCCTTCACACATTATTTTCCAGAATTTAATTTCAAAAATAATGTAAAGTTTTGTAATACAAGGACTCTAAATTTCCCAAATGATATTAGAACACGAGTCTAACGTGAAGTGAGGCCGATGATAACATTACACTCCCAAGAACAAGATTCGGTAACTCAGACTGTGAAGGCAAATATGCACATTAACATGTGCACATCGCTTTGTGAGTTTTTCTTCTCTCTACTTAATGCAATGTCTTTTAAAAAACTTTCAAAAACACAAAAATTATTGGGAACATTATGATAGTTCATCATGTTTAAGTAGAAGAAGACCCGAAATTCTGTTAATTGGAATGCTTCAACAAATGCAAGAGAATTAGACGTATAAGGGCATCAAAATTTATAGCTATTCAAAAGAGAGATGGAATAGTACTCGAAAGGTAAAATTATATTCCTTTGTATCATAATCGAAGATTTGATTCAGTTTAAGCGTCTGAACCGAACCCAACAAAACCTAAATAGTCATTTTGGTTCAGTTCGGTTTGGCCTACCCGATACCAACCCAAAACCAGCCCCATTTTAGCTGCCAAGCCAGAAGGAAATGGTAAAGACTCAGAGCAAGGTTTATAACTTGGTAAAAGATGTAATTTTTCCTCTAATTGTCCTCTGGCAAGTAAAAATCAATTTTCAATTTGGAAATCAAACTTGAATTTGCAATACTTGAAGTCAAGCTTCAGAAGAGGAGGCTTACACTGAATGAAGAACAGCTTGAGTTCGTAAAGCTTCTTGAAGGCATTCTACAGCCCCGTCATAGTTGAAGAATCCCATGAACCAAAACTCTAGATTGTCCACAGACACCACCTGTATGTACTTTTCAGCACGATTAGCTTTGCTTGATGAAGGATTCACAGCCTTCAACTGATTTCTTGGGATAACTACCTGTTCATAGCAAAGAGACAATTGATTTTGAAAATCAAGTCAAGCCACAAGAATCGATTAAAGAATAGATCCATCTATTGTTGAGTACTAAACTCAATGAATAAATAGTAATAAAAATCGTCAAATTTTCATTGCAGATTTTGACTGATTTTTAGAATGACAAACAGTCACCAAATTTAATGTGTGATCTGTGAATTTTTATGTCATGAATGTCTAGTTTTTAATAGTTCAAATTTCAAGTCATTCCGAGCAATATGAAAGAATTTATAGTCGTTTTAATAATGAAATGTCAGAAATTATTATGAGAGTTTGAGAAATAAAGAGTCTAACTGTTATTATTTTATTTAATTTTGTTTTAATGTTATTTATGTCACTTTTGTATTATATATAGTGACTGAACGAAATGAAAAGATGACAAGAGTATACAAATTATTTTCTCTTCCATATTTTGTTGTTTCTCTTATCTATAAACTCGATATTTCAAATTCTGATTTTTTCATCTATGCCATATAAACAACACAACATATTAGTTAAAGAATGACCATAAAACTTCAAAGTATATAATGCAGAGCTTAGATCAAATCATTTGGGTAATTCAAACCTTGTAATAGCTCCATTCTGTTTGACCTTCAGATTTATATGAAAGCGGATTGTCACTACAAAATGCAAGCTTGGCTGTAGACACATATAAAATTCCCAAGACTGGACCGGCTGATGTTGATAAGTAACACGCATAAGAATTTTGAAGTTGCTCCTCCTCCACTGTCTCAAAAGTTTGGGTGAAGATCCTCTCGTATCCACCTTCTGCTAAGACCTTTGTTCCTTGTGCAATTCTCCCCAGTGCAGCATCAGTAAAACTGGGACTTGTTTTCACTAATCACAAGAGAATGGCTATGTTCAAATATTTTCAGGCAAGTAAGTTCCGTTTCTATAAGTACCCAATTTTGTATATTTACGGAAGAATCCTTCACAATCGGAGCTATATTTCACAATTTCTGATAGATATGTCCAAAGAAGGAAGCAAATGGTGGTATGACTTGTGTTTATTAGTTTAAGAGCATACTACACTTTGTTGTCGGACAGTTTTTTGAAAATTAAAATCAATAAAAACATTCAAATAGTTGCTATTTTGTTCTAACTATTCGATGTCTTCTCTCAGCATAATGAAGTCTGCAGCAATAATTTAGATTTGAGCTCTCAAATCATATCAAAATTGCACTTTTCATGTCTTCTTCATTGTTTATGATCCTGTTTTCCATTGCTTTCTAAACACATAATAGCAGGATCATAATAGAGTCAAGCTACACAACGATCTGGTTAAAGTCGTTATTTGGAATATCAGAATGCAAATGCAGCAAAAACATAAAGAATGCGATGATAAAAGTCGAACAACTATGGCAATGGATAGTCTCAATCTAGAAACGATAACAAAACTATAGTCAATATATCTACATGTAAGGCTGCCATGGCTGAAATACAAACAACTATAGTCAATATATCTACATGTAAGGCTGCCATGGCTGAAATACAAACAATCTGGAAGAAAACTAAAAGAAGAAAACTCACAGTGCTGCCAGGTGTTTCCGGCAAGATCCTCAGCTTTCTTCGTAGCTTCGCCGACTTTCTTCCCCCATCTTCCCAGTACATTTCGCACAGTATCCACAGTCTCTGATCCAAAATCTCCCAAAATTTCAACCACACTTTTTCCCTCATACAGCTTCCAAAAAGAATTCATAGAGAAACATAAATGCATTGAGTACCTTTCAACGAAAGTGAAGTCGAAGCAGGTGACGGAGAAACGTAAGGGTTTGATGCGTAATCAGGCGAAGGCACAGAAGACGATTCGGTGACCAAATCGGGGCTCCAAGTCACCGATTTCCTCGTTCCGGGCAGCACCGTTTGACCGCCGGGTTGCTCCTCCGGAGTCAGAGTCTCTGATCCCATCATCAAGCCCTCAAGATTCCCCTTCCCATTGGGAGATTCCCTACCCTCTTGAACATCGGACTTAGGTTTCCCATCCTTACTAGAAACCACATCCTTCGCATCACTCTCCGGCGCCGTCGGGTCCATGCCAGAGGAAAACAGAACAACGTGTGGCGGCGGCGCGTGGACGCTTACCTTTAATCTCGTCGGAGCCCGGAGGTCGCAAAGGGAAAAAAATCTCTGTGATTTACTCCAGAAGGGTTCTAAAATGGAAGAAGCTTAAAGCCATGGCCATGAAATACGAGCTCTTTTAGCTGGTTTCCAGACAGCCAACAGAAAAGGAGGGTATTTCTGTCAACTACATGAGATCCACGCTCTTAGTTTAGGGTTAAATCCCAAAACGACAACCAGTTTTGAGACTTAACCCCAAATGACCCCGGGTTGCTGGAAATAACGACCGCTTATTTTTTATTTTGAATTTAAAAAATATTTTTATTAATTAAACGATTTAAATTTTTTATTGCATATTAAAACCAATACAAAATAATATTTTTAAAAATTACATCAATTGTCAATAATTTTATAATTTATTATAATTTTTCAAACACAAAAAAAATGAAAAAATTCATTAAAAATACATACCTCAATAAAAGATTCTACACATTTAAGGATAAATTCTCACAAAGTTGCACTACCACAGTGTAAAAGGATTTGAAAAAAATAGTCGAATTCAACCATTATACGGGTGAGTCGAGTTCTTAGTTTGCTAGAATTTTACAACTACAGACGGTAATCAAAAATTAATTTCAAAAAACCTAACAATTTTTTTATTAAACGGTGTAATTCGTAAATATAACAAGAGAAGACCAATGTGATCTACACAAAAATTCAACGGTACAATCCAGACAAATTATTGTCTAAACAGGCAGAGTTATCCAAATTTTCAACGAAAAAGCCAAATATTATAAAAATAATAAATAAATTAATTTTAAAATCTCGACTTTTTCACATATACGTCAAACAAATATAGCTAGAAAAGAAAAACAAAAAACGCAAGCAATCTCACTTGTCATCACTCTTACGGCTAATGGTGCAGCTTCAAGTCATATTAGCATGTAATTAACGTAATAAATTATAATTATTTCATCAATCATGGGTTAATAAATAAGCTCTCGTGCAATAAATAGAGTATTATTTTCAATAAAATGGGATGTACAAAAATTCCACTTGTTTATTTCACTATAGAAGATGTAAACAAAGTTACAATAGTTCATGTGACAAGTACACCCAATTTAAAGTTTTGGCACTCGTACACACACAGGCAACATTTTTTTCATTATTCAAAACAACCGATGTCGATGAAATTTATTCATGACTTTAGAGATATATTGTCGATGAATTTAAGCATAATTTCTTCTTGTTCTTCATCTGCAACGACGATAAAAAGGTCATCAGTTGTCAATAACTATTTCAAAAGAATGATAGATCGAAAACAGAATTAATATACCTAATTTCGGAATGATATGCCCTCTCTTGTGATGTATCGCAACCGGGTCAACAAATGATTCGAGCAAAATCCCACCAGCTTCTTTCATATAGTCCCTTTCACCTGCATGGCAATTCGATTCATTAAATAATTATACTTTAATTCTTAGTTTATTATTTTTCAAGAAGTTACCAAATATTAAGTTTGTTAACAATAATACATTTTGAACGTTGTCTAATCATAAATATGTAAGGATTCCAGTTCAAGTCAGATAATAATATGCTGACGGACTTTTCAAAACTTGCAATATCATTCCCCCAGTCATTTTTTACGCTATCAATTTTTACGTCGGGACAGTTTTCACCGAGACACATGTGAGAATCTGGTGTTGGCTAATACGTTTAAGCATACCCATGTTGCTTAAAACTTAGGTTACTTGGTGTATTCGAATTAAATTACCAATAAAGTGAAGGGATGGACCGTGAATGGGAGATGAGAAGGCATTAGTAGCCAGCTTGGGCGATCCAAACTTGCCTCCTCCCAATTTAACAGCAGATATCAATATCAAAAACTTAATTCGTCCGACTTTTTGCAGCGCTACACCCTGCAATTACGTAACAAAAATAGCGTAAATTTACTCGAAAACTTCGACCAATCGGTTCATAATGACACCAGGTAAAAACTTGTCCCAAGTTTACTCGAAAAGTCTAACTAATCGATATAGAATGACACACTTAACGAAGATGTTGAACGTTAACTAATCATAGTTATCTTTCCTAATCCAATTACCGATCACTTCTCGGCACAAGGATAAGTATTAAGTGTGTAAATGTCATGTACCTGAGCCTGCATCGCAGGTAGAGTAGCAGCCAGAGACGCTCCCTGCAAGTATACGTCAAAACATTATTTATAAAGCAAATTTAAAGTTTATAATAAGCAAATATACCAACCAAAAAAAACATCGATATTACTTATAAAAATATAGTGCAAACCCTAAACATGTTTCAGCAATGTTTTTTAGTTCATTTGTAATGTCTCTCGGTAGTTATAATATAATATTGTTTTTTTTACTAACAACTGCACAAATTTATTATTGTATTTATAGGTCTAAACGCGTTGAATTAGATAAAAAAAACTTCATTAATAAACAACAAAATTTATTGTCCGAAGCGATATGAAATTATTATGCACCTTATTAATATGATTTCTTACAATTAATTGATTATTAAATCGTCCTTGCCATCACACGATGGATCGTCGTAATATTTCACTCGCCTTGTCGACTATAATGCTCTAACAATGAACATATTATTTATTTGAAACCTTGGGAGTAAAACTTGATAAAAAAAACCTGAGAGAAACCGAGGATGCCATCAAAAGGTCCATTCTTCACCATGAAATCTTCAATATAGTTTACACCCCCTTCGAAGTTTGTGAACTCCGAGTAATCCTGAGACCGGAGAAGAGTAAACCAAGGAAGCATTTACAGAAAATTTTGCAGAAAGTTGAAGCAAATCAGGGAAAAACGAAACCTCGTTCCATTGAAACCATTCAAAGTAAGGAGGATCAAATATGGCTTCAACGGCGGACTTTCCTCCGGCCAAATATGGACCGTCGAGGAACACGAGGTTGAGTATTCCGATCACCTTTTCCGGCCACCCTCCGAGCATTTTCTCGAGGATCTTACCGCTGGTTCTGAATCCATGAAGACAAAGGATTCTAGGTTTCTCCGACGACGTGTTTTCCATGAAAACTTTCTCTTACTTTGGCTGCACGAGTCTCTACGATCACTCACTTCCCGGTTATATAATACATTAACTAAAATACGGATAAGCTATCAAAGCTAAATAAATTAGGTGTACATCATCTTCCATGTGACATGTGACATTTGAAAAAACATGTCACATGATGTACATCTAAAATTTTGTACGTTAAAGAGAATGATGTTGATTTTTTGGTTTAATGAGAAATACTAACTCTCGTATTATGATCTATGAAGCATTAATGATAATTAGTGCCATTTTTATAATGAAATGTCTAAATTGACTTTATTATGCAAAATTACTATAACTTTTAATTGTCATTTTTGCAAATGTTTGGTTGGTATTGGAATGATTGTAGATCGGTAGTCAATTAATCATCATATAATATAACTAGAATTGCAGAAAAAAGTCTAACCCTTTGTATTTAAGTTAATAATAAATAGTTTTTGTAATACACTAAATATCCATATATCATATAGTATATACATTATTAAATGTATATTAATAGTTTCTAATTCTGAAAAATTGAAAATAATTTCTAATGTATTTATATAAGATAATAATAACTGTATATATTTGACTCGTTTAGCTCACTTAACATACTCCGTCGGGTCGCTCTTCAAAAAATACTTATTTTTGCTATTGTATATCTTCGTTCTTGGTCGTGTATTATATCTGTTATAGTTTTTTATACTGCTAGTGAAACTATGTGTAACCTCTAGCCTTATTTAAGATCTAACTAGGACGATTATTTATGTCTTAGGTGATTGCCAAACTTTTATGAAAAATTCGTACAAGTGCAAGTGTATATTTATCGTAAAAACTAATTCTCGATTGTCGATCTACTATGCTATTTTTTTGTTTATTTATCGAAGCAAAGATGCAATAAAAGGTGAATTAGAATTGCTCGCGGATTATGTGATAAAATCCTATACGTCTATAAAGCGATACTTGTGAATATGAGGTACCATTTCAAGTATTAATAAAGATTTAATCGAAGAAACAATGTTCCAATTTAATTCATGGTATTATTTCATCAAATAATAGTTGATAAAACTACATAATAACTCGGTGTATCAAGAAATACATCTCACGTTATTCTCAACAAAAAATACAGAATGACTTACTATGGTTTGGCGGATATATTCTCGATGAATTCAAGCACAGTTTCTTCTTGTTTTTCATCTGTAACAAAAGAAGATAGCGATGATCGCAAATAATATCTTCGTGTGATAATTTTAGAAAAATAACATATAATGGAGGGAAATAAGATTAATACCTAGTCTCGGAACGGTGTGGCCTTTTGGATGATTTATTACAACGGGGTCTAAAAATGACTCGAGTAAAACCTCGCCCTCCTCTCTCAGATAGTCATTTTTACCTATGTTTCAAAAGAAAAGAATTTAAACGAAAGTTTGCACTAGTTTTCCGTTCTAATTTTTTTTGACATTGCGTATTAATCAGTGCAATTAACGTCTTATTTTTAGCTATTTATCGTTTACATTCAAAAGGGTATACGTATTAGCTATTATTGACGTCGACAATACAAATATGACGAAGTATTTACTTGAGGTTTAGATAAGCATTTCAAGTTACCTATAAAGTGAAGAGATGGGCATTGAATTGGAGATGAGAAGGCATTGGAAGCCAATTTTGGTAGTCCAAACTTTGATCCTCCCATTTTAGCCGCTGATATCAATATTAAGACCTTAATTTCTCCCACTTTTTGCAAAGCCACACCCTGCAATTGAACTTTGCCTTAATTCGATTCTAAAACTCGAGTCAAAAAATTTAAAACGCGGTATATCTCGGCTATTCATAGTTATTAGTCAAGTGTGTTAAAGTCGATGTACCTTGGCTTGCATTCCCGGCAAAGCAGCTGCTAAAATCGCTCCCTGAAATTACGTAAAAATCTAACTTTTAACAGCAATCTTGTATTGCTTAAAGGGTAATTGGTTAAATAATCCAGTAAAGAAATAAATAACCAAAATGAATGGAGATAGAATTTCGTAGAACTTTGCGAAACTAATTCTCTTAAATTTAGACGATAACCTAATAACTCGGAAGAACGAGATCGAATAACTAGTTGGAGAGTGAACTTATTCTTGACAAGAAACCTGTGAGAAACCCAGAAAGCCATCGAAGGGCCCATGCTCCACCATGAAAGCTTCTATATAGTCAACGCACTCTTCGAAATTGGTGTAGTCGGAGAAATCCTGAGACAGTTCGAAACCAAACCCAGAAATTATTCGAAAAGATGATCAAATGGGTTCGTTTCTGGTCGAGAAACCGAAACCTGGTTTGCTTGAAACCATTCGTAGTAAGGAGGATCGAAAATGCCTTCTACATCGGACTTTCCTCCGGCTAAATAAGGGCCGTCGAGGAACACCAGGTCCAGCTTTCCGGTGACCTTCTCCGGCCACCTTCCAATCAGTGTTTTGAGGATCTCGCCGCTGGTTCTGAATCCGTGAAGACAAAGGATCCTGAGCATTGTCGGTGACGTGTTTTCCTCGAAACTGTGCGAGCGTTTGGACCCTTTGGCCTCGCTTCCACCTAACTATCCTTTGAGATATATAACCAACCTATGGTCTCAACCGGATTTGTCATCAATTATCGGGTTGTACTGAACCGGCGATTGAGCTTTCAAAATTAACAAACCATCTACTAGAGAACGATCAGAGCTGCCATACTTACCCAAGTATCTGAATGTCCTTGTAACTTGTTGTTGCGCCATGTTTAAGCTTGATAGGTCATTGCATCATGCAACATGTCGATTTTTTTTTAATTTTTCATTTTTTAAATAATTTTATTAATTGAATATTATTTAAATTACTTTAAATTTTTATCACATGTTTAAAATATTATAAAACAATATTTTATAATTTTTTATAATTGTATGATTTATTCTAATTTTTTGAACGTAGAAAACATTAAAAAAAACATTATGTTAAAAAATTGTGCAAATTTCTTAGAGCCATAAATTTGCGCTCGATGGTTCGAGTTTAACATTTTCGACAATTGTATGATTTATTTTAATTTTTTCAAATGTAAATAACAGAAAAAATATTAGGCGATCGATCTTGAAAGTTTGATTGATGGGTCATTAAAATCTCAATGAAAATTCTTTTTTTATTCTCTAAAAAGTTATTTTTGTAATTATATCACGTGTTCATTTGATTATTTTCTAATGCCATATGTGTATTTAATTAAAAATTGATTTAGGTAATCAATTGTCATCTTGAGAAAATAAAGATTAGTTTAACTTGTACCATATGTGAATTAAGAATTATTAAATTTAAAAAAGGAGACACCCACAAGTTAGATTAGAATATAGTATAAGTATGAGAGTTGTTAACTCTAATGTGAGGTAGCTCTTTGTGAATGCAGATAAAGACATCTAATCTATAGTTTAAGTTACCGTGACTTACTCCTTTATAAATTGTCGAACCAGAGTGTAAGGAGAGTCTTGAAGGCGAGAAATTTTACTTTTTTATAACAAGAATATAATATCATTATACATATACACACTCGTTGCCATGTGGAAGAATAATAAAATAAAGATTACAGCTTTTGCCAGCTTCCATTTTTTAAGTTTCCACATGTTCTTTCGTCTCCTCTCCAACGTCCCCATCCTTGCTCCTTTTTTAACGTTTATTTAATCATTTCTAACGGTTGCTTTTTCTCTCCCCTCGACTTCTCTCTCCACTCTATCGGCTGTCACGCCCCTAATTACAAAATAATTCAAAGTGATTAAATATTTGAAAATTAAAGGCGGTGGATAATATCTCTAGAAGTTAAAATTTTCAAGTAATTTTTTATAAGATTTTTCTAGCTTAATTAATTAAAAATAAAAATTTTAAAAATAAATTGATTGAACAATGTTACCCTCTTTACAATGTTATTATCAGATGCAATGATCTTATATCGAACGTTCGAGAAATTTAAATTTTATTTTTTTTTAAATTTATATATTTTTTCATCTGCTTACCCAAAATTCATATATTTTTAGAATGAGGAGAGGTTAAAAGAAAATATTGAATTTTACCTTAATTTTAACCTATATTTTGTCATTATAATTTTATTTAATTTAAAAATAACCACCAATATAATTAAAAAATTTAGTTAATTAAATGAAGTTTAAGGACTTCAAAAAATAAAATAATAAATTTATATTTCTATTAACTCGATTAACTAAAGAAAAAATTTCATCAAATTATAATCTTTTAAATTTTTTAACGCCATTAATCGATGAATTATATTAAATAAATTGATGAAAATCATTAAAAATCAAAGAAAAACTTAATGACAAGTTAATCGTTAAAACTATTTATGACTTTTAAAATTTAAAGTAACTGCAGTAACTTCAAGAGGTAAAATACAAAAATTCTAAAAATTGAATATAAAAAATGATAAGTTTAAGCTTATTATCTTGTCAAATCTTTTTATCATATTTTCCAACGTATCACTGTGTGTTTAAATAAATTTAAATACATCAATAAATAAAAATAGAAATAATTATTTATTATTTAAATTAATATAATTATAAATTCGAAGAGTTGTGATAAAAAGTTAATACTTATATTAATTTAATTTAAAAATGGTACCAATATAAAGTTTTGAATAATTAAAATAATATATAATAATAAATAAATAACAAGTGCATTTGGCATTATTGGTGAAACCGCTGTCATTCAACCTCCACTGTCTGCCTCGTTAATTTTAAATATAAACTCGTCTTCCCCTTGCTTTTCATATCACGGCCTCTCTCTCTCTCTCTCTCTCTCTACTTCAACTCTGCACTCTCTTTCGTGGCTCAAGGTTGAGATTCTCAATATGAGCTTCGCCGGTCTCAACTCTCTCTTACTTTTCGCCCTTTTAGCCACATCCGCCTTTGCCCAAGCTCCGGCCACCGCCCCGTCCATCTCCCCCACCACATCCACACCCCCTCCGTCGGCTACGCCTCCCACGGCCACACCGCCGACTGCCACCCCACCAACCACTACGCCGCCAACAGCTACTCCGCCAACGGCTACTCCGCCCACGGCGACACCGCCCACAGCTACACCTCCTACCGCGACCCCACCCACAGCTACACCGCCTACTTCAACTCCAACCGAATCTCCGCCAACTGAGGCGCCATCGACAACTTCTCCACCGTCGCCTTCACCAGCTGTAGCGAGCGAGCCCACCAGCGCGGCGGCGCAAATGAGCAAATTTGTCGTAGCCGGGACGGGTCTGGCGGGAGCTCTGATTGCCGTTGTGTTGGCTTAGAGTGGATCTGTTATTTTTTTAAATATGGACGGCTGAGATCTATCCGATTCAAAGTGCTTGATCGTGTTCTTATTTTCATTTAAATTATTTCCGAAATTGGGGTTCAATTGGGTGATTCTACTTAGGAGGGGTGAATGTTTCTGTGTACATGTCATTATATTTCAATAAACCACTTGGCTCATTCTTTCCAGATCTATTGCTCTCCTCTCGGTTTAGTCATGAAATGGGACGGTGTCTATTGATTTTATTTTCGTCCGACCGATACAAATATCGACGTTCTTCAATGATCTTCGAATGTCTCGATCGGTATTTATCGAATAAATATGATGATTCTTCCCATCAATGAATGCGGAGAAAAAACCAGACCGTCGTTGTTGGTGCAAGAAAAACAATACTCTTGACAATCCTCCTCCCTACCGCGCCGCCTGCAAAACGAAACAACATTCTCGATGTCTCAAATTAGTGTTTTCTCGCGTTTTTTGATGGAGTTGATCGAAAACGGTAAACCGAACAATCTTACCCAAATGCAGGTAATGGTTGTTGATATTCCACTCGAAATCCCAGTGTTTTCGATCATTTTTGAGAGTCCAATATGCCCATCCAAAATTTGCACTATTATAAACTTCTAGTTGAGCTCTCCCAAATTCCTTGTATTCCCACTCTGATCCATTTTTCACATTCCACTCGTTCACCCACTCCCCTGAAATAAGACCGAAAAAAGAAACTATTTTTCAATAAAAACGAACAACAGCCATTGCTTTTAACCGAAGCGATTTACCGATCATGACGAGCGGGCCGTTTGAGTTGTTCAATCCCTGCAATTGAGGTAATCTGGTGTTGTATAGAAATCGAATGTTATCTGATGCGGTCATGTTGTTGAAGAACGCATCGAAGAGATTGTAGAAATGCAAATCGAGAACTAAGTTGTGGGAGCCTATGTTAGCCTGGTAAAGTTCCAAAGGGTCTGCATTCCCGATTCTTTGGCAGACGATCACGTAGGCCATTGCCGAGTATTTTCGGACGATTTGGTAGCCTTGTTTGTAATACGACACTAAAACATCCAATGGAACTTTCTCCGCAGATGGCTCGTTTAGAAGCTCGATTCCTAGCAATGCCGGATGTCGGGCATACCTGCGTTATTGAATATTTCTCAATTCTAAACCAGAAGAATTCATTTCGGAACCAGAATCGCAACAAAATCTCGTAAAGAAATTTGTTTTTTTTCACAATGCAATTTCATTAAGTGATACCTGAATGATAAAAACTCGATCACATCCAAGGTCTTCGAAATATAATTGGGCCACCCTGTCGAACCATCTCGGCTGGCACTGTGTTCCATCCCGTTTTGCGAGCCAGGAGCCGCATGCAGGTCGATTATGCATTTAATCTCATACGCTCTGCGACGAAATAAGTTTCAAAATCAAAAAATTGAAAGCACAAAAATCTTTGATTTTGCATCCATGGTAAAATAATACATACTGTGCCCATGAGAATGCATTGTCCAAAGCTTCCAAAGCTCCCCCCACGAACGGGGCCGGAGGATTCGAATCAAATGCGATCCACCATCCAACTGGGATCCTAACCGTGTTTATTCCATGTCGATGCAGAAAGCTAAAATCTTCAACGGTGATAAAACTACTCCGATGTCTCTGCAGAAAAGAAGATCCACATATTCGACACATTAGCTTCATAATCGATGAAATCCCTATCGATAACTTTCGAACTGACCTGAAGAACACTTCTAGCCTTGTCCGGTCCGTATCCATTGGCAAGCTGGTAATCTCCGTGAAGATTATTTGATAGAATCGTCATTTCAAAGGTGGCAGCATCATCATCCTCCCATCCTGGTTTCCCTAAATAGTCAGCTGTGAGCTGATTTTCTTCTGTAGCCTAAAGATGGAGCATATGGAACAGTCACATTATTTGATCTAAAACTCCATTTCAGCATTATGATGGTCGATGTTCGAGAAAATGGTAAATAATAATTCCAATACAACAAGAGAAGCTGTGTGTTTCTTTTTCATAATTCGGAAACTTGTTCAAATGACAAAAGTGCAATCGTCTTAATTGCTAAAGTATCTAAGTTCATCGGGTTTTATGCACTTTTAGTCAATGACAGAGCTTCACGTTTTCACCAAAATGATAAGATGCTAAGATCTTACTAACTTCTAGAAGATGAAATATGATACCTGCAGATAGGCTCCGCTCTTAACCCGTATATGGACTCGATTATTATTATTATTCCTTTCGACATAAAACGTATTAGAGGCCGCAGGTGCTTCAGCTTTTGCTGAGCATCCTTGGACATCGCAATTTAGAAACTGTCCAAGCAATGAGAGGAACTGAAACTGTGATTCCGAAATTCTCCATAACTGAAACAAAAAGACAGTAAAGAATTCACACTACATGCAAGAAGCCAAATATCAAATTAGTCTTACTTTACTAAGAAAAATCAGTATAAACTATAACTAATACAAACAAATTGGAGAAATTGGATAGCAAACCAGCCTTAGAGACAATCAACTCAATTTACGATCGAATTTTTCTAACATTTGAATCACTTTAAGAATAGCTGACCTTGAAGGTTTCCCACGAAGATGGATAGTCTCTACTGACTGTAACATTCATCCCTCCTCCATTTTCTGCAGAAATATACTTCTGTCGTGTTACCGACTTAAATTGTAACTCAGTTCCATCCTATATGTCGTCGAAAAAGGATCATAAAATCATATGTACAATCTAGAAAATCCGAGAAATATTCTTGAAAATAACCACATTTGAATAGAAGCAACTCACAAGCATGTCTCCATTGATGATGCCATCAAACAATGAAGGTTTGATCCATCCTTCCACAACCAGCCACCCTCCTAAATTGACTCCTTTCGCTGTACCACCTCCACGAATTCCTTCCACTTTTATACATCAATGGAGTGGAATTCGGCTGTTAAGGAGTCGCAAAAGTAGCTGAAGAGAAACAAAAAATGAAGAAATCGGAGTAAAATAACAGTACCTGAGAATGCAACGAAGCAGACAATCGAAAAGCAGAGTAGAAACGCGAGCACCCATTTGTCAAAAACGAGTTCCATGAAGAAATGAGAGCCTTAAAAGCATGAAGAAGCAAAAACCATCGGCCCCATTTCTCGCAGACGGAGAGGGGATAAAACCGAGAAGAGAACAGAGAGAATTTTGAATAATTCCTTCCGTATTACTCCGTCAATACCAAATCGACATGTATAAACCAGAATAAAGCAAGGGAAATTCGGATTACTCTAAATATTTAATGGGAGATTTGGGGAGATCGAGTACGTAGTTAGAGGAAGGAAAAAGGATTAAGGGAAGAAGAAAAGAACAACATTGGACGTAGCCGAGGAAGAACCGAAAAAGAGTCGAAAAAGTGAAGAAAAGACGTTGACAGAAAGAGGGGGCGAGCTTGCTTGGAGAAATGGACAGAGGGTGAAAAAGTGGAGGGCTTGAGACATGAGATCCATGAAAGCCGCCATAAGTGGCTCCGACGATCTTATCCAATTCTTAATTACCCTTCTCACACTTCATCTGCAGATTTCTTATTCATCAGCTTCACCGTTGCCAATCATGGCCGACAATGAGAACTATGGAAATGCAGACAATTTGGTGGGTGATTCTTCTACCATAAAAGATACTTTCGTATAGTGTGATTTGGATTTAGTCTTTGTTTAATTCTTAATTACCCAGACTTTTTGTCATGTCTTGACTTAGGGTCCTGATCTAATCCCACAAACTATGAATTGCGATCTTTACAAATCGAACTAAAAATGACAGTTTCAGTCCAAACCAGTATTTCATTAGCTTATGCTTGCCCTTAATGTATACGATGTATGCATGTGACATAATACTATATCGATTTTGCTATCACCAATGTTGTTTGGTAAAGGAATCAAAGTAACCCCAAAGTACAGATGTTAAACTATAATACCATATATTATACACCTAATGCTATATATAATGTAATATAATTATATATGATAACATAATTTAATTTTCATCGGTACGTCACTATCACTTTTTTTTTCTCTTTAAATAAACGGGTTCGAGAAATGCTTCAAATTTAATTGAAGTTGGTTCTAAGCTCTTCACTCGATCGCCGTATAGAAAGGTGGAAGAGATGAATCTGGGTTTGACTTTCCGCCAACAAAGCCCAACCTTTTTAAAACTAGCCTACTTGGGCCTTGCCTTCTGATTGGCCCATTTCAAAAGCCCAATCCAAACTATAGAATAGTTAAAACGGATCGCTCAAACTTTGAAATTTGTCAGTTGACACCTTAAAATTTATCATCAAGGACACGATATCATCCTGTATTCTGTTAATTTTAACGATCCCGTCAATTTAGTTAACATATTTCATCAGTTAATTGTGATAAAATGATTATGAATTAATAAAAATTTAAGTTTTTTGTGAGACTAATTAAGTTGAATAAAAATATAAAATTATAATTAAGTTTTTTCTAATCAGTAACTAAATCGACAGAAGTCTTTAAATTAAAAAAACGTGATGACAATATATTCGTTAAAATTATGATAAAATTCAAAGTGTCTAGATATTTTTTGAATTTCGAGTCATCCACTGCAATTACTTAATTTTTCACGAGGTATATTGACATTTGCATTTGATCTTTTTAATTTTTAAGCCGTCATGTAACGGCTGTCGCATAATCACATCGCAACTCATATATAGACAACTCATGCGTGATGTAATGCCAAGAATAAGTAGTTTAGTCGCGGTCCAACAAATACGATTATCTAATAGAATATATTCTCATAATAAACACGCTCAATGTTATAAGTACAATATTAAACGCGTCTTAAGATAAACTTGTTTATTCTAAAGACCATTTTAATCAAAATCGTGTTTTATAAGGTCAACCACACGAGAAGATCGATCTAGTTGACCTTGCGAGGGCTCAAACACACATGCGATAGCCAATTGTTTTTTTTTTTCCGTTTAATCAAATGCTTAATTAGAGTAAATTAACTCTTATTTTTTAGTAGAGAGCACTTGAAAGAAAAATGCCTACCGTTCTTGAGGTCTACTCTCACCAACCACTTTTACTTTTCATTTGTAATTCTCTTCCTTTTTTTTCAACATTTCACCTAAACCCTAAACCTAGAAAGCACCCCTCTCGACCATTTTATATTCCTTCAAGAGTTTCTCCATGAACTCTACTTCCAAGAAATGAAAGATGATTGTATTGATTATAAAAATTAGTTTTAAGGGCATAAGTTAAGTTTAGGCCTTAGTTTTGTATAGGGCGTATTGACCACTATCGAACAGTTCGTCCATGTAACCTTGATTGAATTTTTTTAAAACTCATATGTTTTTAACTATTTATCTGAAACTCAGACCCGAAATAAATTTTTACCTTAATTTTAAATATGTCTTAGTATAATGCCATAACAAAGAAACTCTGGCACGGCGGCGGGTATTCGAGTTTGGTGACCCAAATTTTATTGAAACCAAGTAGAAAAAATAGTAGTGTGATTTTAGACAACTTTACGACGATAGTTGTTTTGTTAAAGAATCATTGTCGAGAGGAAGATAATGTTCTCGCGGTCTAGATTCTTTTTTTGTTAATTATGACCATAATTTTAATATTAGATGCAAATACTCGATAATAATCTTAGTAAATTCAAATGATTATGAAACTAATATAAATAATATAATTTCTAAATATATAATCTACCGTTCAACTTTGAAACTAAGCAATATATGTTTTTATTATGATATTTCAGTGATATGATATAGAATCTCGATGTTTCGTTTAATTGCTTTCATGAAAATCATAGCCCTTGAGAAACAACCACGTTGCCCTTTTCTCCATCACATGATGTGACGTGATCGTGAAAGCTGTAGGGCCCTGATCCCCAGCTGGCTAGGAGTGGTGATTTTGAGAGTTTGAATCCGACAAGCTCGACATTTCTGTCAAGTGTGAACGGAGAAGTCGCCGGAATCTAATAAAAAAGTCGACGACGGCGGAGATACGCTTATCACCGAGAAAGAAGCTTCGTCGAACTCAGATCACGTTCTCCACGTTAAAACTTAAAAAAAAAGGGTCTTATCAAAGGTCTGGTTTTTGGAGAAATTGGAGATTCCATATCTTGTTCGATGCTTGTCGTTGTCTTTCCCATGCATGCACTTAGCCCGCTTTGTATTTTTGGTGTCTGTCGGTGTCATCCAAAACACGTTCTATGTTAGAAAAATCAAACCATCTTTCTTTTTTACTGGCTTCGATATTGATTTAAGAAAAGAAAATCAAAGATTAACTACTAAAGTTTTAATTCAAGTTTATATTCAATTTTATAAAATTCAAACTCGCAAGTGATCGAGTCATGCCAAGAACATCGACTATTCTATTGCAATTTTTTAATATCGATTAACTGACCAAATCTGACAGGTTAGCTTCTATAAAATTATATGCAAACTTAAACTGATAATGTATTCAATCTAAACTAAAATTGATCTGAAATTTGGATTGGTTTCAGTTTGAATTAACATCAATTTTTTTTAAATTAAACACTGATTCAATCTCGTTAATAGCCTGTTCGGGTATGGTATTGCAGCCCACTTTGTTCTTTTCGTGTCCAAGTGTGCATCCTTCTAAATTCGAAAACCAATTCATCTTTTACTTTTCTTGCTCTGATACCAATTTTAATCTCGTAAGAATGGAAAAACAAAGATAAAATACTAAATTAAAAATAAATTAAGATAACAAATTTGTGTCCATTACTTTTGTTTCTTCGTCACTCATGTTTCATAGCTATGCTCGAATGTTTTACCGTTTACGAAGTTATTTTTTGTCACATTCTTATAAATAGTTTTTTAAGATCGTCATATTCATCTCTTGATGTACTCGAATGACGAACATAACTTTCTTAACATAATAACTTTCATCACGTATGTGACATTGGGACTAGAAAAATCAAGAAACTATATTATTGAAAAAATAATAATCTCAATTATTGAAAACATGGAAGCAACATGTTTAGTTGGAACAAGAAGGTTGTAAACCTAATCGATACACGTAGAGTCGTAATATCTTACAAAAATTAAGAAAAAATGGAAAATACAAAATACGAGTAAAGTTTCCCTCTTAAATTATCGAGGACGATGACCTATGAATAAATCTGTACGCATATAACTCAAATCAAATAATATCTTGTTGGCAAAACGGGAACTCTACACGTCGTTCTTTTTGTGGATTCGGAAGCTAAACCCCTTGAGAAAGAGTTTAATTTATATGGAAGACATGAATTCCCCCCATGAAATTATTGGATCGTAAAACACACCATACGAGAGACTAATTTTATCGATTTCCTAAAAGTAAATCCAACACATGCGGTTTGTCTTCATGTTGGTTGAGCCATGAACATACCTTTGTCACATGTACTTGTTGCCAAATTTATAAACGATGCTTTTCCTTCATGGGACCATTTTAAAATGCACCAAAACCATGAAAAGTAATAGCATATGCACATTTTCTAATTTTATAGTTTAAATTCATAGTTTCCGTAGCATGAAAATCTATCCTACGTACCAATAAATTTCGATGAATCCCTCTTGTTTTATAATTGGATCAACTGCCCAACATAATGAATTATCGTTGAAGATAATGACAGATAAGGACGACTTAATATTTTTTTATTGTCTGTGAACATAGCTTATTCCAGTTGAAAAGGTGAATTTATATCGTATATAAGTAGAGTAATTCTCCATACCCAGTACCCGGTATGTGTTTTAGTTAATAATTCAAAAATAAATATAAAAGAACTTCAAAATAAAATAAACAATATTAAAAAATAAATATAAGTCCTGTTAAGCATAATTATGGGTTATTGTACACACAATATTTTAATAATTAGTAATATATTATTAAAAAAATTATGTAATATGAGTTTTCATATTCCATATTATTTAACTAATGTTAATTAAATGTACAATTAACAAATATTTATTTTGAGATGGCGATTAATCTAGCCGACAAGGTTGATTCTCTGACGCCACAAAATCTTTTCCGGCTCGAACCAAGCCGAGCCACATAACCAAGTCCCGGAAGATCACCGGCAATAGCCGGGAAACATAATTGCATTTGGTCTGAATTTTGGAGGAATTTCATTTGCCAAGAACAGAAAACCTAACCACAGTAAACTTCCGACTCTGAATCTAACCCAAGTCGATTAATTAATTTAAATAGACAGGAGGAAGAAGCAAGTGCAGCTTTGCTACTACTCAATTTTCTTTCTTCTTCCTCCTGTTCTTCCATTCGAACAGCTGATTTTTGTATGATTGAGTGGCGATGAAGACGGAGAAGAGATTCAGATAGAGAGTTGTTGAGTTTTTTTTGGTTGATCTTCCTGGGTTTATTCTTGGTTTATTTTGATGGGTGTTTTAGAGAGAGAAGAAGAAGCGAGGAGGGAGAAAGAGGGAGAAATTGAGGAAGAAAGATGGCTGTACAGTTTGTGTGAACACCGCAGCAAAGTATGGTCTAGGACTTTGCTTCGTTGCGGTGAAATTAGATTCTAGCACTTAACTGTTTGAGCTACTGAAATTTTTTTCGTGATTCGCTGTTAACGAGCTTCTGTAAGATCCGGAGAAGAAAAGGGTCTGATCTAATCGCTACCGGTTGTTTTTTTCATTTAGTTATGAGGACGATTGGGAGTTCTGATTCACTGGGTGCTTTGATTTCCAGCTGCCCAACTGCAGGTTTTTTGAGAATAAAGCTCAATTAATTGTCGTTTAATGGCGGATTTTATAGTTTTTAGAACTGTTTGATAGCTTTAAATCTCATATTTTCTTTTTCTAATTCTTTAAAAGTGTTGGGATCGAAGAAAAATGCTGATCCCGTTTGTTTCTTTGGTTGATGATTACTTTCAGAAGAACAAAGTCCAAGAAACAACCATTTCTGCAACTTTCAGCCATTAATGGACGGGCTAGACGAAGGGTGCGTGGAAGAGTACTGCCACGTGTCGGAGAAGAAGAGACGACTGAGCACAGATCAAGTGAAGGCTCTTGAGAAAACATTCGAAGTAGAAAACAAGCTCGAGCCGGAGAGGAAAGTGAAATTAGCTCAAGAACTTGGTTTGCAGCCTCGGCAGGTCGCCGTTTGGTTTCAAAATCGTCGAGCAAGGTGGAAGACGAAGCAGTTGGAGAGAGACTATGGCGTCCTGAAATCTAATTATGAAGCTCTCAAGGCCAATTACGACACCCTTTTGCGTGATAACGAAAAGCTACACAAAGAGGTAAAGATTTAACCAGTGAAGTTCTTCAAATTCAATTTGTTTACAGAGGTTGAAAGTTTTTGGTTTGATTCAGGTGACGGAGATGAAGGTGAAGCTTGATGAAGAGAAGAGCGAGAGCAATCTATCCGTCAAAGAAGAGGTCGACCACCCATTAATGGCGGAAACGAACGATCCATCGCCGGAGCTTTCTCATCCTGAATCGAATATAAACGAAGAAAGCTTCAAAAATTCCAACAATGGAGGCGACGATGGAGTAGGAATGGAAGCCTCGTTGCTTCCTGATAATTTCAAAGACGGATCTTCGGACAGCGATTCAAGCGCCATTTTGAACGAAGGCAACAGCCCTATCGCCGCCATAAACTCGACGGAAATCCTCCATAGCCACCACCTTTTCGCCGTCCTTCCGTCGACTTCGACACCGTCAGCGACGGCGATGAACTCCTTTGGGCAGTTTCAGAAATCTTATAGCCTGCCGCAGCAACAGATGGTGAAAATGGAGGAGTATAATTTCTTCAGCAGTGAAGAGACCTGTAATTTTTTCTCCGACGAGCAAGCTCCGACACTCCCCTGGTTCTGCTCCGATCAGTGGAGCTAAAAAACCACTCGGAAAACTCCCATCGCAGATTCAAAAACAAGATCATGGTGGAGAAATTTTGCGAAATAGTAATAGAGTTAAGCTTCTGGAGACCGAGAATCTAATCACATTCAGAACCAAATCTGCATCAGTGTTCGTGAGGAAGAAGAAGAAGAAGGAGAGCGAGAGAGAGAGAGAGAGAGAGCTGTAAAAAGACGTAAGATGGGGAGTACGTAAAAACGCCATGTAGTCCATAAAATAATCACTCCCTTTTCCAAATTTCCATCGCCAGTTTCTCCGTTTGCTTTTTCAAAAATGACACTTTCAATCAAATAATTACCTTAATACCCTTCTCCCAACATAAACACACGAGCGCCAATGGTGTGTCGTGTAGAGGAACCTTAACTTCTTTATTCCATTCCACACGTGCAAGCTCCTCTTTGTTTTCCGTACGCCATTCTTTTGTTGATCTACCCCATGCACGTCATCAATCAACCTAATTTCCTATAAATAACTAATTTCCTGTCAAATACAAATAAATTATTAAAAATTATGTCAGTAACCCATCATTACTCCCTTACTTAAGAGAGACCTTCATTTCTTCAACATTCATATAATCAAGTAATTTGAGACTGGACTTACAATGATGACCTACATTCCATTGATCTACTAAAAAAAATCAAAATAAAAAGTTGCATAAAAAGCGTTGGACAACGTTGCATAAAATTTCAAATGGTTAAAAATATCTGGTAAGACACTCAAGACAGTCTCCAAGGTAGAACTTTTGGTAACTAGTTGGGCAACTTCCGCTTTTAATCATTAAAAATATGATCGTCTGGAGTTGTGAATTTAGATATTGGCTCTGATACCAAATTGAGTGGTGGAATCAACGAGCAGATAGTTAAAATTAAACGATTGGACCAATCACAAATCCAAATAAACTTGAGATTTGGAATAACAAATTACAATTAATTTTCTTAATTAACGGAATAATGATCATACTAACTGAAAAATCTCTTGTAAATAACTAATTTCGTATCAAATACAAATAAACTTTTGAGGTAGTGATCAATACCTCAAATCTTTTAATTTGTTATAGAATACATGTTCAACGTTAATTTTTTTAATGTCTATTTATCGTTTGATAGCCCTACTTAACACTAATCTCACAAGCTATATCTCTCACTAAATGTAATTTTTATCTTCAAGTTTTTCAATCTAATTTTAAACTTTCAACTTGGATTTTAAGTGTACATACTAAACTTAAGCTAAATATTTAATTTTATAATAATATAAATAACTAAGCGAGAGATACATAGCAATAAATTATTTTAAAACAATTTAGCGCCGAAAATATTGTTTAAAACCCCCAAAAGTTTTAAAGTATTGAGTCTCCTGAAGAATTAATTCAAGATGATTAGTAAAACCAATAGAAACTTACAGGTATGTAATTAATTAATCATTCATAGACCTGTAGTGTGTTAGAGCTTGAGAGGGGAACAGCAAAGGAACAATATTAATGCAAAATTAATTAACAAATTTAATCGGGAGATTATTCGAAAGGACAGAGTATCATGTGGTTTAGTGTACACGTGTAACAATGAAGGCACTGCCTTCTATGCGAAATGTGACGTCACAATGTGGAGAATTCTATTTATATTTATTAAACTAAATTCATTTAAAATAGAAAATAAACACATGATTATGACAGGACACTTTAGTAATTTCAATTGGTATTAATTTTCATGCATGTATAAGATAAAGACCAGCATCAGATTACAAGATTTGAGGGCAACATTGTCATTTCCTTTGGTGGGGCCACGTCTAACTAGCGTTCGGAAAGAGTGGTCCCCACTCTCACTGTGGGGGCCCAACTAAAGGGAGAGGCCATGTGAGGCGGGTCCCACATAGTTTGTCATTCGAACGTCGCCGTCTCATAAAGATTGGAGAAGAGCCAATTAAAAAAACCCTAGGGGGACTGTTCTCTGTCTTTCATCTCACGCTACAGCCCAATTGTTTGACTAATAGGTTCCTGCCACCTGTCCTCCAACCTAAATTAAGCAACAGAAGTTCAAATGTTTTTTGTCGAATATACGAGTTGTGAGCTCACAGCTTTGAAGATAGACGTGGATGTGGAGGAATATTTTGGTATATTTATTTTCTTTTTTGTAAAATTTAAAGAGAGAAAATGAAATGATTTGGTCAAAATATCTTAAATTCAACATAATTAATAAATAAATGTATTAATATGGAGAGGACCATTGCCAATTGCCATTACATCTACGG
The DNA here is from genome assembly GCA_003255005.1 of Begonia fuchsioides. Taxonomy (NCBI): domain Eukaryota; kingdom Viridiplantae; phylum Streptophyta; class Magnoliopsida; order Cucurbitales; family Begoniaceae; genus Begonia; species Begonia fuchsioides. The sequence goes on from QAOC01017296.1 coordinate 385,813, forward strand.
ATCTACCAACCAAATAAATAAATACGATAGCGCCTTGTTTGGCAATCGACAAATTTCTCATTAATCGTCAAAAATTACATTATTAGGGTTTATCCCCCAGTCAACGCGAGGCTCACACCCCATTCCACGTTTCAATATTTAAAAACATCGTTGGTCCCACACAAAAAGCTTATCAAATAAAACAACGGTCGGATCTGAGTACATGAGTGGCGTGGAACGACATACAACGCCTGATAGCGACAGTAGTTGGGAGGAGATAGATTGAATGAGACGTCGCCGTTTAAGACGGAAACCATCCTCCAGAATAAATCTAATTCTAGACTGACTCAAAGTCAAACTCTGTCATTTCCTCTTGTTTGGATGCGGGAACACGTTTAACATCAATTCCGGTTTACGCTATCCCTGCTTACTAGTCTCCTACAACCTTGGGAGAATAGTCTCACGCACAACAAGGCTATGAGTAGCTTATCAAGGATAGGGTTAATATTATACCCAATATAATTATTTTAGGTGGGACTATCTCAAAATTTGAATATCTGTCTAATTTTGAACATAATTTACTTTATAAGTACATGTCATCGATGTAACTAACGGTAACGCCCGACCTATTTTCGAACTCTCGAGATGTTCAATTTTCTATTTTACGTGACATCCCTAGAGAAAGGCTTAGAACTTTGTACATGAATCGTTATCTCAAAACTCTCATTAATTGATCGAGTTTGTTTTATCCTCCTGATTATTTGATGTGCCAGTATGAATTGGATTTAAGACGTTCGTTTATGAACTTTAAGAGTTTAACGTTCTTACATGGATCTCAATTAGTCAACACAAATTTCGGTACGATCAGCGATAAAATTGATTACTTAAATAAGAAAAAATGAAACCGCTATACTTATAGTCTCATGCAAGAAATTAGGTAAGAGTTGACCTATGAACTTATCACATGACTTGTTGTGATTGGTCGTATTTTTAATACAGTATCATTAGAATATTTATTTATATTATTTATTGCATCAATTAGAACTCGACACATCATAAAATATGATATTACCCTTTAATATAATGTTTTAACTCTTTCATATCAGTTGCGAATGAATTATTTCAACCTTCGTTCAAATTAACGAACAGTAATGTGAAGGCTTGTTCGACATAAATTCATAAATTCAAATTATCCCATGAACTTTGGGTAAAAAAATTTTAGGTAATGAGATGCATAAATTCATGATTTTTTTTTTAATTTTTTAAAATGCATATCGAATATCTCTTGTCGAAGTATTTATTTTGTAAGTCTAGTTAGCATTAATATTTTTATGACTAATTATTTATTTTAATTATCGTAGTACTTTATTTTTGAGATGCTGTTTCATTTAAGGCGACAATATGATGAGAGAATAATAAACGATAAATATATCAAAGTGGCTTCGATAAAAAAAAAAGTCATTAAGCTTGATTAATTAAATAAAAATAAAGTAATAAAAAGGCACTAAGCTTGATTAATTAAATAAAAATAAAGTGAAGCTAACCAAAAGCTAGTATCTAATATAGTATCTTAAAACCATTTCTAGTGTGTACTACTTATAGTACTGCATTTGTTTTGGCCGAATAACCACTTGATTATGTCTAAAAATTAAGAGAAAATTCTTCAAGTGATTGAATGAGCATAAAGTAATCGGGATTTGGATTTTTGTAGCTAGATTGATTCGAGTTGTTTCTTAGAATCAAGAAAATATTTAGTCGTATTTATTTTCACACAGTAGACTTAGATAGAGACTGTTCCAGATAAGCTCTGCAATTTGCAAATCATAAAAAATGGATTAAATTAAATTATAAATCATTTAATATAGAATTATCGTAATCATTTCTGGAATTTCCTCGAAATCAAAACCCTAGTTGATAACTGGAGCAGAAGAAGACACAAGTCACCATTCGTTGGAGTTGCTGCGAGATGAGGGTTGATTTGATCAACTCCCCGTGGCTTTCCTTACGCGAAGCAGCAAGGTCCCGTCGTCAAAGAAAGCAATAAAGACGAAGAGAGAAAAAGTAGACAGAGAGAGAGAGAAACAGTGCTGGCTTTTGGAGTGATACAATAGTTTCTGTCGTTGTTCTAGTCTTCATTTGTTCGTCCTTGTAATGTCTATAATTATAATTCTCGATCTTCATAATTATGACGTGTTTTAAGTTGTAACTCGGGAACAAATCCGCTCCAAATATAATGACAAGGTCGTTTAATTCTCTTTTTCAAAATGTTCGATGAAAAACATAGCATGACTAAATGTAGTAGGCTGCCCTGTGAATTGGGAAGACAAAGATGAACAAATATTTTAGTGATTGTTACTTGTTAGGGTTTAATCCATACTCTTGACTCTTGAGGTTAGGACGATCTCGAATCGAAGTAGAAATTATACGGTTTCTAAGTAAAGTTTCTATTCCTTACTATTATAACATGTTTTAGATTACTTTAAATAATAAATTTATGGTACAAAATAAATAATATTATATTATGTGTATAATATCTACCTAATATTCTAAATAAAATCCTAAAAAAACACAGATTGTGTATATTCTACGTAAGGTTATTGTATTACGTAAAAGAACATCTGGATTTATGGGACAAAATCCTAAAAAAACACAAAAATATGGATAAAAATAGTAAAAATGGGGTGGGGAACATCCAACATCGGTAGAGGAAACATGTGTGCTTTCTTTCATTTTCATGCACCCAAATCCCAAAAGCATCTTTCTTGTTTCTTTTTTCCAAAAACCCTAGTTTTCTGCGATGTTTTGTCAGCTTGGAATCGAATTGGCTCCATGGCTTTGGCTTCAGCCGAGCTTCTGCAACCAGCTTCTCTCTCTCTCTCTCTCTCTAAAGTCCAAACCAGTCGTCCCTCTGGCCTCTCATGTGCTCTCCTTTTCTAACCCCACCATGTCCATGGCTGCCTAATACTATTCCCTGCAACAACGTAAATAAAAACAAACGAGTCTTTTAATTTTTTTGTTTATTTATTTCCTTTTACAATTGAAAGTTCAAAGCAAACTTTTTTGCATATGGAGATTATATTTTCGTTGGTGTATATTATTATTGTCTGGTAAAAGTGAGGAACTTCGTCATTGCTTTTTGTATCTTGAATTTACGTAAGGAAAAATTGTGAATCGGTTTTAAATTTTTTATGAATTAAGAATTAATAGTTTTATGTGTAGATAGTATATGGTACATGTTATGTGACATGAATTATATAAAGATTTCCATCTGTGTTTCTCGATAGGCTATCACTCATTGGGTTGGGTCTTAAAAAATCAATTAAGTGATCCGGTTCACTATTGAACCGATTCACTGTGTTCCCAAACGACGACTGGACCCGATCTATATTCCTTCTGAGTTCTAAGGACCCTCTCATCCAAACATCGTTGGACAAATCATGCCCAAAACGGCACCCCATAAGGCTCTACAATCCCATGTTGTCGCATGCTGTTAAATGCAGGGGGTCAGAAGAACCAGATCGAACCTGTCGTCAAATTGTGGTTTCTGTTTGATTTTGCTGACAAAAGAACCGATTTTAGTTCTAAATCAATTGAATGGTGGTTTGCGGTTTGTTCTAGGTTTTGGTCGTCCACGGTTAAAATCTAACAAAAAATTAATAGATAATGTTAAGTTTACATTCTTAGCATACATTCTTATTATACTTTCTAACGTGTCGAACTGTGATTGATATTATTTTAATTGTAATAGATTAAATATAATTTAACTATACCAATCACAGTTCGACACATCAATGTGAATAGTAAAAAATATGCTAAGAAAGTAAAAATAACATGGACAATAATTTCGGTTACGAGAGGAACCCAATTGTGTGCCTACTCATAACTAGAGTTTCTTAGACGAACTTAAAGTCCTTTGTGGCCCAAGTGGCCCAAAGCCTCCCAAATCTCTCTTCCTCTAAAGGGCAGTCAAAAGTCTAAGGCCCATTCCCAAAAATATCCAAAAGAAATTGGCCTTATCATCTATAGATGGGTTTAAGTCAAACGTAGGAGCCCCGAACCTCTCATACTTTTTGATAAAAGCCTACAACCATCCCAATCAGAAAATTAAAATTAAAGATAAATAAATACAAATGAGTAGGTAAAACCGAACCAAAGCTACGAGTTTCATTCTGCTTTTAGTAGTTCAAGAGATAAAAATATTGTAAAAATTAAACCAATTGGGTCCAGATCGACCAAAGCCTAGTAAAACCGACTCAAACCATGTAAATCACAACACAATGAGAATACATACTACAAACCTGATTCAATCATCGAACATTCGTGCCTAATTCTTGTCTTCAACTCTCAAAACCGTGCCTAATTCTGATTTTGGGACGGAATTGAATTGAACTGTACATTGCTAACTAGTTCTATCATCATAGGACAAGTCATTTTCAAATTCCAATTCAGTTCATTGGTTCTGAAACTCGACCGGTTTGATTTGGATTAATTAATTTAAATCAAACCAATCAATTCGGACCAAAGCGAAAGAAAAAGTTGCTGAATCGGCTCGACAAGGATATGACGTAAGCAAGCGAAGCAAGGATGAATAGTACATAGTGGGATCGGGAAATTTACCCGCGAGACGGTGAGCTTACTGCGGAGCCCTAAATTCGATCTCCATCTCCAGACGATCAAGACTCTCTACACGCTCGGAGCGGAGAGCGATGGATGAAGAGGAGCCCGAGGTTTATGGCGGAGAGATCCCGGTTGATGGAGAAATGGAAGACCACGCAGACGTTGATATGTCTGCCGCCGATGAAGATGCGGTCAAGGTTTGTCTTATTTGCTTTTAGTTTATGAGAAGAAGGTATATAAATCTATCATTTCATCTTTGATAAGAGTGCTGTTTATGGAGGTGCTAACATGTGTTATCATGGCAATTTCCTTGCTCAATGTTCTGCACTCATCTCCGATGAATCACAGAAAGGGAAATCTTATGCCATTATTTTTTGTTCTGCGTCATTGTAATTTCCTTGCTCGAAGTTGTGTACTTATTTATCTCTGATGAATAGAGGAAAGAAGCCCGTAGAATAGGGAATTACTGATCTCCTTATCATCGTCATCGGATGATTGGGGTGAATAATGTGGACTGCACATGACTTATCCTGGTATTATCGTATATCATTCTCTATACAGACCCAACACTAAAATAAAACATGGAGATGTACGATGATCATGTGATTGCAATGTGAGAAGTAGACACTCATTTTTTGATGATTTTAATCCACATTTTTCTCCTTTTGAGAATATTTTATAGCTATTACTTTAGATTAGAATGATCGCTGAACTAATTCTCAGTTCAATTGTCCAAAAAATTTCTGATAGGGTACCTTATCTTGATTCCACATGTTTCTTCTTTTGATAATTTTTTGGCAATTAGTTTCAATTTAATAGCATGATCCACTCTATCTTGATTCTATTGGCACAATCCTGTGCAGTAAAAAGACTGGATTTGTGGCACAACTTTTTTGAGTCGTGGCACCCTGTGTCTTTTTTGGCCGAAATTGGCCTTGTGGTGGCGATCCCGTGCGAATTTCTACTTTCCTGGCTTTGCAACGTGCTTCTATGGCTGTGATGATTAATCTATTTAAAATTGAATACCCTTTCATTTTTACATGGTCACTTGCACTTAAATGAACTTTCTTAAAACACGAAAAATCAAGAATGTGCATGGAAGGGTGATTGTAAATCTATCTTTAGTAGATTTATCCCTCTTTAAACTCAATTTTTTGCTTGCCTTCTGGCAAAATTAACAAGAATTGGCGTACAACCCTTTTGCTCATTCTTAGTGAAAGGTCAAACCTTTTGCTCCACGATTAGTATTGAATCGATTATAATTTCAGTAATCCTTGTTGAATTTTTAGTCTGCATTACATAAATTTATGGCAATATTCCCAACCAATAAATACTTTGCTCAGGTTGTAATTTTTGAACCGGGTGAAGGTGCATAGTTCAGATGTATTAGATTTGGACACAGTTAAGTACAATGTACATATTAGGGCTTCTACAAGCCTATTTTACACTCTAGTATTTTTCTATGTGAACATTTCTCTCTTTTTCACCTCACTTTTTTTAAGAATTCAATATGCAGTGGAGTTCCCCCCTTGTTTCTTCTCTTGTAATATTGTTTCCTATGATATTTTTTACTGCCACTGAGTATTTAAAGTCTCGCTCATCAGTAATGGATTAGAGATGCAGAAGTAAAACACATTGTTTTAGTTGGAATTCTGCTGTATAATCTATTGTCGTGGAAATATGTTTTTACCTTTTAAATATCTAAAAAGACTCAATCAATTGAAAGTGAAGTAAGGTACTCTCAAAACTAGTGAAGTATTTCCGACCCCACCCTCGGCGGTCAATGTCATTGTGTCTAATTGGTGTGGGATATACATCAAATTCATACATGGATTTTGTCAATTGTGCCTTACGAAGTAGGTAAAATAATATTTATGGTTGGCTCAAAAGGGTCAAATGATCCAAAGATAGCTTAATGCCTTTCCCTAGTTAAATGCAATCAAAAATTGAAAATGCATATTTAAAGTTCCTTTGATAATTATATTGCACATTGTCTCCAGCATCCTAATGCAATAAAAATTGGTAGGAAGTGTAAAAGAATTATCATCTCAAGGAGAATATTTGTATTGCCCTCAGTCCCCTTCGACAAAATTGTCAATTGTGGAAGAAAGTGTTCACAATTTGGGTTAGCTAAAAACAAGTTGTAATAGGAAAAAACGGTAGTTATAAATCATCCATTTTTCAATGCTTCTAAATGATGTGAGATTATACACGGAATAAACACTTGAGACCTCGTTACATTCACATATCGAGTTGTCATTATCTTCTCCTTTTGGAGACATGATGTCTTCGTCAACCGCACTTATGGTTGAGTTTTAGAACTAATACCATTTGTAATGACCCAAGTTGTTATGGTATAAAATATTTTGCTTATGGTTGAATTTTCTACAGTTTTATTTTTGGATTAGCCTAAAATAAGTTGTAATTAGCCTACAGTAATAACCATGAATCCTTATTGTTGCATAGTGTGATACTTGTGTGGGGCATGGAATACAATGGTTGTGAAGATGGCTGCTTGGACTGTTCCAGTTGAGAGTTCCCCGTTCTTTTCTTGTATTCTATTTGATAGTAGCTTTAATAATGCAAGTCTCTTGCTCGGCTAATGTGTGTATAATGATTTTCAAAGGATGATAATCAATCTAAATGAACATTAACCTTCCAAATATATTCTTATTTACATCCGAATATAGTAATCCTTGTACTATTCTAATTCAGAACCCTCCTTGTCTCTTGATCATTATATAAACCAACAATCGAAAGCCATTGGCCAAGGCAGGTTAGTTGTGCGATGAGCTGGATTAGCTCGGTAGGTTTGATATTTTTTTTCATTTTCTTCTTGTTCTTCTTCCAGGCTATTGGTTCTGATTTTCAGCACATATATAAAAGCTATTTTGTACTGTGAAGATAACAGATTCAATAAGTAAATCTTCAATTTTTTTTTGTTTTGTAAATTAAATTGTTGTTCGTTTTTGTTTATGAAAATGCTGTAGGAGCTGGATGAGATGAAGAAACGCTTGAAGGACATGGAGGAAGAAGCGGCTGCTCTACGAGAAATGCAAGTCAAGGTTGAAAAGGAAATGGGTGGCATTCAAGGTGAGGGTTTTTAATCCGTTCATCTACTTTGGTCTTCCTTTTTCTTATTTATATATTGAGGTTGATTGGGCCAATAAAATATGATTTGTTGAGAGAACTTCCTGACTGCTGCATTGTTTTGATTTTTTTTTTTTCACTTTGAATTTATATTGAGCGCTATCATGCTTGATGTTTTAACTTCATGATAATATAATTTGAAAACATCAAAATCAATGGAAAAAAATGCAACCGTCACAACAATTATTCAATTAAAAGATATTAGGAGTTATTAGTAGAAATTATAAGAAGTTACTTTCGGTTACTTTTACGGTTACTTTCGTTTTGTATAAGTACAATGTAAATGAATGAAGAATGTAAGAGTTGATTCATTACGTGGTATCAGAGCCAGTATCTCTCCCTTCCGATATCTTCTTCTTTTTTTTTTTTGCCCTCTCCGGAAGAATCTCTGCCCCTGTCCCTTCTTTTTTTCTCAACCTCTGCTTTTGATACTGCAAACTTGTAATCCATGGCTGCATTCTCCTCTACAAGCAACAAAAACAATTCCAGAATTTCTCTTCCTCCATTCCCGAATCATTCTCAAAATATCACTATCAAATTAAACTCGGAAAACTACCTGATTTGGAAGAATACTCTTCTCAATATCATTATTTCTAATGGCCTTGAATCTTTCATCGATTTGTCGTCATCGTCTCCATCTCAATTTCTGGACGATTCTTCAACGATTCTGAATCCGGATTTCTCGAACTGGCAACGGTATAACCGACTCGTGATGAGTTGGTTATATGCTTCTTTGTCCGAGTCTTTGCTGCCTCAAATTGTAAACTACACAACGACTTCCGAAATTTGGTCCAGCCTTGCCAAATCGCATTCTTCAGTATCTCTGGCACGGCTAAATGAACTACGAAGTAAGTTGCACAATTTTAGCAAGGGAAATCTTACAATTACGGAGTATATTCAGCAAATAACAAAGGTCTGCAATAATCTTGCCTCAATCGATGAACCTGTACCGACGAAGGATCAAATTTTGATAATCTTAAACGGTCTCGGGATCGAGTTCAATCCTTTCGTCGCAGCGATTTCAAATCGCTCAACCGAGACTTCATCAGAAGAAATCAATAGTTTACTGCTTACCTTTGAAGCTCGACTTGAGAGGCAAAATCAATCTGACTCCCTCCCGTTGCTTCCGTCAATGGCGAACTTTACCTCTGCTCCTCGATCGTATTTCGGAGTTCGTCCTCCAGGTGAGCTAAATGGAGCATCTTCTGGGAACTTAGGGCAACGCCCTAATTTTTCTTCTCATGGGAATTAGGGCTTCTCGGGCAGCATCCAAGAAATGAACTTATGGGCCAGCAAATGAACTTCAATTACAAGCCCAATAAGGGAAATTACAAGCCCCGATGCCAAATTTGCAATAAAATTGGTCATTTGGCCTCAGTTTGCTATCACCGGGCAAATTTATCTTATGCTCCGAATGGTTTTAAACCTAACTCTAATTTTTCTCCTAGGCCCACAGCAAATTGGACTCAATCGGGAACATCTCCTTCCGGTTTTCAACAAGTCGCACCGGCTTGGTTTCTTGATTCCGGGGCAACAAATCATTTCACCTCGGACGATTCATTGCTACAGAATATTTCTCCATATACGGGCAACGATCAGATTTCGGTTGCTAATGGAATGAAAATCCCGATTTCATCGGTGATCAATACACCTTCCGGTAAATCTCTCTGTCTTTCCGATGCAATTCATTCATCGTTTTTGTCTTCTAATCTTCGTAGCGTAAACAAATTATGTCGTGATAACTCAATTTCAGTTTCATTTTTTCCCACATTTTTCGGTCAATGACCTAAAATCACAGGAAGTTGTCCTTCAAGGTCCGGCAATTAACGGACTTTATAGTCTTCCCGTGTCATCCACAACTCCTTCAGCTTTTTTCAGCACAGTCTCCGAAGCTCGAACTTGGCACAATCGACTTGGACATTCATCCATGCCGATTCTTAATTCGGTAATCTCGAGTTTCAATTTAGTTTTCAATAAAAATTCAAATATCGAACCGTGTGTTTATTGTTCAATGAGTAAATCTCATAAGCTTCCTTTCACATTGTCGAACTCTCGTTCGTCAAAATTGTTTGATTTGTTACATACCGATTTGTGGGGACCGGCCCCCAAAGCTTCAATAAATGGTTTCCGGTATTTTCTCTTAATCATTGATGACTATAGTCGTTTTTCTTGGATTTTCTTCTTACAATCCAAAGATCAAGTCTCGAAAATTTTTATAAATTTTTGTACTATGATTCGGACACAATTTAATACTTGTGTCAAAGCAGTCCAATCGGATTGGGGGAGAGAATTTCGTCCCTTACGTCAATTTTTTGAGTCTAATGGTATTATCCATAGAATTTCGTGCCCCCATACCCCGACACAAAATGGTCATGTTGAACGTAAAAACCGTCATGTTGTCGAAGTCGGTTTGTCAATTCTTTTTCATTCTCACATGCCTTTAAAATTTTGGTCATTTGCTTTTCATACTGCGGTGCATATTATCAATATGTTAAACACACAACAATTAGATTTGTTTTAAGCTTAGCATTTTCTAATGTTTGGTCTTTGAAGCAATTGGACGTTAGCAATGCGTTCCTTCATGGAGATCTAGCCGAGTTGGTATTCATGGAGCAACCTCCCGGGTTTGTAAGTCAATCATCTCCTTTATTGGTTTGTCAACTTCACAAATCATTATATGGGCTTAAACAATCACCTCGGGCATGGTTTTTTAAACTTTCTTCAGCTCTTATTGAGTACGGGTATCATGCATCTTCGGCGGATTCTTCTCTTTTTATTCTAAAGAAGAATTCTGTTCGGTTATTAATGCTTATATATGTGGATGACATATTGCTTACCAGCAATTCCGACAAGGAAATTGCTACTTTGATAAATTTCTTGAGCAGTAAATTTGCTCTGAAAGATTTGGGAACTCTTCACCAATTTCTCGGCATTAATTTCAGATTTTCGGGTGACTTTCTATTTTTGTCTCAATCCCGGTACATTGAATCTTTGCTTGATAAAGCGAATATGTCCGGGTGCAAACCGGTGGATTCCCTTATGTTGCCCAAACCGATTTATCTTCCAATGATGGGTCGGTTTTACAAGATGATACTATTTACCGGCAACTCATTGGTGGATTACAATATTGCAACCTCACGAGACCGGATATCTCTTTTTCCGTAAATAAATTAAGTCAATTCATGCATTCTCCTACGGACGTTCAATGACTTGCATTGAAAAGACTATTACGGTATTTGAAAGGTACGATTTCTTATTCGCTGAAATTTGTACGAGATTCCTCTTATCCTTATTTACTTGGATATGCCGATGCGGATTGGGGATCTTCTCTTGATGACCGTCGGAGTACGAGCGGTTTCTGTTTTTTCTTTGGATCAGACTTAATTTCGTGGACTTCTTCTAAACAAAAGTGTGTCTCTCGGTCAAGCACGGAATCCGAATACCGTAGTGTTGCCGATGCGGTTTCAGAGCTTTTATGGTTAAAGAAATTATGTTCGGATCTTGACATATCTCTCAACTTGCGGACGGATTAACGAAACCGCTTTCCGGAGATGTTTTCACGTTCTTACGCGCCAAGCTTAATGTGGTTCCCCTTAAGCTTGAGGGGGGTATTAGGAGTTATTAGTAGAAGTTATAAGAAGTTACTTTCAGTTACTTTTACGGTTACTTTCGTTTTGTATAAGTACAATGTAAATGAATGAAGAATGTAAGAGTTGATTCATTACAAAAGATAAACATGATCAAATTTAGGCTATGCGGTAGTCCTAAAATAGAAAACTAGAACATAAGAATAAATAAAAGGTAAAAGATTTAAAAAACCTGAACTTCTAGGAAATTAGTTGAAAAATTATGAACTTTGAAATAGATAAAAGTTCAATTACTTATTTAAGGGTTTTTTCAATTGTTTTACTCGTGACCCGACCCGTACACGTCGGGTCGGGTAATTACCCACGGGTCGGGGCGGGTTTGCCCAATCCTAGGTGCAGGGGTAAGGGACCTACATGGGGCCTCTTGTGCCTTTAAAAAAATAAAAATACATTTGCTTAGTTAATTGTCACTTTTTTTGTACATATAATATCAGAATAACTTAAAATTTTTATCACATATTCACAATATTGTAAAAAAATATTCTGCAAAATTTTGCAAAGGTTAAAAATTTAGATTGATTATAATTTTTTGATTGTTATAAATAAATTTTTTTTTTAAAAATATGTACATCATTCAAAATTTTCATAATATCTTCTTATAATAAGATGATATGTGGTAAAATTTTTATATAATTCTAATAATATATATTTAAAAAAATTGATAAATAATGTTATATATAACTTTTTTGGGCGCAGAGGGCCACATTACGCGGCTCGCCCCCCACGCACCATTGAGATGATAGGAGTGAGCCCCCGTGTGACCTACACGCGGCCTCCTGTGTGTTGGTATTTGACCCTGTCAGGGTTTATTCGATTTATTTTAAAGTTCAAGATTTCAACATATTTTAAAGTTCAAAGTTTAGTGATAAGATGCTCTAGGGTCATGTGCATAATATTATGGGTCTGGGGAGTCTGAACTGAGTGATATAATTTGTCTTATCATTTTCTTTATCTTTATTTTTGTATGTTTATTCTGTTTCCTATTTAAGCTTATCTTGCCATGTGTTTGTATAAACTTTGCCAGCAGATCCTGCTGCTTCCAATCAAGTAGTCAAGGAGGAGGTTGATGCAAGATCTGTCTTTGTTGGAAATGTGAGTATCCATCGACACTATTTGATTACTTTCTTAGCTTTACCATATTATTTATCTCAGTTAACCACATGACGTGTTTCTTAGTTTCTTTTTCCATACTGATAAATAAAAATTTCTCTTTTTATTCAGGGTTATTACTTTCTGGGAACACTTTTTTAACTTTTATCATTATATCCTATCATATTCCATTGGCTTATTCTAGGTCCACTTAAACAAACTGCAATATTACCTCTGCTGATTAAATTTGTAGCCATGCTAATGATTCGGATATCCTTTTTTCAACTGCACTGATAGGAAAAAGAATGGGAAATTATTTGGAAGCATGTGATAGCCATGGATAGTTGAGATGTATTTATAAGAAGGATATAAATTACTGCCCGGTGACTATAGTTATGTGATCATTGAACGTTTATTTACTTCAGAGACTTAGGTCTTAAGTCAAAATGCTAATGGGATATATGGTCAAAATGCTAGTTATGTATTACCTAGTGTCTCCTGAAGAGTTGGTTGTTGGAGGCATTGACACTGATTTGATTTTTAAAGGAGTTTGAGACTCTATTTCCAGCTGTTTCATACAATCCAACCTTATTGCAAATATGATATGGTAGATGGAATATATGGTCTTAGTGGTGAAAATATAATTTTCCAACGGTCTTAGTGTTATTTTATTTGGAAAATTATTTCATGTGAAAGTTGGGTTAGCTCTTTTTCCATTGATTAGTTAGGACATGGATTGCTCAACTGTCATCAGTCTGGGTTGGTTTTACTTGTATGAAGTATGTTTTCTTTTAGTCATTAGTTAGATTAATATTGAGTTTTGAGCTCGAAGTCAAATTTGCAAACTTCCCTAGTTAAGTCTACTTTCATGGCTTAGTTGATGTTGAGTTTTTGCTTCTTATATAGTAATATTTATTGTATATCTATTGTAGGCTCTAAAGAGAGCCTTTTCTTAGAGGTCTATATTTGGACGTTTTTTTGTCTGGTTTGACTTTTGCATCTCGTTATCATCGCAGGGTCATCCTTTTCTTGAAGTTCTCCATAGTTTTACCTGAGATTATTACAAAATGTATGATTGTGAGCGAAATTCTTGTGTAGAAATTATTGTTTCCTGTATTTTAGAGTTCAAATTTGAAAAAGATTTCAGAAAAAAAAAGAGAAAAGGAGGAAAAAAGAGGAACATGATAAAAAGTGTTAACATGCAAAACAGCAAAAGAAAGAGAGGAAAAACAAAGAAAAAAATAGAAAAAAAGAAGTATAGAATATGTGAAAAAGAAAAATTGAGGCGAGTTATTTGGGTCTAAGAACTAGAGTGCCCATGTTTTGATTTATGTTGCTGAAAGGCGTTCTTTGGGGAGGCCAGACTTGATTGGAGTCTGGTTAAAGATGATTCAACTTCGGTGGTGGATGGTTTTACATCTGGAAGCACAGCACAGGTAACTGGCATGCAATCCTACTTGCAAAGCCTTGTTGCCGCTGAGTGATGGTCACTTCTGGACTCAAACAGAATGCCATTTAACTGACATGCAGAGGGTGTGCTTTCTTTCTTGCGACATTAATCCTATCAGTCATTATTGACTACAAGTAAAACTGATGCTAATTTATGATGTTTTAAAGTAGGAGAGAGTTTTTTCTGACCTTTTATGAATAAAAATTTCTTGAAGTGCACGATAGCTTTCGGTGGATCGTGAATGTCTGGCGGTTGTGATTATTGTCTTTTGACTAAGCTGATGTTTGGAGTTGACTGTTTTGTTCAAATGAACTATTCATGATGCAAGAATGACCTTAATTTAATTTAGTGATTCTTTTTTTAAGAGATTATTGGAAGGTACAGAACCTATCAATTTGGTCCTAGCTTGATTTTTTACCGGATCGTAATTGTATTTCATTGGCATGTATTTATTCTATGAGCTTTACAACTTAAGTAATATGTTTCTTTGGTCATATTATTATTCATCGATTTATTATATTCTGTTTTCCTTACATTGAAATCAATTCTAAAACGTGGGGGTGTGTAATATTGATCAGGTTGATTATGCGTGCACTCCTGAAGAAGTGCAACAGCATTTTCAATCATGTGGAACAGTCAACAGAGTGACGATTCTGACTGATAAAGTTGGTCAACCTAAGGGCTTCGCCTATGTAGAGTTTGTTGAAACTGAAGCTGTTCAGGAAGCTTTAGGTCTGAATGAATCCGAATTACATGGACGACAACTGAAGGTATGTGAAGTAGAACCAGAAAATTAAACCACCTAGATTAATTAAAGAGCTATGCAGAATGGAGATGGAAAAGAACAAGAGAATTGAAAAAGTATAGAAAATAAGATAAAGAATTAATGGTTGTTCAAATCATTGTTGGAATGACTATCGTATAGAAATGTTATGAACCTAATCATAATCATGATCATACATGAATCATAGTAGTTTCTTCTAAGAACTTCCATCCACAAAATAGAAAATCTTTTTTTATAAATTTATGTTTGTCCACTCAATAGTCTTAGTGTGACACCTGTTTCTAATACGATACTGTAAGTATAAATTTATAATGTCATGTTCTTTTTTCAGGTCTTACCGAAGAGGACTAATGTTCCGGGAATGAAGCAATACCGATCTGGACAATACAATCCTTACATGGGGATGAGGTTTAGGAGGCCATATGTACCTCCATATTTCTATTCGCCTTATGGCTACGGGTATGTTTCTTGGTATTTCAAAAGGTTAGAAAGTATTTTTATTGAAAACAAAAACAAATTCATCGTCAAATAACAGTTTATTAAAGTGATTTTACATTTATGAAAGAAAATTGAAAGATCTTTGCATTAACTCCTCTTTTTTCGAATTCTATTGCAGTAAGGTTCCTCGTTTCCGAAGACCATCTCGATATATGCCCTATGGTTAGAAGCTCTACTATATTTTTATTCCTGTTCGAAAAAAAATGGTTAAACTATGATCTTCACTCGTCATATGTATGGAATGAGATTGGAAAAACACCTTAATTACCCCATGTGTGAGATGTTAACTTAGTGTATTCTTTATGATTTGAAATAATTAACTGCATTTATATATATATATATATATATATATATATATATATANAACTCCCAATCACACTGATGCTGATCAAGAGCCTGCTGTCGCTCACGCTCCCGCTCTTCTTCTTCTTCTTATTCGACAGCATCTTGGCAATCGCAAAGATTGGAGTTGTGAAGAGGGCGAGGTAGAGAGGTATTTCTAGACGAGAAAATGAAGGAGTAAGGAGGATTTTCCCTACCCCCAAATCTGCGATCGTGAAATTTGTGAGGATAGAGTTTGAAAGAAAATGTGTGTCTGGGTTTTGTTGCAGAGTTGCTCAGGCAAATCATCCTTCACCTAAATCTTGATTTGGAGAATAACTCATTAACGTCGTCGTCAACTCGTCATCACTCATCAGCATCCTTGGCCTAAGATTCGGTCCGGTCCGAGTTTTACCTATAAACTCGATACCCGGCCCGAAAATACAAAACCCGTTACATACTCGGCCCGTTTTGGATTTGCCGGACCAAAACCTGACCCGACCCGGACCGAACCTTAAGGTTTCGGTCGGGACCCTAAGGTTCCATTCGGTACGCGCACACCCCTCTGTATAAGCTCCCCTCCATGGCTCCAAAGTATCAAGCCTTGGGCTATGATCACTTGATTAGAGTCTAGAGAGAGGTTTAGTCAGACGGCCAATTGAATCACCACCGTCCGTTTATACCTTGAATCTTGTTCACAGGCCCAACATTTTCCTAGAGAGATAAGGAACTGTCCCTTTCCTTTGTCAAAGTTGTATCAGAGAAATAGAGACTCACTTTGCTTTCTTTTCTGACAGTCTAAAAGACAATTTTACTCAGTCTACGCATCATATTTCCTTAATTATGTATCTCAATCTCTTTCTTGATCTAAAAAAGTCGAAATCACTGGTCAGGGCCTCACACCCCGGCCCGTATCTCAATCTCTTTCTTTTATTACTTATTGTGGTTCATTTATTACTTATCTCTCTCTGTCTCTACACTAACATACAACGGTTGAAAGAGAAAATCTTAGATTCCACTTTTATGGGCAGGAGGATTTTGAGAAAGAAAGCTGACGTGGGTCTCAGTCAGCCGTTGGATCAATAGAGCATTAGTGCCAGCTCTAGCTTTCCAACATATTTAATGGCACCCTTGTCAAGACGCCGAAACCAAATCCAGTTTGACAAACTCTTTGTAAGTTTTCTCTGGTATCATTCCCCATGACTCTTTATGACACATACTTGCTTTGTTTGACTCCTTTAAAGAGAGAATTAGGGGGTAGAGAGAGAAAATAGAGGCTACCAGGCTGACACTGGACTCTCTCCCAGTGTTAATGCACATAAATAGGAAGAAAGATTTGACAAATGATATCAATTTACCAACTAGATTAGCAGTGAGGGGGTAATTTGGTTTCTATTCACATCATTCAGAGATTTCACTGCGGGGGTAAAAAAATTAAGATGACGAGCAGGTTGTAAAATCAATCGCAGTCAAACCCAAACCCCACACTCTGAATTTTGAGACTGACACAAATGCGAGGCAGATATCCTCATTTAATGCTCTTTTTTACAATTTTAATCGAAAGCTAACCCTACTTATGAACACATTACATTGACGTTTCATTTGATGGAGTTAGAGGATAGATATTAGATACTAGATGTGCTAACTCGAGTTAGAATTTCTTTGAAACTGGAGTGGTATAGGCTAGTTAGTGATGGCTAGATTAATGATGGAATAATGAAGAAGTTAAACCCTAATTATGAACACCTTTTGCAGTGACTTTGGAGAGAGTGAGTCAATGGAGGATGGATGATGATAGGCAATATCGAGCAGCAGTAGAGTCGTAGGCCAAGCCGGGGTCCCTGGATTCTCCTGTTTTGTTTCTCTCCCCTTGAATTGTTCCTTTCTCTATTCTGAGCCCTTCTGCACCTCTCTCTCTCTCCTCTCCATTTATCTCCCCCACCCCATTTTCTTCTCTCTCTCTCTCTCCAAACCCCCTTCCGTTTTCTCTCTCTAGACCTTGCTTTGGTAACAAGAATGATTTAGAGTGCCCTATTGATTGCCTCTGTCTAGAATCGTGGTTGCTTGTGGATTGAGGATGATGATGGAACACTGTGCGTAATGGGTTGAAAAGCTGGCCTTTTCTCATCATCTTCGTAATGAATTCTACTCCTTCCATGTTTATTCTTTGCGCTTTTTCTCTGCTCCTTTTGGCTCTGCAAGTCTTCTCTCTCCCCCCTTCTTCTCCCTCGCAGCCTCCATTTTCTCCCCGAGTAAGCTTTCTCTCTCTAGCCATTCATGGTTTCTGGGTCCGTTCTGTAATTCATGGTGTGGTTTTGCAGGAGGCTGAGGCTTTGTCGGAGGCGAAGACTCGGCTGGGGTCCACGCCGCCGAGTTGCCACAACAAGTGCAACGGCTGCCACCCGTGCATGGCTAGCCAAGTGCCCAGCATATCGGAGTATGCGACCCGGATAAAACCCACCGGGGTGTTCGACCCGTACCCGTCGGAAAACAGGTACTCCAATTACAAGCCCCTGGGCTGGAAATGTCGGTGCGGGAACCACTTTTTTAATCCTTAATAACAATTAATTAATTGAAATTATCCAATTATTGACCAACAATGCCGTGTACAGTTTAATATAATATTAAATCATCTTAATGAATTATATTATGTGATATAATTTTCAGAAATTCGAAAGTATATTTTAAAGTATCTAATTTAACTTTGACGTGGATAATAAGGTGACATTCAATCGGTGGTGTAACCACTATTTGGTATATTAGTTTAATTATTTATAATATACGATAATCATTATATTTTGTTAAATAATTGGCAGAAGAAGGGGACATCTAAAACTAAGTTGAAATTGTAGAATTTAATGATAATACATGTCGACTAGTGAATGCGTGAAATGTTCAAGTGGTGTTTTGGCTTACGATAGTAGTAGTGTTCATTTTGACTCGTTAAGAGGAGCGCAAGTCAATTATTTGGATGCAAATTTTATTAAGATAATGTGATTAATATAATAGATAATTAGTTTTAATTTATATACTTAATTATAGTTTAATTAGATTTATTAATTTTTTCTAAGTATGTATTTTCATAAAACATATTAAGAATGTAAACATAATCTTACTTAAACTTAAAATTAATTGCCTTGGATAGGTTGAATACAATTTGATACAAATTCAAAAAATAGTATTAAATTTATTTATTTATTTAAAATCTAATTTAAATATAATAAAGAATATAATACATATATATATTTTTTATTTCATTTTTAATTATGAAATATAATTAGAATAAAATTAGCATGACACCAGAACCATGTGTTTTGGTTTAAAATCTAGGACATTAAAATCTGATTTTGATTTTATTTTGAGATAAAATTGAATTAATTTAGATCATGCACACCTTAGTACACAAAAATAAGAATCACATTATAGGATGAAATAGTCCAGTCAAGTTCTTGAATTGAAGTGGAAACAGGTGCTCATGGTGTTGTATTTGTTTTTAATCAAAACCATGGGACCTGAAATAGGACTGAACACAAATCATGAAATACCACATAGTTTTAGTTTGGTCCTAATTCGGTTTCATATTTTACAAAATTTTAAAAAAAAATTTATCGTACTTTGGATTAGTTTTGAGAGATTTAGACATGTTTGGAGTTGATTTTTTAGATTTGCGTCGGATTTTATGTGATTTTGGGTCTTTTTATCCACTCTCCGGTTCCTTCTACTAGAGGTGGACACAGTTTGGGTTGAGTCAGGTTCTCACCTAGTCAGCCCAACCCGAATGAGTTTTGGGCTAAAAGGAGAATCTAAAACCCGACTCAAACTGAAAAAAAAAAATTTCGACCCAAACCAAACGGTTTCGGGTTGAGTTGAGTTGGTTTGGTTTGATTCACATATAAAACTAAAAAAAATTACAAATGTAAATACATTGCAACTCTTGTAAGTTTGTAACGATTCATTATGGTCGATGTGAAAAGTGTCGACCGCAAATACAAGGTGTCAACCACCTTTTGCAAGATGTCGACCACTTCTGTAAGGTGTCGACCGCGTCTGTATGGTGACAAAAATAGGAAAATGAAATTAGGGCAGACATCAGGTTTTTCGGTTTGGTTTGAGTTTTCGAACAAAAAATGAAAACCAAACCAAACCAAACCAAAATAGTCACAACTGAATTCGACCCAAAACTGATTATTTGAACCAAAGTCTGACTCAAACCGTTTAGGTTGGTTCGGACTGCCCACTCCTACCTTCTACTGTCTTTTACACCCAAAGACTAGAATTGAATGTGAATTACGATTTTTTAAAAATTAAAAAAGAAATTAAGAGAGAGCAGACTCGGCAACTCCGGTCCAGTTCTTCTAGTTTTCTCAATTTTGGGCTTGGGCCTTAATTGATGGGCCGGGCTTGCTTTCAATTTCGCGGCGAAATAGGAAGGGATTGACGCTTGAGGTGAATAACGGTCGCCAAATCCGTTGGTACAGAAGAACCACAGGATTCAAGCTCTGAAGCTCAGCTATGGCGAGCTTCACCACCATGCTCTCTCCCCCTAATGTCTCCTCTTCTTCCTCCTTCTTTCTTTCTCCTCGTCATCTCTCGAAGTCCGCTTTCTGTTGCCGGATTCCTGCAAAATCTCTCTCCTCCACATATTTATCGCCCCGCGTCTCTGCGTCTTTGCAAGCTCTTATATTCGACTGCGACGGCGTGATCCTCGAGTCCGAGCACTTGCACAGGGAAGCATATAACGATGCTTTTGCTTATTTTGATGTTCGCTGCCCGGATTCATCTCTCCAGCCTCTCAATTGGGCCGCCGACTTCTACGATGAGTTCCAGAATCGCGTTGGCGGAGGCAAACCTAAAATGCGATGGTTTCGCTCTTTCTACCTCTTTAGTTTTTTTTCGTATTTCTCTTTTTGTTTATTTTTCTTTTTTCCTTTTTTTTTTTGTAAAGGTACTTCAAGGAGCACGGATGGCCTTCGTCGACCATTCTGCAGAAAGCTCCGGAAACGGACGAAGATCGAGTGAAGTTGATTGACACTCTCCAGGTTTTCTACTTTTCTATTTTAGGATTATCCTAATTTACAGTATTTTTTCAGATTGTTCAAACTCTACTTGACACACTGCTGAACCTCTAATATCATTTGCACTTTTGCTTATTTCTATCTGAAAAAACATATTGATGTCGTAAACCATTTACATCTAAGCGGATTGTCTTCTAGTTTCCTGTTGGATCATAGGCTTTACTTTACCTGTCTTTCATTCCGTGATGAACAAATCATGTTCAACGTCAACTGTGTTTGTAGGACTGGAAAACAGAAAGGTACAAAGAAATAATCAAATCAGGAACGGTAAGAATAACTTTAGGATTCGTTTTATTTGCATTTTTCTCAACACGAAAAATAGCATAACTCAGATTGTATTGAGCAGGTGAAGGCTAGACCTGGTGTATTAAGATTAATGGATGAAGCAAAGTCTGCTGTAAGATAAGATGTGCTATTTCTTTTCATGATTTATTTTTAACCAATTGATGAAGGATTAGTTTGGCTCTTAATAAGTTGGTTGGATCAAATAAACATTCTTACTTCTTAGCCATGTTTTCCTATGGTCATTTTATAATGATATTCAAAGATTAATATTACGCTCCTCTTATATTCTACCTTCTTAAAATATATGCTATCATATAAAAATTGATTGGTGCAAGTGAAGTGCAATTATGTAATAAATTATAAATAGGGAATTTATTACATTTATTGCTCTAGTAATTATTTGACATTGTTAGCATATATTTAATGATGATAAAATAAGAAAGTCACGACATATGTATCTTAGGGGTATGAACAGTGGACACTATAAACATTTTTTTCCTTAACAGAATACACCATGAACTTTTAATCGTGAAAAAATAGACCATGATTTTAAAGTCTATCAAATTCTTTAAGTAAACTCATTGTGTAGCCCACAAATATATTTCGCGGCTTATTTTGTGCAAAACAAATTTTACGGTAATTTGTACGTAGTTAATTTTGTAAGGGTCCGTTTTTGTACGTAGTTATTTTTTTTTGTCATCGATAGTTCAATACTTATGCTCCCCATGGTTAAGAATTCTTTAGTAATTATTGAAGGAATTTCCTTTTTCCCTTACTTTATAGGGCAGGAAACTTGCTGTTTGCTCTGCAGCAACTAAAAGCTCTGTGATACTTTGTCTTGAAAACCTCATAGGAATTGTAAGAGCTCTCTACATTAGTTATGATTAGTAGTTAACTATAGCTCTAATTGTCTTTTCCATCTTACATTTTGAGTGATTTATGTTACTTCTCTGGTTATAGGAACGCTTTCAAAATCTGGATTGCTTTCTTGCTGGTAAGAGTTAGTTGATATTTTTATATTCACAGCATATATAATGAAGTGTATGTATAAGGTCTTGGCATTTTATCTCTTAGAACTTCAAAATGTTGATTGGAACCTGCTCAAGTTAGAAATGGTCCCGTATCTAAGGCAGCCCATTCTGCCTCAAGAGTCAAGACTATTCATTCTGTCCCTTCTGTTTTTCAGTGAACTAGTTTTATCTTAGATCTTATAATCATGTATTTCAATCAATTCAAAATTTTCAATTAACTTAAGACTCTTGAGTTAGTGAAATGTGTCAGACAATATTTTTGTGCATTTTTTACTTGTAGGTGATGATGTTAAAGAAAAGAAGCCTGATCCATCAATTTATCTGACAGCTGCTAAGGTGAATGGTAGAGTTATGCTTTCCATTTTAAGCCGTGGTTTGTTCATATAGCAACACCCGTTAGAAAACTTGACAAACTGATTTCTGCCATATAGATTCTAGGCGTGTTAGAGAAGGATTGTTTGGTCGTCGAGGACAGTGTCATCGGGCTGCAGGTATGTTCTTTTTTTATCATATAACGTCTTTAACTTATCATTTTAGGGTTACAAAATGAGGAAGCCGCCACTTCTCGTTTTCCTAGTTTCATTGGCGAAATCTTTAGCTATAAGTTTCAAATTTAATTGTTTGAGTTAAATGAACGGATAAGCAAATATTTCACGATTTTTTAGGTTCGATACTCTAACTTATTTGATTCGATATCAACAGCTTACATTTAGCCAAGGATAGTAAAAAAATAAAGATTTAATCTGCATCTTGTACAGTCATGGTTAGCATATTGATGATCATAGGTTTTAGAATTTAAACACCTTGCATATGTTGATATGTACACCTTTAAAAATTTTCCGTCATTTTTATTTTAAGGTCTGTATTCCATATGAATTTAATGTTAATTACGAAAGCTAAACTCCACTGAACTCCATAGGCTGCTACAAGTGCTGGAATGCCGTGTGTTATTACCTACACGTCTTCAACAGCTGATCAGGTACGTTCTCTGAAAAGAAAGGAATTGAACTACATGGGACATTTTCTATTATATTGCTGTCAATTTGGCTCATTTTATTCATCATGGTAAATAAAATGATCGGTGAAACCATTGTGAGTTTATTTTAACGTCACTGTGCGATATAAAAATGTAAAATTGAATTTCACCCTTAATCGTTACATGCTCGACAAGGTTCTTAATCTTTTTCAGGATTTTAAGGATGCAATCGCAATCTATCCTGATTTGAGCGACATAAGGTAATGTAGCCACTCAGTTAAAATAGAACTGATTTTCGGATTTTCAAAAACCATGTTTCTGAATTGTTAATGGCTAATAATTCCAGCTTGAAGGACTTTGATTTGCTGCTTTCAAACGTCTTCGCTGCCAAATAGAGAACAAAGGCAGTCTAATCTATTCAAGGTGAGCGCTCACTGTATGTTCTTATCTATGATCTCAAAACTTTTACTTGCAGTAGTTAAGAGGATCATGCTACTGCTTGAATCCATAAGAACCGTTAGTAGATCGATCGTTTATTTACCGATGAACTTATTGATCAACATCGCATCTTTTTACGCACTATATCTGGGTTTTATTTCCATACTAATAATGTATTTTCTTTTGTATTTCTATGTTTAAATCGATTAGTTAGCTAAATAAATAAGCGAAGTATGTGGAAAGATTGGAGGGTGAGTGCTCCCAAAGTACGAGAGCAATGTCGTGCCGACACTGTTTCTTAATTCTTTACGATTCATACTGCAGTCTTAATTACGTAAATCTTTGCTTTTAGTTTCTTTTCTATGACTCTTGATCAATCCCGATGAATGATTTCACACGATATACAAAAATTGCATATAAAAAAAGTACAATGCATTGCACGACGTAGAGCCAATAACGATAAAATGCATAACGAGCAGTGATTAGGTTACATTTCTGATTTATTTAATTATAATTTACTATTAAACTTTAGATTTTAAATAGACGGTTGGGTAAGGGACGTTAGGAAAAATAGCCGTTATGGATATTCATCGTAATTTTAGATTTAAAATTTAAATAAACAAGCCCTAATCAACTTCTGCTTCATATTCAAATAACTTCTGCTTCATATTTTCGGCACAGGTAGTTGTATTTTCTGTGTGGTCGATGCGATGATGATTTTTTTTCGAATCGATTTTTCGGTAGTTTGTGAGAAACTAGGATATCTTTCTCTGTTTTTGTTTTCTTTTTAAAGGAAACAAAGCACACGGAGCACAATGCCAGATTCGATTCCTTCTTCTCTTCTTGATCTTGGTGAAGATGATTTGTATTATCTGTGTGGTAGATGAGAAAATGCGGGAAAATGGTTTTTTCGAATGATTTTCAAGGTAATTGACGGGAAACTTGAATATATTTCTGTGTTTTTTACTTGTTAAGGATCTTTCAAGACAACAGATAGGGGAAGGGAGAGGAGAGATAGGAGGAAATGAGAGAGAGAGAGAGGGGGAGGGGNTTATGAGAGGGTTAGAAGGGGATAAATTGGGGGCAGAGAGAGATAGCGGGTAGTTCAGAGAAGGTTAGAAGGATATAGATAGGGGAAAAGGAGAGAGGGGGAAGGGATGGGAGAGATAGGAGGAAGTGAGAGAGGGAGGATAGATAGGGGGAAGAGAGGGATAGAAGCGAGAGGTGAGAGAGAGTAAGGAGAAGCGAGAAGGGGTGAGAGATAGAGGGTTAGTTAGCAAGGAGAAAGGGCAGAGGTTAGAGCAAAGGAGAAGAGGGAGAGGGAAGAAGAAGGGGAAGAGATGGAGGCAAGAGAGAGCGAAAGCTGGATTGATTGGAGAGGCAGGAGGAAAGAGAGAAATGGTAGAGAGTGATTGAAGAGAGGACATGTACTACTTCAAGTTTCAAGTGTTGACGATATTCGATTATAATTCAACATTTCAAGCCTTTGTCATAACAATTGTCATTCATGAATCAAACTCGTGACATTGACTCTAACTCAACTTATGGGATCTCTGGTACAATTATTTTTATCAAAATCAATTTGTGATAGTAAAAATGCATACTCTAATCTTATAATGCATTCTAACACTCCAAACACTTATAAACACTTACAGTATTTAATTGTGATTCATTTTTCTAAATTTCTGTCGTAGGATAATTGCTGCTAACAAAAAAGTAATATAGTGACAAGAAAGGAGAGGAGGTAAAATGTAGAGTATGGGAAAAGGGGAGAGCTGATGACATGAAATTCAATAAAATTAAAGTAAAATTTAAAATGTTAATTGACAATTGTAAAAACCAACATATCTACTATAATTACTCTTGTAATCAAGTGAATAAACCAATATTTAAATGGTCGTATTTTTCAATGTTGGAAGTGGGAGCAAAGTATGATCATTTGTAAAATAACTGAAGCCCAAAACAGTAATTAGAGAAAATTGTAAAAACAATAATATAGTATTTTTCTTGGAATTAAAGACAAAAAAAATACACGAACTTCTATACAAAGGCCAAAATGGCCTTGCTTCTGATAACTGTATGAACAGAAACAAGCAACATCAATCTGGATAGAATGTTTCATCAAAAAACTGAGTAACAATGATTATTAAAAACATTAATACAATCAAATTTGTTTTTCGATTATCATACAATTAATACATGAAACATGTACTAGAAAAATCACCAAACTAATAAAATGTTCTTCACTGAAGCAATGCAAAAGAAATCAAAACAAAACTAGTGCATACATAGTTCAATCCACCCAAAACTAGATGTCTAAAAATAGATTTTCTTCTCTGACCAGTTTCTCTCTTGTAACCACCTCCCTGTGGCTTAATGTATGTACTGAAATGCTGCAAAATCTATATAATGATATATTTGCTATGCCTACAATCCCATGACACTTGTTTGTTTGAAAATTTTTACTTCAATTAGCGCAGATTTTTTATGCAAAAGAGTTGAGTATGAATGAGGGGCATGCCTGGAAGAAAATGCTGCCCAATGCTATCTCCTACTATTGGTAGTCTTGGCCTTGCTCAAATCGGCGAGTTCTTCGATCAGCTTCCTTTCATCATTGCTTAATCTTTTTGGAATTTCAACCTGCACTCTAACAAGCTGATCACCCCTGAGATTGTTTTTATTCAGATAAGGAACTCCTTTCTTGGACATTACTAAAGTTGTGCCCGGTTGGGTACCAGCTGGTACTTTCAGATCGACCATCCCATCAACCGTAGGGACCTTGATTGTCGTACCCAAAATGGCATCAATGTAGGATACTTTGCAGGTGTATAAAATGTTGGTGTCATCTCGTTTTAGGACAGGGTCTGGCGTTGCCTCTATTATGACAAACAGGTCGCCCGGAGATCCACCTCTCCGGCCAGCATTACCTTCATTTCGGACTCTTAGCCGGCTGCCGGAATCTACACCTGCCGGAACTTTTAAACTGATTCTTTTTGACTTCCTTACTCGACCATCTCCAGAACATGTATTGCAGGGAGTAGACATTTCCCCAGTTCCACCACAGGAAGAACACGTCATTACTTGTTGAAAGACTCCGAGCGGAGTTCTAGCTGACGAGATAACTTGCCCTTGCCCACCACATGGACTGCATTTGGTTGGCTGGGTCCCTGGCTTAGCACCTGAACCATTGCAGGTTCCACAGCTCTCGAGTCGGCTTATCTCAATCTCTTTCTCGATCCCAAAAACTGCTTCCTTGAAGTTCAATACTAGATTGTAGTATTCATCTTGGCCATCAACTGCTCTACTTCTGGAGCCTCTGCCCCCCATTCCCCCCATGCCCCCCATGCCGCCCATGCCCTCGAATAATGACTCAAAGAGATCAAAAGGATTACTGAAATCCTGAAAAGAAGATGATCCTTCAGATGAAAATGCCAAAAAGTAATAAAGGAAACTAATTTACAACTATTTAATGACATTTTACTTACTCCCATTCCCATCCCAGCACCTTTTAGCCCGGCCTCTCCATATTTGTCATACAAAGATTTTTTCTCATCATCCGACAAAACCTTCAAAAAAAATACTGCAGATTAAAAACAGGTCATGTCTCAAAACTTGACAAGCTGGATGAGTCAACCAGAATCTACCTCGTATGCATTGCTAATTTCTTTGAATTTAGCTTCAGCGCCAGTTTCTCTGCAGCATTAAAATGATAATTTTGAGATGTTGAACTAAATTAGGCCCTCAAGTAAGAATAAATCAACACATAAGAATGTGAAAATGAACAAACTCGTCTCAAACAAGGAACCAAGAAATGATCATTGCAGTAGTTAAATACTGCTCATATTATTTTGTAATTCTTTAAAAGAAAATATGTCCCCCTCCCAACAATATCTGCCACCTTTCACAATCTCCAATGCCTGGAAGATGGACCGTTGCAAGTTGCAAGGCACCCTTGAAAGACAAGGGTGAAGAAAAGTAAACACAATTGAAAATACAAGTCAGGAATGCACTTGTATCCAGCCATGCGTTGGTGCAAATGTTGGCATCTGAATAGGTAGAACAAGGTATAGGAAAAAGAATGAAGTGATATTAACCAATTTACTTACTTGTTAACATCTGGATGGTATTGCCTAGCAAGTTTCCTATAAGCTGAAGGTAAAAGGCAAAAAAAGATTCTCAGTTAAAAATTGGAATGAAATTTTGAATGAGCTAAGACAGTGACATAACAAACTACATAACCATACACAAGCCAGCCCCCAGGTTAATAAAAACATTAGCAATTCAATTCATCATTGCCAATGAAAAGGCATATATGATGGCAATCATGAATCAGTAATTTAGAAGAATTCTTGAAAGCAATGAGGCAACAATGGCATGATGCACATACCACTTTTTATTTCAGATTTACTGGCATTTCTTGGCACCCCAAGGACAGAATAGTAGTCCTGCAGTATAATTTAAAAATACTCAAAGATTAGAAACATCGAATAAGAGCATTAAAATAACACAAGCCCTGGAACCCTATCTCAATCCAGGAAAAAGGAAACATTACTTTAATAATACAATAGAGGTGTGTGTTGCTCATTTTCTAGATTACCGTAATGTTCAATTCAAACAAGAGAAAAAAAATTGCACTCACAACTTCTGCTCTGACAATGAAGCGCCCACTTCGTTTATAGTGTGGTGTTTTAGATGATCCAGAATCAAATAGGACACTCAAGGAATCTCGAGCAAAGAATCTTGAACTCGGTGCTGTGATGAAACTTATGTTGCTAGTAACACTGTCGAAAAGTCAACGCATGCCAGTTAAATTATCATTGCCACAGTAAAGATATGTAGATTAAAACATCAAATAATGACTGAAAGCAAGAATATTCAATATTGAAAATACCAATTCACATTGTTCAGACGAAAAAGACCAGGAAAAATAAGAACAATTCCCAAGTATAAGTAAATGGAGACATGGATTAATTGGAACAGTTATACACTAGACCTTTACCACTGCAGCCAGCTTCACTATGGCTGGTTAAATGCTTTTTATGATCAAAGTCAAGATTCTCACCAGAACACAGAAAAAATTACTTCAAATTTTGTAATTGAAGACTTATTTATGACAAAAACTTGAAACACTAACCCATGAGATGAGGTTCTGTTTATCAAAGAAGATCTCAGAGTGGGCTGAGGACGAATTCCCCATTGTGAAACCCAAGTACTTCCACAAGGTATGATTGCCATTTAATATATCTCCAATAATAAGAATGGAACAGTGAAAAGTATTCTCGTTAATTTTTCTGCAAGAGAAGGAAACCTAGTGAATTAGCACTCTCTAAAAGATTAATTTATTTCAAGAAACAATGTAAAATTGAAAAAGAAAAGCAGTTATAAAGAAAAGAGGTGATTTTATAAAGAAAAGAGGTGATTCATAATAAAATTTCTTCTAGATAGTATAGTAAATCTGCAATTTAGCTAATATGAAAATCAAAATTCCCAGATAAGAGAAGTTCAAATTGAGACATGCATAACATCCAGCATGGCAACATCATAATGATCAACAGCAACATGTCAATGTTCAAAGCCTTACATAATCGTTCAGTAGATAATATCTCCATCACTATATTCAAATCATCCTGCGCATGCTATGAGAAGACTGATTAAAATGGGCAGGTCTTTTTATGTTTTCTGACATTCTAACTTTCAGATTCAGAACTGTTCAGGCACAGATATTATTAAGAAAAGTGGTTACTGCAACATTTTACCTAAGATAGAAGTATAATATGATTCTGCTACTCCCGAAATTCCAATCCTCAGACAACGTCAAAGAAATTGTTAACTTCTCTTCATTTAACAGAAAGGTACCAATACTATAACTAAGCAGTTTAGCTTTCATTCAAGGAAGAATCAGTTTCCATATCCAAATATTCACCATAATAAATTCTCCCACAAAGGTCAAGTCCAGAAGCTAAATATCAAACTACTGCCTACTGAGCTTTCAAATTCAACTACCCTACAAATATTAACTACAAATACATTCTCAAACTAGAAACGAATAAAATACTTAAAATCTTTCCACTACGTTGATAAAATTCATCCACAAAAGATAACCATTCGGATTGATAAAACAAAACAAAAATGAAACTAGGGCACCTCTCCCACAGTCGAATTCGCGACGAATGGGCAGCTTGACGCCCTGGTTTCACCAATCTCGATCGCTCTCCCTGTCTCTCCAGTGAGAAAGAGGTGAGAGAGAGGAAGAGAGAGAGAGGAAGAGAGAGAGAGGAAGGAGCTGGTTTGCGAGGTGGAGAACGCAGAGGATGAGGTTAGGGAGAGCTTCAACCGTAGCAGACAATTTACTTTATATATCAATTTACTTTATATATCAATTTACTTTTATATCCCACATTAAAACCCACAGAAGACTGATCTGTTACCTAGCTTCAAACCGTTGGATCATGATCAAACGCCGGCAGTGAGCGGCCAAAGCAGGCATCTGTAATTCAAGAGTTGACTGCTCAAGTCAAGATTTTTGACTAAGTAAAAGTTTAGATATTTATGATTTTTTACTTTAAATAATACAATTTATGTAGTTAATCAATTAAAAATTGAAAAGAATTATACTTAGACTCACTTATTTTGTTCCACTAAATAACTTGATTATGTTAAATAATCATTGATAGATAAAAAAGGTACATGCATCACACGTGCTACGAGATTAAGTTAATTTCAATAACACAGTACGAGATTGTATGGAGATTAAGATCGAAAGTAGCACAGGATCAGTTGATGACGTAATTTTTTGGTATATCTCAAATTATTTTTATTAATAAATACTTTGAATTTTATTTAATTTTAATAGGCATTGTGTTGTTGTGATATTTAATAACTATTTCGTCAATTTTGTTAAATGTCGAATATGTCTCTTTTCTCTTCATCGCTTCCTTTGATTTGTTTCTACCATCTATTTTGCATTTTCAATTCTGAGAGAAATATGATGTTTTTAACTTGTTGAGATTTATCAGATTATGCAAATTGAATTAAAAAAATTGTTGACTGCATCAAAATCACTAGAAGGAAAACAAAATTGAATTTAAGTAAAATCAATTGAATATTTAATTTAAATCATAAAAGGAAATATCAAATTGATTAACAACCTAATTTTTTTAAGGTAAATCCATTATCAACTAAATGATGTTTGGAATTTGGATGCAGAATGTGGAAAAAGAAAAATTTAAAATAAATTTTTACTCGATAAAATAAAATGGATTTTAATAAATAAATATTAAATAATAAATAGAAACACAGGAGAAAACTCAAATCGTAATTCAACTTCCTGTTCATCGGCAGCTCCAACCTCGGTAGAGAGACCGGTCCTCTTCTCTTACCCAGGTCAGACGTCCACTGAAACACAGACAGAGACAGTCGTTGATGGATCTCGGATTCTAATTCTGCTCCGAAATCTTAGTTTGGTTGTGCTTTAATTTATAAAATTGCTAGGAAGAGTTATCAATAATGTAAGCAATTGAAGGTCGCATTAATGGTGGAGAGATTTGATACCTGATCAATCTTCAGAGGTCTACGCCGTTTCTGAACCCGAAAGCATTTTCTAAGCAATACTTCTCTAATCTGCTGAACTCCTCTGGCAGCCCGTCGAAAAATCCATCTTCCGACCAGTTCCAGTGTCTGTCCTCATCCTCTACCTCAGCTGCCGGAGCCTTTCCCTTGCCCCTCTCGTTTTCATCCATCACTGCCGGCATGTGGCCGTCGAATAGCGCAACGTGCGCGAACAGCTTGTCTTCGCGCGAGAAGCTCACGCCGCACGAGCATCGCCATTTGGGCTCTCCGCAGTGCTTGAGATGGCTCTTCAGATCAGCCAAAGCGGAGAAGCTCTTCTTGTTGCATCGATTGCAGGTGTACATCTTAGGGCAATGGCTGCGTTTGAAGTGATTCCTCACGCAGATTGCCGATTTCAGAGGCTTGAAGTTCTTGTGAGATTTATTGCGATTGCATAGTTTGTAAGGGCACGAAAAATCGATTCTCTTCGTTCTTGATTTCTCGACCTTCTCCGGCGGTTTCGCCAGAGCCTCAGGCGTCTTGAACTGGTTTCCGTGAGCGCGCTTGTGCATTCTCAGATTTGCGTCGCGTTTGAATGCTTTGCCGCAGATTTCGCAGAAATGGATGAACTCCGCCAGTAATTCGCCGGCGTCGAGCTCAACGATTTCACAATCGATTTCATAATCTCCTGTCTTGGTTATCGCATCCTCCGATTTCAGACTTTTTCCGGAGCGAGAATTACTCATCGGAGAAACTCTCGCCGGCGAATTTGATGGTATTCCGGCGGCCACTGAAGTCGACTCCACCGGTTTCTGCGCACAAGCGATCAGCGCCGTGCCGTTAGCGATGATCTCTTGAATCGCTGAGGACATCTCAGAAGATACCATCTCCATCTGATCCCTGCCGATCAAAGTCCTTCTGTTGACCGACTCCGATAGAAACCGTTGCACCGATTCCATCCTCACGCACAGCGTTGACAAATTCCGCAACGGTGCCCGAGGATCTCCGCCGCCGACTGGACATCGTCGTAGAGTCTCACCGGGAAATCTGGCCTGATTGAAAGAAGATTCACCGGAGTTTGACATTGCGAGGACGAAGTGAAGAGGCCAGGAAGAGGATCGAGCGGAAGCAGAGAATGAGCTTCCCTCGTTTGACAGAGACTCGGTCGCCAACACAGAAAATAACGCACGCACGTGCGAACTCGACGATGGACGATCTGTCCAGCTGGCATGATCTACGGCTCTCTTCCCTACGCCCATTTTAGATTGGTGGGTCATTGAACATGCAATTATTAACATTTAGAAAAGTAACACTAGTCTCCCAAGGTTGGTTCCACCACCCTTCCTTTCTTCCCTACACTTATTTTATCAATTATATTTAATGTTTATGGTCACCATAAATTTATAAATAAACATCATAATACATGATTAAAATAATCGATGAATTAAATATGCAATGCAATGTACAATGTATTAGCTTGAGCCTTCCAATTAAAATTATGGCGGGTGTTAAACAAAATTAAGATTTTGGTCCGGTCTTTCATAGGGGCTTGTACATTGATTTTATTTTACTAATAAAATAACTATAAATAATTAAATTATTATTATTATAAAATTAATAATATTCGAGAGCTCCACAAAAAAAGACAAGATTTTAGTGCCAAAACGCTATCTACAAAACTCGCTCAAACTAATAATAAACGAGCCAAGAATAATGATGTTAGATTTTGTTGTCTTGTTTATTCTTCAAACATGTTTATTGACATGATAGCTACGTATTAGTGAAATTCATGTATTACAATATATAAATTTATTTAATACATAATTATACTTGTAATTTCTTATTCGTCAATTAATATAATTAAAAGAGAAAAAAATGTGAGAAGATTTTTCCTATATACATAATTTACAAATATTTTAATTTTAAGCTTTTGATTTTCAATATTGTTGAGTTAGTTTTTTTAAAGACCTATTCTTCAGGGTTAGAACAAGTCAATTTCTATTTCCTATTTTTCTGTCAGTAGTGGAGTTAGTTGAGTCATGTCCTGTATTTTCGTTTTCTTTAACTTTCATGTATTTCCTATAAAAAGGCATTGGAACCTATGAATAGACAGATTATTCTGGTGCATTTGCTAAGTCTCAAATTTACAGTTCACAAATATTGTTGTTGAATGTCTATTTGATCGAGACGGTCAAGAAGAGCGTGGCAAAAACCACATGACTCGTTGAGCATAACGAGTTAAACGAGTCTACCCATCAATCCTGACTGAAAAAAATCAATTCAAGTACAAGCAAACTCGAAACAACGATTAATCAAACTAAATTAAGTAGAAGGAACTGAGATAATATAATAAAAAGGTTTTATTACGGGCGTACAATGCGGACCGCTGAACCATCATGCAGCAGTCTACGAAGGTTTTATTAAGGATTAGGACCATCATGCTGCCGTCTACAATAGTTTTATTAAGATAATATAATATTGTAAAAAATATTCTTTAACATAAAATAAAGTTCTATTAGGTAATTAGTTATGGTATATCCAATCAATACGTGACATGTGTCAATTCTAGAAATTAGGTTATTATAAATATTTTTATTAATTCGAGAATGAAATATTAAGGGCGGCCGTTCCGATGATCTGTCTACTGTCCTTTCCCATTTGAATTCTTAGGATAGAAAAAACGTAATGGATTTGGTGTCTTGTGCGTAATGGCTTCCACGTCTTCCATATTTCGCCCTCTCTGCTTCTTTCCGCGTCCATTCCTGACCCCGATTCACTAGATTTGACGAGGAAGTTCTCTGCTATGTCGACTCTCAGAGTTCCAGGATCGGTTCCTTCTCCGGCAGAAGACTGTGAGCAGCTTCAAAAAGCTTTTAAAGGTGACCTCTAACTCTCCCGCGACTGAGCTGATTCATTAGCTCTATTCGCTTACTTTTGGTTTTTATAGATTTGATCGTAGTTGGATCGTGATGATATGCTTTGTGATCTTCTTTAGAAAGTTATTATTTCTGCCGGATTTGTGTTTTGACTGGTCGGATTGAAGGTTGATTGTATCGCCTCCGCTAGTGTGGCCATGATTGTGATCTATTTCTGGTGTTTTTTTTCTTGCTTTATTGATGACTGATTTTTCTGCTGATGAGAAAGAAGTTCAAAGAAACTTAACGATGCGGATCTGATCAGATGCCCCTTTACCTTGTCTTGTTCTGAATCAGAATCTCCTTGTTTTTATACTTCTTCAGCATCGATCTGTGCTCTAGTTATTGCAGCTTATTTCTAGATCCATGTTTATTTTGTTGAAATGTGATTTTCATTTGTTTTTTATCTTCTTGATTACTTAAATTAATGGTGGTGCATTTCTTTTGAATTTTCCTGCCTCGGAATGTACCTTTTGTACAGTTGATGGGGCAAGGAATGTATAAAATTATTTCTGAAGTCGCTCGTACTTGTGATGCTTTGAATGATTTAAGGTTAATGTGACATAGAAAAACTCTTCAGGATGGGGAACGAATGAGGCATTGATCATATCCATATTGGCTCACAGAGATGCAGCTCAGAGAGGCTTGATTAGAAAAACGTATGCTGAAAGATATGGGGAAGATCTTCTTAAAGCTCTAGAAAAAGAACTTTCTAGTGATTTCGAGGTGAGATTATGGTGTAGCTTATCTGGAAAAATGGACATGATTATGTGGAAGATTAAGTTTTTTTCTGTGCACATGCCCCTAATTGGAGAAGTTCCTTTGCATGATTGGATGCTTGCGTATCCGTAGTTGAAAGGACTTTTACAACCTGTCATTTTTCTTATAGATTTCTTACATGTTTTGACTATTGGTCCTATTTTGACAGCGAATTTTACTTCTATGGACACTAGAACCAGCGGAGCGCGATGCATTTCTAGCTAATGAAGCAACAAAGAGATTGACTTCAAGCAACTGGGTCATCATGGAAATAGCGTGCACCAGATCATCCCTTGACCTCTTCAAAGTTAGACAGGCGTATCACATTCGTACTAAAAAATCCCTTGAAGAAGATGTTGCATATCATACATCCGGAGACATCCGCAGGGTATATTACCTTTGTTAACCAGCTATTATTAATTGTTCTTGTGGAAAGACACTCATGTCAGCAAGTTAAATGATATTATTATGGTGCTGGGATCACCTGTATTTTTCTTGCAGCTTTTGGTTCCTCTTGTGAGCTCATTCAGATACGAAGGAGATGAAGTGAACATGACATTAGCAAGGACAGAGGCTACAATACTCCGTGAAAAGATTACGGACAAGGAATACAACAACGAGGAGCTCATAAGGATCATTACCACAAGGAGCAAAGCTCAGTTGAACGCGACCTTAAAACCACTATAATAATGAGTTTGGCAATCCCATCAGCAAGGTAATTAATATTTATGAGATTATTACAATTCAATGGCTTTATAGTTATTTTTTATTGCAATGTTCTATTCGTTTCACCTGTGAAAATGAAGCTTTAAAGTTAGAGTGATCCTTCCTTCACTTGTAACTTCTGCGCTAGAATTTTGGGCCAATAGAAACAAAACAATTTTTAAGCGATTCATGTGGAAAATGCACAAAAAAAAACAATCACATTTTCTAAGTTAACATGTCATGGTATGTCTCTAATTGTAGAATTCAAGGAAATCACAAACATCAGCCAACTAGTTCTGATTTGTGCTAGATTATGGATCCGACGATAAGTTGTCTTGTAAGGAGGTTATTGATAATCAAGTTACTATTTGCAGGATTTGGAAGAAGCTGATTCTGAAAATGAATACCTCAACTTGCTCACTGCAGCACTTACATGCTTGACCACCCCCGAAAAATACTTCGAGAAGGTTCTTCGACTTGCTATCAACAAGGTGGGGACTGATGAGTGGGCTCTTACTCGAGTGGTCGCCACTCGAACTGAGGTAGACATGGTGCGGATCAAAGAGGAGTACCATCGCCGAAACAGCATTACTCTCGAATTGGCAATCGCAAAGGACACTTCAGGAGACTATGAGAAAATGGTGCTGGAGTTGATTGGAAACGGGCATGCATGAGGAGCAAATCGATCATTTGATCATCGACATCTTTGCGCCGCCCTACTCCACTTTTCAAAATAAGGTTATATCTCTTTCGAATCTGTTATTATGACCTGTATTTGCATACTTGTTTGAGCCTGTTAGAAAAAGGACAATTATCTTTCTAGCCAACACTTTAATGTTTATTTTTAGGCATCCAATACCTTAAAATTAACAAAAATACGCCCAATGCCTCCGTCCGTTAAACGTCCTTTAGATCTTTGCTTCCCCTTCCCTATGCATCTGGTTTTTTTTCCTCTTGCTTCTTCCATTAAACACCTTAAAATCAATGCTTCTTCCAACAAAATCATGTAAGATGGTAGTATGCAGCCAATTTATTGTTTTCAAAATGACAGAATCTTT
Source organism: Begonia fuchsioides (assembly GCA_003255005.1). Taxonomy (NCBI): domain Eukaryota; kingdom Viridiplantae; phylum Streptophyta; class Magnoliopsida; order Cucurbitales; family Begoniaceae; genus Begonia; species Begonia fuchsioides. The sequence goes on from QAOC01017296.1 coordinate 422,138, forward strand.
AGCATAGAGAAATGTACATTTTGCTTATGAATTTTCGTGAATTAAATCATATATTTAGGATATCTACTATGACGTCAGTAACCCGGTAAGTGCAGAGACAATTTAATATTTTGTTCATGGTGAAAGTTTATTTCATACCATTGGATATGTATCATCTTACATTGTTCAAGTGAATAAAATATTTTATATGTGAGTAGAGTTAAATTCAAAAATAAATCAGTGTAACGTACAAGCCGCGATCTAAAGAAACAATATAAAACTGTGAATGTCAGATAATGTTATATCTTTTTTAACAATATTATGAAAGCTAATATATCACACTTATATTTAGGGGTGTTTAAAAATAGACCATACCATAGAACCACATCAGAATTGAAAGTTTTTGTCTAATTTTGATTTATTTTTTTTAAATTAAAAATAAATTTCGGGTTATACTATAAGAAACTAAAATATTTTGGGTTGGTTATTAGATTTAACTGACCAAAATTACTATATAACTTAATCCTAATTAAAAATTTTCTTTTTTATTTGCATATTTTAATTGTAAAATATCTTTACTTTGATGTATGTGAGGTAAAAAGATACATATTCATAATTTTATTTATTGTACATGTTCTAATTTAATCTCTTACATATTAATTATGTCGAAGTTGAATTTATTTTTTTAATGATTTCATAGAAAGATCATAATTAGACCATAATCAAAATTAAATATATAGTCAAATTTTGATCTAGTTTTAGTAATTTATTGATCTAATTCTGAAATGAAAAATTCAAAAATAAATTATTATGATATGATTATGACATTTTAGAAAACAAACCAATCTATACCACAAGCACCCTTCTTACAGTTGGTAGAGTTCATTCTATCCAACTAATTCAGTGGAAAACATAGGCCACAATTGATTGAAGACCACTCCTTGCACCTACCCACTGAAATGGGGTAAAGTTAGAAAGAGATCAACAACCTTTCACGTGAGGATCACAATCTCATGTTAAATTATGTAGGCTATGCCTCCCTTCAAGAGAAATGGCTAAATCTTGTTATTTAAGGATCCTAACATTCAATTTTTGTCGCATATGTAAGGGCGAGGGACCACGACAATTATGGTGAGGTCTCATTCATGGCGATAGATGAGAAGAAAGGGAGAGGGGCTGAAAAAGGGAGAGTCCTTGAAGCTCCATTAGAATACTCCTCTACGAAGATGATCGAGTGAGGTGGCTTCTCTTGCTTCCATGCAAGGTTTTATGGCCCTCTTTTGGCTCTCCCTTTTCTTCTTCTCTTCCCACCGACCCCGTCTTTTTTACCATTCCCATTTCTTCTTCTACGACTTTGTAGCTTAGTTATAGGACGAATGGATCTCAACAACGTCAAATACCTTGAATTCTATTCGATCCTCGTGTATTTTTCCAAAATTTCAACTAACTCTTTCGTTCATCTATACTATAAACTGAACTGAACTGTCTTAATTTGATCTGTTCAACTAGTCTCAACCCCATCAAGACATGACTATACATTAAAAAACAAATCTTGGCCACTCAGACAATAAGACGTTAAATTAAGCTTCGTGGAATATTTTTGTAATTAGGGCAAAAAAGAACTTCAACTACCGCTTGAATTGTGCAAGACCCTACTCCTCAGTGTCATTGTCACCAACTTGAAGGACTATGCTAGAAAGCTTGGACCAAAACCTTCGGTCCCCAATCTCATCAGCTTCAAGCATTGATGATCGATAATTGAATTCGTTGATTTTGTCGCCTTTCAACTCCGGTTGCTATTCTAACTCAATCTTAACTAAATTTTAATCCATTTTTTTTTATTTTGAATTAATATTTTTATTCCTAAAATTACCATCTAATAATTGAATGCACATTCTAAATTAATTATTGATTTTAAATTAATATAACATAAATTAATAAGCCCCCCATAAAGTCTAAGATCTGGTGATGTAACGTAATCATATCAACATGCCATGTGTCTCTGCTACGCGCTCCGATCAGTCATCAAGTGTCCTCCTCGCGTGAGCGCCATTCATTTCCACGCGCGTGAGAAACAATTACTAGAATCTTCTGTACCCAGCATAATTGTGACCTCGGGATTGCGCCACGTGTTCTCTTGTTATCCATTCACTCAAAATTCTTCTCTAAAAAAAAGATTTAAACTTTTTTTTGATTTTAAAGTAAAACTATATAAAAAAATGAAATCCAATAAATAATTATTGAATCAATTAATCATGATTTTACGTAATAAATTATTTACCTAACTCATAATATAATTTATTTGAGATAGGTAAAATCAAACCAGAATAAGAACAGTTGGTCAAAAAATTATGATTTATGAAATTGTCCATTTTAATCTGGTATTTGTTCTAATTTTTAAAAAACCGTGATTTATGTGTCGATGTTGGTTTTTATGAGTAAAAAACCATGAAACTGGAACTGAGACTATTGGTCAAAAAAATTCTAAAATCGAATAAACTTAATTCAAATCTTAATAAAATCTGATATAAATTTTAAAATTGTCTATAAACTCACTCCATTACTTAAGGCTCGATTAAAATATAATAAAATTATATTAAAATAAAAAAGATTAGAACTATTAATTTTGATACGAGTTATAAAAATTCTTAATCATAAGTTAATTTTATTTTATTTAAGATAAAATGGCTCCAGAAACCCACCCCAATCATCTACTCGTAACAGTGAAATTAATTTCGTGAATAAGTGGACCGAGATTTCTCTTTTTCTGCCACGTGTAATTAAATCAGCCATTTTCTTCTATAAAAAACGAGGCAGAGGTACCATGCGTTTCAGAGCCTGCGCCGGTTGAGGGCTGACATTGACGTCAGAGGCCGGTTTCTCCTCTTTCCGTTTCGTTCGCCGGAAATCGCTCTTTCAAATTCCCGTCATTCTTTTCCGACAGAAGAAAAATGTTTATCGAGAGCTTCAAGGTAGAGAGCCCTAACGTGAACTACTCCGAGAATGAAATTCATTCCGTCTACAATTACGAAACCACGGAGCTTGTCCATGAAAACAGGAATGGGACATATCAGTGGATTGTCAAACCTAAAACCGTGAAATACGAGTTCAAAACCGACACCCATGTTCCCAAATTAGGGTTCGCTTCTAAATCCTCCATTTTCGCCGACTCTTCGAGCATTTTTGTTTCGTTTGTTTCATTTCTAATTGCATGCGGTTGTACTCAGGGTTATGCTTGTTGGATGGGGAGGAAACAATGGCTCGACTCTTACAGGAGGCGTTATAGCCAACAGAGAGTATGTCTCTGCTCTGTTTTCATTTGATTGAGTCATTTGTTATTCGCTGGATCGAAGATCTGATGCATTCTACTGGTTTGGTTCGATTGCATGCGTTGAGATTAGATGTTAAATGGGGCATTGTCCATGGAGTTCTATTATTTAGATCTGACTTCGAAAAAATTTCAGGGGAATTTCTTGGGCTACCAAGGACAAAGTGCAGCAAGCGAATTACTTCGGTTCACTGACACAGGCTTCATCGATCAGAGTGGGATCCTTCAATGGAGAAGAGATTTACGCCCCATTTAAGAGCTTGCTTCCTATGGTAATACGCCTTTTTTTCTAAGATTATGCTATTTAAATCAATTTTTCTTTATGCCAACATTTTGATTTGGTTATTGAATTATTTGTTAGGTTAATCCAGATGATGTTGTATTTGGGGGATGGGACATTAGTGATATGAACTTGGCAGATGCCATGGCCAGGGCTAAGGTCTTTGACATTGATCTGCAAAAGCAACTGAGACCCTACATGGAATCAATGGTCCCACTTCCGGGAATCTACGACCCTGACTTCATTGCTGCTAATCAAGGTTCACGTGCCAACAATGTCATCAAAGGAACCAAAAAAGAACAAATGCTGCAGGTCATCAAGGATATTAGGTAAGCATGCACTACTATACTACCAATCCTCAACGAAAGAATGAATGATTGATAGGATTAATGAACACCTCTTCTACTAATTGGAAATGTATGGATGTTAGATGATTGATTCAGTTGGTAATATGTCAAGTACTTTGCTGTTGGTGTTAATTTTGTGCAAAAATCAGGGAGTTTAAAGAGAAAACAAAGGTGGATAAGATTGTGGTGCTTTGGACTGCGAACACTGAGAGGTACAGCAATGTAGTTGTTGGATTGAATGATACGACGGAGAATCTTATGAACTCATTGGAGAAGAACGAGTCTGAGATATCTCCTTCGACACTTTTCGCAATTGCTTGTGTTCTTGAAAATGTACCTTTCATCAATGGAAGCCCTCAGAATACTTTTGTACCAGGTAGCTAAGACCAAGTATTTCAGCTTACTAAGTGTGCAAATATCAATTTTCCTTCAAATGGTTTTCTGAATTTTGTCATATATTTTAAAGGGTTGATTGATTTGGCCATCATGAGAAATAGTTTGATTGGTGGGGATGATTTCAAAAGTGGACAAACCAAAATGAAGTCTGTGCTAGTAGATTTCCTTGTTGGAGCTGGTATTAAGGTATAATTCTGAACAAATTTATGGTAGATATGTATGCATCATGGTGCAAAATTAAAGAGCTACCACTTTCAATTACAGCCAACTTCAATTGTGAGCTACAATCATCTGGGAAACAATGACGGAATGAATCTCTCGGCCCCTCAAACTTTCCGATCGAAAGAGATCTCGAAAAGCAATGTTGTGGATGATATGGTTTCAAGCAATGGCATTCTATACGAGCCGGGAGAGCATCCCGACCATGTGGTTGTTATTAAGGTACTTATCCTTTCCTCCATTAGGGCCGACAAAAAACTGTGTTAGTCTATGGTCGCATACTTATGGCACTGTCTGCAATTGTAGTATGTTCCGTACGTAGGAGATAGCAAGAGGGCCATGGATGAGTATACTTCAGAGATATTCATGGGAGGTAAAAGCACCATTGTGTTGCACAATACCTGTGAGGATTCACTCTTGGCTGCACCCATTATACTGGATTTGGTTCTTCTGGCTGAGCTGAGTTCTCGAATCCAGCTCAAAGCCGAAGGAGAGGTCTGTTTAAAAATAATCTCTTTTTGTTGAAAAATAATGAAACTTAACTAAAAAAAAGGGGGTTTGTTTCTAAGTGAAGATGTGGTTTTTGCAGGGAAAATTTCACTCTTTCCACCCTGTTGCTACTATTCTGAGCTACTTAACTAAAGCCCCACTTGTAAGCGAGGCTTACAATTAATGTTGAAATGTTCATAGCTACTATTGTTTGTTTTTTACCATTCTTGAGCTCTCTCAGTCTTCATGGGAGAGCTTTTGAGAAACCAAAACCCAAATCGGGTTGAATTGAAATTGTTTTCTGTTTTGAAAATCAGGTTCCTCCGGGCACACCGGTCGTGAATGCGCTGTCGAAACAAAGATCAATGCTAGAGAACATGATGAGGGCCGCTGTGGGATTAGCTCCAGAGAACAACATGATTTTGGAATACAAGTGAACAAATAAATGCCAACTTCCTATGGGTGGATCATGGATGTGGGAGAATCAAGATATTCCCGGCCACTCTCTCTCTCTCTATCTCTCCTCTTTTTCTCTCTCGTGTAAGTTCTACTGTGGAGAAGGATGCTTTAAGTCCAAATTGTTTCTATGTGGATCGCCCTTTTCTTCGCCACTTTTCCATATGCAAACTATAATTCGGTTAAGCAAACATGATTGAAACATTATAATCCAGACATTAATCTCTGAAAATGAGTCCAAAATCGACTAGAAGTCAAGATGAGCGGGGAACTTCCAAGATGAAGGGGGTGGTCCATGTGTTGAATGCTCTGGTTTTGAGCCAAATGGAAAGGGCCCCAGTTCCCTGCCAAGTTAAAAACGCCATTATTGAGGTTCAGGACAGCTGCGAGTGGACCTCAGAACTTGCCATTTTGTGAACTTTTTGGAGACTTCTAAGTGGTTGTTGGGAGAAAACGAGAAACACGACACACCCTTTTTCATCCACCGCTGTTTTCTTCTCGAACAACCCAGTTAGGAATGACGAGGCTTGAATGGTTTCCGTTCCAACCGTGATGGTCTTTTGAGTGTCGGGAATCAGTCGCTTTCTCGATTTCTTGGAATGATGGGTTACGCTTTTGTTCCATGTTCATAGTTTTAGAAGTAACATACCGACAATGAAACAAAATCAAATTGTTAATTTTGAACTTTAATGTATATGATCTTGAATTAAGTAAATTACGAAATTTATCTCGGTGTTTACTTGGAAATTCAGGCCGACGTAGCCTTTTTTTCCCTATTTATTTTTCACTCTTTTAGATTATTAATTCAAAAGTTTTTTTGAATGAAAATCTTCGAATTGTCACGTTGTCTCAGTGCCCAAAATGTTGTAGGCCTTTTAAATGTTGGGCCGTATGATTTGTAACATAGTTTAATTTATTTATATTAAAATATGGAAAAATTTACTGAATATTATGAATTTTAACCGTTTGTGGTAAGGTAACTCGTAAGATTTGGTTGAATAATGTCACATTTCCTTTAGTTAAAAAATAATTATAGATTTAATTGGGAGGGGCAGGATATAAAGCATATAAATTATAGATAAACGTCGCATCATCCCACGAGATTAAACTTTTAACCTAAGAATTACACCATAACTTTAATGATATGGTGCCAACTTAGAGCCAATCGTTTGGTGGCTCTATGCGATTAGAAATAATGGAGAGAGAGTGTAGAGGAGGATGATGAGCTCAGCAAACCCTAATTTTAATATTCGACCAAAACCATTGGAACAAGTCTAATGTGTAATATGTTCAATCAATCAGTTCGACATGTTTTTATATTCATGTGTCACGTCATTCTTTCTTTCCACAGTTGTTACCCGGTCAAGTTGATTATCAAATTATATTTTTTCCAACACTAATATATATATATATATATATTTACATTACGATTGTCTGTTCGATCTTGAGGTAGTAATTTACCTCCTAAATTATGCGGTAGTTGCAAGAACTACCTCGAATTTTAAAAATTATCAAGAGACCTTGAATTAGATATTATTTAAATCAGACGAAAAATATGATGACATGATATCTGTTAAAAAGACTATAAATATCTCTCTGACTCCATTGTTGTACTTCTTTAACACGTGGGAATCACATGTTAGTGCCCTTGTTGCCCCATATGAATTGAGCATGATCAACATTCGTAAAATTGTAACGACCAAATTTTTAAGTTCCAAATTGCACGTTAGCTTGATGTTTTGTTTCTAGGGTTGGATTAGGTTAACATATGAAATTTGTTACGATAATTTCTATGTACAGGTTAACCATGTCTACTTATTAATTTCTACGTACTTGTGATTTATTTATTCATTTTCATGGATAGATATGGATTCACTAAGTGGTGACAAATTATTTTTGATAGATTTCATATTTTTCGTCAAATGGATTGAAAATGAAGACATATTGTTACATATGCATTGAATATATACATATAATAGTCATAAGGTGGGCAAAGATGCCAGTAGATCACGATGCGCTTTGCCTCTCCACCTTCATATTTCCCTCTTTCTGCCCCATTTTCAAGCATATGCCACTGCTCGGCTCTTCCTCGGAGCCTGGCCCATGGGGGTCGCCGGCGCCGGCGCAGTTTGCTCGTATTTCTCGTCTTCTTTCATCTGCTTCTCCCTGCACTCTAAGCTACAAAAACCTGCATCTCCCCTGTCAAATAATAACCATTTAACAAGCTCCAACGAAGCTCGAACTAGGAGAAAATATAAGAATCTAGTTAGAGAGAGGAAGTTTCACCTGTACATGTAAATGTCACGGCCGGAGGACAGGCGGCGGTGACAGAAGCCACACGTGCGGAGAAACTGAGATGTCTCGACGAGATATTGGCCGGAGAGAGCTCTGAGAGTCATCGGAGAGTGCGACAGCGAGAAGTTCATCATCAGAATCTCCGTCACAGCCGGCGGAGATTCCTCTATTTCCACTGTCTGATGGAGCTCACTCTCCGCCCGATGACGATCATGGACCACTTCATGGTCGCTCAGATCCACCGTCAGCCCCGTCATACTCGTCGTCCTCTTAAACGTTGGCCTCGGTCGCTTCCCCAGCAACATCTCCTTCTTCCTTCTTCTTGACTGATACTCAGAGAGTAGAGAGAGAGAGAGAGAGAGAGAGAGAGATGAGTGTAATGAACAAACGAAGGTGGGAAAGAAAGAGACGGTAGATTAATGAAAGAGGAGACCGAATCTGGGCCGTTGCTTGCGGGCAACAAGATTAAGAAATTCATGTCACGGTTCTACTTTAATTTATCCTATATTTATTTTTAAATTTTAGAAAATTAAAAATTGCATATTTTACGGTACAAATAATTGTGAAAATAATTCTTCCAATTTAAAAAAAAAAGTCTCGATTAAATTTGATAGTTCATATTAAATATAATAATTAGATTACGGAATTGAAAGAGACGACTTTCAAGATCTGCAGGAACCAATCAAAAGCGAGTACAATCGTCATGGCCGTGACCCAAAAATTTCTAGGCCTGTCACAATCTGATTGGCTATTTCTACTTACACGTCATTTCAATATTTATTTTGAAATAAAAATAAAATATGTAATTGGAGGAACTTCAAGGATGTATGAAACCATATTATATATCCCAAATCTTGAAAAATAATTGAAAAAACAATTATTTTTCTTTGAATTTATGCAAGACCTTTCTTTAGTTGGACTTCCCCAAAACGAAACGTTTCATTTAGGAGTGGCTGACCGAACCGAACTGACTCGCGAGTTTTGCCTGACTAAATCATTTTGTTCGGTTTGGTTCAATCGTTATTTTAAATTTATAAACATAAGTTAGGTTTTGGTTCGATTTTCGGGTTCACAATGAAGCCCAAAACGCAACCGAAACATATAGCTTCATGCTATCGAGCAAACCTTCGGCTTCGCTTCATCGTTTTTTTCTGTCTAGCATCGTGAATCTCCTCGGCCGATGTCCACGACCCCGGCATCACTTTTGTGGACCGGGCTCATCTTGAGTGGATTGCTAAAGTCATACAACAAAGAACAAAAAAGCCCATGGGCCTATGGGAACTGCAGCAAGTTTATATTTTTCTTTTTTTGGAAAATTGAGAACATTAATTATAAAGCAACTAAATATTAAGAAAGCTAAAACCTTATTCTAAAAGTTTCATAAATTAAACAGTCGGGCGATCAGGGGCGGTGATCGTCTTATCTTCATGGCATATATTAGGGCCACGAACGAGAGCAATCCGGGGCGGTACCCTCGGCTTTCATTATGCCCAAAAATTAGGGTTAGTATGGTCAGAGTTAGAGGAAGGTTAGGGTTAGGTTTTCGGAGAAGAGGAGCAAATTTTTGGAGTCCACGGTGAAACAGTTAAAAACATGTCTATTTAGTGAGTTTAACCATCATTTAAAGTCAAGTACGAGCTAGAATATGCCAGAGACGAATATAAAATTAACTGATGTTAGGCACGACACCACCTAACTCGACGACTAATGCATGACTTTCTTAGGTTTTTGTCCCCAAATCTAGCCGACCATCCATGAAAGCCACGATCTTTGCTCTTTATTTTAACGTTAATCATGTGAAAAATTGTACTAGAGGGTGTTTCTTATGGCCAGGAAGGTAATAGGTATACGTGTTCTAGGCCTATGATTTGGGGTCTACGATATTACAAAGAATACACTAAGATTGTAATTTAAATTGAAGTATCCCATAGCTACTTAAACGTTCTATGCGAAGGACTGTACAATTTGTGCTAATTCGAATCAAGTAATTATACATTTTGTTTCAAGTTTTTGCAAGGAAGGAGTGACAGAAATTTTAATACCGAATATTTAGGTTTTAGCTCGTCTTTAAGTCTTCCACTATCATAAGTAATATTTAAGAATAAGGGTCAAACAGTTCGATCTATATTCATAAATATTCTGTGTTCTTTCTCGAGTCTAGTACTCGAGCTAACGGGTCCCACTCTTACTTGAGTCTCTAGCTAGGCTTGAAAGAAATATTCTCGGTATTCTTTGCACGTATTTATATGATTTTATTTAAAGTAGGTATTATTAAAAAATTCTCTTAATTTTCATATTTTTATAATTTTTCTTTCCAATTAATTTACAATTTAAATGACGATATTAAAAGAGTAAATATTATTATAAAAATAGTGTAAAGATTTAAAATTTATGAAAACTTTTAGAATTTATTTTTATAATATTGTGAATATGTTTTGAAATTTTCAAATTATTTAAATAATATTTAGTTAAAAAATTGATAAATTTTAATTAAAAAAAAATTCATCCAAGTAGATGATAAACTATCCCACCGGCAAGCAAGAGACCATGCCTCAATGCTCGTATGGGCATAGCTCAGTTGACTCAGAAATGGTAGATTAAGTACAATAACCTAGGTTCGATGCTTGCGCTGTCCTAGTATGGGAGTTGTTACCTTAAATATTGAGGTAGCTCATTGAAATATCAGGTAAATGCTTCATAATCTCTGGGTCGCTGAGTCATTGTCATTTAACTTTCTCATAAATTATTGAGCCGGAGCGTGAAGATCCTAGGGCGAGAGATAGAATTGGTTTTTGGGTACTGTTAAACAAATTTCGTAGCTCATGTTTTTTTTAAAAATTTATTTTTCTAAAGTTAAAAGGTTATTTAGAAGATTTACGATTTGGACCTATAAATTTCATCGGCTCAAATCCAGTCGTCCACGTGGCACTAATCATTTGCGACGGCCCATAGTTTGGGACCGTGCCAAGTGGGGCCCCCTTTTCCAATTGGCGAATGGTTTCAGTGGGTCTAACTTCATCTTCTACCTTCTCTCACCGGCTATAAATACAGTATTTCCACTCCCTCTCTTCGCAGATCCCTTTATTTCTTCTCTCGACACCATTCTACGTTCTGGGTTCGTTCCACTCTTGTTAGGAAAGCGATGACAAGCGAAAATGTGGTAATCTCCGACGAGAAATCCGGCGAAAACATGGCAATCACTATGACTTTATCCAATGGGTCGATTTTCGCAACGACGGCGCAGAAGCCATTGCCGACCAATAGCGGTGGTTTCGTCTTTATTTCTAGGAAAGATTTCATCGAAAACCTCGACATCAATGGCGGAACAAGAGATAACGCCTGGGTTAACTCCATGAGAGCTTCGTCTCCTACCCATTTGAGATCTTTTCCTTCTCTCTCCGACGATGAAAAATCTTGGATCGTGAGCATCTTCAGTAATATTAGTTACTACCCAGAAACCATCTAAGCTTGATTCTCATTTTTTAATGATTTTGTTGAACAGATTCGTCACCCTTCAGCTCTTGAAATGTCTGAAGAAATTCTCGATGCGTCAACGGGAAAGCCAATAGTGATGTTTTTGGATTACGACGGTACTCTCTCGCCGATCGTCGACGATCCTGACCGAGCTTTTATGTCCGATGAGGTTAGTTTAGTTATTCTTCACCTGTAACAAAATGTTGTTTTCACTAGGATTCTTTATGACCGTCAAGTGTCTGCCATTAGAGCTTCTTCTTCTTCATTAATGGCGTCCAAAACTTTCCCGTTTTTGCAAAGCACAGATGAGGAAGACAGTAAAACAGGTTGCTCGATATTTCCCCACAGCCATTGTCAGCGGGCGGTGCAGAGATAAGGCACTTTTTCGTACTAATTTAACAGTCTAAGCAAAAGGTGCAAGTTACTCGATTTCAAACATGATAAAACTGGATTTCTGTTGTTTCTTCTATTCGTAGGTTTATAGCTTTGTGGGGCTAGGCGAGCTGTATTATGCTGGAAGCCATGGAATGGACATTAAAGGACCTGTGAAAGGTTCTAACTACAAGAAAGTAAGTGACCCGCCATTGATTTCTGCAGTTAAAAGCTCCTACAATTGCAAAAACAACCGAACCAGTTTAAGATTTCATGTCGTGTAGAAGGTCATGCTGTAATAAACAATCTTAATCTCTCCAGGGTAGCCAAGCTGTTCTTTGTCAACCGGCCGGAGAATTTCTCCTAATGATCGACGAGGTTCTTCTCTATCCTGACCATGCTAAAGACAGATTTATCTGTATTTTTCGTTCTCTCCGATGATCTTATATTCTTCTTTTTCCTCTCCTTAAACCCTTTTTATCACTTCTCAGGTTTACGAAAAACTCGTCGAGAAAACGAGATCAACTCGAGGAGCAAAAGTCGAGAACAACAAGTTCTGTCTGTCGGTGCATTTTCGCTGCGTCGATGAAAAGGTTGAAAAGAGAGAATTACACCACTTGTCCGCCATTTTTACGCCTTCTTTTTAAGCTCATTCAACGTCAAGATAATCAACAGGAAAATTGTTATCTTATATCAAACCATTCCTGTTTTTAATATGTGCAGAAATGGATCGAAGTGATCGAGCAAGTTGAAACAGTGATGAAGGAATACCCTAACCTTCGACTTACCCTGGGAAGAAAGGTACAAAATTATTATTATTATTTTGTGGAAATTTAAACAATATTTAATTTTAATATTTTTTTATTAATTAACTATCGAAGGTACTCGAGATTCGACCTACGATTAAGTGGGACAAGGGGAAGGCCTTGGAATTTTTATTGGACTCACTTGGTGAGCTTTTATTTTCTCTTATTTAAAAAAAGAATTAATGTCAACCCTAAAACCTTTCATTTCCGAGCTACTTTTGCTTATACGTTCACCACTCCGAAAAAACATGACCAATATAACTTGTATAGGATTCGCAAATTGTTCTAATGTTTTCCCGATCTACATCGGCGATGATCGGACGGACGAGGATGCATTTAAGGTAAAAAATTTCTATAAAGTTGATCGCATTTACTCGGTAGAGTTTCCAAAGAACGATCGGTGTAAGGTGTTTGAGTTGGCGTTAGGTTTTGAGAGAGAAAGAGCAAGGGCTTGGCATTCTTGTCACCAAGTTTCCCAAGGAGACTAACGCTTCTTATTCTCTCCGAGAACCTTCCGAGGTAAGCAAATAATCGTATTATTATGTCGGTTTTATTATTATTCGTTTTACTTCGTATAAACTTGTTACTCGACTTTCATTTTACCACATTTGATGAAGAAAATAGAGTAGGTTTTTTCAAGAAAGAAACCGAAAAATAAGAAAACTAATTGGAAAATTAGGTTAAATTGAAATGATTTTAAAATTATATCGACTAAAGGCTATTACTCTAAAGTTAATCATGCTAATAATTATTAATTTGTCTCTTACTAATTTTTATTTTAATATTTCATGTAGGTTATGCACTTTCTACAACAGCTAGTCGATTTGAAGCAGAAGCAGTTAATTTTACGAAGACAATCGATGGTTTGGTGATGGAGTAGATCATTCGATTGTCTAACCGATCCTTAGAGTTAGAGGGCGGGATAGAGATCCATTGCAGTAGAACGAGATCGAGTCGAGTTGAAGAAATCATTCAATGTAACTTGTGTGTTTATACAAGATATAGTAACACAAATCTCTCTCTACAATTTTCTACGTGACATCTCTCTCTCTCTCTCAAGATTCTTTCTCATACTTAAACGATCACTTGCATCATATTGTTAAAATATCAAAATATATATTGCAATATATTTAATTCATTAAACTATATATTATTACATTATCTAAAGTTCATCGCAATTTCGGATCGAGTAGTCCATCTTTCTCGGCTCTCTTTAGATTCATAACAATTTTGAAATTTTATTATTAATTTTTAAAATAAGGTCTATCGAATTTAAATTATTATCTTCCAATAATTATAACTTTATGACAAAAAAAGAGACAACAAGATAGTTTCGTCTGTGGAAGACACGTCTGTATAACTAAAACCCTTTACCAGGTTTGGGAAATAATAATTTGGCTTTACTTTTTAAAGTGATTTAAAAAATTAACTTTTTTTAATGGAAAGAGATCCTTTACAAGTAAGAACATGGGTTGGCGACGTCTTTATGGTTTTGATGAAGAAATGAGAATTGAACTAATTGAAACAGATAACTTGAGTCGACTGTCTTTCTTTGTCAATCACACCAACCTTCTGTGTTGTTCTCCGACGAGAAACATGTTTGAGTACGAACATATTTAGGCTAAAATGCATACCAACTCTGACTTTTCGGAAAATAGGCAAATCCAATCCAAAATTTGAGAAAAAATCAAAATGACACCCTTGGCAGACGACCGTGCAACGGCTCGATCATCTGAGACAGACGTCCATGTGACAGCTGAGTCGTCCGGCAACGTTGAAGTGCAGATTGCTGTAACGTTGCATGTATTTTATGCATGTTTATAAAGATAATATTGATGTTTCTTTAATTTTGGTTAAAAAATATTATCGAAATAACTTGAAATTTTTGTCAATTGTTCTAATTAATATAAGATGATATTATGATATTTTTTTGTGAATTTTTAACATTTATATGATTTATTATCATTTTTTATTACAAAAAATAAAATAATTTTTTTAAATAAGTACATCTTTCAAATGTACACTTTACAAGAGAAGTGTACACTTTACAAGTTCGTTTGTCGGTCTAATAAAAAAGAGTGACCTATCGCGACTTTTTTTTCATATGTTAGGCATGTGAAAGGGAAACTCACGCCTTGGAAGAAGAATCTAGGGTTGAAGTTGGAGTTGGAATCCCAACTCAAAAGGGATATGTTTTGATGCGACGAGAAACACATGGAAAATTTGTAACATTATAAGATTGATTTAACACTAAGATGGGTCCAATCTTTTGCTAAGATGCAACTTTTCAACATGGAAAGATGGTTTCCATTCCATCAATCCCCATCATTGTTGACCTAGCAAACATTACACACTCCAAATGACATGTAAATTAGGGTAAACACAGCGCCGATCTTGAAATAGAATCAGAATCAAAACTCATGATTCTAGATTTTAAAATCAGAAGCGAAACCAATGATTCCAGTACATTTTCAGTTTTAATTTATTTTTATTTTATATTTTAAAAAAATTAAATATAATAATAAAATATTTTTTTTATTCTATTTGGGTTGAGTTTTGAGTAATTGGACATGTTTATAATCATTTTTTGGAATTATATCGGGTTTTATTAGGGTTTGAGTAAGATTTTATTCGATTTTATAACTTTTTTTGACTCACGGTAGAAGTTCCGTTTTCATAATTTTTTACTCTTAAAGATCGGAATTGACTCATAAATCATGGTTTTTTAAAAATTAAAACTAAAACTAGATTACAATCGACAATTCCATTCGGTTTACGGTCCCAATACAATTTTGCTCATCCCTAATGTAAATCAATTAATTTATTACATAATTGCATTAATTATTGTTTGATACATCGTCAAGCGTTCTAATGTGCACGAGATTTCTGTGTTTTTACTATGTAGGTCTAATTTATTTGGCATAAATTGAAGTTCTCTTTTGAACTTATTGTAATTAATTTTAATTTTTTTTTATTTCCACTAACGTATATTTAAATTTTCAGTAATGTTCAAGATTTTATTTAGATTGGACTGTGTCACTACATATGAAGTACCCATCATAGATGTTACTTTCGGTAGGTTTTGAAAAATAATCAACTTTAAATGTGTCGTCTGTCACTCCTCATGAAACTTCTTTGCAATCGACTTCCAAATAATCTCGACACGTTTACCATTTTATCTCCCGATCTCATTGGAAAGATGCTTGCATATTCGTATAAGTGCTTTAGAGTAATTACTTGTATGCCACCATTTTCACCATACATTACATTAAGTTTGTTATACATTAACAAAAAAGTAATGATATGTTTATCTTCTCATTATACATTTTTAACTTATTTTTTGACGCGTGAGTTTAGATTGATGCAATTAAAGTATTTTTAATATATTGTAATTAAAATAATTATTTATTATATTTATGCAATGTACGTTAAGAATGTGTCACGTTGACTGACGATCTGATTATAGTTGTCTTGTTATTTTTTTCATTTCATATTACGGAATTTCTGCGATATTTCTACTTCACGCGCAATATTTTGTTGTCTAATAACTAGATAACATAAATTTGTTACTCGAAAGGAGACACAATTATTTGAATTCATATCTTATGTGAGAAATGTAGTCATGCAACATTATTGAAAGTTGATTATTATTCAAGTAGAGATTCAAAGGTGTTGCATAAGAACTTACAAAATGTGATGAAGGGGTGCGGTGGATTGGACTTCGTGGCGCAAAATAAAACCATGGCATGGAGCTTAGAAAACTTGTGAAGACACATAAATCCTAATTTTCATTATTTTACATACTAACGCAATTATGATTTGATACGTCAAAGAAGGCGATGCTCATAAGAGTGTGCAAGTGCATCTTGAAAATGCGAGGACGATTTGTGATTGTATTCGAATACTTATTTAGTCTTGAGTTGTTCATCCCGTACTCCAGCTTCAACTATTTGACGAGTCGTGAAAAATAAAATATACCAAGCAACGAAAGGAAATATATAGGAGGAAAACTATTGAAACCAAGATAGTAGCATAAATACTTAAATTTTATTTACTATGTCTCTTGGATTATACTAAAATTAATTCGAAAACCTATGCATAATAACGAGTAGGGAGTCGCAAAATACAGCAACAACACTTAGCTGGTAGAACGGGCAATTACGTTATCATGCCCATATTATAAACGATGAAATTTTATAAATAAACGATACTTGTAACTTGAAAGACTGAGGTGTAATGTTGTTAGAACTTCGAAGGGTTAAAAGTATTTAATTAAAAATCTAGGCCCTATTTTAATCTCTCTTAATTTCCCATTGTCGCTTCGGTTCGAATATTCTATCTGCATTGGACCAGACACTGCCCTAATATTACTTTTAATTAATCTATCCATGTTTTGATTATTTACGAGGGAGATATTTCCAGATGTACGGTTACAAACATGTCTTACGCAGACATGCATGGCTACGACCATAGTTCCTCGTACGATATAAGTCTACGTAGAATGAGATATCAATCCAATCTCTTAACCGAAGAACCAAGAATGGCAGTCGCCAGCGTCGTTCACCTCCTCCTCCTCCTCCTCTTTCTCCACCCTTTCTCTCTCTTCTGTAACCCTCCTCTCTCTCTTTCTCCCCCCTCTTTTTCCCTTTTTGTCTCTGCTCTAACTATTTTTCTTGTTTCTGGTACGATAGTGCAGGATCCCGACTGTGTTTATCCGGTCTACATCAGAACCGGGCCGATTATAAAGGGAGGAACAGACTCGATTGTCAGCCTCACTCTATTCTCCGGCAATGGCGATCGGATCTTGATAAAGGACGTGATGAAATGGGGCGGGTTAATGGGTTCCGATTACTAGTACTTCGAACGGGGAAACTTGGATATCTTTAGTGGCCGTGGTCCGTGTCTGAGCTCTCCGATCTGGTCCGTACCACGGTTGGTACTGTGAGTACGTCTATGACCGCTGCCGCTCACTCCAGATGTAGTCAACAGCGTTTCACGGTGGAGCAGTGGCTGGCTGAAGACGCGCCGCCGTTGGAGCTCTCGGCCTTCAGAAACTACTGCCCCGATTACGATGTGGCTCGTCGGAAGTTGATCAAATGGGGATCGCCGGAGTTGACTCACGTCGTTATGTAGTGTTTGGGGGATGAATGACGCCCGTGATGACGGTTAAGTCTTGAAAAAGACTTAATTATGTCCATCAAAGTTATAAAAATTGTTAGACTTTAAGTAATGAATTGGAGAATTTTATGCTGGAAGCTGTATTTGGTGCTGCAGCTCACGCTACAGCACAGAATCAGGAGGCAGCAAGGAAATTATGTTAATTTCGGTAATTCCGAGATTATTTTGATCTGCCCGATTGGTTACCTATTTTGCAGGGATTATGCTGGATAAAGATGGAAAGCAATGAAGTGAAAAGAGATAAGATTGAAGAGATTTAATTGGCAAAATTGGCGGATTGGAAAGAGAAGAAAATCTCAACAAATCAAGAGATTCCAAATTTAGTTAAAATCTCCACAAATCAAGAGATTCTGAATTTAGTTTTGAAAAGAGAAGATAACTGTCACAATGTTAAAGGGAGGAGCACGATTCAGATCAAGTGAGACGAGGAGAGGGAGATAGACGAACGAAGAGGAAACGCAGCCACGCCAAATAGAAGCGGATAACCGGAGCCGATTCAAGAACTTGCGGGACGCTACCAAGGTTTTGAAGAAAGCGACGGTGAATCTGTTTATCTTTTATTAGGTTCTGCAATTTGATTCACGAACAATTATCTTGTGTTCTTTTTAATTTCAGCATAAACTAAATTCATTTGGGTTAGATTTTGGAAGTACATTGTTTTATGAACTCTCGGTTTGTATTTATTTCGTAATTTGAATAATTCAATTAGGTTTTCATTCCTATCGTGTATAAGCTGAACGCCACAGTTATAACGTATTTAATGATTTCTAACACGTCATTAGAAAATCATCTAGAAAGTAGTTTAATTGCTTGAGTTGTTAAATTAGTTTGACAATTTAACTAAATGTTTTAATTTATTAAACATTAGCTCAAGTGGAAATTAATAAGATCAGTTCTGAAGGTCTTTAATTCTCAATGTCGTTGCCATAAGATTGGAAGGAGTTGAGAAAATGAGTCAATCGGTAGGCGACGCCAGCTATCGGTTTCATAGATATCTTTTCCGTCAAACGTGCTGTAGTCTGTGCTGTAGCACAGACATACAGCTGAGAGTGAATAAACTGGAGAAACCGAAATCTAACATTCCTTATCGCTGAATTTCATTCGTTTATCAAATCTGTCTGTCTCCTTTAATTTGTTTACATTTTCCTTTTATTTTACTTTTAACAAAAAATCATCAAACATTTCTCTTTAATTTTATATAACTATTTTACATTTCATTTCAGAAAATATTAGATCCGTTATCCTCGTGGGATCGATAATCTTTTTATATTACTTGACTGTGCATTTGCTGTTTTTAACGACACATTCGCACCCAACAATGACATATTTGGTTTGTTGTGACCGAAAGATTTGTTGATTTCTGTTGAGAAATTGGGTCGGGTTCGGATCCTTTGATTCATCGGTTCCTCCTTTTTCTTGGCATTATTATAATTAAACTGTCTTTAATAATTGCATGAATAAAAAAAATACGTGATTCAGCTAAGTCAAAGTTGTATTTAAAAAGTAAGTCTTAATATACTCTTGGAATATTTATCATAATTAATTTATTAAATGTATTATTAACTCGATGAATATAGTTAATATTAACAAAAATATATATTGATATAATGACCGTTGAAATTATAGTAAAATTTAAAGCATTGATTGACTATTTTTAAAAACTTAGATATCCTCCTGTCTTCTCTCAATACATTAGAATGAGTTGAATTTTAAAGATATGAATACTCAATTCCCATGAATTTACAATTCATTTTGTTCGTTCTAAGGACTCGATTTGTCGGTGAGTCAGACTTTACTAAACTAGGCAATAAGTTTCCCATTTACATTAATTCTTCTTCTCCTCGTTGCTTCTTCAAATGAGCTTTGGCTTCTAACAGCGCCTTCTCGACCTCCTCGTCACCCGGCATTTGTCTAGCCAAGATCTCGTAATTGTCGACCGACGCCTTCCAATTTTGCATCTAAGAGTGTTACAAAATAAGAATCATCATAGGGTGACATCTTTGAAGCAACATTTTGAGGTGTGACATATATATATTATCTACTTAACTAAGCTTATGTTGTATAAGAAACTCATAAATTACCTTGCCATTGATGTCGGCTCTTCTTAGTCGCGCTTTGTTGTACGAAGGGCGTAGTGCTAGAGCTACAGTACAATCTAGTAAGCCCTTCTCAAACTGTTCGAGTTTTGAATAACAAGCCGCTCGGTTACATAGCAATACGGAGTTATATGGATCGATCTCGAGCCCCTCTTCATAGGCGATGCATGCCTCTTAGAAATTTGATCTTTTAAATAGCTCGTTACCTTTTGACCTAGCTGCTTCGATTGCTTGAGCCTTCCTAGCTATCACGTTCACTTCCCTATTGTCCGAGTCTAGTCTAGCCGCTGTTTGAGCCATCTCCAATGCAACATCGACTCTGAGGAGACATAACTTCAAAAATTAGGGTTTTCTTCCGCAAATAAAAAAACATATGAAGTTATTCGTTCTTAGATATTACATTATGACATAATGAATATCAACTAACCTTCCAATCGCCATATGAACCATAGCTCGAATAGTTAACAAATTGGCGTTGCTAATTGGACCGAAGAACTGAGTACATGCATTGACATCGAACGATGGACTCTTCACCATAGCTTCGTCGGCTTCTTCGTGTCTGTGAAGTTTCATGAATGCCTCTGCTCGAAGAGCATAGATCTTCTCGAAATGCAAACCAATTAGAACATAAAAGAAACTCAAGATGAATCTCAATTCTAAAGCTTAAATAAAGATTCACCTGTGGGGCGGAATCTGTGCCAGCCATTACTACGTCGCCGGTGTTCTTGATGAGAGTGTTCCAATCTCTCAACCTTCGCGCCTCCGTGCACTTGTTCAAATGGCCTTGGAGAGTTTTAGCTTTGATGAGATCTTCATTATCGGCTTCCGGGCCCGAGTGTTTGTAGTGATAGATCGCGCATTTCCTAATCGATTAAGATAATATATAAATAATTAAAATTATATTTTATTCACGAATTCAGACGTTTAAAAAATCAGTAATTTCTAATAGTATCAAAGTTAGTTTCAAAAAACATAAAAAATAGTTGAAGAAGCCGAAAAAAATGACATACACACAAGAGAATGTTAAAATAATATAAAATAAATATACAAGCTCTGATTTTTGGGACATGGAAGTTTATGATGGTCTACATTTATGAAACTCCCACCAAAATTGTTAATTCTTTCAAATGGGTTAATTGAGTTTTTAATGTTTTACCTGAGATACAGCGTTGCCAAGCGATGGTGAGCTCTGTGGTAGTGGGGCTCGGTTCTAATGGCTTCTCTGCATTCGAAAACAGCCTCAAGGAGCCTTCCAAGAGTTGTCAAGGCAGCGCTTTTATTGCTCCGATATGAAGCTTTGCTCGGGTCGATGGAAATGGCGGCCTCATAAAGAGCCAATGCTTCGGCAAATCTTCCATTTTTGAAGTCATTGTGTTGAGCTTCAAAAATGCCGTTTTTTTGCCTGGTTTTGATGGTTTGTTATGAGTGTTCTTTATTGCGCCATGGAAGCCATTGTGTTGAGCTTCGCCTGAGATTCAAGAAATGCCGTTTCATCGGAGCCACCTCCTCTCCGTCGTCTCTTCGAATTCGTTGTGCTCGGCGTTCTCACTAGGTTTCCGCCATTTGGATTGCCGTTTGGAATTGAGGCCGTTGACGTCGTTCGTCTGAGCCAGAAACTCCGACGAGCAAAAACAGCATTTAGTATGCCACAGCCTGATTTCTTCTCCGGCATTTTTAAGCTAAACCAGTGTCGTCAATGGCGGAGATCGTATATTTGTTGATCTTGCAATGAAATTTTCGGTCATATCAAACTTCCACAGAAAATGATGAAAGCTTATAGAAAGAAAAATGAAGAGATCGATCGGAGGAATTTGCAGAGGCTAACTCCAGGAGATGCCGCCATTGAATCCTGGAGTTGCTTTCGTCGAAACAGAATCGTTTCACTTTTTTTTTATCTCTTTCGATGAGAGGGACGACAGAGGTAACGAGATTGCAGGAGATGAGAATGAAAATTCAAAAGTTTCCATGTTTTAAATTTTATGTGTCGCTGTTTTCCATGTTTTAGTCCACATCCTGATTTGTCGGTGCCACGGTGGTTCACTGACCCAGTTGTCGGGCATTCCGAACCGGGATGTGGACTTCTTTATCAGCCGGTTCTTGATATCGTCAATCCTGAATTTTATCCACTCAACAAAATTTGATACCATTTATGATTTTCTTTCTAGTGTCCAGGAGCATGTCTACCAACTATGAATCACCTAATTAATCACATTCATGTACTAACACTCAATAAATATATCAAATAAAGGTACTAATATAGGTCGCAGTGGCAGTCGGATTGGATTGATTCCTCAATTCAATTTAAATCGACTACTTATATCAAATCATATTAGTTTTTCATTTAAAAAAATTGACGTGAATCAAAATTGAAACCAACTCAAAATTTAAGATTAGATTCAGATCGGATCGAATATACATTGAAATTAAGTTTGAATCTACAAGATCTGACCCATAGGATCGGGTCTGTTAACCGATAAAATCTATAGTTTTTTAAAAAATAATTGACTTTTAATTGATTTAGGTCGATAATAAGTATATTTTAATTTTACGAAACCGAATATAAATCAACTCAAAATTTTGGGTTGAATTCGGATAAAATCGAATATGCAATCAGATTGAGTTTTGATATAATTTTACAGGAACCGACCAATCAGATCAGATTTATTTTCTATAAAAACCTGACATGAATTCACAAAGTCTCATCTCCTTAATGTACTTACACATAAGTGAAGAGAACTTTCTAATTGACTCTTGAAGAATACACTAACTTAATTATTTAATGATTTTGCTTGAGAAACAAAGCTAAAATTGTTAATTTGACAATTTGCATATCTTGAAATAAGTGCTTTATGTATAAAAAAAACTCAATTTATGTCATCTTTCGTCATTAAACTCAATAATTAATCTGTTAAAATTATAAATCAAAGTAGATAATATTATATTAAAAACATCGATTAATGTTACAAGCTTAGTAATACAATTTGTACGATTATAAGTCAGCATAGATGTCGATATCTTACCTTCATTTTGAAATCGGTGGCTTTCAATAATGTTGCATTAGTTCGTATGACTGAAAGTTTGGAACACAACCAAGAAAGAGATCGTGACCTAACCCCAACACTGGTTCTATTATTTCTAATTATTTGTTCTTCATTTATACGACAAGTCAAGAACTAGATCAACAGAGCCATTCAGTCATCCATAGCTGTTAGCTGGACCACCTTTTTGTGGACTTTTTTCTAGGGTTTTGACTCCATTAATCCATCCCATTTTCACGTTTTGTGATCAGTTTTGGGCACCATTTCATTTTCAGAAAATTAAACTTGGTCGGGTCTGGTCTGGTCTGTGATTTAGACTTCAAACAATGGCTGTTAGTGGACCCAAATACTGTATCGGAATCTTATCCTTTGTTCAATGCTGAGAAAAGGGTTTTAATTAGCAACGTATTAGGTGAAGAATGGTCTCTCCACGACCCTCATGCTTGATAAATCAAATTTGTTTTGTTTGGCGACATGTTGGACAACATGTCTCTTTTTAGGGCATGTGTTGAAGGTTTTGAGATCGCATGTAGAAGAAATTGGGTATCTTGTGTGTCTCATGACGGCTGTCTCGAGATGGCCGGCTATCCAATTCTACATTGTCCATAGCGAGTCTTACACTTAACTCTTTCTCTATACATCACACTTGCAATCATTAATTTGTAACACAATTGTTAATTCATTTGTAAACCTTTGTCATTTACCACGCAAAATTAAATTTATGATCGAATGATCGGATCATCATGTGATACAGGATTTAGGGTTTAGGATTTGGCTGCTTGAATCATGGTGCAAATGTCACACGTAGAGTTAAGTACAGGGTGCAATTCATCACAAATACATGGGAGAAGCAATTGTAAAATAAATAAATTATTAACTAGGTTGTGCTGATTGGAGTAATAATTAAAGAAAACGTTTGGTTAGATGGTTGTGCGAACATGGGAATTGTTGAACTGCTTTTATTAAATTATCTTTTATTTGTTCCAACAAAATTGTAATTTATTGAGAGACCAAGTCAATCCTTCTTGCCCTTTTAACCGCATTAATCTATGGAATTTAATTTTATAATAAATCATTTCAAATTATAAAAAAGTCCAAATTAATTGACCAATTAGGATATTATTCTTGTATTTAGTGTGTGTATAGAACCGGCTGTACAGGTTGGTTCGGTTCGGTTCGGGTATTTGGAAAAAATCATTCATCGTGAATATCGCCTTTTGGTTTGAATTTTAATCCAAAATTAAAATAAAACAAGATAAATAATATTAAAATAATTAAAAATATTTCTAATTTTTAAATTAAGAATAATGTTATTTAGTTTTCAATTTTTAATACTATTCAAAAATAGTTTTCATGAATTCACACACAGCAAAATGAAAAACCAGTGGTTTCGCTAACTTTGACTAGTTGATCAACTTTTCTCTCTCTCTCTCTCTCTCTCTTCTTTTTCCATTGGAAAGGAGCTGCCTCTCTTTCAGTAAAGCCTGAAAATCAAGCCAACGGAATCTCTCTCTCTCTCTCTCTCTCTCTCTACACCGCGCGAAACCCTAGTTCTTCTGCAACTATCGGGTTGATGATCAACCGTGGGGAGTTTATGCTCGTTTTATCCCTCCTCGCCCGTTTGCTCAGCGACAAACGCAGACTGTCTCCGTCGCAGATCAGAGGTTTTTAATCCATGGTACTTTCTGATATCTCAGTTTCCCTTTCTTGGAAATCTCCATCTGCACGCTTGCACATCTGTGCTTAGTTTTTATCTCTCATTCTCTCTCTCCATACGTCTTTCCTATTTCAGCTCTCTTCTTTCTCTCTCTAATGGATTCCGGCAACAGTGAAAGTATGCAGTCCTCTAGCGGCGGAGACGATGAGTATGATTCACGCGCCGAATCGATCTCCGCCTTGTTAAATACAAACCAACCTCCGCCGTCGCCTCTCCCTCCGCCGGTGATCCAGCGCCACCTACAAAACCGGCCTCCTTCCGCCATTTTTGACCCTTTGCATAACTTCTTTGACCCTTCCTCGCCCAGATCGTTTTCAGACACGAGTTCGGCGAATCTCGAAGCGATGTGGTCTAGAACCCTAAGATCCAACCAAAACTCCGATGATCTTAGTTTGTTGGTTCCTTCTTCGAACTCCAGCCCAGCCTTTACGGCGGATGAGCATTTACCTAGCCATAATGGTGACAATCTTTTCACTTCTGATCAAAGCAAGAAAGAGTTCAGAGCTAATAACGGAAAAAACTCGAAGAAGAGGTCCCGAGCCTCGCGGCGAGCTCCGACGACCGTGCTGAACACAGACACCTCGAATTTCCGACAAATGGTTCAGGAATTTACAGGGATTCCAGCGCCGCCATTTTCGACGTCTTCTTTCTCGAGAGCTAGACTGGATCTCTTCGGCACTTCTTCGTCTTCCTCTCTCAGATTAAATTCGGGACCTCCGCCACCGTCGTTTCTTCTCCGGCCGTTTCCCCAAAGAGCTCCGACCATCAATACTCCTATATCCAACGCTTCCATGGGAGGACTCATAGCTTCCACAGAAGCTACAAACTCTTCGATGCAAAACCTGGCCCTTAACTTCCACCCTATATTTCAATCCCCTCCGAGATACCCACTTTCAGATTTCGCCATTTCCGGTTCAAAACCTCAAGTTTATCCTGCTATGCCACCGGGAAACACTCATCTGAAAACGGGTATTCTTGAAGAGCTCGGTTTGGCCCATAACCATGGCGGTCTGAGTGGGTTCCCAAACACCCTACCTCCTAACCTCGTGTCATCGTCCGCCGATAAGACTATTCATTCTCCGGCAAAATGGAAAGACGCAGATCAAGTTCTCCTCCGATCAGTCAACGGCGATGAAAGAAATGCTAAAGTCAGATATTCCGCTTCTCCGTCGGAATTTCACGCCGATAAAGCTCCGGTGAGAAGCGAAGGTATGGTTGAATCATGGATTTACTCTTCAGATTAAACACAGCCCTCTAAAAACACTACATTTTAGACAATTTGCTCCTAATTATTACTAGTTATTGCCAGAGACTGGATACTAATTACTATATCGGAGCAAATTCCAACATTGGACCTTAATTGGATCAAAACTAACGTAAGCAGCTTTTTTTTCCTCTTAATTATATGTAAATTATTTCGTCACCACCCCATGATTGCTACTCTCAACTTCTCCACTGATAAATAAAAGCTACAGTTTTTCTTTGTTTCTGCTGTTGGATTTGGTTTGAAACAGTTCTCCTTTCCTCGTACATTGTTCGATCTTTCTCTAAAACGACGACGATCTATCTAAGTAGCCGTTGATTCTAGTCGATGTTTTTGCAGTAACATAGAAATGATTATCGTCACTTCGTGTTTTGTCTGTTTGCGTTTATCTCTCTATGACTTGTTTCTCTCTCTAAAAAAATTATCAACTTGGGAGTGATGAGTGGCGGGATTTGGGGATTTGGGGATTTCTCCGCCGCCGCAATCTCTCATCTTTGGTAGGAGTAGATTTCGGTGGTTCTGTAGTTGAATTTAAATGATTTCCTCGTGTAAATAATTTATATGACTAAATTATAAATGATTTGATAAATGTATTTATATCGCAATTATACGAAATAAAATATTAGAGTGTTGAAAATAGACGATATTAAAGTAGTCTTTTGCAGGGTTCATACGCAAATGGATGTACTATCAAAGCGTACAAACCTTTGTAAAACCTTTCACTCTTTTTTTTTCTACTAATTTTGGGTTTTAGTGGAGATAAATCTATTTAAATGTAGTATAAAATATTTAATTTAATAGAATTTATTTGTGTTTTTGTAATAGTTTTAATAATACTTTGCTTAAAATTGTATTATTTCACGTCCCATTTTGAGAAATATCTTCTTCGGTAAGATGTAACGTAGTGGAGAAATGTTTATTAACATGGCAAAACATCATTAAATAGGATCGAAATTTGACGAATTTACCTAAGTCAACTTGTTTATACCATGCTTTAATACCAGCTTTAACATAGTATACAATGTGTTGCATCTAGGGGTAAGTAAAATCAGACCGGAACCGACCGTTTAATTCGATCTTGGTTCTAATTTTAAAAAAAAATTAATTTAGGGTTGAAGAGATTAAAAAATCGTAAAATTAGAATCAAGAGTGTATGCCAAAATTTTTTTAAAATCAAGTTAAATTTAACTCAAATTTAAATAAAATTTAATATAAATATTAAAATTAATTATAAGTCTATTTAATTACTTAAAATTTAATTTAAATATAATAAAATGGAGTAAAAAAACATAGCGGCATTACCCACCCTAATTGCATCATTGGTGCACAAATGTTTTGGCCTTTTTGCTAGCTTATTTTGAGGAAAATCTAACTGAGTGATTTCTGAGTGATTTGAGAAAGAGATATTATATATATACTGCAATGAGTGAGAGAGAGATAGTTGAATAGTGATAGAGAAATCACAGAGGGAAAGAGAGATCATTAAGGGAGGAGAGAGAGATATTTGTCAGCAGCTGTTATCAATATCTATCAGCATCACGGTGGCCCAGCCGGAATAGCAATTTGCTCCAAGGCAATGATACCTCTCTCTCTCCTCTCTCTCTCTCTAGCTTCTCGAACCATCATGCAGAAACGTGAAACGACTGAAACAGTGCCGGAAACTAGCGAAGACGTCTAGCTATATCCATGGAGCCTCACTCTCCAAAAGATGCAGGCCTTTTGGAAATCTAACCTAGATGGCAAAGATAGCTATAATATTCATCCTCTTCCAAAAGAATCCCACTGTTGCTAGTGTCATTTGCGACGGTGCAGAGTAAGTAGGGCCGTCCAAGTTCCAAAACAAGTTTCCTTGCTAGATTTGATTCAAAATGATGCATTTCCTCTGCCATGATTGCAGCCATGTTAGCTATGCTCTTAGTTCTGGTTTCTTTCATGCATCTCCGAGAGCTGACCCACTGACTCGGGTCTGTCCTTCGTCAAAGCATGAATACTCTCCCATATTTATTTAAATAAATAAATAATTTACTAACAGATGCGTATGTATTTTTTAAATTCATTTCAGTTTTAATTAAATTTTATTTTATATTTAAAAAAATTAAATTATAATAATAAATTTTTTTTTTATTAAGTTAGATTTTAAATAATTGAGTATATTATAATTAATTTTAAAATTTATATCGAATTTTTTTAGGTTTAGCCGTTTGGGTAAGGTTTTACTCGATTTTATAACTTTTTTTTACTCACGGTCTCAATTACGGTTTCACGGTTACTCCTATAAACCGGCATCGGCCCATAAATCATGATTTTTCAAAAATTAGAATAAAGACCAGATTAAAACCGACGATTCAGATCCATTTTATAATTTTGGTCTGGTTTTGTCCACCCCTAAGTAAATCTTGATTATTATTCTTGGAGTAATTATTAAGGTTAATGAAATCAACATTTATCAGTGGAAACTTTGAGTTATGCTGTTGTGAAATATAGGTTATAGTTCTATAATTAAATAGATATTGTCTCAACCCACTTGTTAGATGTTCGAGACAAAATAGAGAACGACTAAATTCAAAAAATAGATAGATTTTTCCCAACCTTTTATTTAATTAACTTAAATAGAATGAAATTTTGGTAAACTAGGTAAAAAATCAGACCAAAACTTCGAGAGATCCATAGGTCTAATAATTCTAGTAAAGAAAAGAGCTCACGAGTTTCATTAGAAGAATATTGCACGATTGATCATGTTATTGATGAACGGTAGACACATGGGGATAACTTGTACACTTGGGGATAACTTTGATGTGACGAAATAGGAATGAACACAATTGGGTCACAAGTTATTTTCACTAACCCCATGTTGTCTGCCACCAATGTGATGCCACGTGCCCCAAATAATTGTGTCCCCCCTTACGATACACAAGCTAACACACTACATGTAACACGAGTAGTAAAAATTAATCTTTATTGTATCCAAAAGATAAAATTCCTCGTTCTCAGGGCTCTTACACCCAGGCCCGACAGTTTGTAATGAGGTTAAATCACGGTGACTCAGCGGCCCAGAAATATGAAGTTTTTACATGATATCCCAAGGAGTTACCCCAACATTGGAGGTAACAACTCTCACACTAAGACAACGCATGCTTCAAACTTAGGCTCTTGTACTCAATCTATCACATCTGAGCCAATTGAGCTATGCCCGTACGGGCTAAAAATGAATGTTTCTACCTTGCTTCGTGGTTGTTCTAGTTCGTGATCTTTGTATCGATTGCGTCCCCGAGATAGATCGCTATAATATTGATTGCACCTAAATAACTCATAAAAAATTTTGATAATGCACTCACTAAATGACTCGCTAGGCAATCTCCCGCATTAAACGATAATAATTCCGAGGATCGAGTTCAACGAGAAAAACATTATTCTTAATTTCCATCGTTCAAAGATGATAATTTTGTTCACTTTTTTGACATATTTCTTGTTCTAGGTTTTGCGAATATTGTAGCAACTTGATATGTACGATTATTGTAGATGAGATTAACGAGCTTTGTATAAAACGATGAATCAAAATTATGTTGATCGTAACCTTTGCTTATTTATTTTAGCGAAGGTGTATAATCATTTTTTTATATGTACGATTATTCTGATATTTTTTTTAATTGAAACTTTTGTTTTTAATAATCTTACAAAAAAATTCGTTAGTTAATAATAAAGATTATTTATATAATTTGTCAAAAATATAGAGTTAATGTAACCTAAATCCATACCATAATTGAGATTAATAATGAGAAATTAGATGATATTTCACATCATGCTTCCCAAGGCTGATCGTAAGCAGAAGGAAATCTTCGCATTGCAAGACTTGGGGTCCACTTGCCAAGTCACAGTTTCATCGTAAACCTGTCCTTTCTGGGCCCCATAGATGACGTGGCGATGAGAGTCTTGTCATTGTGGGCTCCTTGTCAGAATGGATGATTATCCTGTGATCACCTAACAGAAGTTTATAAATCATTAAATAAAACATTATAATTTAATCTTTTTACGTTGTATTTATTATTTCTATTTTAATTTGTAACACGCTTATTTTTTGTTACATTAAAATTGATTTACACAAATTTTCAACGATAAATACAGAAAATAAAAAATGATCAATTGCATAAAATAGCTTACTTCTTTTTGTCAACTAATTTAATATGAAAAGCAATGAGCTAAATTTATTGTTCTTGTACCTAAAAGGAAAAATCATTCGTCCCCAATGCCCCCCACACCTCGATCCAACAGTTTGTGAGGAGGTTAAATCACGGTGACTCAGCGGCCTAGAAATATGAGGTCTTTACCTGATATCTCAAGGAGTTACCCCAACATTGAAGATAACAACTCTCACATTAGAACAATGCAAACGTCGAACCTAGGCTCTTGTACTCAATCTATCATCTCTGAGCCAACTGAGCTATGCTCGTGCGGGCGCTAAATTTATTATTCTACTTATATTAAATGGAGATAGAAACACTATTATCACAAAGGCAATTAATAGAAATATTAATTGATACTGTAATACGACCTAGTTTAAGATTTTGGTTCTTTAGACTATCTTTTTCCCTAGTTAGACTTTGAGGTCATGATAGTAGAATAGAGCGTAGATCAGATCGGTTGGACCAAAATCAATCTAAACTAACCATTTTAATCAGATAAGATTAATTTTTAATTTTTTAAAAAACTAATGTGAACCCTACCCCGTCCTCTTTTTTTCTTTATAGAGTTTGCAGGGTGAGGTCATATTACTAAGAGTTGGCAAAATTGGGCTGAGACCATCGACCAGACATAAATCATATTTTTAATTCGATATTAGTTATAAAAATTCAGAATCGTGAGCTTCGATTTCAATTTTATTTTAAGATAAAACTTGTCTGAATTGACCAGTGACCCTACGTATTACTAAACAGGGATTGGCAGAACCTGCCCAATTTGTTCCGGCTCAATTCCCTTGCCTTATATTTACAATTCAAGTTCCATATCTAAAATTCGTGTTCGAAACCCGGTTGTAGTTTGACCGAACCGGTCCACCATTGTTACAGTCGACAAGTTAGGAAGCAAAGAGAAAATACACGTCCAAAAAGTCTTGAGTCTATTTTCAGATTTTTTCCCCATGAATTTATGAAGCAAAAAAGCTATGAGTTTTTTAATTTCAACCCTCCTACCTTACAAAACCTCCAAAGCTGCAGCCATGGCGAAGACGTTATAATCTTCACAGTATCCTCTTCCGTTTCTACATCCACACTCACTTTCGCACTCTTTCAACCCTCTCCTCCTTCTTCTCGTTGTCTCCGGCGCCGGTAATGATCTCACCGCCATCTCCACCTCGATCGCCGGCGCTTTAACTCTCCGGGAGGCGGTTTCCATCGACACCCACTTTCCGATCTCCATGATCGGAAACTCGAAAACTTCTCCCCATGAAACTCTCCCTCTCCCTAAGAGCCTCGACCCTCCTAGGTTTCCGAGCACCGGCACCGTGTTTCTCTGCCGGAGCTCGAAAGTCACGCTCTCTTGCTTCAGCTTCTCCATTGATTCCGGTTCTCCGGAGCACTCCAAGGAGAAAGTCTGTCCCCAGAAAACATCTGAATCTGAGGAGATTTCCATGGTGTTTAGCTTTACTCTCTTGTCGTTCAATGCAGAAAGATAGATTCTGACGAACAAGCCTCTGGCTGAGGCGGGTTCGATGTTTTTTCCTCGTAGAATTCTGAGTTCGCAGGTGAAAGACGAAGAATCTGAAGTAATACCCATCATAAGATAGAGAGAGAAAATGTCCTTTGATGAGAGAGAATGGTTTGGGAAGACGGAAGGTAGAACCTCAGGTATATATATATATTATACGAGTGTGTGTATTCAGCGTAAGCAGTGTCTCTTTCGAGGAAGATGCTGGAGAATTTTAATGGCAGAAGAAGTTCATTATTTAATATCTCTAAATGAATAATAATATATCTAAAATAAAATGATTTAAATCTAGGCTTTACTCATTTATTGTCATATCCCTTGGCCTTTATTTAAATCTAGGCGAGTGAAACACGCAGAATCAGAAGGATTCTTCTTTGGGTGATATAATATCCCTTGGCCTTTATGAAGGGCTAGATTTTGTTTCTAGTGCCCCTTGATTCTCCACTCTGTCGCTTCGTGGATGCATCCTGGCCGTTGATCTGTTTGCCCTTTCATTCATCATAGCTCCACTTCTTTTACGCTATTTTGCCCGCCTCCTTTGCTGGGTGGGGCGTGGGGGTGATCAATTACGTAAGTAGTGCTATTTTACTTGACGTTTCTACCCTCGCTCGCCTTTTTAATTAAAATAAACAAACTAATGTTAAAAGTTTATATTTTATTCGCTAACATGTCAAATATTTATTATTTTAATTAAAATATATTTATTATTTTAAAATATAAATAAGTTAATATGTTAGGTTAAATTTCAACATGTATAATAAAAATAATTATAAATAATAATGATACTGATAATTATTAATTTTTGTGATGATAGTTGAATAAGACAATAACTGAATCAACGTAGAATTATTGTTATTCTATTGCAAGCTCGTATAATTATTTAATAGAGAGAATTATGTCACGTATAATCATAGCAAGTAGCCTCATTTCGACACATTTTAGGCACTTAACGGTAAATTTCCTTACATCAACAAACATGGCTAAATCGAACACCATAGTTTCATTCATCGACATGTTGTATACATGTCGCTCACTCGTTATCACAAGTTATGCATGCCTATTTAGGTAGCATTTGTAAACTAATTGTAATTACCGTAGAAATCCTTCTAAAGTAGAACAATTATCGACAAAGTTCAAGCAAACACGAAATCAACGAGGTATTAACTATAGATTTTTAAAACTAAACCACACAAGTTGCACAAGATTTGTGGATTAGGGCGTAGTTAATGGACATCTCACTTTCTTCGTTAATTATATAAAATATACGAATATTGCTCCACTAAATCGATGATCCCTATCTATAGAACATGAATATTTGGAATTGGCTTTACAACTCATTGCATATAGTAAGTGAAAGTGTATCTAAACCATACCCTCGATGGATTTTGTCCTTAATTTACTCTAGACATTATGGATTACATGTGATGTTCGCGTGGATTAGAATAATGACGATCATCGATCCCTCGTAAGTATTTGCCACATTTTCTTGATCTCGAGTTTCATTTTTGTCTCTATTTGTTAATTTTTCAGAGGTAAAAATCAAAAGACTCTAAATTTTGGTAAATGGTTGAAAAATCTTGTTGGAGGAAGTGACACCTTCTGCACTAGGGATGAGCAACGCAAACCGACCTATGGATCCCACCCAACTGGCAACGTTTAGGTTGGGTTAGATTCATTAAAAAAATATTTTTTTTATATTTGGGTCGGTTCTGATTGTTGATAAACAGGTATGGGTCATGTTTGAGTTTTTTGATCAATCTTAAAGAAGTGATTCAATTTGATAATTAACATTAAATTAAAATATATAATAGAATATGTAGTAAAACAAATAACTTTTATATTTTTCTCAATGCTATTGATTAAAGGTAGTAGAAAATTGTGGTTTTATTTTTTATTTGTATTTTTAATTTGAAATTAAAATAATAAAACTTTTAAATTAAAATGCATACTATTTTAAACTAACATATTATTACTTAAAACAAAAAGAAAAAACTGCAACGGACTCAAACTAAACTAAAAAAAATTGAGTCAATTTAGAAAATTATTTTTGGTTTTTGGGTCGGGTTCTGATTTCAAACTCTACACCAAAAACTAAATGTTTCAATTTTGGTTAGTTTGAAAATTGACTCAAACTGATCTATGTTCATTCCTACTCTGCATGTCATTGACGAACGACCATCGTGCGAGGGTAGTTTACCATTCGCCTATCTTGTAAGCGCAAATGATATATATATATATTTTAAAAAATTAATAATTTTTTTAAGCATATAATATCACTAATTTTTAAAAAATTACTACTAATTTATAGTATTCTGTCGATTTCTTTATTTTATAATTAATTATTCACTAATTTTTTAATTACAATTATACATTAGCCTTTAAAATTGACTAGCCCAACATAGTTGACTTCGGAAATAATATATATTTTTAAATAATAAAATTTACGACTCAAATATCGGTAGATAAAAATAAACTTTAATATTAAACATACATGTTAATCTACCCCACATAGAATTCGAGTCATTAAATTTCAAAAATTAAGAATTTGTCGATTCAAAAATATATTGTAACATGACACGTCACAATCTCTTCTATACGGGTCACCGGGAAACTCAATTCGCACAACTCATTTTCCCAATCAAATTCTCGTTCACGTTCATCTAGGAATTTACTTCTCATTACAACAATCGCGAGCGTAGTCCGCTCACCCGGAAAGTAAATCATGCCTCATCGGATTATTGTCAAACTTGAATTGATGAACTCGAGCGAAAGAAACATCAAATAATGCCCAATATGACACTACGTAAAGATTAAAGATGGTAGTTTACAATCAATCATGAATATTTTGTACACAATCTTCCGAATGTATACTACACTCAGGCATGTCTCTAAAACATTTTCAAACACTCTGTAGTTGGTTTTAGATGAGACTTGGACAAGCAAAACAAATTAAACAAAAACGAAAAACAAAAACAAGGCAAAAAAACAAACATTCCGTGTCTTCGACGAACTGATCGCACGACTCAGACGTCTGGTTAAGCCGATGATGCCAAATCCACGGTTTGTTTTGTCCCTCTCCATGTCACTCTGTTTGGATGAGATTGCTCATCCAGAACTCTACAGTTCAGTATGTTGCACATCATATCCACACTTGGTAGAGTCTGCAAGACAGGGAGATTTCATCTTAAAAACAAACAATATCATCAATTCACTAAATACCATACCAATCTACGAACTTATTATCGAGACGAAGCAATGAATGTTGTATCATATCTGACACTCTGTTTAAATTTATGATTGAAATAATAGCTGCGATGAGAAAAATATATAGAAACACAGTAAGGGTTGGCGATCAGTAGATGGATATCATCCAACTAATATCTACTGTTGTTCACATATTTTCATATTTACTGAGGTCAAGTATTGGATAATCAAATGCCGAGAGTTGAAGTAGAAATCATTAAGAAAAAGACTGCATAGCACCAAGGTGGCCATGTAAACAGAACGAATTGTTCAAAATTGCCAGCATGATTTTATTTGATTTTGTAGCTCATATATAAATTATCAATGGGCTAGGATCAAAAAGTCCACAAGCCAATATACAGTGTAAATATTTTGCCTACATCTAAAGACGAGCAGTAGAGAAAATTTATCAAATGAAATAAAAAGCATGCCAAAGAAAGAAAGTAAGCCCAAATTGGAAGAAGTAATAAAAAAAGAATGCAGTATGGCATTTACATCTACAGATTAAGATGCAACAAAACGCATATTGGATCACTAAGAAGTCATCTTTTGACCTGGATGCAATGAAAGAAAGCATCTTCGAGCATGTGCAACTGCAAAACGATGCCAAGACGAGATGAAAAAAATGGAATGATAGTAAAATTTTGGCATATTACTTCAAGTCAGAGACAAGAGTAAGGGGAGTTTGTTTGGCTACAGTAAGGCAAGCAGAAAGAATGAAAATTTGAGGTTTTAAAATGCAGATTCGCATCTGGCAATACACGCCAACTGTTGCAACTTTATGTCCTAAAAGGAATTTGGCGTTGTAGAGTGTTAAGGGTTATAGTAGGATAATATAACCTTGTAAAGAATATTTCTTAGCACGAAATGATATTTTATAAGTTAGTTATAGTGCATCCAATTAGTATCTGACACATGTCACCTCTAAAAGATTAAGTTAGTATAAATATATGTAACGCTCTATTGAAATGAGAATGAAATTATAATCATATTATTATCTCTCTATCCATTCTCCAGAGAGCTTTTAAATTAATGCCACGACATTTAAATTTTGGTCACAGAGGAATAATTTTTTGTTTGGCTTGGTGTGAACGTGAGGCTCTAAGATAAACTTCTAAATATAATAGAACCTAAGATTTTTCCATGTAGATAATTAATATTGCAATAATGATATGATGTTAGTTAAGTGACTCATGCTATGAGTGTTAAGTAGACTAACCAGGCTAACTACACTGCTATCAAGACTTAGTAGTAGTTCCTGCTTTTAAAGACAACAAATTTCATCCTATCCATAAGAGTTCCCAGACGCAATTTTTCAGATATCAACTCTCAAGAAGAATAGATTCTATAAAATAAAAAAAAGTTTAAAAACTTGTTTAATAACAATTTTCTAAGAAAAATAAAATTGTATATGGAAGAATGAGATAATACTTGAGGGGGAAAACAAGAAATTGGCAAGATTTGAAGGGGACGAAGACAGACTCTCGAAGTTCTGGGGGGTGATAGTGTGTAGTGTGTTTAAGCCTATTGCAACCAAGAGCTATTCAGTAAAAATTCAGCTAGAATTGCATCAAAGTTTTTGTTTTTATCACAGTTTTAAGAGGTAGAATTGGAAACCATACCTTTTGTAGAAGGTTTTTCATATTTATCCTTTCCTCCCATCATCATCTTTCCATTTACAATCATCTTCATCTTCTTCTTCATCATCATCATCATCATCATCAGCTATCTGGTTCCGTCCATTTCCCGCATCGCTTTCACTGGCTGTCTCCCATTCCGAACCATCCGTATCTTGGCCGTAAACGTCACCTACCTCACCCTCACCGTGTACGCTCCCATGTTTAACTGCAGCTTCTCTAAATAACCAAGCAGCCCTCATTTGCTTTTTCACCAATCGCTCAGCATAATCTGGAACCTTATTTTGCTTCATCGAAAGATCAGGGTCGTTTGATTGAGAGCACTCGTTTATGAAAAGAATCGCATCCAACAAGCTCTCTTTAGCCAATCCAAGCACATCGTATGCTTGAGCTCTTCTCCAAAGACTTTTCGCATGGCGGTTAAGTGGGGTGTGAAGACAAAGAGCTCGAGTTGCATCGCTAATGGCTGTCAATGGCTGCTGCAACAGAAGATAGCACTGAGCTCGATTACTGTATAAAACCACTCTCTCTTTTTTGGATCTGAGAGGGCATAATGCTAACGCTTCAGAATATTTCGATGCAGCTCCAGCTATATTTCCTGACGAAAACATGGAGTTTCCTTCGAGTTTGATGACGAGAGACGCTGCCTGTTTTATTCGGAGATCTTCTTTTGGGATATTCTTTTCCCATTTAAGTCTCTGCCTTGATTTTAGAAGCTCCTCAATCTGTTCTTTAGCACGGCTGTTTAGAGCATTCCGTCCCGTCCCTTGTGATTGAAGGCAATCTTGAAGTACATTACAAATTGAATCCCCAAGTTTTTTTTGTTCTCCCAGAGTTGATATCTCAGAAAGATCAATAAGGGCCGGTACAGCCTTTTCAAAAACCTGGGACACATTTTAGAAATTATAAATAATTACGAAGTCAGAACATAACTAGAAATATAGAATTAAAAAATAAACCTAACATTACTAGTTGATGAAATCATTATAACTAAATTACTATTAATTTAAAAAACTTGTACAAAAAAGTCAAAATCAGGCCAATCATGTATATCATTTCTTAATTTTCAAGGTTGATAAACACCGATATTTGATTAGCAATGAAATTGAAGTGATGAGACAGATTTAAACAAAAAAATTTCTCAAAAGATCTTCAATATCAGTTCTTAACAGCACATTGAGGAAATAAGCCATACCTTATGACATGTACTGGGATCTTGAAGCAACCAAAGAAGACAATCGATTGCCATATACTGCCAATCATCTGACGAATGAGAAATATTACAAAGTGCTTCAATAATAGCAGGGCAATTAGCAACGGGTCCTCGACCCTGTTTATGATGGCAAATTGTTCTTAACAAACCAATTCCGGCTGGCGAATTTTCGTTAACAAGACCACCCCACATTCCGGGAAGCTTGACTAGAAATTCAGGTTTGCAAATTGTAGCAAGGAACTCGGGTTTGAAAGCGAAGCAATTAATAAGCTGTAGAGACCAACACTGCAATTGACTAGCCCACTCCTCTGCCTTTCTAGACTCCATTTCAACACCACCCATACCACGAGTAAGCAGATCACAGTGATAACTCAGCCTACGATCAACATGTTGGTAAAAGTGAGAGTAAACGATTTCTAACGAACTCATTGCAAGTTGAATAGAAAGTTCGAGAATCTCGGGATGACTAGCCACAGCTGGAAAAGTCGATGCATAGGTAGCTAAATGACCAAGAGCCCGAACAGCAACTCTCTGCTCAACCCATGTTAATCTTCCTCTAAGAAGTTCCACTAATGGAGGAATTACCCCAGCATGGACGGAACTTTCAGCAAATTCTTCCATGTTCATTGTATATGATCCAATTATATGAGCTGCATAATATGGAATGTATATGTTCTGGTCGTGAGAAAGCCAACGCCGATTCTTCAGACCCTTCCATATTAGTGACGCCATGCATTCAAAAATTCCCAGTTCGATGAATTCTGAGTCGTTTGGATGAGCCATTGCAGTGTTCCAAAGGCCACTAATTGGAAGAACTTGACCATCATCATCCTGAGAAGGAAGTTCTCTGAAGAATTTGAGTATGCTTCCTCTTCGCTTGTTTGGATTACCTTCCTTCATCACACAAAAGAAGCATCCTGGGTATGGACAATCTGAAGTTACCTTTTCCATTTATTTAAGAGTAATTCTTCAACTCTCATCAGCTAGCTGAAAATTTAAGTGATGAGAAAGGCTTAGAATCTGTTTTTGATGCCTCATGAGCTTTGAATACAGCATAATAAAATAAGAACAATAAGAAACTCTGTTCTGCTTAAGCATCAGCCAGCATCAATAACATGAAAAGAGAGAATTCTCACCCTTACTTTATGCCATAATTACTTAGCATTGACCATAAATCTAGTGTCCAAGAAACTAAACAACGAGCCACAACAGTAATAGTTTTAAGTTTCAGACTCCACAAAAATAAACCACGCGCTAGTATCAACTAAGAAAATCATAGAGTATAATTGAAATGTAAAAGAAACTAACAACCAAGAAACAGCAGCGATTTAAGGTTTAATGTTCGATCCGACTAAACTTATGCAAAGAAAATATACAGTTAACTATCACTGGACGAATCAACCAAGAAGAATGGAGCTCACTAGCGACCAAAATAGCAGACTGCCCATCCTTTTCGGTGAAGTAGATCTAAAACCGACAACTTTAATCAACAAAAGAGTAGATTAAGCATTCAGATAAACAAGAACAGTGTAATGGCATGAAAACAGAAAGCCCACCAAGAAAATAAGAAAACGTAGCCAGGAAAGAAAATAGTACCTCCGAAGGAAGACGCTCCCTGAAAAGAAAACAATCTATGAAGCGAAAAATCAAACTGAAAGATCCAAACCCAAATCGAGAGGGCAAAAATAAGCAAGCTTTGGATAAAAAAGACTAACGAAAGAGCTGATAATTCCTCCTGAATGGGGGCTTCAGTTTCGGCCACCAGCTACTGAACGAGGAAGAAGGGGAAAGAGGGAGAAGCAGCACAGAGTGAGTGGAGAGAAGCGTAAACAGAGAAAACGACAGCGTTTGATGGGGTCGTCGGTTTCCGACAGCCAAGAAGATCCTGAAAACTTATATGATGATTACCATGAATAGGCAGATTAATTGGCTTTACCTCCCCCACGCGCATCGGAACAAGTGATCCTAACGCTCTCCTCCACTCTCTTTTTTTTTCCATTTCAAAATCTATAATGTATAATATAATAAATTAAAATTAATTAAGACATATTATTGAGTTAAAAAATAAATACAATGTAAACATTTCAATATTTCATGAAAATTACTCAATTTTTGGGAAACTAATTATGAAATTCAATCAAAATCCTGTGCTTAGTTCTTGGCTTCTTCTTCCGAAAGTCAACTAAAACCGAAAAGTATGAAAAATCAATATGATAAGTTGATTTTGAAAATTAATTATTTAAATAAGAGCTGAAATTGATCGTAAAAATTAAATATACTCTTAGTCATAATTAGGGATGGGCAACCCGAACCGGACCTTAAGGTCTGGCACGAAACCTTAAGGTCCGGACAGGGTACGGGTAGGGTAACAAGTAAAAATATAGTTTTGGGTTCGGGTAAACGGGTGGGGAGTCCGGGTACCAGATATTGTAAAAACACCTTATACCAGTGTTTAATACCCGTTGGCCAGCCCAGCCCAACTCAACCCTCCAAGAATCAAGTTTACTATTTTTTCAATGATATTCTGTTTTTTTATCAAAATCCAAAAATACCCGGATCTTACCCGGAATACCCAGAATACCCGGATCTAGGTAAGCACAATTTCGGGAAGATTTAAATTTCGGGTAGACCAAAAAATACACGGATCCTACCCGAAATACCCGGATCCAGGTATTTTTCCATTTTTTCGGATAAGTCCGGGTTTCAGGTACTGCTTCACAACAGATACCCGAACGAACCGAGTATCTTTTTTAAATACCTGGCCCCGTTACCGTTTGACCACCCCTATTCATAATGTACACAAAGTAAGAATGATTTTGTAATATTTTATTTTCTTGATGCTAAAAATATTTTTTGAAATATAAAATGAAATGATAAATTTTTTATTATACTAAATAAATAAAAATTACAATTATTAAGTATTAAAGTAGTAATAATGTAGGTGAGGTGCCAAAGAAAAGTCGAATTGCGCGAGTGGGTGCGCGTGGAACAGCAACGAAGGTGAAGCTCCGATTCTTGCTTTCGTAATAAATAAATTGCTATTTAAGCTGCAGTGGGTCCCATTTTATCATGCGCCTGTCTTTTTACCGTTTGGAATTAAAAAAGACATAATTACGGAAATCCCCAGCTAATTTCCAAATAAATACCTTCGAATTCTCTAATCTCCAATTAATTACCTTTTTGGGATTCGTCATTGGGTGAATCTGATCCGGTTTACCCGGATCTGAACCGACCCGTTTCCTCGGAACTGGCAACAGAACCCGACTGAACTGGTTTCTACGGTTGGGTTTCAGTTCCAAATGTTACAACATTAAAAGATTATAAATATTTCAACAGCGTCGGGTTTTTTAATTTATGGCTGGGTTTAAGGCCGGTTCCAGAATTTGGTGTATTTTGATCAAATTTGGGTTGGTTTTAATCGAGTTTGTTACAGCTGCTTACAGACTAATCAGGTTAATTTTTGTGGCCTGAATAGTAGGAGTTGACACGAGTCGGTCTAATCCAGTTTTATTCTGAAATAGAACTAGAATAATAACAAAATATATTTTTTAATTATATTTGCGTTGGATTTTAAGTAATTGAACATGTTTATAACAAATTTTAAGATTTATATAAGATTTTATTAGAATCTTTTGACCTATGATCACGGTTTTGATTTCACGGTTATTTAAAAATTAGAGCCAAAACCAAATAAAAACTCCAGATAAAAACTAGTTGTTTGGTCAGGTTTGAGGTTCTAGTCTGGTTGGGCCTATCCCTACTGAACAGACCCTAGCTTGGTTTAATTTGGCTGTAGTTCAATTGGGTTTGAGTCAAGTTCTAATTAGGTTGTATCAATTTTTCATACACGGCTCAGCTGGGTTTTCTTGCCCAACCGGCCCGGCTGACCCAGTTAGGTGCTAACCAGTTCCGGCCCATTTTGGGAAACCCCTACATTTTAAGAATATATGATGCCATGTTTCAAAAATAAAGTTATTCTATTACAGCCTAATATTACATCCTACATACCAACTTACACGTAGTTTATTAGGGTCGAAAATAAGCGATAATTGGACAAATAAAACGCGATATGAGATGGAAAATATTCCTAGAAGAAAAATTAAAGACAAGAGAACACAATTATTCAATTATCATATAGAGATTGAGACATAAGCTCGAGTTTTGTGGCGGAAAACAAAATTATATGAGATGATCAATGAGTAAATAATTATATTAGATAATTAATTTTATCTAGAATATTTCAATTATTAGTACATAAATAGATGTAAATAATCTTTATATTATAATCATTACATAACTTTCATCGTTTTCCTATTTTGTCTTCAAGAGTAGAAATGGGCGAGGGTCGATTTGAGTCGGTTTGTCAACTAATTGGAACCGAACAATCGATTTTTGGTTTGAGATTCCAAACCCAAATTGACTCACTCCTGCAATTGACTTTTATAAAACATCCAGTGTTTGTCGGTCTTTTTTTATTTGGTTTTATTATTTAAAAATAAATAAAAAACATATTCTCTAAATGTCAATTCAATATAATTTGTTTTACAAAAAATCATAAAATATAATCATCCATTCAATTGTCACCTAACACCAACGATAAGTCGATAACAAACTAAATAAAACCTTGGAAAAAGTCAAATCTAACCTTCGTTATCGTTGCCACATAGACTACGATAAATAAATTAAAAACAATTAATTTACATTTAATTGTACAAATGATTGTTTAGCTTTTACACGTAAGAATAATTTTTAGATGATATTATTCAAAATTTAATTAATGAATTAAAAAGCAAAAGGAAAATCTTTTACATTTCTGATGTGTCCTACGAGGCTACATCTGTAAAATACAACCATGGGCTTTGAGCTCATGATCTACATTTTTTTTCTCGTTTAATTATTTAAAATATACCGAAAATAAATAATAAATATGACGTTGACAAATATCACCGACACGTGTCTCATTTCAATTGGTTGAGACATCTGATCAACTCTTCTTCCCTTCCTCGCCCCCTTCCATGTAAGCCTTCTTCCTCCGCTCGGCCCTGGATAGCAAACAAATCACAAAGAAACACGTGGCGTAAATCCCATGCACCTTCCAGTTGGTCTTCGGTGGTTGGCGCGAAACCATTCTGTGAAACACCGACATGTAATAATGCAGGCCAACCGACAGGCCCACAAAGGTTTGTGCCAGGCCCAGTAGCTTCAAGCCCAGCCCAGTTTCGGTGGAGAAGACGAGAACCAGGTACATCAGGAGCAGGAGAAGATACAGTACGTACGCAAGAGTTTGCATGACCTGTAGGCAGATGTACGTGGACTGCGAAGCAGCGTAGAAAAACCTGAGCGGCTCGAGGGAGGTGACGAGGGAGAAGATGCAGAGAATGGAGAAGTAGATTGCGAGGTAAACTTGGATGAAAATGAGAAGCTTTTGCAGAGAGAAATAAGCTTTGATTCGGTTGAAAATGAGGGAAACTAGGATCAGAGGAATCAAAATGAAGGCGAAAGAGACGATCCAGGCTGTGGTTGAAGCGTATTTGTTGCCGACGATGGGTTTCACGCCATTTGTGATTTGTTTGCTTGCTTTGTTCAAATAGGCTTTGGAGGTTGTCGATACTTTTTCCAGATCTGGGATCAGGGTTTGCTGAAATTTCGTGGGTAGATCGCGGAATTCTGAGACTAAATCATCGTCGTCGTCTTGGTCGATCCAACTAGGTTGCGACTTTTGTTGTTTCTCCGCTGTTTTCTTTGGCTTCGCTTGATTTGTTTCCTTTTCCTCTTTCTGGGTCTTGTTTGGTTTCTCTTTGACTGAATCAGTGTCGGTCAGTTTTTTGGTGGTGGGTTTGGTTGTTTTGTTCTTGGCAACGCTGGATTTGGGAAGATCTGATGTTTTTTTGGCTGAAAATGAAGCGATTTTGGAGGAATTCGAAGGTTTAAATGTGGAATTGAGCTTTTTAGATAAGGATGTGGAGTTGAGTTTTTTGAGCCCCGTTTTAATGGTGGAATTGAGTTTTTTGAGCTCGATTTTGGGGGAGGGAATGGTGGCCGTTTTAGTGGCGTTC
This sequence comes from Begonia fuchsioides, assembly GCA_003255005.1. Classification (NCBI taxonomy): domain Eukaryota; kingdom Viridiplantae; phylum Streptophyta; class Magnoliopsida; order Cucurbitales; family Begoniaceae; genus Begonia; species Begonia fuchsioides. The sequence goes on from QAOC01017296.1 coordinate 465,721, forward strand.
CCAGTCTTTGCTAGTTTGGTCTGGTTTTTTAGAGAGAAGCTGGATTTTGTCTGGTTTCTAAAGGAAAGGGTAGGTTTGAAGAGCTTAGTCTGGTTCTTAGCCGAGGAAAGGGATTCGCCGGTTGGCTTCTTTGTCGGCGACTCCGACATTATTCTCCGGCGTAGAAGCTCGGCGGTCGGAGGATAAGGTTCCGAGGAAGATAACAATAAAAGAGAAGAAAAGAAGAAAAGCAGAAGATTCAGAAGAAGTACCTTTCTGGCAACGAGCAGCAGAAGTGGAGCCATTTCTGAACCCTTCTCTCTCTCACTCACTTTCTCTCTCTAGAATGGTCGACTTACAGTGTTTTGAGGAACAAGAAGAACCGCATGGCCGCTTGAGTGAATCGGACAGAGATGGGAGAGACAGTGTGGCAGAGCCAATGTGAAGAAGATGACTTTAATGGCGGTGTTAGAATTAGATGACACTCTCTCTCCTCTTACATACTTAGCTATTTAATATTTTTAATGTCTATTTAAATGTTTATTATCTTATATATTTATTATATTGAATTATAATTGGTTCATTATATTATTTATTATATAATTTAAATGAAATTATCATTTAATGTGGGGTAAGGTGGGAGACGAAGAGTTGAAATAGTGGACTCGGTGACTGTAGAAGAAAGAACTCACGACTGAGTGGGTCCCTTGACACGTCAGTGCCCATATGAGGCCACGTTTCTGTCAAACTAGGTGGGACCCAGACGCGGATCCAAAGTTGTAATCCCCTGCGGCCTTGCCTCATCATAGAAGCAGCACCCTCCACCGTCTCAAGTGTATGGTTCCCGATCTCAAGTTCATGTTCGATTGTGGGACCCCCTTCGTTAAATGAAAACATTGAAATGGGGTCCATGATCATAACTCATGGCAACGAAAGAAAATTCAATTGGTATCTTGATCGTAACGCTCTGATTAGAATCTGACGGTCTACAACTGCCCGACACGACAACCTATTTGGAGAAAATGCAAGAGATCTGATGAGTCAGGACTACATATGCTCTGTCTGAATAAGACTGGGAAAATATATATTCTTGGGTATAATTTGTCGAGATGTTACTCTTAAATTTGATTAAAAAGAAACTATACTGATTATACGAATTTAAAAATGATTATATAATGAAATCTATGCATTAATGACTCATAAATAATAGAATAATTATCAATATTTTAATAAATATCTTTTAACTGAAACTTTAAACTTTTTAATTCTATACATTAATATATTAAATTATTATTATTTTTTAATTGTTACTTTAAAATTTTAATTTATTAATTAATACCTTAAAGTTTTAAAAATTATTAACCAGCATTTTATCATTAAATTTAAGTTAATTAACTCTTTTTTTATAATTTTTTTTAAAAGTTAATATATATATTCTTGATTAAATATAAAAAATATATGATAACAAAAATTTAATATTATAATATATGTTGATAAAAATTTAAAATTTAAGATATCAATTACAATACACTAATATTTTAAGACGCTAATTGATAGAATTAAAATTTAAGATTTCATTTTAAAAATCCTTACCGTTCAAAATATCAATTGATACAAATAAAAAATTTAAAATTTCAGAGCGTTCACTTATAATTATCTAAATAATATTTAAATATAGATTCATAAAAAAAAAACCCCTTTTTTCCCTTTCTTCAATAACCCAAATTTCTTTATGTAACTAGTAATATTGGGTATACACGTACAATTCATGAGCGTCATATATAAGTTAATTTATAGAATTTATACCACTCGTAAACTAAGAATGTGCACGAGCCGATCCGACCCAATTTTATCTCAAAATAATACAAAAAATAAGTCATATGTAAACTACTAATCGTGATGTGAGATTAGCTCGTAGGTCGACGAAGATATAACAATTTCGATTTAGTTATCTCCATCTTAATCTGTTGCTCCAACCGGAATGAGTAGTTCATTTTTTATAAAACATATAATTTGATAAAAAAAATTTCATTTTTCAATACGAGGCATATTTGAACTGACAAAAAAATTAGCTAAAATGCGCACCTGTGTGTGTAGGATTAGGACACATTTATCTCTGGATTGGCAGCCCTGTGTTGCTTCTCCCTGATGATTTGAGAACCTGCTCTTTCTTTGTACACAATGGTAAGAACATCAGTTGCAAAAATATCAATTCGACTCATCAATTCTCAGATTTCCCACTTCGTTCCCTCGTTTTCTTTGCTTCGAATCACAATAAAATGAAAATTCTCTATGCATCCAGATAAATCGGATCGAACCCTAAACTTAATCCAATGAATTTTCTTCAATTTGCTAAAAAAGGCACACTAAAATGGCGTAAGGAGAAGCGAAAAACCAAGGCCATTTGATTATGGGGGTGAAAAGAAAAGGTGGGAGAAGATCTACATTTTTACAAGCAAAACATGGAAGATAATTTAAAATCTGTGCTTCAGGGTCAGACATGATAAAATAGTAATAAGATAAAAAACAACAGTTTTATCGGACGAGATATGGTAGACACGAACCGAGGGGGGGCAGCTGATGGTTTAGTGGGGGCTCTTCCAGCGACGGCAGGGGCGACTGCACGACCACCAGGGCTGCTCTGTTGCTCTGTGGCTGGCAATGGGTTCGGTCGGGTGCCTTTTGGAGTAAGAGGCATTCTCTTTCCATCACTAAGATCTTGACCTGCAATTAGCATCAGTTCTATTATGTTACAGCTCGGTCCACCATATCTTTAAATTCACCATATTAAGATATAGATACAAGAAATGCCCAAAATCAAAGTGAAAGATGAACAGTTTTTTAATGTTTTATCACAGAAATGAAATGTTTACTCAAGACTGAACAGTCTATAAACATACAAATTTGTTTTTTAATAAATTGATAGAACTCACATTTTGAGCGTGACCATCCTAAAATTAGATTTTCCCGATCAAATACCACTCTGTATCCAGTCATGAAGTTCTCTGCATGTAATTATTTTCTTCAGGTATGAATCATGAAAATCATTGAAAAAGATCACATTGAATGCTTACGCCCAATTATTCCAATGTCTCCAGGAATTGGCTGTATGGCTAGACAAAATCCAACAACTCCCTGTCACAGAAAATCATTGAATCAAGAGTTTATCTTTTATGGTTCCATCTCATCAGTAACCCAACCTTAGTAGCTTACCATAAAATGTTATCTTGCCAAAGTAGCAGATGTTATTTGAAAAAAAAACAGTTTTAATGTAAATTAAGATCAAATGAATGATTTCAAAACTCGAAAATCACATCAGTAAGTTTAATATTTTTAAGTTATTGTACATGGCTTTGATCCTACGTTCCAAAGTCAAAAAGTTAATAACATCAAGCAAATATGACCTCGAGAAAAGGAGGTGAAATGTCAAGTTTGACAAATTACTTTTGAAAAATAACCCTTAACCTTTTACAATGATATCCCATATTGGACAAAAGAAAAATGTAGCAAAAGTCAAGATGGATATCATACGAAGCATAAAGTATTATGCTAACCTGTTCACCATAGACCATGAAAACAGGGTTATGGATGGTAAAGTTGTTGTGGAGAAACTTAAGCGAAATAGAAGGAACAACATTATCCGTTGATTCTGAACTGGTTTTATAGCAATATTTCCAAGGATATCCTTCATAGCTGGTTCGTGTAGCATTTATTACTGCATCAAACTATTCAGCATCCCAGAGTCTATAAGAAAAATGGACAGCAAAGTCTAGAATGAAGGCTCAAACAAAAAAAAGGAAATTACCTCTGTAGTAATATCTTCATATATTTTATTGGGAAGAAAAGTAAATGATGTTCCACTGTCAACCAGTGCGTTGAACTTTGTCTGCTTAAGGCAAGAACTCCCAATACAAAAAGCTTCTACTCCAATGATGTATGTTTCACTAAACAAATTCACAACATTTTTATCTATGAGAAATGAAAGAGTAGAAATTACATAAAATTGACAATCAACAAGAGATATAGAGAGATCGTACAATTTTCCATCTAATGGTAGGAAAGGAGTAGACTGTTGAGTAACTGGTCCCTTGTCGCCAAAAAATATTCTACCAGAATCATCATCATCAAAACACATTGAGAAAGTATTCTCAATCATTCCAGCTTTCGCAAGAAAACTAAGAACAGAAATCTCCCCAAAACCCAGTCCCATTAGACCATCTGGAGCAACGCCATCTAGATAACCACCACTCTGCTTCATTCCACATCTGCACTCAAAATAAGACAACATCCAATGCGTAAATACTTCATCACTTATTAAAGATTAAAGAAGAGTCTGCTATTGTTCTTGATGCACACCCAATGATAACTGACGCCTGAATAGATGAGTTTGCCACCCCATCCCCACCAGAAGCAAGATGCAATATGTCCTCAACTAGAAACCCAGAACTTGAAGTATTTTCAGTGTAGTAATCAATTTTGTACGGGCATTGCTGTTTAGGGAGTTTGCAGTTGGGGCCCAACTCACATAATCGATGGCTGCATGATATATGCTTGCTTGTCTTTGAATTGGATGGACTGTACTCATTCAAATCTCTATCCTGCATAATAGATGCCCCAAACAAGAGGGAGCACCTGCCAATCAATCATCGGAAATAAGTGCTAAACCTGTTGTCTGGGCAGAGAGCCAGAGACTCTATAACTCCATTGAACTTTCATTTTAATGATGTCATTTATGTCTCTTTTGTTTACATGTACTTTTATGTAGGCAATTTTTGACCGCTTATATATCTGAAATAGATTTTTGAAAAGATACAAGTTACACAAAACAGCTTAGTCGAGCACTACTGCCACTCACTTTTTTTTCGCAGTAATATATCTCAGGTAAATTGAGATCAACCATAAGTTCCTAGCCAAATGAGGTATTTTGAAATCAAGAAGACAACAGACTATCAAACTCAAAAGCCTTAAAACTCAACAAGGTGAAGAGAAGCGTGACTTGAAAAAATTATGCTTTGAATTACCAATAAAAAAATCAATAACACATCCCTTAAACTTAAAGTCACACTATATGCCAACCGTGGGGAATGCACTACATTCGAGAAAGAAACTGATAACAAGCACAGACTGATAACAAGCACAGTGCTTGGCACTAAAGCGTAGTGGTTTCTTGAAGTAATGGCGTACCAGAGCACTGTAATAACTTGCGGCTAGTGGAGCGCATTGGACGCAATCACAAGGCACCCAAAGTAAATCACTTCCAGCATCCAATGCAACAAGAAATGAAACATTGGGCGTTCCTAAATCAATCCAAGTGTAGTGTAACCTACCAAAGGAAATAGCACAAATCACGCCAAATACATGCAAAAAGAAGCAATAAAAATCTCCAAAACAACGACAGAGAAAAAAAAAACTCTAAATCAACCGAAGAAAGGGAAGAACTCACCAGCCAAAGTCATTTCCAAGTGACATCGTCTTACTACCCTCGGATGGGAAAAGAAGCTGAAACTGAGAACCAAGCTTCATCTTCTGTCTCTGAAAGTCACTGCTCACTAGTACCTGATAATAGTCCAAGCTTCGACGCACTGGCCAGCTCCCATTCTCCCTTCTGACAGCTCTAACCGACTTCATCTCCTCCGAAAACCTGTGAATGAGCCTGGAGGAGAACGTAATTGACGAGGAGTCGTGGACGAACAGCATCGCCGTTAAAAAGAGAAGCAGAGATCTAGCGGCGGCCATAGCAATTCGAGAAGCAGAACAAAGGAAAGAAAGAAACGCAACGGATTAGATCAAGATCTAGAGATGGCAGAGAAGCAGACTATGGCCGCAGAAACTCCATCTTCATCTTCAGAAGCCAAGAGAGAGAGGAATTGGAATAATGGTCGGAAGAAGGTTAGATTTGGGAGAGAAGCACAGGGTTCACTTTTTCGAGCTTCTCTTTAAACTTAAAGTGCACTTAAATTAAATTACGCCGCGCCATTTTAATTCTAAATCATAACTTTTCAATTATTTATTAATTAAATATATGCAATTTATGGATCATAATATTATATAAATAAAAAATAATAGGTCTATATTCTTGTCGACTAGCAGTGGGCCAAACCAAACAGACCCGCATGTCTCGAACCAATTATTTTTTACCCGGTTTATTTGAAAATTCAGGTTCCATTTCATTTTTGATTTCACGTGGAAACTCGAATCCAAAAAAAGTAGTGACCGGTTGTGGGTCCAATTGAATGATGATTTTTTAGCTTATTGAATAAAACATAATGTAATTTAAAGTTTTATGAAACAAAAACCGAATTAGGCCAACTTCGGTTTAGTTCCAGCAATTAGGATTCGGTTGAGGATTGATATCCGGTTCTTTTTTTAGAACCAAAACTTGATCGGTTCAATTCATCTCGAGTCCAAACTGACCCAAACTAGTCGTGCTCATATCTACACTCTGTATTCGACCTCCAAATTGGTCATCTCACTCGTATTTTTCGTCATCTCGGCCATAATATGATGCACCTCTTGTTTCCCTTTTCGGCTCAAGTAAAGATGAACCAAAACTGAACCGAGTCAAGGCCAATGCACAAGTTACATCGCGGTTAATGGGATGGTCTATGCGAAAACATAAGTCAACAAACACAAAATTCAAATAAATTAAATCATAATTAACAGAAGATTAAATGATTAAATTCATAACCTTAGGTTTAGCTAAAAGTGCAGATGACCGAAAAAACAAAGAGCTGTGAGTCTAGTATGGGTAAGAAACTCTAAAAACACGCATTAAACTGATCGAATACACAGGAAATCGTTAAGTACGGTGCGAAATTTCATGCCATTATAAACAACAGATTCATATTCAAACTATTACATTATAATGGGAGATCAAAATCAAATGAATCAAATGCGAAAAGAATCACAACGTGTTATATGTGGTATGAGATCAGAATAGAAAAGAATCTCTCTATATACAAACGCAAAGATTATTAATCTTTCGAAAGAGATGAGTTTTGGAAAAAGATCTTACTTGTTAGACCACTGAAATTCTATTTCCAAATTCCGGGATGGCCCGCTTTTGCTTTCCGGCAAAAGGGTGTACTCCCCGGCAACAGCTCAGAGCATGACAACTCTGACGATCTGGATTGTTACTTTTCCAAATGAACTCTGCAGAAGGAATCACCCGAGTTTGAGTTAAAGTTTATTCCAAAATTTTATCAAAAGCTCAAAGTATTTGATGTGTTACAAGTTATTTTTCTTAACCTTCAAAGGTATTTATTTCTAAGTAAATAGGAAAAAGTATATTAAAGGCCATAAAATTATACAAGATCAGATTTTTTTACCAAGTTTGAAAATAAAACGATACAATGTATCATCCAAGCACTACTAAGGTATGTTTTAAATTAAAAGTATGCACCTTTCCCATTTTGCTTTTGTTCTTGCAAGAAATATGAAGCTTTTGACCTTTTGGGGGGCTTTCAAACGTCCTCGAAAAATTCTCATCCCACTCGGGATTAGGACCAGTTGATACGACCTGACAAATTTACACAGGAAAGGAGGAATGGGGTTAAAAGAGGAAATGAATATAAGAATATAATTGGTTTAAGATCCTGATGAAGTAAGAGATTCGATCTAAATGATAATAAATCAGGGGATGCTGTTATGTGGAGTTTATAGGAACTTTAATTGGCATACATTAAGTGCTAAAACACAGTTTTCACGCCTACTAGCTCATATTAAATAAAACAAATAACAACGATCTTAAAGTTTATAAGCAGAGTAATCTTTGCACCTACGATCTTAACATTATAGATGGAAGAAGTAACATGAGAAAATATTCAGAAATTAAAAAAAGAGAATGTCAAAAACTATTCATTTGTCAAGAAGATATTAGAAGTTGCCACTAATTTCCATATGTTAGCCATGTTTCGAGAAATTTTTTCTGATAATAATTATTTGTATTAAATACGAAAAGATACGAGTAGTTAAGGGAGAAAATTCCATCCCGACTAAGAACAACTATTTTCTTTTAGTTGAAAACATTGAGTACTAAGAATTTTAAATTTACTCAGCAATAAGAACGTTAACATTACTCCACAACTACAAGTTTTTCAAGAATGATTTTTAAAGACACTTCCATAACAAAGCCAAATGTATTTTTATCCTATAAAAATATCAAGACAAAATAACAAAGGACACTACCTTTGTAAGCCTCGGCGGAGTATTCCCCAGAGTGAGCTTGCAATACACACTTGGATTTCCCACTGACTGCTTCATGTTATTGCCCCGTTTTATGATAACAACTAAAGTTCCCGGTAAACATTGCAACAAGAATTCGGCTTTCTCTTGGAACCGAGGAGGACCCGATTGAATCAGATATTGGAGCAAGGGAATGGCATCAGCAGCTGCAATAGACTGTGCTCTAGAAACTTCTGCTGGACAAGCAGACCAGGCTTGTCTCAGCAGAACACGTGCATCCAAAGAAGCTTCTTGTGTTGCCTCTGATCCTGTCTTCAGGGATGTTACTAAATGTGGAATGCTGAGTGTAGCAGGCTCAGTTGCTCTCAGACGAGGAAAATTGCTAAAGAGAGAGTTTAATGCCTTCAGGTATTCCTCATTCACAGTTCCAGTGGCCCATAAGTCCTTTTCTATAGCAGCTGCAGTATGATAAATTTATCGCATGGAAGAAGAGGAAATATCTTTACATGCAGACAGAGATTCACATCTTCAACATATCTCCTTTCTCAAAAACATAAGCTTTGAAAAGGCATTTTAACAAAATTTGACCAAATAACTCAACATAATTAGTTTTTTCGAGATTAACTCTCTGACAGAAGCAGTTTTCTTTTCAAATTTTACAGGATGAATAAGACATTTCATCCTTGATCAGGAATTTAGACATAAACTCGAAGGACCAGGAACAAAATGTGGATTTAAATCTATGATACCTCTTTTAAAAGTAAAAATGAGCCAAAAAAATCCATCATTCTGCTAAATATATGTGTGTGTAGCTCTACGCCCATATATATAAATATATGTGTGTGCTTGTGTGAGTGTGCGAGTCTATGCCCAGATTTGATGGGATAGGAGAAATTCCACCATAAAATAATAACTAACACATACTTTATGTAAAAGAAGATTAAGCAACAATTCTTAGGCTAGTTACAGTAAAAAGCCAAAAAGAAGAGATTAAGTCTAGAGATCATTCACAAACAAATATTAAAAATAACATAGATCTATCTTAATTTTCATGACTGAAATGGTTTGAGTGCAAAGATAAATTTTTTAATCACTACAAGCACATGAAAATTTAGCTCATAGTTGTTCCCACAATATGAGAGACAAATGATTGATTAGCTCCATCGAAGCAGTTACTGATGGTTCAGAATTTTTCGATAATTTCTTCAAGTACAAAATTGATATAACATTGTACAAAAAGCAAGAATCCATGTCATACCCGATCATTAGTGGCTAAACTGCCGCCATTGCTGGCAGCAAGACGCCAGGCTATTGTTGCGGCCATTTGGTCCTTGCTTCAAATGCCCAACTAAATCAATCCAGATCCCAACTCTTGTTTGGATCTACACAATCAACAGCACCCTTCTGCAGTAATCAAAGACCAGAAGCTCAATATTTTGTTGAAGATCACACTATCTTCAAAATTGTTCCACACTAAATAAACAAATCAATTCATTGCAAAGAAGAACTTATTGAAAGCAAAGTATTTTAACAATCATCATGGCAGGAAAGACGCAAATTTACTCCACTTGATGACAAAATTAGAACTGGAGTATCATTCCCAGTGCTTCAGTGACCAATCTGAAATGTCAATCAGATGGGCATTAACGAATCAAACACAAGCTAAGACTTCCTAGTAATCAGACAGTTTACAATTCCGCCAAATCTGAAGCGAAAACAAGAGGATCAAGCAGCTACGGAAATGAACCTGATCTGATCGAGCACTCACATAATTAGAAGAAATCAAAACAAGATCTGAACCTCGTAAACGACTGAATCTACAGCTCAAGAAGGCAAGACTCAATCTGAAGACGCAAAGAGAGAGAAATGCGGAAAGCTCAGGGAGGCATCGGCAAGTTTCGTAGGAGAGAAGCGATTGGAGAATTACTTCCTCCGCACTCTCCCTCCCTCAACCTGCGTCTGCTTTTGGACTTCTTTGCAAAGGAATGTCGCCTAACAGAGAGAGTGGGCACTGAGGATCGACAGCCACAATCTGATTTGCAAGAGCTCCACCACCGACAAGCTAAGCAGACAACGCTCCTTCATGGCTGGCTTGGCTTCTCCCTGTGAGCACTTTCGGTTGGACTCATACCTTTTACTTGGCAAACTAGATTTTGAATTCGATGTATTAATTTCAACTCGTTTTTGAGCTCTAATATTAACAATCAATATCAATATCTAAATTATAATTTTAAAAAAATAAATAAAATAAAATTACGATGGACTATGCAAGTATTATTCAAATTGCTTTCAAGAAACACCATTTTTATTTGTTTATTTATTATTTTATCTTATAAATACAAACCATGGGCCAACTCGAAAATAGAAAGAACAATAATCAAACCTAAAAGGGGAAGCATTGATTAGTTGATTCCCTCGCCAATTGAAATTAAGACAAGAAAACTAACAAGTAGGTGATCGTGTTGGATGAAAGCTCGTAAGTTAACTGCAACAACAAGTACAAAAGCCAATCTCGAGCTAGCTGTCCACATGTCTTAATTTGAGCATACCAAAACACGTTAAGGAGATTACCAGATTGAAAGTAATTCTTAGAATTCAGTGACTCAAATTCAAAGTGAGCTGAGTCAGCTTGGATATTCTATTAGTATATTAGTTAATATTGTAACCATAGTTTGTTTTACCTTTATGTTAGTATGTTTGTTAGCTTTTGTAACCATAAGTTGTTAACTAGACTTGTATAAATATTATCTACAGGATAATCAAACACTTTACTTTTTCATAAATATATTTCTTCATTTTCTCTTCTATGTCGAACTCTCTTCTTCTCCGATCCTGAAATCCATCTTGGTATCAGATCACAAATTTTTTTTACATAAAGAAGATATATCAAACTCAAACTCAAACTCACCTTCATTAAGATTTTATGTTTATTTCATATATATTAATATTTTCACATAAATATTAGTGTTTTTGTTATTTTTGCATTTTTTTTTTCAATTATCGTCATTCGATTCTCAATAATAACTATGATCATATCAAACACTTGGATTGAACTCATAAACACTCAATTTGAGCTGCTTAGTTCAAAAGGTTGAAAATTGCAAGCAAAACCCTTCAAAACCGGAAGTTATCCAAATTTTATTTGGGTCAAGTCGATTGGTTTATGTCAAAAAATCTCATTAAAGTTTTTGTGTTTCTATATGATTTAATGCAATCTATATTGCAAAATTTACTATTGTATTTTGATCTTCGTATTAGATTTATTCATCTGTTTTTTATTTTTTCGAACAAAATTTTCTTGTAAATTTGGTGTCTCACATCATAATTTTTTTTATCATCATTCGATTTCCAACAATTTTTAAGCAAGGTGGAGAGCTTCGTAGTTGTACCGAATGAATTTTACAACTTCAACTTTAAAAATTAGAATTGCATGTTTTTTGGAAGAAAAAAGAAAATTATAATCCTCTGATTGTCTTGTTTAAAAAAGTTTGTTCTTCTTAGGGCCGGCAACCGGGTTAGACAAACCCGCAGAGCCGAACCAAACCGACCAGATTAGTGGGTTTGGTTCGGTTATAAATACTCTGAAAATTGTACGTAAATTGAACCGTTGTGAACCAATTTGTATCGGTTCGGTTTCGGTTATTAATTTTATACCATGACCGAACCGAATTTAAGTTAAATTTTAGGGTTTAGAGAAACTTCAGAGGATTGAGATTCGAGGAGTTCTTTTTGCGAGTTGCGACTGCGGTGACAAGCGACCGGAGAAAGTCCTTTGACGAGCGGCGACATTCCTATTTGTGAGGTTTGGTCTTGGTTCTTCTCGTGTTTCTTTCGATTTACTTGTTTTTACTGAAGCTTCTTGTTTTTGCCGTTTTTTTATCATTTTTAGATAGCTTATTTGGTGTAATTATTCTTTTTAATTTTTTTGTGAGTTAGTGTTTCTATTGAGGTTTCTATTTTCGATAAGAGTATATAAGCATACAACGTTTTTAGAAGATTATTTATTAATACAAAATTGCAAAGTGTAAAGTAAAATATTCAAATCAAACTAGTGACATAGCTTTAAATATTTTGGTGAAGAATATGAAACAACAAAAACCTTTGTTGATAAACGGTAAGTTCATGCACATTAGATGTTTTGCCCACATAGTGAATCTTGTTGTTACTAGTGAATTGAAGGAGCATAATGATTCAATTTCGAAGATTAGAAAAGTGGTGAAGTACGTTAGATCTTCTCCAGCTAGAATGCAAAGATTCAAAGCATGCATTGAAAGTGCACAAATTTTATGCAACAATAATGCATGTCTTGATGTTCCAACAAGGTGGAATTTGACATACTTGATGCTACAAACTGAAGCTAAATTTAAGAAGGTATTTGATAAATTGGTTGATTGTGACGTTGCCTACATGTCCGACTTTGTGCAAGATGACATCTTAACCACCCCACCTCGTGAAGAAGATTGGAATGTTGCTCGAGAATTCGTAGCACTATTGAAGATATTTTATGACATCACCTTAAAAGTCTCATCGACTTTACGCATTACAACTAATGTCTTCTTTGCAGAATTATGCAAACTTCATCTCATAATCAAGAAGTATGCCTACAGCCTTGAATATACAGATAAAATTTGAAAAGTATTGGGGGGATTACACTCAAATCAATCACTTCATGTATGTGGCTGTAGTGGTTGATCAACGTTTCAAATTAAAGTTCATAAGACATTGCTTATTGAAATTGCATTTGTCAGAACTGACCACTAAGATACTCATAGCGTTAGATGATATAATTAGACTGTTGTATGTTGAATATAAAGTACAGTTACCAAGACCTATTGAAGTTGAGGATGATTGTATGACTATAGTTGAAGATTTTGAGGTAGAGTCTACCTTTAAGGCTGAAGTTAACAATGAAAATGATTTGGGTCAAACAAATGAAGTAGATCGTCATTTTTCTGCAAAACTTGAAAATTTCACCTATGACGGTGACTCATTGCATTGGTGGAAAATGCACACGTCTGAGTACCCTACTTTGAGTCGAATAGCGAAAGATGTTCTCGCTATTCCTATTTCAACAATTGCATCAGAGTCGACTTTCAGCTGTGGAGGTCGAGTTTTGGATCCTTTTCGGAGTTCTTTAGCTCTGAAGACGGTAGAAAGCATTATTTGTCTCCAAAGTTGGATTTATGATTCCGATAGACAGTCTATTGTTTACGACTCATTAGAAGAGTAACAGAATTCGAAACATGTATAATAATTTTATGTTATTTAATAAATAATAATTTTATTTATTTATTATGCATGAATTGTTCTAATGTAGTTTTGTTTATTTGATGGTTAGCTTTGGTTGATATGATTGAGACATCAAAGAAGTGATGATACAATTGAACCACCGTTATGAACTTATGGTAATCATTTCTTCATTTGTATTTTGTGCAGTAGATATTGTACAACTTTAGTTTTATTTGATGGTTAACTGAATCACTGTTATGAACTGTTGCTCTTAGTCTTGGATAATGAATATTGTACAACTTTAATTTTATTTTTCTTTGACGACGTTTGCAATTCAAATTTGGTATAATGAATATTTTGGATATGCAAATTATGCTAGAATGAATATTTTTCTTTGATGATGTTGTTTTCGTTGTTATGGATATTTTAGATAATCTATTTGTTACTCTATAATCATTGTTATGAAACTAGGTTCCATTTTTTTTCAATATGAAATGAAGTTGATTAAAATCGACTCATAAACAATGTAAAATAGACCCGAAATCAAAATTGTCCAATCCGACCCAAATTTGATGCTGACCATACCCAAAACTGATGTTGACCCAACCCAAAACGACCCAAAATTGACTCAAAACGACCCAACCCATAAAGCAACTTGTATCCCAACCTGTATCAATTAACCGAAACAGAACCGAATCCAAACCGAATTTTTGGATCGGTTCCTGATCGGTTATGGTAAGCGATCGGTTCAGGCTCGATTACCGTCAGTGGATACCGAACCGGCTGGTCGGTTATTTTTGCCAAAAAAAAACCGACCTGAATCTGTGGGTGACACCCATAGTTCTTATTTTTTCTGCAATCAAAAGATTTTTTCATGTACTTTATATTTCATTAAATAGCATATTTTAATAAAAATTTAAATACTTTGTGATTGTTTGATCCAATTATGTTATTTTTTGAACAATGTGGTTATAGAGATTGAAATCGAAACTCTTTATAGAATGAAACAATAGGAATATTGTTTCATACACATGATGGATCACTTGCAATCGGATGAAAAAAAAGATTGCAATGTAGGGGTGAGACCCGTAAGTTTAGTTTGATATATTACATCCAAAGCATAATCAATCGGGTTGGGTACTAGTTGAGGCTGGGTTGGTTCTGGTCGGATAAATTATTCACTTAAAAATTCATTCAAAATGTATATCATACATGCAAAAAGAAACACACCTTACAATCTAAATACCATATTTATAGTATCATGTATACTTACAAAATGTTATAATTCATTCAATTATATAATGCAACTTATGTCTAGAACGCTAACATAGTTTTTTCGCATAAGAAGATCAGGTTGAGTTATAAGATAATTAATCGAAACTGACCTAATACTGTTCAGTTATAGGTGGGTTGGTTATCTTTCAGATCGGTTATGCATATCAAACTAATCGAATAACAATTCTTAGTGAATGGGTTTTGTGCTTTATTAAATTTTTTATTTAATTTAATTTAATTTAAAAATGTAATATAAAAAGCATAAAAGATGGAATATAAAATTTCGACAGTAAAATTAAGATGTCACCTGTCACGGGTTAGAGATGATAAAATTAAATATATACTAAATATCAATTTTATTAAAAAAGTAAAGGGTAGTTTGGGTATTATGATGTAGAAAAATCGGTTTATGCACTACTAAATCCCCTCGGAGTCGACGATTGCCATTCGAGTACGCTGCTACCAAATGAGGAGCGAAAACCCTAGATGCTCCCGTCACCCAGATTTCTGAAAATTATTCCATTTTGAAATTTTTGCTTTTGCGTAGTTCTTACTGAGTTTTCTCGTTTTCTCGGTTTCAGATATTTGTTTTTGTTTTCGTTGATTTTCAGGAAACAAAGAGGATTCGAAGCTGTAGTCGGTGTTTGTGTCGTAGTGTGGTTTCTGTCGTTTTTCTTATCTAATGTTGGATTTTTTGCTGTGGGCTTAAGGTTTTTGTTTATCTCTCGAGGATTTTGGGCACTTGAATCATTTTTGCGTTGCGAAGGAAGCGAATTCTGTAAGTTATTCATAAAATTTGATGTTTTTTTGTGTTCTGTGTTCACCTTTATTTTCAATGAACATATAACATTCATTATTAGGTATATCATATATTTGTTTTTAACATGGTAGATGGCATTTACCCCTTTGCTTGCAATTTTTTCGTATCATGAAATTTCTATTTTTAACCTCGTATTTGTACTACATTATGTGAGGAATTTGTTAATTCTGGATGTTAATATGGTTCAGGCGCTCTTTATTTCTGAGTATTACTATAGAAATGGGATATAATGTGGTATCTATTACTAACTTGAACGAGCATCCATTTTATGACTTCTGTTTCTGTAGGTTTCGAAATGCATTTACCTATGCAGCTCGTGGCACTTATCTTTGACATTTGTTATTTATTTGCAAAAGATTTGTAATTTATCCAAGTTTCTATTCAGTGTTTTGTGGTGATTTTAATCAGGAATAATGTCGTCCCGATATCAAGTTTTGGAAAATCGACCAATTGATCAGTGGAAGGTTACAGAGCTGAAAGACGAGCTCAGGAGAAGAAAATTACCCATCAAGGGTTTGAAAGAGGATTTGGTTAAGCGTTTGGATGAAGCAGTTCGCATTGAAAGGGAAAATGAAGAGAAAGCTAATGATATAGGTTCTAATTCTGAATCAGAGGATATGATTAAAGATGAAAAGGCAGTGCCTGATGTTGTCAATGCTACGAAAGAACTTTTAGAGGAAAGAGTTAATATTCCAGATCCAATCGATATCAATTACAGTAAAGCCCCATCAAGCAGACCACTTGATTCTCAAGCAGGGTTCATACATGATGGCAATGATTGTCCTAGGGTAGAAGGAGATTTTGTTTCAAAAGTGAGTAATGTTGAAACCACAGTTGTAGTTACAGAAACTGTTGTATCTGAGGTTGCATTAAGTGAACATGGTGTTCAGGACATTGAAACCAAGGGGGATGGTAGAAATTTGCAGAATCAGCTGAAGGATGATGAAACAATGCTTCCTATGGAAAATGAAGATTCGAAGCACGTTATGGAATCTCTTACCGACTCTTTCTCTCCAAACAACCAGGTACCTGAGGCCCTGGTAAAATCTGATTCTATCATTACTGATACTGTGACAATTAATGAAACAATTGATTTAAAAGATAATGTATCTGCTGAAAATCTCAAATTAGAACTAGATGTTGAGCCAGAGATGATGGATCCATCATCCATAACTGTTGATGCAGCTGGTGAAAAATCCCATCTGGTTGATATTGAAGAGCAACATGAAAAGACAGCATTTGGGGAGAAAGATGACGGCTTTGGGTCAGAGGATAGACTCAGCAAGAAAATAGAACTTGTTGATAATTACTCGGAAAAATTGAATTTAGATAGAAGTTCTGGGGATGATTCCATGGAAGAAGATGCTCTTGAGAGCAAACAAGTTGAGTCAAAACGTAGTCCTGATGAATTGGACGATGTGAGTGAAAAAAGTGAAGTGAATATCATAAAACAGGAAACTCATGTGTCTGTCATAAGAAAGGAAGCGTATGATAAGGTTATGGGAGACAAAAAAGATCCCAATGTTGAGAAGAAAGATCAATCTTCCTTTCTAGCTGAGAAAAGAAAGCTTACTGGTAAGCCAGTTGTTTTTTCTGATTAAAGTCTTTGCTGCTATGTTTCTTATATGTTGATTCTGATCTTGCACAAATGAACTGGTAAATTGGGATGTGATTTTTATATTATTTGGTTAATGAGATTATCTTTACAGATCATACTCCTATTGTTAATGAACCTGGGAAGAGGCAACGCACGTGGAACTCTGAGAATATAAAAATTCCAGAATCTAAAGGGTCCAACATTACACATAGCACTGGACCCAAAGAAGCCTCTCTATCGATCGATGTGAAACAAAGGTCTGACTCCACAGTCAATGAAGGTGCAGCAAAAGAACGAGTTGGTGAGTTAGCTGTTTTAGTTTCAGTAGGATGGGATAATGATCGAATGAACATACATGACATAATTTTTGTCCATTATCTTGCAGTTCCACCGTCACCAAAACTGCCCAGTAATTCGCTCCGAATTGATAATTTTCTCCGTCCTTTCACTTTAAAAGCTGTACAAGAGCTTCTTGGCAAGACTGGAACTGTTACCAGTTTCTGGATGGACCACATCAAGACCCATTGCTACGTTACTGTAAGAATTTCTGTAGTCTGTGTTAGAATCACTCCCATTCCATTGGCTCTTTTACATTCTTGTTGAGATGAAATTGGCAGATCAAATTACTAATTTCAAGGAAATTACTTTGATAATGCAGTTTTCATCAGTAGATGAATCTGTGGAGACTAGAAATGCAGTATACAATTTGCAGTGGCCTCCAAACGGTGGGCGTCTACTTGCTGCTGAGTTTGTCGATCCTCAAGAGGTGAAAAACCGAGCCGAGGTTTCTCAGCCCCCAACCCCGACCACGACTTCTGCTCATGTGGCCCCACCTGGCCCACCCTCCTTGCCAACTCATCCCTCCCCACGACTGCCTCGTCAGCAACTTCCACCGCAACCATCCCTACCTCCTCCACCTCCACTTACCAAAGCACCACCTCAAGTGAAGGAGCGGTTTCCTCTCCCACTTCCTCCGGCAATGGAAGACAAAACCGAGCCCCCTATTCTGACTCTCGATGACCTCTTTAAGAAGACCAAAGCAACTCCACGGATTTACTTTTTACCATTATCGGAGAATCAAGTCGCAGCAAAACTGGCAGCAGAGGGGAAAGGCACCCAAATATAGGGAAAAGGCTTTGGTTTTTGCTAGCTGCTACGTGGATTTCTTATGGGTTGAGGTCAATATGTTAGTTATGATTAGGAAAACGTGATAGAATTGCCTCTTTGCAGGTCTGCAGGTGTCTGCTTTGAGGAGAGATTTGTTCCAGCCAAGCAGAAGGGACCTGATTCTATTTGGGCTCTTGACATCATGCTACTCAGTTTTCCCCCGCAAGTATTTAGATCTTCTAATCCTAGCTTTCTTTTTTATTTTGACTGAACATCCTCCTTTGCATATGGAGATGGAACTTCCTATGAGCTTAACTCTTGATGAACCTCTTTATTTCCAGTTTGTAATCACATTTGCTTTTTGTTTTGCTCTAAAATGCTGCCTTTTCGTTGCTGTTTCTCAAAAAGAAATAGGGTGTGTAGACAAGAAGATAAAAGCTGAAATGCAAGTAGTGAAGTAGAACTAGAGTTTAAGATTAGAGGATAAACTTCACATTTACTAGACTTGTTCCCGTATTTGTGAGAGAATCGTTGGATTGTCACTAAAATATACTGAAAATGTATGAATTTGTTCTGTAGCTTGAATACAGATTATGCTATGATATATTTAGTCAAATATCTCGCATAAAATCATACATGCATATATTGTATTCGACTTCAGGTATCAACTTCCTCGGTTTTGGTTTAGAAATCTTTTGGTCTTTTTTTAACAGACTGAAGTTAATTTTTCAATCTTTATTTTCGAATTATTACAATAGACATAAATAGTCATAATAGAAATTGACCTGCATCATTTAGACGCATACATGACCTGCATTTTGTTTTTGGAATTACCAAAAACGTTGGTGTTGAAGGTGTTCGGAAAGGAAGAGAGGAAACTCCGCCAGAGGACTAACGGCAAACAGCCGGCATTGTTGGCCAGAATATCAATCCGGCCAAATTTATGGTTCTCCGGTCCTTACTCGTCGCCACCACCGTACCCTTTCTCGCCGCGAAAAGCTGGAGCTAAAGAATTTCCAATTCCTCCTTGGCCCCCATCTCTCTTTCTCTCTCTTTCTCTTCTACCCATAATGTTCGGTTTCATGAATCCAAACAGACCCAGCACCGTCGGCGCTGGTCTGGCTTTACCAAATATTCACGGCTTCACCTCTCTGGAGCCTGGAGGAGAAACAGAAACGTCCTGGTCTGAGGTTTCGACAACCTTATAAACATTATCTGCAACGCT
This sequence comes from Begonia fuchsioides, assembly GCA_003255005.1. NCBI lineage: Eukaryota > Viridiplantae > Streptophyta > Magnoliopsida > Cucurbitales > Begoniaceae > Begonia > Begonia fuchsioides. The sequence continues at coordinate 485,137 of QAOC01017296.1, forward strand.
GTAATTTTGTTCGTTTATACAAAGAATCAAGTTGAGATGTTCAACTGTCCACGTTTAAAAATGTCGAGATCGAGGTCCGGGTCCGGGTCCAGGTCAAGATAATCGGGCATGGCTTGTAAATTGCAAATGGGGAGGAATTAAATTGCAAATCAATGTAATGCTATAAATTTCAAGGCATTTAATTAGAGATGCATCTGTCTTTCTCTGGACTCTGTCTCCGGTTGAGCAGCCATGAGAGCTGTTTCTGAGTTCTTCTCCCACCTCTACGCCGTGGTAATCGTCTTCTTCACTCTTCTATTCCTTGAAATCGCCATTCTCGTCCGCTCAGTCACCGGATTGAAGCCCCACGGCGAAAAGCGCTTGATTACGACTTCTCAGTACCTAAAACTCATAGAAGAAAGGAATCCGACGCTGCGATTTTCGGTTAAATTGAAGCCGAATCCGCCTGAATGTTCGGTTTGTTTATCTGAGTTTGTGGAGGGGGAAAAGGTGAGGAAGCTTCAATGTAGTCACGCTTTCCACAAGGATTGCCTCGATCGGTGGCTGAAATTGTGCTCCGCTACTTGTCCTCTTTGCCGGACCAAGGTCTTACCCGACGATATTGTTGATACCTACAGGAGGCTTCGAGATCGGGTTGAGTACGCCGGAAGCGACGAGGAGCTCGTCTTTTTGCTCTCTGCATTTCACGGTAATAGCGTCCATAGACTCTTCTAGTGGAATCATAGACGAATATAAATTATTACCGATGCCAAAAGGGGAACGAATCGGTGTAGATTTTTAGGTTTCTGGTTGTTCAATTTTCAACTTCCTGCCCTGTTGCCGATTGATTAGGACATGGCGTCAAAACTGCCTTCCCTCTAATCTCTGTGTCTCTCCTTTTGTCATTGAACATGTACAATCAAATGAAATCGTCGTATAAATTAATACAAAATCACGGCATCATTGAAGCTTAGAATTGTTTGAATTATGATTTTTGATATGCTTTCTGATCTGAAAATCTAGAATCCGCTTGTGGAATACAACGATTTCTAGTAAATCAAACTTGAGGTTCCTCCCAGGCATGGAATCTAGAATCCAATCCTATTCTAACTTCACATGTTCTGAAAATCATGTTTCATATATTTCTGTCATCGTGTTAGTTACATACAAAAACAGGGTCAACTGTTGAAAGAACAAGGTCTTTTTTTCTGTTTTTCTAGATGCAATAATGAAATTCTGCCATGGAAATGGAAGAAGCGGCTTTGTTTTAATGGCAGCAGGCGAAGTAATATTCAACTGGAGAAATAGATGGATTGAGCTTCATGACAGTGGAAAAGATCTGCCAACACAGATACAGGTCATAAAACCTTCTTATTTCTTATATTGAATTATTTCTCATTATTGTCTGCCTGCATCAAAACTTAGGAGGGTTAATAATAGAACAGAGTTATGCATGTAAAGCTGTACTGGCTAGGTGGAGAAGATGTAGGCTGGCTGATATGATCTGGCATTGGTTTAATTAATTTCAAATTGAAGACGCTGAATTATTCTTAGATGCTAAAATACAATAAGAAATAAGAATTCATGCGTAACTTGCTAGTGTATACAATAAGAACTTCAATTAAGAATTTATTTCTAGACCTACCCTTAATATATACGCAAGTTCTGTGATGTGCTTCCGTTCGAGATAAAACACTGAAGATAAAACTCTGACAGACTCGATTATCACTTATAGAACTTGGAACTTCCTTCAACTTCTAATAAATCTCCACGGCTTGGCCGTAAAAAGAAAGAGACGGGTTCAAACCATTGTTACGCTAAACACTTACGACCAAATCACTAACCTGGTTTGTCAGTAGAGATGAAACGTAACATATTCATTCACGTAACTTATGCTTATATAGGTAAACGGCATTTTCCCAAATCTAATTAACATATATGCTGAAAAACTAACACGTACGATGATGACGAGTTCTGTCATAAGATCATCAATCTAACCATTTTTTAGCTCCTTAATCACTGCATCGTGCGATTATTAAGAAAAAGTGAAAAGTGCCCTTTTGAGCTCATAGGAGACCAAGTGTTTTCAGCTGTTGAACATGCTCGGGAGGAAGCAGCGGAGGAGACCAGTCTGTTCCCGTGATCTCACCATCCACATCCTCGACCACATACTCCTGACAGTTCAAAAGAATATCAGCTTAAAAGGATGATTAGTTTTTGGTAGATAGTAGAGCATAGAGAGATGATTTTGAGTCAAGTTCTACTCTTAAATATGATCCCAATTGGACACTACAAAATAGGAGCTTAACTATGAAACAAACCGATGATAAATAAACTATTAGTCTCACTTTGGTCAACATTCTCTTCGCAAGTATGTGATAATGCCGTTGCCAAATTCGTTGTCCGACCATAGTAGCAACTAGAACACTATAAAAAATCCCGATCACCGTGAAAAGACCAAGAACAATCAAAGCCATTATAAATAGTATCGGTAGACCGGCTTCACCGGCACCTCCTAGGCATCCACATTCAGATGACATAGTGGCGCAACTTTCAAAGCAAGTTGTGCAGTCCGTCAACATACAGAGAGTGCCCGGTAAATGACAATCCGCGCAAACTCTGCACGGAAAAGGAATCAATTCATGATACTAAATGAAATTTATGTAAAGAAGTTAATTCATTCGATCGATACTACGGAAGATTCGTTATTACCCAGGGTGGCAGCAACAAAGACATAATTCTCTACAAGGCTGAGCCAAATCGTTTCTTACTCTTCGATCGTAACATGTAATAAAACAGCCCGATAAACCAAGCAAAGCGAAAAATAGAAGTGCTCCTGCATTCAATGAAGTCACCAAAAAAGCAATAAATGTTGGAAGATAAATAAAAAGAGTATAGACATGAATGAAGTCACCAAGATGCCAAGATTGCTGAGGAACATAATGGTGGAAGAGAGGGCATTTTTATGATTAAAAAATCAATGCTTAATCTTTTTTTTTTATCCTTTATATTGAAAGGGTAAGACTATAGAGAATTTTTTTCCCAAGAGAGTTAATAAATTTTAAGAATTTAACTTTTCTCAGCACTAAGACACAACCTGATAAACAAAGACTAGACAAGGCCAAGAACGAATCTTAGAATTTCCACGAGATTTTACCAGAAACTTAAGAGGTTTTACCGCATATATAGTAGAAACTGAGTTCATTATCGAAACCCCATGCAAGACGAAGCCAGTTCTTTTTGTAACCATCAATCAAGTAGACCACATATGATAATGAAGCTATAACCTGCATAATTAACATGAAGTTTAAGCCAAGAGATCCAATGTTATTTACTACAATAAAAAGAATGTAAAATGAACTTGAAGATGGTAACCAATGACATACAAGCTGAACCGCCAGAAATATAAATAAAATGTCCCTTGTGACGAAAAATCGAAATTTGAGTGTTCGCCATTTTCTATCAGCAAAAGTGTAAACTCGTAAATGGTAAGGAGCTTTGCAGGTGGTGCAGTGAGCAAAAGCAAATCCTTCCTGCATTTTATTCAGAGAATAACAAATAAAACAAGGGCAATTATAAAAAAAGATGCACCATTACCTAATGAGATGATGTTGAATAAAGGTTGGAAATGTCACCAAAATGATTAATATCTGTTAAATTGACAACTTGAATTTGTCACTCCCAGAGGAATGCTTTAGCACAATTGACTAGCAAACTCGTAATAAAATTTGGGCATGATACGAATAAGCACAAAACATATTCCAGGAGAAGAAAAGTAATGTTGCCATCACAATTAATGAGCGTAAATCGTGAAACATTTTTTCTTCAGAAAACCTTGATGAAGATTGTAAAATCTGCCTTTTAATTTGCGTAAAAGAACATGAAGAAAACAATAAAAACTCATGATTCTTTCATACTGCATTATATACTCCAAATGGAAACTAGCTTATAAAAAGATAAATGTATGGAGGAAACATACCTTCACAGCTCGCCAATGATCCAAGCATTCTCTATGAACATATTTGGACGTTCCTTTGCATTTGCAGGGAGCAATAAAATCCCTACCTGAGTATATGGGCCACACAAACAGATAACATCAAGCTCTGTGCTCAACTCATAATTGAAAAATGGTTCTAAAAATATTCTGAAACCACGACCAATAAGAATACAAAGCCAGCCCTCAACTAGGACCTAATGCAATAAATCTTATAGAAAAAAAAAAGCAGTCAAAATTAGACAACCTTATAGTTCGATCATAACAAGCATAAATTTATGAAAGATCAAACCGTAAAAAAAAAAGAGAATTTCATGACAAGAAACAAACGGGAAAAGTAAAAACCTAACTAGAAGCAAATACAATTACCGTCACTCTCGAGGCAAATTCGGCACTGAATCTGTTCTCCAGGACCAGCTTCAAGGTCAACTTCCCCCTTATCGGTGATCAGTGAGGGAGCCATGAGAGGCGAAGCGTCAGAGTGATCCACCATTGATGATTATGCTTCAATAAAGTCATAAAACACAACCAAAACCAAAATCTCGGCTATCTCCGTCTCCCTTCCTTGTGCGATGACCTGAAGAAGCGTTAAGCGATGTCAGGTCCTCGAGGACATTGGCAAGGAAGGAAGAAGAATTGAGAATGGTGGAATTTCTGCGCAGAAAAGAGGTCTCAGCTTTCCTTGAAAAACATGTTCTCAACGATCATACCCTTTATAAAGAAAGAGGTGAACCGGGTTCGGTCCAATAGTTCTTACAATTCATAATCTGACCATTGGATAAACTAAACCTAATCTTCATCTTGTAGTATATCTCCTTTGTTTTTATGAGGAGTTAACAAAATTGAATCGAAATCGTAAATCAGACTAAAATCGTCAGTTTTAATTCGATCTTGGTTATAATTTATAAAAAACTTTAATTTATGAATTATTTTATAATTTTTAAGAGTAAAAAATTATTAAATCAGAACTATAACTTGTATCAAAAAAGTTTTAATAATATGTAAAACTTAATTCAAACTCTAATAAAATATAAAATAAAATTTTAAATTAATTATAAACTTGTCTAATTACTTAAAAATCGATCTAAATATAAATAAAACCCAGTTAAAATCAGAACGAAAACAGAACATGTGTCAGTTCAAAAATCTAAAACTGTGACTTCTGATTTCAGTTCTATTTTAAAATAAAATCGAGTTTGACAACTCATAGATTTTACCGGCTTTGTTCATCATTCTACTTGCATCATCATTCCAATTAATTCTCATATGTTCAAGCTTTTAACAAGGGTGTCGAGACAATCTCATCCGATGCCAAACAGTTCTTTTCCGGCAACTCGCGATAGTCATGTGATGGATCAAGGTAGGCATGCAATGGGGAGGAAATTAATGAGAGAGAAGAAACACAAAGAACCACCTTCCTCGGACGAAAACTCCTCTTCACCGTCATCTTCATCAGTGTCTTCGTTGTCTTCGTCAGCATCTACGGGTTCTGAGAACAATGGGGTTAGAACCTCGCCATTGCTGGGCCGAGAAGATAGAAAAAAACAAGGCAAAAAGATCCTGCAGCTGAAATCAAAGTCCCCAAAAACCGACCGACAGATGATTAAATCATGGGGGAGAACCAGTTAAGCAGGCAAAGAAGAACCGTTTGAACGAGGCAATGTGGTCGATAATGAAATTCAGTCTTAAAACCCCGGATTCCATATCAAAGCACTGAGAAGAAATAGACGATCAAGCTTTTTAACTTGCAGAAATGGAAATTGAGATCACGGCTATTCTTAATATGCTCAAACTTGAAACATATCTCATCGCTGGCGTAGCAGGACAGGATCATGCTCGAATGCTTTATTCCACTAGCACTGTCGATTGACAAGATATTGTATTCCAATCAGGCCCCACTAACAGCTATTACATATTTCCAGGATAACAAATCCGCCGGAGAATCTATTGAAATTCACCTAAACTTAATCGAAATAGCCGGAGACTGGCAAAAAAAACAAAAATCAACTCTAAGGCAGAGTTTCTTTCCAAAAACGACTTAAAAACCTTCGGTATTTCTCGAAATCGCACGAACTTAAACGGAGAAATATCCAGTGAGCTATCGAAGGACGAAAAACAAGAAAATCAAGCACAAAAGCCAGAAACCACCGCGAAAAAAAGAGTTAAAAAATCAAAATCGTACCAGGAATAAAGGTCAGAGCTGGGAGAGCGCAGATCTGGACGATTTAGGGCCTCGACCTCCAAAAACGAACAATAAAAGAGATGTTCATTTAGGACCGTTCGATCAAGATCACGACCGGGCAACTGAGCCTCAAGAACAATATGCACATTTTCAAGGAGCAATCGAAACGAGAGTAAATTCATGCATTTGCTCGTGAGAGATAAAATCACAGGATCATATTCCAAACACTTGATCAAACTAACAAATGGATCAATTTTCTCCATTTACAATTGGAGGGGAAACAATTAGTAAAATTAGCCAAAACCCACAAGGCTTGAAACAAATAGAAAAAGAATGACAGCAATTTGGTGGTCAAGAAAGTAAAAAAAAAAACTATTTCCAAGACAGATGTGTACAGTTTTCTATTCAAGGAGAAATACCTGAGAGATCCTCAAAGACTTGCCTCATGTTAGGCCTCTCATTCACAGGCAGAATACACCTTAGAGCCACAGCAACCAATTCATCCATGGCTTCCAAGTTCTCTTCCCCGCTCGCAATGTCTCTGTCGACGCAGTCCATTCTCCTTCCTTCTTGATCGCACAATCGAACCCAATCGGTGAGATCAACGGCCCCTGATTGACCCGATATTATGTCCCCAGCACTTCTCCGAGAAATCAGTTCCATCAATATCACGCCAAATGCATAGACGTCGGCCTTGACAGTGGGGATCGGCTTGGCTGAAGTGGTCAGCTCTGGAGCTCGATATCCAAGAGCCCCGAGATTCAAGATTTGCTCAGCAACACCAGATGGCGTCATCAGACGGTGCAGACTAAAGTCAGTTAGTCGAGGATCGAATTGAGGGCCCGCCAACAGTACATTAGTCGGCTTAAGATTTCCATGGGGTAGGCCTCTGTCATGAAGATACAGTAAACTTCGAGCGATTTCCACAGAAATTTTGAGTCTTTGGATGAACGACAATGGCAAATGCCGTCTAGGCGTGGTTTCTGCAAGAATACCATGAAAATAGATACTCAAACACGAAGAGAAACAGACAATATTCAGATTTTTGAACATTGCAAAAATAATTCATACAAGTTTTAAACTCAGCCCACTAACGAATATATAAATAAAAATCTGAAACAGAGGCATATTCCACAAATTTCTTCTCAATTCTTGTGTAAAAATAGATACGTATAGTGCTCGTACCGTAGAGATGTAGACTTAAGCTATCTCCTTCGACATAGTCAGCCAAAAGAAGCCGTTCTTGCTCTTTCGGTCCCCAATAGTACGCTCGCAGTGGAACGATGTTTGGATGGCTAATAGCACCAATCTTTTTAACTTCCTTTGAAAATTCCTTCTTATTTTTGACAAGCCCTACTCGTAGCCACTTCACGGCCAACACATGCCCACTGTCTAAAGTTGCTTTGTATAAAGTTCCATGGCTGCTTCTACCAAGAACTTCGGCAGGAGCTCGAGATAACTCCTCGGCCGAAAAAGTATGAGAATTATCAAGAAAGAACAATTCTCCAGCCAACCTATCGGGTGAGTAAACCTCCAACATTACAGGCTGTTCGGGAGGTTCTACATTCCGGGAAGAGGAAGATGGTGCAGGGAGAAAATCGATCAGATTTGGATCTATTGCTTCTGAATTTGTTGCAGCTTTGGTGGGTAAAACTTGTTCTGAAATTTCAGTTGAAAATTCAGCTGGTACAGATAAGGACCTTGATCCAGATATTAACAAATCATTATTCGAAAAACTCGAAGAAGTCAGCTGCATTTGTGTATTTGTGCCGAATTTTAAAAAAGGTGGTCTCGAAAACCTTCCCAGCTTTACAGCTCTGTCTGAATCTTGACCAATGAATGCGTTTTTTCTTTTCTTTCGAAACTCTTTAAGAATGGATCGACGATAAGCAAGCAAAACAAAAACAATCATTAAAGTGGCTCCAATGGAAGCAACAATGATGACCACTCTAATATGATCTCTAGAATGACGGTTCCGTCCATCTGGCAAACGATCCGACACTGAATCCGTAGAAGGGAAATCACGGGGTAATATCAAAAAATCGTTTCCCGGACGAAATGATGAGACCGGAAAGCTCCTTAAATTCTCTGGAACAAGACCAGAGAGATCATTGTACGAAACATTAAATACAACGAGACTGGGCGAAAGCTTATCAGGAATTTTTCCATTAAACTTGTTTCTTGATAAATCAAGATACTCTAAAGAACTCAATTGGTTCAACTGCTCAGGCAATGATCCAGAGAGTTTATTTTTTGCAAGATTAAGCAATTTGAGCCTAATCAAATAACCTATTTCTGTAGGCAACCCACCCGTCAAGGAATTATTCGATAGATCTAGATATTCAAGCACTAGATCCGAAGGTTTTACTAATAACTCATTGACAGCTGAGCTTTGAAGAGGAATTGGCCCTGTCAAATAGTTTCCCGATAGATTTAGCCTCATGAAATTAACAGAAGCAAAGAAGATAGCCGGGATGGTCCCACTGAAACCGTTTAAGCTGAGGTCAATAGCAGATAAACTAGGATAATTACCCAACGAATACGGCAAGGTACCTACTAAGTTGTTATTATTAAGGCGCAGAATCTTTAATCTCTCGAAATGAGAAGTCAAATTTGGAAAACTTCCCGAAATCTTGTTGAAACTCAAATCAAGAATCTCTATGTTGGCTTCCCAAGTTTCCATAATCAATAAGTCCCCAGAGATTACGTTTCGGCTCAAATCCATCACAACACAGCTTTTCAGAAAGGGAGGCAACAAACCGGATAAAGCATTTGAAGATAGATTTAATACATTCAAAGTCGGGGAGCTAATTCCAAATAATGAACCTGCAGAAGAAATCTCTTAGAGTTCATAGAAAAATAACATAGTTTAAACTAAAAATACAATAACATCGACAAAACACCCAAAAAATGTCAACTTTTATTTCATCCTGAAATACTTACTTGATATGCAGTCAAGAGTCAAGCTAGGATGAACAATAAAACAAGAACCAGGTATATTCATTAACCCATATCCAATAGTCATAATTAGTTAGTCCCCATGATGATTATGTATTCATCAGCATGCTAGTCCTTAAGAAAACAGAACAAATGAACCCACTAATTATTGGCTTAGACTTGTTCAACAAGATTAACAGCTTTAATCTTCATTCTCATAGCCAAAATAGTCAAGGTTTTGATGACTTTCTTCACAGAGAATGCTTAAAATTGTGCATAATTGCAGCAGATTTTCAATGAGCAATACACATAAATGCTTTCTCACTAAGATCAGCCTAAAATCATTCAACAATATTAAAAGCTTCGCAGCTTAATAATCTTGATTCTTATATCAAAAAGTCAAGGTCCAGATGATTTTTTCACAAAGAACACCTAAAATTGTGCATAATTGCCATACCTGTAAATGCATTCGCACTGAGATCCAATTCTCTCAATCTCATAGAACTGTTAAACAACTCCTCCGGGATAGAACCCGACAAGTGATTATTTCCAAGCCTCAAAACCTGCAAATTGGGTAGCGCATTGAAAGAAGGAAGCTCACCGATAATTTGATTATAACTAAGATCCAAAACATCTAAGTTTCGAAGAAGTGATATCGAATCCCCATCAAAGAATCCGCCATTTAACTTGTTAAAACTGAAATTCAAATACTTCAATGTGTTTGCCAAACTCGAGAGATGAGAAGACCCAATTGCAAGCCCTCCAAAGAACTCATTGCCACTCAAATCAAGATACTCTACGTTCCGCAATTCGGACAGAAGATTGCCTATGTCCCCAGAAAGCCCATTCGAGTGAAAATCCAACACTTTGAGCTGATTAAGATTCAACGTACCAACTGGGAAAGCTCCAGTGAAGCTATTTAACGAGAAATTCAGATAATTTAAGCTCCATAGATCGTTGATCCGCTCAGGGATCGGCCCGTAGAATTTATTTCCAGAGAGATCTAAGTGCTCCAGAGACGAAATGGTCCCTAAAGCAGGAACAAGACGCCCGGTGAATTCATTGCCAGAAAGACTCAGAATCTTCAGCATTTTCAGATCAAGCAAAGTCTGAAACTTCAATTCCCCAGCTAAACCTTGCCGGTCTAGAACTAGAGCTGTAATGTTGCCATTTGCGTCGCAGGAAACACCGGTCCAGGACTGAGGGCAAGAATTAGGGCCGTTAATAGACGACATTAGCCATGTTCCATTGACTACGCTGAGCGGATCTGTCTGAATTCCCTTCTTGAATTCGAGCAAAGCTTTGAGCTCAGCGTCGGCAGCAGAGAAAGCCGTCGCAACAAAGAGAAAGAGAAAGCAGATACGAAGAGGCAAATGAGGGTGATATGAAATGAGATTCATCGGATTCAAACAAAGGGAATCAAACCCTAATCATTCATTCAGAAAGTGGCAGCAAGAAGCAGAGAGAACAAGCCGGAAAGGCAACAATCTCTCAGGTGGGTAATCGGAAAATGGTAAGAAAAATGAGAAAGACGGGGAAGAGCCGGATCAGAACTAGGGTTTAGAGGGTGTAAAATTGAGAGCGAAAAAGAAGTCAAGCTCTGTAAAAATGGCGGTTTTGGTCAGGTGTAGAGTTTTGGTTGGTGCGTCTGAGCCATTTACAGACTGTACACGATGATTCTCTCTCTCTCCCCGTCTCTTCTCCATCCATTCCATAATACAGAAGACATTTACAGACTTTACAATTAGCAATTTTGTGTCACGATTTTGATGAACAAATCTTATTATAGAACATAAAAATATGCTTTTTTAATAGTTTTAGGTTCCAGAACTGATCTAATGACGACAACATGATGAACTATAGAAAACAAGTTCAACTTGTACCCTTTAATCTCCTTCCCAAAAAGATTCGATCTTTTTTTATTTTCTCATTCGCTTGTCTTACTTCGTTTTTGGATTTCATCACCAATTTCTCAGATCTCATAGTACTAGACTGTGAAAATAAAGGGTGTGGTAGATTGCTTTACTGTGTTCCACTATTTTGATGAGTTTTAAACTTTCGAAAATTGAACTTATGAGTGAGATTTGTTTGTTAAAGTCGGATTTCGATGCGTTCGGAGTTTGAATTTGAGTGTGGAAGAGTAAAGGCATGGGTGGGCGAGAGAATTCACGAGGTCGCACCAATAAAAAGAGAGCTCGCCCGCGGAAGTGGCGAGTCCCACCGCGGCTAAGAAATCCGCCATTATCCAAGAATAGTTTCTTCACTTTGCATGTACACAGTACATCGGACCAAATTAAGCAAAAAAACCTTAATTTGATTTCATGTAACGATTATAAAATTTACATCTTTTTTTTTAAAAGGTTAATGAGCTTCCAACATTTTATCACTAAGATGTAGGGGTGGGCGAATCCGACCCAACCCGACGATCCGATCCGATCTGATCCGATCGGATTAGATCAGATAAGGTAATCGGTAAGATTATGAAAAAATCAATCCGATTTTCGGATTGTTGTCGGATTGAGATATTTTTAATAACCCCGATTCTGAACCCTGATTCTCTGAATGTCTTCGATCGATCTTCATCCGATCGATTCGGAGTCTCCGACCCTAACTTCATCGCCCAACGCCGACGAACGCTCAGCTCAGCGTAGGCCTCCCAGTCTCCGACCCTGAACGAACTCCGAACGCCGACAACCCTAACCTCATCGCTCTGCTCCGTCGATGTATAAATTTCTTTTTTCTTTTTTAATCTGAATGCATGTTTTTTTTTAATCTGTCAGATTTCTTGTTCAATCACTGCATACTTTTGTCGAATTTCAGTTTCCAGAACTCACAATCAACTTTTGCTAACGAAGACTTGCTCTTGCACTGCATTAAATAGATTATCAGGGGAAATTTTTTTTTTTGTCAATTTATCGGATCAGATTCGGATTCGGGTGTTTTCCTTTAAAGGCGGTTATCGGATCAGATCCGATAACCCGATAACATTTCGAATTTACAGCAATCAGATCGGATTGATCTGATCCGATGCTCATCCCTACTAAGATGCGACAATTTTATTATTCGTGGACAAATAGTCAAACTTCTTCTAATAAATAATAATTTTTTTTTTAATTTTAGAAAATGATGCAAATAATCAATAAAAAAGTAGTCCTACATGGGAGGATGTGCCACTTCGTTTCCATTTTTAAGATCCGAAGCGAATTTGAATCGCCGATCTGACGAAATCCTTCAAATTCTGTGCGTCTTAATCAGAATTCGATCGGATTATCGAACCAAGTTCATCGCTTGTCTACAGTCGAAGGTCACCCTGTTTGTTTACTCGTTATGGGAAAGGGAGGAGGATGTGTTCCGAGCAAGAAGAAGGCACCTAAGGTCACTTACGTCCCCGCCGCCGCCTCCGCCGCCGCAGAAGACATGGAACTTGACGGCGGTGAAACGAATTTGCCCATGTCGGTGGAGCCTACTCTTCCGGATGTTTCTGTATCTGACGCCGAAATTCAGGAGACTGTTTTGCCGCCATCGGAGAAGTTGAAGATTTTTATAGTGTTTTACTCTATGTATGGTCATGTGGAAAGCTTAGCAAGGAGGATGAAGAATGGGATCGATGGGGTTGATGGGGTAGAGGGGATTTTGTACAGAGTAGAAGAGACGTTGCCGGAAGAGGTTTTGGAGAAGATGCAAGCCCCGCCGAAGGACCCGGCTATTCCGGTGATATCGGCGGCGGAATTGGCGGTTGCGGATGGGATTTTGTTTGGGTTTCCGACGAGGTATGGGTGTATGGCGGCGCAGATGAAGGCGTTCTTTGATTCAACCGGGCAGCTATGGAAGGAGCAGAGGCTCGCCGGAAAACCCGCCGGATTCTTTGTTAGTACTGGCACTCAAGGCGGCGGCCAAGAAACGACTGCGTAAGCTCAAACTTCTCACGAATCATTGATTTAATTAATCTCATTTCTATGTTTTTGGCTTTTGGATTCTCTGCAAACTCAACTAAGCTTTATTTGAACAATGAAATTGTAAATTTGTAATTAGAAAACCTAGAGTCATGCAGGGATTATTGCTTTCTGGATTTCTATGAAGCTAGATTCCCTGTATTAGCTTGAAATTAGTGCAATGTTGAAGATTTATTCGCACTATTCCATTTCTGATAATTAACAGCTTCTATGCTACGAGTACAAATCTTCAATTTCAAATAAAATGTATGGAATAATGATTTCTTCATCATGAGAAAATTCGCGATTTCGATGAAGCATTGAGGCTAATCTTGGTTTTGCAAATGAAATCGTGACATGTCTTCAATACTTTTTTGATATCGAATCTGAATGATATGAGTTGTTTCTTTGTTCATGTTAACTGAAAAAATGTTAATCAAGTTCATGTAAAATATAGAGCTGATGCTGTATTTGGTTTATCTTAAGAGATATTGCTGCAATGTAAAAAAGGATCGTTGGCTAGCTACCTTATCTATGTTTCTTCATTCTTTGCTGATTGACCCTAAATTATTATGTTTGAAATTAATGCTCTAGATTAAATAATGATAGACAATGGTAGAAATTACATTATCGGACAGAAGGGTAGAACATCCAATGAGACCTAATTAATGCCTCCAATCATATGTTTGAAATACTAGGAAATTGGTTGGGAAAGAAAGTGAAAATCGTCGAGTTCATTGGTTTTCTCCATCCGTCTCTGACATTCGAAATGAATCCATGTTTTTTTTTTTTGGCAGATGGACAGCAATTACGCAACTAGCCCATCACGGAATGTTGTTTGTTCCGATCGGATACACTTTCGGGGCTGGTATGTTCAAGATGGACTCGATCCGAGGGGGTTCTCCGTACGGAGCAGGAGTCTTTGCTGGCGACGGGACAAGACAGCCGAACGAAACGGAGTTGGCTCTTGCTGAACATCAAGGCAAGTATATGGCTGCTTTGGTAAAGAAACTCCTTCCAGTTTGAATGCATTCTTTCCTTTGATCATTGCTTTCTTTTAGAGTGTCATTTTTTGTCGATTTTAGTATATGTTTGTCGTGTGATTAGTCGATATTGCTTCATTGTTTGTCCATATACGGTTTTAAATTGTCGGATTTGGTCTGTGATCGAATAATTCTGGGAATGAGGATGGTGTATTCTTTTGGATAATTGTTTGCAAGATCTTACTCTTGGTGGATTCTGTTTTTTAATGGAAGTTCCAACATTTGCCTTGAACATATACCATTTGCAAATTAACAGACAACCACTTTCTTCTGGCTTGTCCTGGAGATTCAAGTTCCTCACCAGATCTTCAGACATCTAGGGTTGGTCAAAGGGAACCGACCCATTTAGTTAAACTGAATCCACATCTTTTAGATCAGGTTGGTTCGATTCATTTTACGTACTTGAAAAGATTAAATGCTACTTGGTTTGAAAAATTTTTGTTAGATTGTATTGAAATTGATTGGTTATTTGATTGATATCATATTTAGAATAATATTATTTTTGTGACTACTTATAAAATTATTTTGATCAATATTAATTGGACGCAACTTGATTAATTCGATATGATATTTTCTCTAATTGAATAATTTAGTCAATTTATTGAATGTAACTTAATTGGTTATATCTTTGATATTTTTCCAAGAGAATATTTGATAATTTTTTTAATGAACCGACGCTAAAAGACGGGCCGAATCTTAACTCTCTGAATTGAAAATCAATTGCGAGTTGCGGGTCGGTCTTGATTCTGACGACCAACCCAAAGATTGATTGAATTGGTGATGATAGGTAAAGACTGTCTTGATTCTGACGACCGACCCAAAGATTGATTGAATTGGTGATGATAGGGAAAGACTGAGTTTGTAATTTTCTTCAACATTCCATCTAGCATTAGGGGTGGGCATGGGTCGGTCGGGTTCTAACTTGGCCAGCCCGACCCGAATGAGTTTTGGGTTAAAAGGAGAACCCAAAACCCGACTCGAATCGAAAAAAAAAATCTCTACTCAAACCAAACGGTTTTGAGTTGGGTTGGTTTTGTTTGGTTTGGTTTGGTTCACATATAAAATTAAAAAAAATTACAAATGTAAATATATTGTAACTTTTGCAAAAAATTACAAGGTATCGACCTCCTTTTGCAAGGTGTCGACCGCCTTTTGCAAGGTGTCGACCGCCTTTTGATCAAAAATCAAAAACCAAACCGAACAAAGATACTAACAACTGAACCCGACCTAAAATTGATTGTTCGAATCCAAGCTCGACCCAAACCGTTTGTGTTAGTTCAAGTTTTCAAGTTGGTTCGGGCTGCGCACTCCTATCTAGCATGGATACTTTAGAGTAAGAGTATATAAAAGACGTGAAATGAATTTAATAAGTTTCAGAATTTTTTTTACGGTCAAGATTCTGCATATTCCCATAATAAAGAATTAATCAAAACCTCTTTATTTTAATAATAGAACAATTTAAATTCTAAAATTTAAAAATAAACAACTTACGGTTTGATCTCTACTAGTATTTAACCGAGTTTGGAATTTATTTATTTTTACCCATAATAAACAATTATATTAAGATAAATAGTTAATTTCCAAGGAAATATCAAAGAAAACAATAACTATGTAAAATACAAAAAATAGAAACTTTGGAAATCTGCTTCTTGTGTCGGCATAAACGTGACACCCATTTTTAAGTCCAAGAAAAGAAAGGAAAAAGCTTGACAGAGGGAGTCACCACATGCCACGCGCATTTGAGTGTTTATATTTTTAATTCTTTTTATTAAATATTTAATCTTGATTAACACACAATTAACTCACTACTAATCTCTCTCTCTCTCCTCTTGACTTGGAGTTGGAGATAGGGTGTCATCCTTATCCGTTCTTACCTTCTTCTCTCTCTAAAAATGAATTCAATTACGAGTATTTTGTTACCGACCTTTTTTAGGGTTCATCACATATTTGATCTTCTCCTTTTCTTATTCGATATTTCGTATAATTTCGTTTAAGAGATTTATAACATATTGTCGTTCTTCTTTACGTGACATTTATGCTATATCGATTAAGTCAATTAAAAAGTTTATTTCAGACAGTTGGGCGATTCCCCGACATAACATGTTGATATTTAGCCGATTCCTTATCAATCTCCAACTTTGAGATTTCTACGTCCTTGCTCACCGTGTCGCAACTTACGCATAAATAAAGAAGAGAGAGAAAAAAAATAGACGTACCCTGGCGAACACATGAGCATGAGCACTAAATGGGGTCGCATAATTTGGAATTTGGCAACATACTATGTAGGCATTCCATAGAGCTCATGCAAATCCAACTCTTTATGACCTCCTAAACCCAATTCATGTACCGCTTTAATCAGACTTAAATGACTAGCTCTCATTGTTTAGAAAACTACAACGCTAATAAGAACATCTACCGACCGAATTACGGTCCCGAAACTAATTTTGTGTCGTTTTCGAGAACTTGGTTAGTATTTGGACGTAATCAAGGCCGGAAAGATTGAGAAAATAAAGTTAGAGATTAATGAGCTTGAAAAAGAATGTAGTAGTGGATGGGATGTTCTAGGGTTTGAAGTGGGAGGGTGGGGGTTATGATAACATTGCAAGGCGGCCTACATAAGTGGCTAATGGCTTGCTTTTTGTCTACCCATGATTTGGAAGGGGTCTGTCGGAAAGTCATTGTTGTCCACGTGGACCGATGGGGAGCTATGTGGTCCTATATTCCCTTCAATGGGATCCTGCCACGTGTACCTCTGCATTGTTGTAACCCACGTTGGTTCGAGGTTGTCTCTGTCTATCTTTCGTCGAAAAGCTTTTATTGCTTTTTTCTTCGCCTTTGACTTGTGTGGCTTCACCTCTCTCTCTCTCTATCTCTCTCTATCTCTCTCCTCTCTCTCTTCTCTCTTCTCTCTCTAATGGGTGCGTGTTTTTTTAATAATTCTCTGTGTTAGCTTCCAATAAGGTCTTTCCATTTGATGCCTTCAAGGACAACAACAACGTGGGGGTTCCATCTTGCCGGAAAATGCTTCTAACTTTCCGGGAGAGTTGGTGAAGTGTTGACACGTACAGGCAATTAAGAGCTGTCAAATCCGGCCAACTTTTTTATCCAATTTCGCAGTTCGATGCATGAACTTAGAGAGAGAGAGAGAGAGAGTGTCTGGTTGTGTAGAGGCGATGCCAAATTTTTGTGTGGTTTTACTTCAAAAGGTCTCCGAGTACCTTACTTTATCTTTCCTCTTTCGTCTTCATAATATCTTGAATGGTTCTTGCAAGTTTAAAAATAAAATTTTAGCCCCTCTTGATGTTCATCCATCTCGAGAAGGGTTGCTCAATTGACTATGATTGACTCGAATCAATTTCTCGAGTACATTTCGGGTGATCGAATGAGTTTTGGACAGTCATTCTACCCTGATCCTCGTCAAGGTGTGTTCCAATGTCCCAAACCAAGCTGAACACATAAGTTTTATTATTCTGGACATTCAAAAAATTATATCTATCAAACAAGTATAACTACAATTTAGATTGTTATTCAAGAATATCATGATCATGATTATAAACCATGAATTGATTGGCATAACGAACGTAGATAAAAATCATTATCGTATCACTAAATTTACAATTAAATTCTAGTTTACTTATCAATTTGCATTTACTATCTGACCACCAATTGTAAACCCTAAATGATGTGACATAATTGCACTAAATAAGATAATTTTAACGATAAAATTAGAACCAAGAGGAAGCAGAAAGTAAATTAGGGTTTCCAAAATAGGGGGAAACCTCAATGATGCTATATACATTGTGATTCACATTTACTATCAGACCACCATAAACCCTAAACTATAAACTCTAAATAATGTGACATAATTGCACTTAATAAGAATCATTTGATTAATAATTCTAATGATAAAGTTGAAATAAAGAGGACGTAGAAAGTGAACTAGGGTTTCCAAATTCGAGGGAAACCTCAATGATTTTATTTATATTGTGTTCTAGAATGTTGTGTTAAGATCTTTTCACCCATTAGTGATTAATTTTGTGGTTGATTGGCTCCTTTTCACGCCTTTATCATTACTTAACTCTTCCTTTTCTTGCTAATTGCGTAATTATCTACTTAGCCTGTATCATTCCAGTCCACTCACGCAACTAATCATCTAGTTTCACTCTAATTCGTGTGATTAATTAATTCAAACTATGAACTTGGATGTTGTGTCTGTATCGTGGCCATCAAACCCTTACATAGAGAGAGAAAAAAAGAGAGTGATGAGAGAGAAAGTGAGATACAACTCTGCCAAGTGTTCGTATGTGATTTCCTTGGAACTACTTGCTTTTTCTCTTTTTATTTTAATGATAATTTGATATTTTAAATTATCAATATTAAATATTTACAATGTATTTTAACCCCGAAGTATAATTTTTTAATTACTATTCTAAATTTAATTGAATATTTATTATTTATTTACTGCAGTGACTTCTAGAGCTATATCCAAATTTCCACGATCCACTTTCATCTTTTCTTTTCTTCTTTTTTTTAAATAAATTATTATTTTTTATTTTCTTATCATAAAAAAAGAAGTAGCCAAACACACATCGCTCTCCTCTCTATATAAATCGTTAAAACTCTGCGTTGTCTCTCCCAAGTTCATCCACTTTTTTCAACAGTTTCCATCAGCCTTCTAGAGAGAGAGAGAAAGAGAGAGAGAGAGAGAGACTATGAATGACAGAAGTGAAGATCAAATGATACTCCCTTCTCAGATGTATCGAGATCAAGGTTCGTACTTCAAAAAAATGGCGGATTTTCAGACATTTGGCAGAACAATGAACTCAATCAGTGTTTATTTTTTGCAGGCGAAGTAAGCCAGGGAAGACACAGACGCCGCCGCCGAAGAAACCAGCCGGAGAGTGCGGCAGCGGGGTTGAAGAAGACAAAACTGAACTCGGAGCAACTAAGTCTTCTCGAAATGAGCTTTGGAAACGAACACAAACTGGAGTGTGAGAGAAAAGATCGACTGGCCTCAGAACTGGGTCTGGATCCTCGTACAGTTGCTGTCTGGTTTCAGAACAGACGAGCTCGGTGGAAGAGCAAGAAAATGGAGGAAGAATACTTCTCTCTCAAGAAATCTCAAGAATCTGTCCTCCTTGAGAACTCACAGCTCCAATCTGAGGTATTCTCTCTCCTTTTTCTTTCTCTCCCTAGAATTTTGTCACGGTTTTCTGGTATCAGACCAGAAAATTCACCCTTTTCACTCTCATTTAGGATTTTTGAAGAATATATATATATATATTATGAACTTAGGATAGGGTTGAGGACCAATTAGATTGAACGTGCATGTGCATGAGCTCTTGCCTCGAAAGATCAGTTTACCACTTTCGTGATTCAACCTATGAATCCTACGTACGTCTTGCCACCTCATCCTTCGTACGTGCGGGGCCAGATGTTGGATGCCAATTGGTTGCACGTGCTGATTGTTTTAATCTTTCTGGATGTTGTAGATTATGAAACTCAAGGAGCAACTCATGGAAGCTGAGAAGGAGATCGTACGGCTATCGAGCAACAGCCCGAGCTCGTCTCTCTCGATTGACGGCTTAGATGAAGCGGCATTCGCCGGGCAATTTGGATACGGAGATTGTATTTTCATGCATAATGATAATTATATAATCCCGGGAATCGAATGGGTAAATCTGTACGATTAAAATCGAACTAATTAACCGCTCCTTGTTAACTTTTTTTTTGTAGATAGTTTAGTCGCTCTCGAATTTAATAAACTCTTCCTTACGTTGTCCTTGTAGATCGATAGATTATCTTTAGGGGTGGGCAACCCGGGCCGGACCTTAAGGTTTTGCCCGAAACCTTAAGCTCCGGGCCGGGTAAGGTTCGGGTACGGATAGAAGTTTAGGTGTTCGGTTCGGGTAAACGGGTATTAAGTCCGGGTATCATGTATTGTGGATTTTTTTTTTAATAAAAAAAAAAAAACCAATACATTTCAGGGTACCTGAAATTACCCGAACCCGACCCGGAACCTTAAGTTCCCGGGTAGCAGTGCGTCCTACCGGGTACGGGCCGGGTACCGGGTAGTGTATATTACCCGATACCCGTTCGGGCCGGGTATCTCGCATCGATACCCTGCCCGAATACCCGTTTGCCCACCCCTAATTATCTTCAATGCACGATTGAGCGATGTTTGACCGAGATACGAGAAAAATATCTCAATTTGCACAATCGATTCTTTCATTTCGAGTAAATCTTTTTTTTTTTCTTGAAATAATCTTTCGCATAATTGATTTTCGCACTCTCGAAGACTCGACGACATCTCAAATTTTATCGCACCGGAAATAATTCATCCCCCTCGAGATGTCTTCGAGTTCCCTTAATGTGGGTAAACGTTTTTATCAATAATAATTCACCCTAAAATATAATAAAACATAATTAGAATTTGGAAATATAAATGTGGATCCACGTAGGAAAATAAAAATAAATTAAAATAGTTGAGATTATCCATTAGCTGTCAAGATGAGTCATCATTCTCTGCTTTGTCACCGAGCTCATCCACTAAGACATGGACAGCTGGACAACCTTTTATCGCACGTGTCCCTCGGACCAAACCCTAATCCAATTTCCCAAAAAAGATTCAATTTTTCTGCCTCAATCTCCCCTTCGATCTCCACCCTTTCTCCCTTCTCCTGTTGGAAATCGCCGGACCGAATCAGCATCCCGCCGATTTCACAGGTGCGGCCATTGTAGCAGCACCTGTTACTCCCAACCGGACGGTTTCAGTTGCAGGAAGAGACTTCGACGAAATACGAGGTGGTCTCTCGTTTTGGGCAAAAGTGGAAGAAGGAGAGAGAAAGGGCTTCTTAGTTTGTGTTTGAAATTTGGATTGTTGATGTTTTTGGTTGATTGATTTTTAGCCGTTGATCTTTTTGAGGAACTACTTAGACTGACGAGCCTTCCACCTGGACTTCCACCTCACTGCGCCGAACGTTCCCAAACGCCATGAAAGCAGGTTTTCCCCCTTCTCTCTCTCTTTTTTTTTTTCGGTAAATAGACAGACACGTAATTTGGTGATTTTTGGTTTTCTTTTTTGTTGAGCTCCTATCGGGAATTTCTTATTGATTTGGAATATATCTTCTTTCTGTGCCATTTTTATCGTAAAGATGCCAATTGTGGCTAATCTTCATTAGAATTTGAGAAATTGGTCATGTTTTTGAAAAATATACATTGCTTTGCAGAATTTTTAGTGTGTTTATTTACTTATCAGTTGAAGTGGTGATGAATTTAGTTTATGCAAAGTTAAAAATCATCTTCCGTCTTGTCTCTCTAAGAGTTTTAGCTGGTGATGTTAACTTTTTTAACAAGACTCCTGAAACTTGAATTTTAAGCTGCACCCCATCTTCAGCTGATTCACAAGTCGATTCATTGATGAAATATGAAGTTATGTGACAAATCATGAATAGATCTATAGCCTTTGTCTGTTTTGCACTTGTCCAACGCAAAATTTGATTAAGAATTGAGATGTTTCTTTCAACTCAAGTTGCTTCCCAAGTTTACAAACAGAATTTTGTAAGTGACGAGGAGAAATAAACATAACTGGGATGTAATGACTGCTAAGTTTGAGAACAAGTCCAAGGAAGAGTAAAAGAAAAATCTTCAAGTGGCTGATGGATGGCTCAGTTGGGAGAATTATTTAATTTTAGAGTATTAAAGAAACTCAAACATGAATGAATTTTTTGTAATTTATATTCATTCCTCGACTAATGTTTAAATACGTCTTGAACAAATAATTACCAATAACTTAAGATTTAACTTGAAAACTAATGTTATTTCAACCAATAATAAAAATTTTTTTACGTGATAACTCATTCTGTTTCAAATTTTTGCTGTAATTTCCTTATGCCACGAGAATAACACTTATTACTTCTTATTAAACAATAATTCAAACAGGATAGTCTATCTCATTTCAAAATTTCAATCAAACTTACACTGCATCAAAGCCTCATATCTCTTTCCAAAATAAGGATCCATTTGGACTGATTCTTATTGATTTAGACTGGAAGTCATGTCATCATTCTCATGGATAACCTCGTTTGAAATATGTTGCATCTTCCTATAAAGCTTCATTTATAGATAGTCTAAACAAATAAATTAGTAGTTCACGTTTAGTGCATTAATTTAAGATCTCGAGACGGCTTTTTGGATTGGGCAAAGAGATGCCTTCATGAATGATGTAAAATCTGCTTCGACTCCTTCCAGACTAGGATCAGACTTCTTGAGGCAATATATTTGGAATATTGGATGGTACTTCTTGAGGCAATATATATGGGATAGTTGGTGGATTTTGCTATTTGTTAGGAAGCTCCAACTTATAAGCAATGTCACATATGTGGTGCATGACACGTGAAGAACCATAAAATCATTTTTAGAGAGTTTTTTTTCCCTTACATGCAACAAAAAGTTAAGGGCATGGTTGCAGTCCAAGTAAATCCATATCACCAGATGAATACAATGTTGTAATTGGATAACTCCTTGTTGCAAAATAATACCAATACCCTGATCAGACATATCACATTTCACAATAAATTTTTGAGAAAAATCCGAAACAAATAGAATAGTACCACTTGAGAGATCCCTTTTTGGACTGTTGAAATACAATTCAGATTATTGGACGAGCAGAATGAATTTCTCTTAAGCATTGATGTTAGTCGGCAAGTTATCATTCCATAATCTTTAAGAAACTCGAAATAATACATAGTGAGTTCAACAAACCACATAACTCTCACATTGTCAAAATGATGACATTTATGTTCTAGCTTGAAACTTTGTATTACCATAAAAAGCTTTTGTGGAAGAGAACATGACCCAAATTGGCCACTTGTGACTGAGTAATTGATTGCTTCAATTATAGTTTTTGCTTAAGAAGCAAATGAAGGATTAATCGTATTTGATGGAGATACACTTGATGTTGGGCTTTGATTGTTGCCTTATATCCTATGTTCTCTAGCATCTTGATTTCTTGCGTGATAGTTGAATATGATAGATGCTTTAAGTTATTGTTGAAACGTCCGCATGACATGGACTATTGCTCGATAGCAAGTTGCAATGACTTCTAGATTGAGAACAAGTTTTGGTCGATTAAAAGAAATACCGGCAAATGTGTCATTGACTATATGTAATTTATTGATATTCCTTACCTTGTGATCCCACTTATGGTATACAATTAAAGGATGTGAATTTATAGAACTTTTCGATATTAAGTATTATAAAAATTCAATGATTAATGAATTTTTTTCTTTGTATTGTTTATATTTTAATCATTGTTTAGATGCAACTTAAACACACAAGTAAAAATGCAAAAATTCAAAAAGATTTTGAGTAAAGTTTTCGCTTCATTCGAAATACAATTTAAACTTGAAAACGAATGTTATTGCAACAAATACTTTAAAACTTAAACTAGATAGCACATATCATTTCATTTTTTCTCAGGTTTCTTTATCCAAGCATATTGCTTATGAATCTTTTAAAATCAGTTATTCAAAATTCAAATTAGATAGGTATTCTCATTTCAAATTTTTGATCCGAGAATAACTCTTGTAACTCTTTTCAAAATGAGGATCCATTGTAACTAAATTTTTTTATGTTCACTAAAAGTCATAACATAGGAATTAGTTGCTATGTTGTGTAAAGATGATTTGATTAGCTTAATTTTAATTTCATAAAACTAAATTTTCTGCAGAAAGTAGTAATTTTTAAGATAATTATAACGCTTTTCTCCATCTTTGTGCTGGTAATTTATGCATTTACTGAATTAGATTATTGTGATTTAGGTTCTGCGTAAATGTTGACCAGACATACAAGGTAGTCAAACATTATTGAAGTGAAACAAGATTTAGGGTATTTAAATGGGGACAGGAGAAGATGGTACTCCATCTAAAAATTCAAAACCAGTATCTTCGTCTCAGCCTCAGGTACCATAACTAAGTACACTTTTCAACTTTTATTTCTGTTCTCCCCAAAATTAACCATCTTGAAACTATTTCTTCATGTAGGAAATACCGGCAACTCCATATCCTGATTGGTCAAGCTCGATACAGGTTTGTTGTTTCTATTTATTTCTATACCAAAAAGTCTGCATTTTGGCAAGGATAGTTTTATATGATCACAATCTCTAGAGCCAAAAATATCTTATGCAAGTTGCCTTCTTGTCAAAATCCCAATTTCTTCTCTCTTTAATCATCAAACAAGAAGGTTCAAGACATCCATGAAAAAGGGGTGGCCATTGACGTCACTCCTGACAATAAAAAGTTAATTGCTGACTTCTTTGAGTTCTAGGTTTAAATGGATAATTAATATTCACCCTCTAACGTAAAAGATTATATGTACTAAAAAAATATACGTGAATCTAACTTAAAGATGATATATACTTTACTTAAAAACATATATATGAATCTGCTGTCTCTAATCTTAGTTTCTTGTTTAGGCTTATTATGGTGCTGGTGCTACACCACCTCCATTTTTTGCATCGAATGTAGCTTCTCCAACTCCTCACCCCTATATGTGGGGAAGTCAGGTTTTTATTGTGTTCTTTTCTAAACGACCATGTTTCACTTGAATTAAGGTTGTCATTTTCTATTACGTTCTCAAATTTGCAGCATCCTTTGATTCCACCATATGGGACTCCAGTCCCGTATACAGCAATTTATCCTCCTGGGGGGATGTATGGTCATCCTAGTATGGCAATGGTAATTGGGATAATATCACATTTTGATTATTCAAATCTACATATTATGATGGCCAACTTTATCCATTTTGATCAATCGAGTTTCTAGCATGATTATAATCTTAGTTTCTTTTCTAGACTCCTGGCACAGTTCATACAAATACGGAGCTGGAAGGGAAGTCTCCAGAGGGAAAAGACAGGGCTTTAGCGAAGAAAGCGATTGGAAATGCAGGCTCGTCAGGTGGCAAAGCAGCAGAGGGTGGCAAAGTGGCCTCGGGTTCAGGAAATGATGGTGCTTCCCAAAGGTGGACTTGAAATGAATATGTATTTTTTGTATTTTCAATTTTGTAAAATTTCATGAGTAGTTTTTAAACTTCTGTTTCTGCAGTGCGGATAGTGGCTCAGAGGGTTCGTCTGATGGTAGTGACGAGAATCCTAATCAACGGGTGAGCTTATATGTGTTAGGAAAATTGTAAAGGTATAATAGTAATTTTAGAAAGTGTTGGAAGTTATTAGAAGTTAGCGAGCGTTTGTTGAAGTTAGTTAATTTAGGGATTATAAGTATAATAATATAGGAATAGTGTGGGTGGATGAAGAAAAAGTTGAAGAATGTAGTAGAGAAATTTTGGGCTGAGTCGGCCCGGGAGAGATAGTTTGAAGTCTCGAAGTTTCAAGGCATTGTATCGTTACATTTTACATTGTTTATTTATATAGTGTATTGCTGTATATTGTGTTGGTGTAGTTCTACGTTATTTTAATAGTATGTTGTTATTATTTGTAACAATATGTTAGATTTGTTGCCGATCAAAACAGTAGATTAATGTCTTTTGATCTTTCCTTGCTGTTTTGATTTGGCCTGTTTTTCACACAGGAATTTACAGGAAATAAAAAGGGTAGCTTTGACCAGATGCTTGCTGATGGTATTTTTTTCTGTGATGGTAAAATGTATCGATTTCTTCCGTTTATTTTATTTATTTGCGGTGTTGTTTTAAGGAGCAAATGCACAAAGTAGTGGAAAACCGGCGGCGACTGATCTGAATATCGGAATGGATTTATGGAACAATTCTTCTGGGTCTGCAAAAGTAAGATCAAACCCATCTGCTACTTCCTCTGTGATTGTTCCTGCAACGGTGATTGGCCGTGAAGGCGGAATGCCAGACCAATGGATTCAAGTATTTCCTCAGTTTGTTCTCTACTTCCATTGTTTATCCTGCCTTGAACACACTTGACTTTCATGCTTAATTGTTTGTAACTAGAGTATAATCTTTTCTGGTAGGATGAACGGGAACTAAAACGCCAGAAGAGGAAGCAGTCGAATCGGGAGTCAGCCCGGAGGTCAAGATTGCGTAAGCAGGTATGGAAACGTGCATAAATGTCTCCAAAGCTCAATCATTTGGTAAAATATGAAGGTAAAAAACAAGTACAATCGATAGAAATGGAACTGGTTTTTGGGAAAAATCATTACTTTATACTAAGATTGAATGCAGCCTAGAGCCATTTTGCTTTATTGTCTTTGATTAGGCTGACTGTGAAGAGTTACAAGCAAGAGTGCAGACTTTGAGCAACGAGAATCTGACTCTCCGCGAAGAACTGCAGAGGATTTCTGAAGAATGCGAGAAGCTCACATCGGAAAACAGTAAAATCAAGGTTAGACTTTATCGTTTAACTCCCGCTCTTTGTTGTCAGGCTTGCTAAACAGCCTTCAGCCGGTTGGTCAGCTTGTTTTATCCTATTCCATGGCCACATGCATATGCACAAATTTGTGAGGGTGGGCACTGTCGGTCTGGTCTGATTGTGGGATGAATTGGAACTTAACTGTATAATACAGTATAGTCTCACTTTGTCTTGGTTCAATTTAATCTTTAAAAAAATAAATAAAATATATTTTTTATTATATTTAAGTCAGGTTTAGAGTGATAATCAAGTTTTAAAACTGATTTTTTGATTATATTGAGATTTATTTTGTTTTGAATTAGATTTTATTCGATTTTGAGTCATTTTTTGACCCACGATTTAATTCTAGTTTCACGGTTTTAATAATTGAGACTACAACCGGACTAAAACTGGTGGTCCTAGTCCGGTTTGTCCACCCGACAAATTAGTCATGATAGATTAAAATGGAGAGCCTGCATGCTGACTGGAGGTTCCAAGTCCAGCGGAGCTGAGATCGAACCACCCTATTGGTTTGGTTGCACCCGGTTGCACCTGACCGAGCCGTGGCTCAGCGAGCTGGGCTGAGCTTAATGAAGATGAGACCGGTCATTATAGTGTAAAGCCTTCGTTGCATGATTGAATAAACTAATGTTGGGTTTTTGCAGGAAGAACTAAGTCGGCTGTGCGGCAGCGCTGAGGCGGTGGAAGGAGGGGGAGGTAAAGGGGAGATCTGAATCATTCTCAGAAAAGCTTTGGAATTATGATTTATAGTTTGGCAGAGAATACTTCTTTTTCTTCTCACAAAGCAAAGTTCTTACTCATCTGACCCGTTGACCGTTGACTAGACCGGCCTTCTTGTAACTTTTGTATCATACTAATGAAAATCTTTTAACCTTGTTGGAGCTTTGATTCATTGTTTTAGGTCATATGGTAAATATTAACTTACCCTTTAAATAGCATAAAAATTCAATTTAGGCTCGAATTTTAGATAAATAGTCTGATTCGGGTCTGAGTTTAAAAAAATTAATTTTAGGCTCCTTAGATTTTTAATACGAACGTACTCAATTTCTTTTAGACGTATTTATTCTCGTATCGTTCGATATAAACTCACTCACTTCTTAAGTTTTTTTAAATTTTTTTATTTTTTTTAATTAATTTAGAAAAATAAATTTGGCAGAATGACTTGAAATTTATACCGCACATTCACTATAATAAAATATAATAATATAGAAAGTTGTAATTTTTCGACATTTATACGATTTACTATAATTTTTAAAATATATAAAAACAAAAAATTCAGTTAAAATATCTTACATTAATAAATATTCTTGAAAATAATGTAAGATATTACTCGACAAAGTTTTGTGAATTTTAAATAATTGCACAATTTATAATAATTTTTTAATACATAAACAAATTACGTCAATAAAAATTCTTCAACCTTTTGTCAGATATTTACAGCATTGCAAAACAATACTTCTCAAAGTTTCGTGAATTTTCAACGATTATACAATTTACTATAATTTTACTACATATTATTGTAAATATGTAAAAGATTATAATAAAACTGAAAAATTATTGAAAATTTACAAAATTTTGTAAAGTATTGTACAAAAATAATATAAATTTGTGATAAAAGTTTCAAAAAAATTTAGTGACGTACGTAATTTTAACTAAATTTGTTTAGTTATGCATTAAAAAATTACAGTAAATCGTATAATTATTGAAAATTCACTAAAATTTTGAATTATTGTCTTATAATGCTATAAATGTGTTACAATATTTTTTATAAATTATTATTGACGTACAAAATTTTAACTGAATTTATTATTTTTATATATTCTAAAAATTATAGTAAATTGTACAAATGTCAAAAAAATTTAAAAATTTTCAGATTAGTCTCTTTTATTATTTGAAATGTGTGATAAAAGTTTAAAATCATTCTCATAAGATTTTTTTTTGTCAAATTAATTAAAAATAAAAAACTCAAAAAAATTTGAGAGTAAGTGCGTCCGTATTGGACATCTGATACGATACGAGGGTGGGTGTATTTGAAGGATGATGATTGCATCTGTATCGAACGTCTGAAGAGCTCAAATTTTGTTTTTTTAAAATTTAGTCTCGGATCGGGTTATTTATCAAAGAAAATAGACATAAATTGGATTTTTACTATTTAAAATATTAGGCAATATCCAGTGAATATTTTTTATATTTTTAATATTTCTGTATTTAGGTTGTGTCGCTTGAATCTAGAAAAGGGATTAGATTTTGAATTTGGTTTCAAATTCAAACTATTCATGCCACGTGGCTCTGTAATATGCACGTGTCCATGCAAACGACACGTATCTTTCTCCAAGCTCATGCAGACGTCTTCTTTGCTATATAGCAATTGCAGGAACTGAATCTCATCCCTATTTTCAATATTTCCTTCTCTTCGAATCGAGAAACAGATGATTAAATCAAAGCTTTTTACTGCACTGATCTTCCTTTTTCTCTCTTTCGTTTTAAGATCATCAGGTTTTGATGAAGGCGAGACCTTTCTGGGTCCGGTAGTGAGGAAAGAGGAGAGGAAATCACTGGTTGTGACGGATTACGGCGAGATCTCCGCCGTGGATATCAGAGATGGAACGCGATCGGAGCCGTACCATATCCAGTTCATTACTTTGGAACCGAACTCCCTCTTTCTTCCTGTTCTTCTCCATGCGAACATGGTCTTCTACGTTCACACTGGTTTTACTTCTTTCTTCGCTTTTTCATTCTCGTTTTACTTATTTCATTCGAGTTGTTAATTCTTTTTTTTTTTAATTTCCTTTTCTGCCATGGTTAAAGGCAGAGGAAGGTTGCAATGGGGAGACGATGATGAGATTCGGAAGGTGGACCTAAGGCGAGGAGATGTTTACAGGCTTCATTCTGGAACTGTGTTTTATATGCAGAGCAAGTTAGAGACCGAGAGAGAAAAGCTCAGGATCTTTGCGTTCTTTGCTAATCCAAAAGATGAATTATACGTAAGATCATCTTCAACTGGGTTTTATTTCTTTTTTCGTGCTGGAAATGACATGCGTTGATTAAAATTTAGGAGCGAGAAATCGGACTGTACTCGAGCATCATCGACCTTGTTAGGGGTTTTGATCGAAAAGTGCTCCGGGAAGCATTCAAGGTATGAAGTTCTGAAATTTTTGTTCATCTTTATTTCTGGATTGGTGCGTAAAAATGGCGGAAATAACTAGGTTTCAGAGGAGGCGATAGAAGAAATGGTAAGTGGGGTGAGGCCACCTCAGATAGTTCACGCTGTTCAGTCGGAGAAGAAGAAGAAGAAGGAGAAGGAGAGTTTCTGGAAGATGGAGGCTCCATTCTTGAGATCATTTTCAGAAGGGAGAAACTCCATTGAAGAGAACAAAAAGAAGCAATCGAAGGTGTATAACATCTTCGACGAAAAGCCAGATTTCGAAAACTGCAATGGATGGAGTCTCACTGTGAACAGGAATAACTTGGATTTGTTGAAAGGTTCTGAAGTTAGTCTGTTCATGGTGAATTTAACCAAGGTATACTTCAATTATTCGATATATTTTTCCATCAAAAGTGATCATAGTTTAAAAAAGGGAACAATTTTTATTTGATGATTTCCAGGGGTCGATGATGGGTCCGCATTGGAATCCAATGGCGAATGAGGTGGCAATAGTACTGAAAGGAAAAGGGATAGTTAGAGTTGTTCATTCGAACGAGAAGAACAGTTCGAGTAGTACGAGGTTTAGAGTTGAGGAAGGAGATGTGTTTGCAGTTCCGAGGTTCCATCCAATGGCTCAGATGTCGTTCAACAATGAATCGATGGTGTTCGTGGGGTTCAGTACATCAACAAAGAGAAATCATCCACAGTTTCTGGCCGGGAAAAGCTCGGTTCTAAGAGCTTTAGAGAAAGAGGTTATGGCGGCTTCGTTTAATGTGAATGCGAGTGTAGTTGAGCAGGTTCTGGGGAAACAGGAGGAGTCTGTGATATTGGAGTGTGTTTCTTGCGCTGAGGAAGAGGATAGGGTAATGGAGGAGGAGATGGAGAGAGAAAGAGAGGAGGCAAGGAGGAGAGAGGAAGAGGAAGCTAGGAAGAGAGAGGAGGAAGAGGAAGAAGCTAGAAGAGAGGAAGAGGAGAGAGAGAGAAGAGAAGAGGAAGAAGCCAAGAGAGAGGAAGAGAGAGCACGAAGAGAGGAAGAAGAGAGAAAGAGTAGAGAAGAAGAAGCCAGAAGAGAGGGAGAGGGGAGAGAGAGAAAAGAAGAGGAAGAAGCCAAGAGAGAGGAAGAGAAAGCACGAAGAGAGGAAGAAGAGAGAAAGAGGAGAGAAGAAGAAGCCAGAAGAGAGGTAGAGGCGAGAGAGAGAAGAGAAGAAGAGGAAGCTCGAAGAGAGGAAGAAGAACAGAAGAGAAGAGAAGAAGAGGAGGAAGCCAGAAGGGAGGAAGAGGAAAGAAGAAGAGAAGAAGAGGAAAGAAGGAGAGAGGAGGAGAGAGAGTGGGAAGAAGAGGAGGCCAGAAAACAGGAGGAGGAGAGAGAGAAAGAGGAGGAAGAAGAAGAGAGAGAGAGAGAAGGGAGATGGAACCAGAGGAGGAAGAAGGGGAAGGAAGGAGATACATGAACATATGGAAGTTTTGATCTGTATGCTACTTAGAGAATAATCTCACTCTTTGAAAAGAGTGTTGAAAAGCAGCTTTTGTGTAATCAGCTTCTGTGAAAAGTGTTGAAAAGTACTTAGTACTAAATACACTACATGCTCAAGTGCTTTTGCCAACTCAAACTCAGTGAATTGTCCAATATAAGAATAATTTTAAAGCTTAATTATCATCTTTATTGACGCTCTTAATTATCAAATGGGCATGTTAAAGTATAAATTGTAGAATCAATTTTAAATTTGAGAGGGAGGTGATTTAGGTTTAATAGTTTTTTTGAGATCTTATAATTTCAATTGCCAAGTAATATTTGCACTAAAAATAAAGACTACCGAAAGAAAAAATAACTGATTTAGTAGCGCGATTCAACATATCTTTATCTATTAATCCACTTTAAAGTTACACTTTAAAAAGAGTTTGAGAATTGACTCACGGGTGCCAATCAAACCTTATATCGATTATTTTTTTTGTGAAGGGTCTCCCCCTCACTTCTCTACTCTTATTTTAGAAAGACTTCACCCTTACTTCATATTCTTTTGTTCGATTTTACAATAATCGTCCACTCACAGTTTAAAAATAAATCTCAAGTTAAATTCTTCGTGTATGAGTAAAAATTCGTTACCGCTTCCACATTATTTTTCTTGGGCCGAATTTTTGATTCTTGAACACATCGTCTTCTATTTATAGATTTGACTTTCCGTTGTATTTTGGTCGACCTAAACATATTTCAATCGACTTAAATCTTATAGTCGTTGAAGATAGCTTTTTGGAAGAAGCCGTCATGGAGTTTTGGTCAACCTATACATTTTTCTTTTTCGGTTTTGGTCGACCCTTCCAAAGATTACATTCTTCACAAATTTTCGGTGGGTCGACTCTTCCAGAGATGATGCAATTCTAAAATTTATCTAGGAAGTTTCAGTTGACCTTTGCTTTAAACTTATCGACCTAAATCTTTGTGATTTGACATTTTATCCCCAAAAAGTTTAATTTTGTTGATTTACATGTCAACATTTAACAAACATGTTAGAAATATTAAATACTCTTTTTATAGAATATTTATAATAAAAACATAAATGATTAAATTCATCGTAAAAGAATAATAAAAATTTATTGCTTACTCAATAAGTCAACATCAAATATTTTTCCGATTGACACCAAAACTGATGGTGTTATCAAAGAACATCATGCAAATTAAATTTTGGTCAGTTTGGTCGCTTTCTTTACTTTTTATTGTTGAATTTTTTCGCTCCCTCTAACTATGATGATTGAAAATGGTGAGATTATTCAACACACAAAAATAGTAACACATGAAATTCATTGATAGACAAATATGACGTCATCAAAAATATATTAAAATTTTGACGTATTTATGAAATCCATCGTGTAATTAAAAAAACACCCATAATTATAAGATACCTTCAATAATTACCCAATTTAAAAATACTTAAAAATTGATTTTTGACATTTTATTTGTAGATTAATGGTAACAATTAACTTTAGTATGTACCACCCTATTCGAAAAGTTTAATATGTTCTACGATTTATTATTTATTTTTGCATGATTTATGGCTGTGGAAGAAGAGTGGGCAATAGCGTAGGAGCAGGACCACCGTAAGGACTAGATACTGACAAATTTCAACCAATCAATTAGCCTACTCCACTACAAAAATCTGCTTAAATAACTGTCGGAAATATTAATAGTTTACATTTTACTAGCAATAGCATTGGGATATTAGAAAATAATGGTTCAAATTATATATTATTTATTAAAAATAGATATTAGTTATTTATGATTTAAAAAATAATTTCAATTTCATTAATTGAAAAATAGGAGAAGTAAAAAAGAGACGGCATCCAGATAAACGTGGACCAGTGCGGAAGCCGACAAACGAGTCGTACAAATGTGGCAGCAAGAAGACGTAAGCATTTACAACATAGTCCTTGTCGGTCTATTATTTGCATCCAGGTCCTTTTCATCTCCTCTCTAAATTTTCATTTCTTCTTCAAACGTGATTTATTTATTTTTATTTTTTTATTCGTAAACAATTTGAAATAAAAATTCAAATCTTGCAAGAATAATTATAACTAGGGTTAGGAAGACATCTTAGTTGGTCACCGGTTGTGACGAGTCGCTTTATAGTGTTACGCTCGGCCAAATCGGACCACCTATAGCGATTAGGATTTCCAAAAAAATAAACTAACCTGGCTGTAAACCAATCGAAATCAACGATTTTCTAGCACTGTTTTCGTGTGATTAGATCGAGTTAGCTCGTGCTTCTGCTCCAAATGAGAGATTTCAAACCGAACTTGGTCAAACGGATGTGCACGATGAAATTTGTGCTTCCATTATCCAAAGCGATAGATTCGTGGTTCGGTTATTTGTTTAATTTAACCGTGGACTCCTCGAGAATAAGTTGGTTTATAAAAATGAAACTAGTAATTATAAGAGACCAGATTACCCAACTCTTTAATGAGAATAATATCATATTTACTCGTTCGGAATCTTCAATCGAACTCGATTCCCGATCATCAAGTGTTTCTCATTTTCAAAAGCATTCCACCTCGAGAGGGTCGAGACAAAGAATTTGCCCGATTAATGATGTAAATTAAGCCGATCAACCGAGAATATGGAATTCGAGACAATGTGCATAGTTACAAATATAGTAGTGCTAGAAACTATGTGCATATATTGATTCTTACAGAACCAAAATCAGCTGACATAGGTAGCTGAAAACTGAGATTATGAGTTTGAATCATACAAAAAATATATTTAAACCCAATAAACAATTGTGGCCGGAGCTGAACCATCCACCTGTTTTTTTATCCCATTTCCGGTCAATCGGCATCAAAATCCGACGCGATCATCTCGTGGGTTTTCCAGAAATGGTGTGTCTCCAGTGCATTCGTTAATGTTCGAGATTCACAAGTTTCTACTCATGTCTTCCCCGGAGAATTCGAGAGAGGCTGCAGCAGCTGCCACGTCTAGACCACCGCCAATCGATGTGATTAACGCGGATAGGCTGTTCCCCGGACTCCCACCGGCTGCCATTCCGAGACCGAGAAAATCGAGCGTAGTTTGCTTAGGACCGAATATGGAGTGATTTCCCATCATCAGCTCCTTCAATCCCGAGCTTCGGTCGAATGGAAGTCCCAGGCCGAGCCTTGCAGACTCCGGCTCGGCTTGCCTCTGACTCCATTGCAGGCTCTCTTGCTGAGAATTCAAAGAGGTGGACGTGACCAAGCCAAACCCTCGAAGCAACGAACCATTAGTGGCTACAGCCCCCATTTGAGCGGCTTTCTGAAGAAGGGCCGTGGCTGACATGGCCGGTGGCTGCGGAGGAGGTGCGTACTGCCCGTCGGATCCGAAAATTGACGGCCTGTGATGGGTTGTTGAGAGGCAGAGAGAAACGGGTTCAGTCGGGGCCGATAGGGCGAGCTCGGCTGGGAAATCTGACCTTCCCATGGCTCGGATTAGATCGGTGAAGGCCGGGGGCTGTTGAGGAGGTAAGTTCCCAGCTGCATTTGAGGAAGCAAATAAGCTTGCGAATACACTACTGCTCGAGCAGCCATGGCTGCTCGGGCTTGTACTGCTACTACCGCACCCGTTTAAACCCGTTCCGGTCAGTGGTTCTTCGATAATTGGCTGCGGATTTTCCGGTTGCTCTGTAAACAAGAGTAAATGGAGAGAAAAAAGTTAGCTTTTGAGAAAAAGATGATGATCAATAATGAATTCTTATCAGCTCTGTATCTATCATCTTTCTATAGCATTTTCGTTTTCACTTTAGCTTTTGAATCGATTGAATGTTACCTTTTTAAAAGACTTGGTGTTAGTTGTTTGTTCGGAGCATTAGAATCAATCAGATCTTCTCAGATCGATTGCTCTGTTGCTCGGATATTTACCCGGATAATACCAAAAAACCAGCAACAGACAAAAAACAGCTAGAATCCAAGACCAGAATTGATGAAAAGACAACGAAGATTTCGTGTCAAAACTTGCATCAGACAAAACCGAACTTAATTCGATCTTGGAGCATCCCAACATTTGGATCGACTTTACCTTGACCCTGGAACGGCAAAGCTGACGGGCCACCGCCGGTCGAAGGTGGAGGAGCAGCCGGCGCCGGACCTGAAGAGGGCGGCGAGGGAGAAGCGATTATAGGAGGTTGAGCTTTTGGGTCAGAATCCGCCATTGCTGGCTGCTGAGGACGAGTTTGAGCTCTGGCGCTTTCCTCTGCCAACGCGTCACAGAAGGCTCTGTGCGTGATGAAGCTATCTCTCCTTCAATCAATCCAAACCCAAAACTCAAAATCAAAAAAGAAAATCAAAATCGGAAAATTGAACTGAAAGTTTAAGAGATCGGAGACCTGGAAAACAAGGTTCCACAATCGCACTTATACTCTCTTGTGCCGCAGATTTTGGAATGAGCTTTCCAATCTGATTGAACAGCGTATTTTTTCGAACACTTGTCGCATTTCCACTTCTTTTCGCCGTGTTTTCTACAGAAATGTTTCTTTATTCCGGTGAGATCGCCTAGAGCTCGAGAAGGATCGTGGTGAACACAGGACGGCTCGGGGCAAACATAGACTCTCTTCTTCACCTCCTTGCTCGAACGCTGTTTAAGCTTCCATGGAAGATTGTGACCTCTTCGATGAAGCTGTAAATTCTGATCCCTTTGAAAACCTTTGGTGCAGATTTCACAGACGAATCGATTCGTCGCCATGAGAGTCTTCGGAGATAGAGCTATTACCTCAGCGTCCGGATCTGAGAAGAAAAAGGGGCAATGATTGAAAAAAAAAACTAGAAAAACAGACGAAATTAATGGAAATGGAAGTGAAATACTGAACTAAACCTGGCATTCCTGGTAGGTTTCGCTTTTTTTTGACGGTTGATTTTGGGGGTGGGGGTTGATTTCCAGAGGATGAAGCACTAGCTTCGCCTGAAGCAGTAGAGGAGTCTGTCGCCATGGATTTACTGGTTTTCTTCTTCAGTTCTTGAGCTCTCGCTCAATTCAACACAGCACACAAAAAGGGGAAAAAAATAAAAATCTCAACGCATTTATCTCGGAATTCAAAGAAAGCTTTTCTGAGGAAGAAGAAAAGGGGGGGACAAGCCAAATTTTATTTTCTAGGGTTCTCTCTCGCTCTCTCTCTCATCCACCAGTCAAGCTCTTCTCTGTCTTCACCCACCTACTAGTTCTGATCCATTTCTGACCAAAATTCACAATACCCAAAAAATAAATGATTAAATCCAAAGAACTAAAGCTTTCAATCCTTACGTTTCAAATCTCCGGCGAGAACTCCCTTGGAAGAAAAACACAGACCCACATAAATCGACAGCCTCACCGACCAAATGAAATCCCCTCTCAAACCCCAGCTCCGAAAAACATAGCCAACAAACTGCATCGCAGAGAGCGGCGGCGAGAGAGAGAAGATTTAAACAGAGTAAGATCCGGCAGAGTGTGGACACAAAAGACGACTTCTGACTTTTGGATTTAAACAAAGAATTAATGTTTATTTATTGCTTGTCTTAGCTACTACTAATCACTAATCTAATGGTGTTTATCTTGGGATTTAGATTTGGCTTTAAATCTTTTTGTCCAAAGGCTAACGTTTACGGACAGAGATTAGCCGGGAGTTTGTCCGCGATCGGTTCGTCCGGCCAACAAATGGTCGGAGTATCTCCTTCGTTCATTTTCCCTTTTTCTCAACCATTTAAATATTAATTTTATTTCATCCAAATGGAACTATTTCCATTTTTAAAGATAAAAATTGGGTATGGAGGCAAAAATTTGAAATTTGAGCAAGAATAAGCATCTTTCGAAAAACCATGCGCTATGTTCGTTAGGGTTGAAAAACCGGACTCGGGCAATGTCAATAAACGTATGAAACTACCAATGATTCGTCGAACCGAGAATAATCAATTACGATTTGATTATTCGTAATAGATTGATTATATGAATCAAATCAAACTTTGTACATGCATATTTTATTAATCACGGTTCGCTTCCTCTTATAGCCATTTTCAATCATATTTCACCTTTCTAAAACTATGGCTTGACGGAATAAATTGAATTGCGCTCCGAATAATGCTCGTGCTATTTTTAGATAAATAAAAACAAAAATATTATTAGTAGGTTAAGATTTGATGTCATTTATTATATAAAAGGTTGAGTAATCTTATGATTACAAACACAATAAATAATTATTAATATTTTAATAAATTAATTATATTTTGATTTAATCAATAAATAGTTAACACATCCATTCGTATAATAAAATAAAAAAAATAAAATTATTTTTAAAGTTTTATTATAAATTACCGTATATATATTTCATGATACATTTAATAATTATTAAATTAAACCTTAAACTACTTTTTTGACACAATTGTAATATTTGATTATCCCCACTAAAAATGTATTATTAAATGTTAGCTTATGAATATTTAAATAATAAAAATAAATTACTATAATTGTAAAAGATAATATTAAATAAAATAAAAATCCCAAATATAAAAAATGATTTTTTATTTAGTCACTGCCAAGTGTCCTCCTATGAATTAATATACTAAACTATGAACCATTTGAAATAAAGGGATGCTTTATATAAACCTTTCCAATCATTTTTCAAAAATAATTAGGAATTGATAGACTTTTTTGCAAAGTGTTCTTATCATAACAATTTTCTCATAAATTAA
This sequence comes from Begonia fuchsioides, assembly GCA_003255005.1. NCBI lineage: Eukaryota > Viridiplantae > Streptophyta > Magnoliopsida > Cucurbitales > Begoniaceae > Begonia > Begonia fuchsioides. The sequence goes on from QAOC01017296.1 coordinate 522,915, forward strand.
AAAAAAAAAAATAATAAAAAATTAGGGTGAGATTGGAAATACACCCGAAAAGCCGGCATTTTCCCAACTTCATCCTCGTATTCGTTCCATTGACTACTATTATACTTAGCGGTCAAATAATCGACCCAGAACCGAATGAAATTGAATTGATGCTTTCGTTATGGCTTTAATCGGGTTTTAATTCAAATTTAATTAACATTTTGTTCTTAATTTTGAAATAGTTCAAATTTGATTCATTTAATGGTTTTGTCGCTAATAAAATTGGATTTAACCAAATCGAACCATGCTATTATTATTTAAAAAATAATAATTTGTATGTATATGTGATTTATACCATTAATTTAATTATTTATCATAAATTTCTGTGTTAATTGAAAGATACCATTTAATATATTAAAATATTAATAATTTTTGTGTATATTTATTATACAAATCATGAATCAACATTTATGCGGATATAATAATTCTAGAAATATATTATGCAAAAAAAAAAGATCCCGGCTAAAGCCTGAAATATCTTTGAAAAGGAAGAGACGTCAACGAGAGGAGGCGGCCGGCCGGTGGCCCCATCTCATGTGCCACTTTATTATTTGCACTTGCTTAGTCTATTTCTCGAATTAACGAGTCGAATTCCTTTGAATAAAACATTTTGTCAAAGGAACTAAACACTATATGCATATTAAGAAAAATCGATTCACAAGTTCTAATCAAACAAAATCAAGAAAACTAAACTAGTTTGACACGAGATTTGTAACGATCAAATCGGATTATGGATTATCGCGATTTTCTTCACAATTTTGGGCTGGTCTAGAGATTACTTATGCTTGATGAATTAAATTAGATGTTCTATCGATATCATGGTTCTCGAAATTGTGTTTTTTGTTAGCTTCAATTGAGTTAGATTCGGGTCGGGTCGAGTTAGGTCAAGATTGTTGGAATCGCGCAATATTGAATCGAGAAAATCTCGTGCATCCATCCGTATCGAATTATGAATCGCATTTTAGACCAACTTTGCATTTGTCATTTTGTGAAAAAAGAGTAGTCCAACTTGATTTCTTTCGTATTTGAAAGTTCGAAAGAGACGAATAACCGATGGATGGGCTCGGTTCGGTTGCGAAGACCGAATTGAAACTGATATGTAACATAACTCTAATCGTCAAGACTGAATTAAGATTTTCAGTTCGAGCGGTTTGGTTTTGTTTTTTTTATAATCATGTAGTTAGATTTCAGTTTGGTTTTCATGTTGTCCTAAGACCCAAAAACCGAACTAAACCCAAATGAAAAACCGATCTGAAATTATTATCGTTTTTAAATAACTAAACTGACCTGCAAAGTCCGATTTGGTTCTTCCCGACAGCCAGAAAAAAATAGGAGTATTACCCGTGTTGAAGTTTCTTTTAGAACAGTAAACCCAGAGTTTAAAACTGCTTAATCTTTGAAAACGCACGGTTGAAGTTCGTAGATAATGGAGAATCGTTTCAACGTTTGTTTCGGTTATTCAGTGTAGAAATCAATGTTCATAACTCCATCGTTTTAATGATTTATGTTACTTCAGTTTACATATATTGAATCTTGGCTCAGTGCTCGACCAGTTGATTTGATGAGTTCTGGCAGAAGATCCGGCGATTGTTGCCTCTGTTATGAGGTTTAAGCGATGCCCAGTTTGAGAAAATCTGAGAAATTCGAGTATTGTTCGAGAAATTGGTACGTTAATTCCTGGAATGTGATGTTTTTCTTTCTTTTTTTTTCTCCGGCTGAAGCTGATCGGAATGTTCTGTTTAGTCAGCAGTGATTTTCGTTTTTCAGGCGACGGCGAAGGATGAACGAGCTTCTTCAATGGTGGCCGTTCAGCAAATGCAGCTCCGTTTACGAAAAAATCAACGGTTCTCGTAAAATCTGTTGTTTCTCCGACGGAATTCCGGCGATCGGAGCGAAGGTGTTGTTTCTGTTATTGATTGCACTTGCGTACAAATACTGGCCTTCTCCGACCGCCGTCTCAGTTCAGAAAGACGAAGCTCCGCCGTATAACAGCTCCGCCGGCGAGTGCAATCTATTCGAAGGAACGTGGCTTCCCCACCGGAGTTACCCGTTGTACAAATCATGTCGGTACTTGGAGAACGGATTCGACTGTCGGGGAAACGGTCGGAAAGATTTGGATTACGAAAAGTTGAGATGGAAGCCAACCAACTGTGAAATTCCAAGCTTTGATGTCAATCAAGCACTCAATCTTCTTCGTGGAAAAAGGGTAGTTTTCGTCGGAGATTCTCTGGCGAGATCCCAGTGGGAATCTCTGGTGTGCATGTTGTCGACCGGCGTCGAGGATGAGAGCATTGTTTCTGAGCTCAAGGGGGACAGGATAAACAAACATGTCCAGTTTCTGACGGCGTTGTTTAGCTCATTCGACATCAAGATTGACTTTTACCGGTCGTTTTACTTGATGAAAACCGGCGGAGTTCCGAAGAACTCGCCGGAGAAAGTGAGGGTGACTCTCAGGCTGGACGAGATCGATGCTTTGAGTAAGGAATGGAGTGATTCCGACGTTCTGGTATTCAACACCGGCGAGTGGTGGTCGGGAAGTAAACTTGCCCGTCAAATGTAAGCTAATCTTTAGGTCTTCTTCATAAAAAATGACCGTTACTGCCATTGATTTTTGATTTCTTCTCAAATTTGTTCTGCAGGGGCTGCTTTTTCCGGATCGGAAACTCTCTGCATCTAGAAATGTCGATTCTCGACGGCTTCAGAAAGGCGATCCAAACATGGGCAACCTGGGCCGACACAAAACTCGACAAGAACAGAACAAAAGTGTTCTTCCGGGCCTACGAATCCACCCATTGGAGGTCTGTTAAAAAGCTAGTTCCATTAAGATCATCACCCAAATATGACTGTTCAACAGTTAAATCATCATGGTTTTTGGTTCTTGCAGTGATAACGATTTCAAGGTCTGCAATGTGACAAAATATCCAGCAACGGAAACAAACGGGTTTGATCGGAGCCCATTCACGGGCATCGTAAACGACGTTCTGAGAAACTCAACAGCTCCGATCACAGTCCTGCAAGTTTCAGCCATGGGAGCTTACCGGACCGACGCACACGTGGGAACTCTGAACAGGGCGCATACGCCGGACTGTAGCCATTGGTGTCTGCCCAGCGTGCCAGAAGTTTGGAATGAAATTCTCCTGCATTTGTTGAAGCAGCCGGCCAAGGTTTCGCCATAGATAAGACACCCAAATGAGACTTTAGAGTTTAGGAGCTGACCCACCAGTCCACCACTGCAAGATTTGATTTTTGTTGGGTATATCTGTAAAAGATTCGATCTTAGGATCACAGAAGACAGGGTTAATACTAACATCTTTCACAGAGAGCCAAGCCAGTCAAAGAAAGATTTCAATCCCCTTAGTTTTAGTGTTCATTTAAGATATAAAAATTATAAAATATTAATAAGAAAATAGCAATATCAAAAGCTACAAGAAATCCATCTTCAAATCAAAAAGTAGGTATTTCAAAGCAAACCTTTCGATGTTCGTTGTAGCATGTAATTTGGGCCGTCAGATCATAAGGTTGAAACTTTTGAACTCAGATCAAACCACAAACAATGGCGCCACACATGATGATCCAACAGACTGATACCCTGTCTTTTTGTGAGAAGGCTATTCCAATTTGATTTCTTTCTTTCAAACCATGAAAGAGACAACTCATTCGACATGGGCTCAGATGATGCCACGTTGCAACAATGTTACACCCACCCACCTTCACAAAAAAAACATTGCCCAGTCAGCTGCTCAAGCTGGCTATCAATATCTACTCATAACTTATAATCTGTGTTGTGACCCATGATTATTTTCTTAAAAGTAGTAACCTACACCACCAGAATTCAACGCCAGCTAGAGAAAGCGATCCTATGTTTATTTCTTAACCTCTATTATGCAGATCTCAATCATACAAGAATGACTTTAGATCAATTTAATCAAAGCTAGACTCACACGTATGTCCAGGGAATGACAACTGGTTCTGAGTTTGGAAAGCTCTGAAGTTCTTGAGTGCTATTTTTCTTTTTGGACCAGACATTAATCTTAATCTACTTTGCTGATACCCAAAAACAAACTAAGGAAGAGTTGGGAAGTTTGAGAGATCATAATTAACAGAAGATGTCAATAATAATAAATAATTTCTCATTTTGTTCATGAAATTAGATGAAGAAGTCTAGAAAGCAAAAGGGGTGAAGCAGATAGGCATGAAAACAATAGGAATTGTTAGAGGAAATGGATCAGAAGATTTAGAGACAGAGGTGGGATGAAGATCATGCTTATCCATTACTACTTGGTACTCCCGTGGCAAATGGCAACAAGTGCTATGTAAAACTTCTTAAGCAGCTCTTTATCTAATCTAGGTAATTGGAAAATTTGCCAGAAAGTTCTTCTGCCTTTACCTAAATGAAGCTTCGCTCACCATCCACTAAGGTTATATATTCTATCACTCAGTAGATTGCACAAACTAGAAAAAAGAAGCAAATAGATGAGAGATCTTACTGCTTTAATGGCTGACGAAGATGAGGTAGCTTCAGCAAAGTTCAACAAGTATGCTTGTGCCTGCGCCCTAGTTGCCTCTGTGATTTCCATTATATTTGGCTACGGTAGATTCTCCAACCTTTCCTGTAGTTATGGATGAATATTTTTTTTGGGTGCATAATTAATAGGAAAAAAAAAAAATTTAATATTCTGACATAGAGAATTAGCACAAATGTAAAACCAAGTACTTAAATTCTCTTACTTTCCTTGTTCAGATACGGGTGTGATGAGTGGAGCCATGATTTTCATTGAAGAAGACCTGAAAATCAGTGACACCCAGGTCGAAATTCTGGCAGGAATTCTCAATTTGTGTGCTTTGATAGGATCTCTAGCAGCTGGAAGAACTTCAGACAGCATAGGTCGACGTTATACCATAGCTTTTGCCTCATTCTTATTCTTTCTTGGCGCTGTTTTGATGGGGTATGGCCCATCCTATGCAATTTTAATGGCAGGAAGATGTACGGCCGGGATCGGAGTAGGCTTTGCTCTTATGATTGCTCCCGTTTACTCTGCAGAAATTTCCTCACCTTCTAATAGAGGATTTCTCACATCTTTACCTGAGCTTTGTATCAGCATTGGGATCTTACTTGGCTATGTATCAAATTACTTGCTTGGAAAGTTGAGCTTGAAACTCGGCTGGAGAATGATGCTCGGAATTGCATCAATTCCTTCCCTAGCCCTCACTTTTGGAGTTCTGAAAATGCCCGAATCTCCGAGATGGTTGGTTTTGCAGGGTCGTGTAGCGGAGGCGAAGAAAATCTTGCTCCGAGTATCGAACACTGAAAAAGAAGCAGAAATTCGCTTTAGGGACATTAAAATTGCAGCTGGAATTGATGAGAATTGTCAAGATTCCACTGTCAAGCTCTTTAAAACTCGTGGTGAAGGAGTCTGGAGAGAGCTTTTAAGACCTTCCCCAACAGTTAGGAGAATTTTAATGGCTGCCATTGGTATGCATTTAGTCGAACACCTTACGGGCATCGAAGCTATAGTATTGTACAGCCCTCGGATTTTCCGAAAAGCTGGGATTACAGACAAAGAAAAGCTATTGCTAGCAACCCTAGGAATTGGACTAATCAAAACCACCTTCATTTTCGCAGCCACATTCCTAATCGATCGAATCGGAAGGAGAATTTTACTATTCACAAGCACAATCGGGATCATACTATCGCATTCATTACTAGGGTTTTCTTTAACAATTCTCGAACATTCAACCGAAAGGCTCTCATGGCCACAAAGTCTCTGCGTTATCTCCACTTACATATTTGTAGCTTTCTTCTCCATTGGCGTTGGACCGATCACTTGGGTTTACAGCACCGAAATTTTCCCTCTGAAACTTAGGGCACAAGGCGCTAGCATCGGTGTGGGCGTGAACAGAGTGATGAACGCAGCGGTTTCGATGAGCTTCATCTCGATTTACAAAGCGATCACCATTGGAGGAGCTTTCTTTATGTTCGCCGGAATCTCTGTGATGGCGCTGGCGTTCTTCTACTTCTTGCCGGAGACGAAAGGAAAATCGTTGGAAGAGATTGAGAACCTCTTCGCCATTAACGATCCATCTCCAAAACAAAGCTCGGAAATTTAAGCTTTGGACAGCTCAAAAACCATACCACACGCGTTGTTTCCTGTTAGAAATAAAAAATATTACTAATTAATTCAATTCTGCTTTTCGATTTCCCGGTGCTTGGTTAGCGAAGTTTGGAAGGAGCTTTTCAAAACTGTTTCTGGTTTTGAAGACCCAAAATCTGTTTCTAAAGCTTCTCAACTCGAGGAGATCCCTAGCTAGGTTAGAGGGAAGTTCTTATTTTTAGTAATCTTTCCGAATATCTATGAAGAACTTGTAATTTTAAATAAATAAATAAAAGAAGAAAACATTTAGCGGTCGGGGATTGAAGAATTTGTGGGGATTAGAACAAGACATCCCAGCCTGTAACTGGTAATGGGTAAAATCTAATAACGATGGGGAGAGAGAGAGAGAGAGAGGTCCCTCGTTTGTAGGAGGCCCTGTGGATGGAGCTTTTGAATCATGGAATCCTGAACCATGCATGCATTATTGTCTCCTCACGTTTTCTTTCCTTCTTCCTTCCCGTACGATCATCTTTTTTCGTAAACTTTGCTGATTTCAGGGTGCAATTTTGTCGATTTTTGGTCTGGAATGAAACCCTTGTGAACATCTTGATGATTCTGTCGTAAAACGGATGAATTTCGTGTGAGTTTTGCTATTTTTTTTGTTGTTTTTGTGATTTTTGTTCTTCTTGTTCGATGGCAGGTTATTCGTCGGACGAGCAGTTGCGAGGGAGGTGGAAAGTTAATGAACCAGATCGGAAATGGCTTCTTCTCCTGAGACTGCTCCGTCGCCCGACCCTTCTTCTTCTTCACCTCCGCCGCCGCCGCCTAATGACTCATCCGAGTCGCCCCCTCCTCCGCCGCCGTCGTCTTCCTCCAAATCACCTCCTCCGCCGCCGCAAGACGACTCATCTCCGCCAGCACCGCCGCCGCCGCCTCCTCCTACTACTCAATCGTCTTCGTCCTCGAAAACAATATCCCCTCCTCCTCCTCCGCCGCCGCCGACGTCTTCCGACTCATCCAGCTCTTCCTCGTCTTCGAATAATAACCTCCCTGTTATTATCGGAGTGGCCGCCGGAGTAAGTCTTTTGGTCATCGCCATACTCGTAATCGTCGCCATGTGCTCGAGGAGAAAGAGAAAGCGAGAGGAAGAGGAATATTACAGAGACTCCAACGAAGGTCGTAAAAACGGCGATTATTACAACAATTCTCAACCAAATTGGCACGGAGGGGACCACTTTAACAGTGAGTCGATGGGCGTTTCATGGCCGCCGCCGCCGCCGCCTCCCATGGGGTTTAGCGGCGAAACGAGCTCGAACTTCTCCGGCACAAGGCCAACGCCGCTTCCACCACCGTCGCCGAACCTCGCGCTGGGATTCAATAAGAGCACGTTCACGTACGACGAGCTTGCGGCGGCGACCGGCGGCTTTGCTCAGGCGAATCTGCTCGGACAAGGAGGATTTGGGTACGTCCATAAGGGTGTTCTTCCGAACGGCAAAGAAATCGCCGTGAAAAGCCTCAAGTCCGGCAGCGGACAAGGAGAGAGAGAATTTCAGGCGGAGGTTGAAATCATTAGTAGAGTTCATCATCGTCATCTTGTTTCTCTTGTTGGGTATTGTATTGCAGGTGGACAGAGAATGTTGGTTTATGAATTTGTTCCTAACAGGACACTTGAACATCACCTCCATTGTTAGACCTCTGAAGCTTTTTTTCTCATCTTCTTTTCTCTTCTTATATTATCATCAAGCTTCCATTGCGATCAATCGAGCTTAACTTTCTTCTTGTGTTTCTTGATCGATAGCTAATAATCTTGCCACCATGGATTTGCCCACCCGGGTGCGAATTGCTATTGGATCTGCAAAAGGGCTTGCCTATCTTCACGAGGACTGTAAGAACTCGACCCTCTTCTTCTGTTGCAGAAACCAAACTCTTCCGACAACGTTTCAAAACATTACCAAATATCCTAAAATTTTGGATATTGAAAATAATTTAATCATTTTCTCTTATCATTTATAATTATTTTCGAAATAAGAATTTGGATAGTTTAATGTGTTCATTAATAGTCACGCCATCTTGCAGGTCATCCTCGGATTATCCATCGCGATATAAAATCTGCAAATATTCTCCTGGACTTCAACTTCGAAGCCATGGTAATTCAATTAGTCTTCCAAACATCATTTTATTTTTCTTTTTCTACAAAAAATGTATATGCAGTTCTTCATTCGAAGCTAATGAAGCTTGTCTATGGCTACTCTAAAGGTGGCGGATTTCGGATTGGCAAAGCTCTCTTCGGACAACTACACTCATGTCTCTACGAGAATCATGGGCACATTCGGGTACCACCGTTTAATCTATGTCATTAATTCGATAGAATGATTTCAATTTTCGAAAACAAAGAGACGGTCTAAATTATCGAGATTTGGAGTTCGAATCAAGCAATTAAAACATGATATAATGCAGGTATCTGGCTCCCGAGTACGCAGCAAGCGGAAAATTGACCGAGAAATCGGATGTTTTTTCATTTGGGGTCATGCTTTTGGAGCTCATAACTGGCAAAAAGCCAGTAGATCCAAGTAATGCAATGGAGGATAGCTTAGTTGACTGGGTGTGTAAAATTTCTTCTATTTATTTCCAAATTATGCTTCAAAAAATGAACTTTTGCATTGATTTTCGTATAATCTTTCAGGCTCGACCACTTTTAAGCCGAGCGCTCGAGGATGGGAACTATGACGGGCTGGTCGATATTCGCTTGGAAAATAACTTTAACCCTCAAGAGATGGCAAGATTGGTCACTTGTGCTGCAGCTAGCATTTGCCATTCCGCTCGAAAGCGCCCGAGAATGAGCCAGGTACGACATTCCGAGCTCGAAAAACAATGATCGTCTCAAACATGTTTTTTGTTTTATCTCAATTTGTTCGATGACTTATAACATGATGATCGTATAGATCGTTCGAGCTTTGGAAGGGGACGTTTCATTGGACGACTTGAAAGACGGGCCCCCGAGAATGGGAGAGAGCTTGGTGGTCACATCGAACGATAGCTCGTTCGATTATGATACCAAGGCGTACAATGAAGACATGAAGAAGTTTAGGCAAATGGCCCTCTCCAGCCAGGAGTTTGCAACAAGTGAGCATGGAACTTCTAGCAGTGACTCAGGCAACCAAAAACAGTACCTTTGAGCCACGATTCTGTACCTTCGCAGGGAATTTCGATGCCCGAACCGTTCGAAAACGTTGAATTTCGAGAACCCGATGCCTTTATCCGTATAAATATATCGGGAGCTAAGTAGAAATGGACCGGAATAAAAAAATTGTTGAACTTGTATTTCTAATTGTCATTTATGATTGTTTGATTGAATTGGAAACCATATATATTTCATATCTTTTTATTTATTATTTTATGAATCGGTTTTGGTTCAAATTGTTGAACCCATTTTGAACTCAAACAAAAATCAATCTAGAATTTTGAGTCGGTTTTAGTTATGATCAATTATACAATTAGTTTGAGTTTGAATCTGATTATCAAGAACCGACCCACCGGATTGGACCAACTTTTTCAAAAAACCGACCCCACCTGGGTCCCGCCCCTCTCAACGGAGGCCTATCAGTCCTCTTATTTCTAGGTTTCGGCCCAATGTTGCTGGGCCGATGGACATATTTTCGAAGCCCAGACCAAGGTGCTGGGCTTCATGAAATGATAATTGCCCCAAGTTTTTTCCTTTTAAATACCGTCGCGGAAACCCTTTTTGCTGTTCGTTTCAGCTTCTTCGCTCCACTTCGATGCGACCGTCCTGATCCAATCTGATCTTCGTTGATTTTTTCCCACGGTAGAAATCATCTACCGAGCATCCTCCATTTTTCTTGCTTCGAAACTAAATCCGCTACAATCGCTTCGCCATGGGGGAGTACGATGACGCTTTCATGCGCAACCAGAATTCCGCTGTACAGTCCCGTACTAAAGCTCAAAATCGCGCAAATGTCCTTCAGCTGAAATTGGTTGGTTTCTAATTTCCTCACTTTTGCGTGTTTTTGACGCTTTGATTTTCGCTAGGTATTCGGCCGCTCGTTATCTGAATGAGACTGATCATTTTAGAAAATATTTACTCTCTTTTTTTATGGTTATTAGTTTTGTCACTTAGCGAACCATGTGAGTGACGCTTTTGTCACTATTAATCTTGTATTATTGTTATTTTTAAAATGAGGTGGCTTTAGTTTTATGTAATGAATTCATTGGTAGTATTTAGGAAACGAAGATAGTGGAGCCTGTAACATTACCTAATGGGAGTGATAGCGAAACACCATGATTTAGAAGAGTTTTGATTAACTGTTTGCTTTAATGTTACGTTTGATATTATTATTTGGAGTTAGTTATTATGAATGAAATCATCAGTAGGATTTATGAAAGAAGATAGTGGCCCTTATTGTATATCCATACTCGGGTCTTGTAGAACAAACTTAGATCATTGGCTGATGGATTTGCTCATACTATTTACGACTTATTTGCAGATTGGCCAGAGTCATCCTACTGGTCTAACAAACAGTCTTCTTAAGCTTTTTGAGCCTCGCCCACCTTTGGAGTTCAAACCACCTCCAGAGAAAAGAAAATGTCTACCGTTAACAGGTTATTAAAGCTTCTCTACTTAAATTACTGTCATAAGAATGTCATAAATTTTGACTATTATGGTGGATTTTTCTTCTTTCTTGTAAAGGGATGGGCCAATTTGTGAGTAAATTTGCTGAGCCTAACGACCCTGAGTATGCTCCACCAGTCCCTACAGCAGAAACTCCTGTAAGATAATTACTCTTGACGTGACTCCTGATTTTGACATATTTGTTGACGAAGTTTATACTGTTAATTTTCATTGAAGGTAGTATTAATTATACTAGACTTACCATTGAAGCATATAAAGTTTTTTCTGGAAATCTTGGGCACAATGTTAAATTTACATGGCCGTGTATTTCTGTTTCTTAGGGTTTTTATTTGTTTTCTCCTATTTTCGGTGCAGGCAGAAAAAAAAGCCAGAATTCACAAATTAAGATTGCAGAAGGGAGCTGAAAAGGCAGCTGATGAGCTACCTAAATGTGATAATTTAAATTTTGTCCCAGACATGTACATTGATTCGCTGCAGTATCATGTTGTTGCTCAATTTTTTTTTTGCAGATCTTGAACGTGATGATCCAAATGTTACTGGGGACCCATACAAAACATTATTTGTTGCTAGGCTGGTGAGGGCTTTTGTCTTTTCAAATAGAATTTCAAAATATTTTTGAGTTAAATTTATTTTTCATTACGGCTTACAGAATTATGAGACCAATGAGAGCAGAGTCAAAAGGGAGTTTGAATCTTATGGACCAATCAAGCGGGTAGGTATTTGAGCTTTCTTATTGGGGCTCGGTAAGAGTTTGATTTATGGCTAATTCTATCTATATGATTTCATTTTTTGTGAATTTAATGATTTCCATTAGCACTGTTTAATCTCAAACTATTACACTTATTATTTTTACAGCTAAACAAATGCTTTGGGCATAAAATTGTCTATGTTTTCAAATTATGATTAATAAAAATTGCTTTAAATGAAATATTCTCATTGTCTTTTGGTGTACAATACGCTTGCTGTCTACTTTCAATCAGGTGTATGTTTCCAAAACATCAGTTGTTTACCTTAAGATAATTTCTTGCTCTGTTAGCCTTTTACACTGTTCTCCAGTTTTTTTTGGGATTTTGTGTTTGAAAAGGAAGGGTGTTACTCCATGTGTCGTCTTAAGTTTGTTGGTGACAAAGTAACTATGCCAATAGGTAATGTTACACAGGTATCCAGACCTAATTTATGGTGATTTCTTTTATTTTAATTTATCCTTTGATAAAGTTGGGATAAGGAACCTTTTAGGACCTGGACTTCTGGAGATCTTGTTAAAACTCTTGATAGGTAAAGAAAATTTCCTGGTAAGGGGGCAATTATTATGTGTTCAGCCAAATGTTGTGTTTCAACTATTTTCTATCATTCCAAATCCGAAAGATGGTACTTCATCCTACCAGGCAATGCTGAAAATTTTAAGTCAACCAGATCATTGTCACACTTTGCCTTGCATTTATTTTCAAGAAATGAAAGGGGAATGGAATCTTCTCTTATCCTCCCCGTCACTGGATAAAACAAATAGGGAGTATTAGCATCTCTTTCCCATTTCTTTTAATTTTTAGTACTTGCATTTCCTGCTGCTAAAAGTTTTACTTTTGGCTTAAAGGTGTCAAATATACATCGGCTGTTGGGAAGGTCCTGGTATTTTCTATTTGATCTATAAGTATTTTATTATTCAAAAAAAAAAAAGAATCCCTGGTAAGGGGAGGCTATTATTCTCACAACTGGTAAAAATGCCACAAATACATTTTTCTGCGACTCTAGCTGGTGGTGATGCATCTCTCAATGGAAGCCCTGTAAATTAAAGGTGAGCACGGCTAAGGAGGCATAGTGCCTTTTCTGCCGTGCCAATCGGATTTGCTAAGCTTTTTTTACTTTATTTTTATCTCGGTAAAAACATTTGAAAGTGTCTTGTGAGTGTTTTATTCTTGCTAAGAATTTTGCATTTTCCTTGCAACATAATCCCTTTTTACAACCCCTAGGTGAGATTGATTACGGATCAAGAATCTGGTAAACCTAGAGGATATGCTTTCATTGAGTTTGTGCACAAACGGGACATGAAAGGTTTGTTTTCAGTAATTTTTCTTTTCTTATCATCAATATACTAGATTACACTTTTTGATGGATTTTTTTCAATACGATGCAGCTGCATATAAGCAAGCTGATGGTAAGAAGATTGATGGTAGAAGGGTAATTGTGGATGTTGAGCGTGGAAGAACTGTCCCAAATTGGCGACCTCGACGCCTAGGTGGTGGTCTTGGAACTAGCAGGGTTGGAGGAGAAGTAAATCAGCGTGAGCCTGGGAGGTAAATTTTTTCTTTTTGGTCTTTTGTAAAATTTGACATTTTTAAACTCAGAAAATTTTAGAACTGCTCAAATCACCGAATCATATGTGATCTGTGGGGGGTTGAAGGTTGGTATAAAAGATTGATCTAGCCAGTTAAACAAATTTAGAGAATCTAGGATAGAAAGCTTGTTCGCAAGAGTCTTGCTGTTGATTGCCTGTTTTGTTGCGCTCAGTCAAAGATTGATCAATATATTATTCGGTTTGCTCTACACACATTGAATTGAAAGAATGAGTGAACTTTACCTTACCGTTTGTTAGAAAGTAAAATTCAGTAGGATTATGTATTTATGCTCTAGCAATTGTTTTCAGTTAGGGTTATGGCTGTTGATGTGTATATTTGAAGCCAAATGAAAATCTTAGGTGATGTGCTGGTGATAGATTTGTGGCTGAGAGAGATGTGTAGTGTATTTGGCACTTGGCCAAATTTTTTATTCTTGATTATAATGTTTTATACAAATGTATTTTGGTGTTTTTGGCCAGTTTAGGTTCTTGATGACACCTTTCTGGATTTAGATTCTTAGTTGAGTTTTTCATTCTCCCAGAGAGCAAGTGCAGCCAGGAGGTCAATCTCGGTCTGAGGAACCAAGGGCGCGGGAGGATCGCCATGTGGAGCGGTAGTACTTTTCAATTTTCTTTTATTATTGTTTTTGCATTTTCTGCTGCCATTCTCGTTTAAACATGATAGCATACACTTTATGTTATGGTGATATGAGCTCCTTTAGACATTCAAGGGAGTAGTTTTTCTCTTAAAACTGCAATTTGTGTTGATTATAAATGTAAATCAAATAAAGAAATTTGTCAGAGGTCAAGAAGCTCTAATCTGAAAATAGGTCACCTTTTAAATAGTCTAGTTATTCTAATACATGTTTGTTATTATTTATGAAATGTGAAGGGAACGGGAGAAATCTAATGATAGAGGAAGAGACAAAGAAAGAGAGCAAGAGAAGTCGCGTGAACGTCATGACAAGCCGAGAGATCGTGACCACAGGGAAGATAGGCACCATAGAGACCGAGATAGGAACAGAGATAAAGACCGAGAGAGGGATAGGGAAAAAGAAAGAGACCGAGGTCATGATCGCGATAAAGCACGTGATAGAGGTTGGGATCGAGGTCGTGACACTGAACGTGATCGAGAAAGAGAACGAGATCGTGAACGTGATCGTGACCGCCTACGTGAGAGAGAAAGGGAAAGAGATAAAGAAGGATCTCTAGAACATGAACGAGGCCGCTCCCGAGATCGAGAATTAGAGTATGATAGAGTTGAATCAAAACATGAGAAGGACAAACATATAGAGATGGACTATGATCATGGTGAACAAGAAGATGATGGTGGATGGTATGAAAACTCTGAGCTTGGGCGTAGGCATGCCGACCATGATGCTGAGCAATATGACCAATATGATCAATATGAGAAGCTTCGCGGTCGAAGACAATATGACGATCAAGCCCAAGGTGAACATGACCGTTATTCTGATCGTGATCGCGATGATCAATATGATCAAATGGAGGGTGCCTACAACTACAAGTCACGTGAGAAAGAGAGAACCCGAGATGGGGAACAGGAGTATAGGCGTTCAGAGAGATCTCTCTCAAGGGATTATTAAGGCCCCGAAATCAGTGCTTGTTTCGAGTAAGTCCTCTAATTTTGGTCTCATAAATTTCAATCATTTTTGACTGACATAAACCCAAACACGCAGCTGGTGTGTTGATGAGAAGTAATTGTGCTTTATTACAGGACATGGTCAGATGGAGCAAGAAACTTGTGGAGCAGCGGTTTGTTCTGAACTTTGTATGGTTTGTGAAGCCTATTATGACTCTAAGGGTATGCTCGATAAAGACCAAATTTTTTTCTTTCGTTAATGACATCTTTTATGACATTTGTGAGGTTCAGCTACTTATTTTGAACTTATAATCTGAATATGTGAAGACACTTATGCTTGGATTATGTATTATATGGCCTGTGCGTTTTATTGTTGTCAATCGTTCTTGAAGATTCATCTGCATTTTTTCTAGAGTTTTTTTTGGTGCTAGTGGCGTGCACTGCAGATCTGCTTTGAAGAAGTGCAGGAGGAGGTTGAATATGTCAAAAAGAGAAAAGAGTCCCCACTCCAATGAGCCTCAACTAGGAGCCATTGGTTCACATCTCCCACTAGATTGCAGGTTTGACCCTAAACCATCGATTCCCTTCCCTTGATTATTATATGCACCTCTCATTCATTCTAATCTGACTAAATCCACTCTTTATGTCCCATCATTACTGTACATTGCCTTTTTTCATGTTCAAATTCATATATCTAAACCTTGGCTTTGAAAACTATGAATTCTGTTTGGTTCCGATTTTTTGATATGTGGAAGACAATCCCAAAATAAAAATGAATCTTAGGATTGGACTATGTTGAAGAATTTGTTGACCATTTAGCAGTAATTGTTTCGTGGAAAAAATTAGGTGGTCCAAGTGACAATTGAATGTCGTTAGCGTTTAGGGTGTTGAGTGCACTATAAAGTTAACTCATATGTTCTTAATAATGTTTGCCAAACCATGCAGACCTGACTATGGGTTAAACCTTAGTATGTTAGATTCTGTTTGAGTTAGTATGTTTTTTAAGATCTACTGTCAAAATTATACACCCAAAAAAGGTTTACATAGTTACATCTGGACTGTAAACACAAGTTTGAATTGGAACTATGTCACCCGATTCCGGTTCAATCTCGGGTGATCTGTTAATGAATTGCGAGATTCTAACATAGAAAGCCGTCTTTCTAGCAATTAGATTTCAGTTTGTTACTAAGTCCAAGCTTGAAATGAACACGTGATTAAACCAAAATTGAATCAGAATCGTGATTCTCTTCCAAACCGTAGGACCATAAACTCATAATTCAGCTAAATTGAAGGAAAAAACACCGTGTTTTTAATTAATCAAACCATTGTCTTTTGAAACTAGGAGCAATGAAAATAGTGGGTCGTCCACTTGAAAGGATATGCACAGAGGAAAGCTCCATGTTCAGTGTAAGCTACTAAGTCTCAGATATTTTCTTCCTTGTGGGGATGCAATTGACACTGCAAGCCCACTCACTTCATCTTCATTTTCGCCAAAATTTGTACATTATTTCTCTCCAATTTCCATAATTTTTTAAATAAATTCATAATTAATTTACATGTTTTTAAACCATACCCGTGACCAAATTTAAGTTGTGTAAGTATATACCCATATACGTACACATTCATCCTTTCATAGATCGAGATTGATTTCATCGTCCCAAAATGACGAGATTATGTGTGAATGAGTGTGACAATTATACTCTAAGATATTATAAACAATAGATTAAATAATGAATAATTAATTAATAAATAAATGTCTAAGCTTCTAACCATGATTGAGAGTTTGAATGCAATAGAAAAAGAGAGAAATCTAAATATAATGGAGTTGAAAGGTGACACCCATTTACCACCTTTTTTTTTAACGTGTAGCTCATGCTAGCTTTTCTTTTGATTGAATTGGGCCCCACCTTTTTCCCCCCATTGGGCCCAATCCGACGTGGATGGATCTGTTGTAGGACCCACCCAATGAGGGTTAAGCTTCATCTTGTTCTCTACTTACTTTTAATTTAAAATCGACACATATGCTTTATATTTATTAAATTTTAAAGTATTTTATAATAATTGAAGTGTTAAGCTTAGAATAAGTATTAAGTATGATTGTAGTTTTTAAAACAATAAAATAATTACATAGTTATTAGTAGGGGTGAGCAAGAGCTGCTCCAACCAAGTTTTATCTCAAAATAAGATTTAAATTGGAACTCACAGTTCAAGATTTTTTAAATCAAACTCAAAACAAATTATTCCAATTATGTTTCAATTTTAATCTAATTTTATTTTATATTAAAAAAAAATATTGTTATTATATTTGAGTTTTAAGTAATTGAACGAATTTATAACTAATTTAGAATTTCTATCAGATTTTATTATGGTTTGTGTGAGTTTTACTCGATTTTAGAGCTTTTTTGACCCACGATTCCGGTTCCGGTTCCTGTTTCATGGTTTTTCACATCTAAAAACCAGTTTCGATCCTATTTTCATTTCCGATCTAATCTTGTCCACCCCTAATTAGTAGAATTTTAGTTCGATTTTGCATGTTTTTGGTGCCAAAGATGTTAATCTTACGAGATAGATTTTTCAAAAAAAAAAAACCTACACGAGAAAAGATCCAAAAAGATCCATATACATGGGACATCGTCGAAGTGAATTATCTTCGATGGATTTAGGTACGTTGATTTGCTTTCTCGATAACTTTGGTAAAAAAATAAATCTTGTAATCTAGTCGTTAACTTTGGTTTATGAGAGACTTTATATTGTAAATTGTTTTTTTTAACAAAATTAAGATATTTCATAGATGTATTATAGTGATCATTTCAACATTACAAACTTTAGTACAAAATGTTGCCATAAAATTATGTTAATATTATAAATGTAAGAGTAAATATCAATTTATATATTGTATTACTGGAGTCATTAAAATAAATCGTCTTTGCCGGATTTACTCGTTGACCTCGGTAAAAAATGTTAGGCAGTCTCGATATAATTTTTGGATAAAACCGGAAGCCGGATCATACTCACTTCTTTATAAATTAAAAAGAGATTATTAATTAGGAAACAATAAATTACGTAATCGAATCAGTAATTACAGTGACGAGAAACCCTAGCCTAAGAAAGCAGACTCGCCTACAGCTCCACGTGCATGCATTCACACGTGTACGCCTACAGCTCCACGTGTCAGTTATCTAGATGACACGTGGAGATATTTTACTTTATCCATTCACACGTGTCAGTTATCGAGCTTATTTTAATTTTAATTTTATTTATATTAAAAAAATAAAAAATAATAATAAAATATATTTTTTATTATATTTAAGTCAAATTTTAAGTAAAATTTATAACTAATTTTAAGATTTATATTAGATTTTATTAAATTTTAAGTTGAATTTTATTATATTTTTTAAAAATTTATTTAAATTTTGGTTTCTGATTTTTTATTTTTAAAAATTAGTATTAAATCATAAATTATAAATTTTTAAAAATTAAAATTAATACTAGTTTCAAATTTGTCATCCCCTGCTAAATTTAAATAAATTAGTTTTATTTTATCATCGAAATATTAATTAGTAAAATTTGAAATTAAAATATATTTATATTTTATAAAATAAATTAAATGGAAATGTGTGATGGATAAAGTAACTATTAACGACGTCAGCTGTAAGAAACAACGGACGAGAATGCTACCGTTAATGTCTTGATGATATATCTCATTTCTGTACCACTAAAGTGCCATGTCATCCACTCGTAGCCGTTGATCTTGCTCCGATCTTACCATCTTGACCTTCCGTTCTAGGTTAAAAAGATATTTTTCTTAATTTTTGCATCTTGAGCTTCTTCTCTCTCCCTTCCCGTCTTCATCGCTGCTTTTGCTTCTGCAGATTTGATATGTAATTTCGTGTTCGTTTGTCTTGAGGTAAAAGCTTGTATGTCAGATTACATAAAGGTTGCAGTTCTAATGTGGCGAATTCATTTCAATGTTTTGAAGCTGTATAAGAGTAGTTGGTGATTTTTCAACCTGAAACTCGGAGTTTTTAGTGATTTACTGTGAATTTGAAGTTTCGGAACTTTGATCGACTGATTTTCAGTGTTCCTGTGTTTTTATTTACCTCTTTTTTCAATTTTTGTTAAAGATTGCAAGTCCTTCGTTTTCTCTCTTACATTGGTTTCCATGGATGCTAAGATTTTGATAGTTTCATTCAGATATCAAGTGCAAGGTGGAGTGTGGCGACGAACTTCTCCTTACGTGGTTCATTTTCGAACGCAATTTACATAAGAGCGGCTAATATATTAATCTCTCTGATTCCCCAAGCTTAAACCCTCCATTTCTGATCCTATTATTTCTGAGCTCTAACTCGGAGGTTGAATTAAGAAAGACCGACTCTCTGATAGAAGTTGCAAGAGTGATGTGAGTGGAATTTCCGGCAGAATTTGGCCGGCGAATGGCTTACATGTGCAGCGACAGTGGAAATTTGATGGCAATTGCTCAGCAGGTGGTGAAGCAGAAACAACGCCAGCAAGAGCAACAGCAACAACCGCCGCAACAGCCGCCACACCAACTTACTGGCAACCTCAGTCCGTTTTCTCTTGGTCCTTGGAATAATTCTCAACAAGCTGCGATTTCTACCTCTCCGGCCATGGATTTTGGCGTCTCCGGCGCCGGATTTTCTGATCCCTTTCATGATGCCGGGGGAGGTGAAAGTGGAGAAACTGGATTTCAATTCCCGAACCTTGAGCACCACTCTTCTGGTTTTAGGTTCTCCGATTTTGACGGTGGCGCCAGTGGTGAGTTTGATTCCTACGAGTGGATGGATAGTTTAATGGCTGGTGGAGGTTCGTCTGATGCCTCCAATTTACCATCCGGCTGTAATGAATGGCAAAGTAATGCTGAGTATTGTCTCTACAATGGAAATCCATTTTCTTCAGGCCCGAGTCAACTAGGCATCACTTGCTCTCCTCCGTCCGATCTCAACCGAGTCATTTTCTACGATACTCAAAAGAATCTCAGCCCTCTGCAACCTTCTGTTTATGCCTGGGCTCAACCACCTCCGCCTTTATCTCCACCATCTCCGTTGCCGGAGAGTAAAGAAGTCAATCCACCTGTGTCTAGAGTTCAAAAAGATGACACGGCTGACAGATCGTCAAGCTCGCCAGAATCTGAATCAACGCCAACTCTCCTCTTAGCCCTGTTGGATTGCGCTCGATTGTCTGAATCGGAACCTGATAGAGCAGTGAAAATGCTGATTCAGCTGAGAGAATCCTTGTCGGAGAAAGGTGATCCGACTGAGAGGGTTGCGTTTTACTTCTGCGAAGCTCTGTGTAGCAGATTGTCTCTGCGATCTGAAACCAGCCTAGCTTTATGTGCGACTACCACGGAAGAGTTTTCTCTGTCTTACAAAGCTCTCAACGATGCTTGTCCCTATTCAAAATTTGCTCATTTGACCGCAAATCAAGCGATTCTAGAAAGTACAGAAAAAGCATGCAAGATTCACATAATAGATTTTGGAATTGTCCACGGAGTTCAATGGGCGGCACTTTTACAAGCTATGGCTACTCGTTCGTCTGGAAAACCGGATAGAATTAGAATTTCAGGCATACCTGCTGCAGCGTTGGGGAAATCGCCCGATGCTTCATTGATTGCCACTGGTAATCGACTGAGTGAGTTTGCAAAGCTTCTCGAATTGGAATTTGAATTTGATCCAATCCTTACTCCAATTGAAGAGCTGAATGAATTGAGCTTCAGGGTTGAGTCTGATGAGGTTCTTGCTGTCAATTTCATGCTGCAATTGTACATCCTGTTGGATGAAAGCCCGGCTGGGGTTCAGAATGCTCTTCAATTAGCCAAATCTATGAATCCGAAGATTGTGACTCTCGGGGAATACGAAGCAAGCTTGAATCAGGTTGGATTTGTGAAACGATTCAAGAACGCTCTGAAATACTATTCGGCATTGTTCGAGTCTTTAGAACCAAACATGAACCGCGAATCGCTAGAGAGACTGCAACTGGAAAAGCATCTCCTCGGCCGTCGAATCGCAGGTGTTGTCGGGCCAGAAAACTCAGGCGCAAAAAGAGAGCGAATGGACGACAAGGAGCGGTGGAAAATGTTAATGGAAAGCTCGGGTTTCTCAACCGGATCGATCAGCCACTACGCAGTGAGTCAGGCGAAGATCCTTCTGTGGAATTACAACTACAGCTCTTTGTATTCTTTGATAGAATCACCTTCTGGGTTTCTCTCTCTTGCATGGAATGAGGTTCCTCTTCTTACTGTCTCTTCATGGCGATAATGGGTGAGTTTTTCTTTGCTTTTTACTGTCTAGTTGAAGCACTGATTCCATGTTCATAGTCGAAGTATTTTCATTTTTTATTTGTGTCTGATTGTGTTCATCCCCAACCATAGTGTTCATTTCGGGTACGATTTAGAACGGCTTAGCCGAATTGCGATAGGTTGAATTTAGGAGTTTAGAAGCTGGGCAGCATTGCAAGATTCAAGTCTTTCTTCTTTCTAGTAATTATTCGAGCTCTTTGGTACCATGTACAGAGTTTTAAAAGTTGTAATCTCAATGCCTGAATGTGGACTGTAATTTCATAGCTTTTGTGATCATTCTTTCTTTGGACTTGTCCATCATTTTTTATGAAGACCTGTGGTTCCTGTTGAACTGTGTTTGTAGGGCCGGTTCGTACCGATTCCGGTTTCAAATCTTACAAAAATTGCGGTAAAACTGTTTGATTTGATCATGGTTTTTGAGGTAATAAAACTGTGAAAATCTAATTGAATCATAATCGAAAAAATGACTCGAACTTGGTTAAAACCTGGCTCAAGCCCGAAACAAATTCAAAATTTGACCTAAATTCTAACAGCTCTGTCGAACTTCCAAGAATATATCTAACGTGGGCTTTGACTTAGTGTCGAAACTGGAGATTATCAAAGTGTTCTAAAATTACATTGAATTCTCTGAGTATTAAGTATTAAAATTTTGTGATTTTTCTATATATTAATGTTTGAATCTCAGAATTTAATGAAACATTGTAATGTTTTATTTGCCCTAATTTTATAATTGTATCAACAAAAAACTTTAAATTAAATTTTTTTTTTCAATTGAGACTTTAAATTTATAATTAATCAATTGACTGACAACTTGAACGAAAGTTCACACAATTATGAATGGACAACTTAACGTGAACGGGATTCCACATGTCTTATGGTACTAGGGTCAGAGCGTAAGCTAGTGATGCTTTCAACTACTACTCTCGCCATCTAGGGTGCGGCATCTTATTACCAAAAGACGAAATTTTTTACCCTCAGGGCCCTCACACCCCGGCCCGATAGTTTGTGGAAGGGTAAGTCACCGTGACTCAATAGGCTAGAGATGAGAGGTATTTACCTGCGTCCACAAGAAACTACCTCACATTAGAGGTAACAACTCTCACACTGCGACTGTCAGAAAAGGTGCGACACTCTCCGCAAAGCAAAACAACACAATAGTGAAGCCTATTTTTCAAATTTATTTTTAATTTTTTTTCAAACTACTCTATAATTCTCAATTAAGATGACTATAAGAGAAAAATTAGCACGAAAAAAATCAAATATTAAATTGCAAGAAAATAAATAATGATGAAAATCTAATATTAGAGCATATGTTGAAAAAACTTTGAAGTTTAAGGTATGAATTGAAAATACACTCATATTTTACTATCTTAATTGATAAAATTAAAAATTTAATATGTTATTTGAAAAATACTCGTAATTATATTGTGTCTCGTATTTTAATTCAAGTGAATTTCTTCTACACCTTATGATCCCTTATGTTTCTCTCCTTAAGAATTTGTCACATTTATCTTTGTCTACTTATCATCCTTTTTTCCTACAATTTTGAACGTTATCGCTTTTAGGTGAAGGAATCCATAAAAAAGAAACCTAGGGTTATTTTGAAACTTAAGCTAGCTGTTGTTATGATTCTTATTTGTTAATCCCAGTCGATCCCATGTGCTGCTGACTAGCCCTTACACAGCAATAAATAAGCATAGATAGTCATCGACTTGGCCTCCTAGCTAGCTTACCTCAATGACGTATCAGCTATCATCGGGCTGATAAAAACAGCCCGATGATAACAATAATCTAGTGTGTTAATCAAATAAAAACATATGAGCAGAAAAAAGAACCCTGTGAAATGATCTAAAATATGTAACAAGGCCGCATGCAGGCATTTTTGTATTGATGGTGACTGCCTTGAGCGTGAAATCCGCCACCCTTTTGGAACAAAGAATGCCCGAGAGGTGAGGCTTAGTCTAGAAATCCAAAATGGGAAAGCTACTATCTATTATTGTACCTAAAAGGCGAAATCTTTCGCCCCTAAGGCCTCTACATCCCGGCCCGACAGTTTGTGAGAGAGTTAAATCACAGTGACTCAGCGGCCCAGAGATAGTAGACCTTTACCTGATATTCTAAAGAGCTACCCCAACATTGAAGGTAACAACTCCCACACTAGGATAACGCAAACGTCGAACCTAGGCTATTGTATCCAATCTACTATCTCTGAGTCAACTGAACTATGTCCGTACGAGCAAAGATACGGTATATTCTAAACTTGATCATTGGGTTCATTGCAATCTAGAAATATATAATAAATAAATAAAAACACGAGATCCTAAGATGTGATAATAATGCCAGAAATACTTATTCATCTATCCATTTTAAATTATTCATATAACACCTAGTTTTACTCACATTTTTTACAGTTCGAGAACAAATTATATATGAATAAAAACAGTACTATGGGTAATTAAATGTAAAATATACATCTAGCATTTCCCATTTAGCTCTCATAAAAAATAAACAGGGAAAAAATAATGCAACGATAAGTATTAAATGCTTGAGCAACTTAGAAAGCGACTAAATTAGTGGGCTCTATACCAATACGGCATATTAAATGTCTAAAATGCTTGATGTGTTTTTGTATGTAAAAAGGAACGTATTTGAGGACAGGTTCACTCACTTCTTCGTGGCTCCATCGCTCTTCTTGCTGGCTATTATCAATCCTCTTTCAAGTTTCCATTTCCTCCAGATCTATTGTGGTGCTTCTATACACATGCTGGCTTCCCTGTTGACGCTCAAAAGGGACATCTCAGGCAGGAAATGGAGCTGAAATCGCTGAATCTGTGCATCAACTGGACAGCCGAGCAATACAAAGTATTTGAACTTGCGATTGCAGTGTATGACGATGAAACTGACCCAGATCGCTGGCTTAATATAGCCAAGTTAGTAGGGAGGACAAATGAAGAGGAAGTAAAAAAGCAGTATCAAATTCTTGAGGAGGACATTAAATGCATCGAATCAGACAAAGTGCCTCTTCCTAAATATGTGAAAAATGAAGCAAGTAGCAGCAAAAGAAATAACATGGCCAACGAAGAGTATAGGTTATTCTGTCTTTCGTTCTCTTATGCAGCCTTAGACTTATGTGATTCATAGGAACTAATTATGCTTCATTATCTTATCTAACTAGATGTCTGATGCATGACTGCAGCGTGATTGAACTTCAATACATACTTCATTCGAATGATATGTAAGGGAAACTGCATTCGAATTTTTGCATCAGTGAAATAAAAATGCCACCTATACTTGAAAATTTAAAAACTATTAAACCAGAGAAGCATCCAATTGGAGTACCCCAGAAGCCAGCGTTCTAACTTGATCGAATTTGAAGTTTCTTTCATCCAGCCTTGAGCTCAGTGTTTCAAGTACAAAGAATCTATCAGAATACGATTTCTTACGTTGGTTAAAAATGAATTATTCAGTTTCTTTACTTTGACCTGAACATGCCGATTAAACTCCAGCTTCCATCTTCCAACGCGTTCAATCACCAAATAATATAGAGAAACATAGTCTTTTATTCAAAAAACGAATTAGATGTTTTTTGTGATAGGTCACTCTTTAATGTAAATGAGGAAAAATATTCATTTGCTGCAGCGGTGCCCTCCTTTTTTTTGAGGAGGGCTTTAATGCAAAGAAGTAAAAGTCCTCCTTTGCTCAGTGACACTCTTTTTTTTAGGAGAGTATCTCTCAAATCCTCTATAAATAGAGGGTTGAGAGGAGTGCATAAATTATCGGGCATTCGAGAATTATCAAGAAAAGCAGAGAGATTCTAATGGAGATAATAATGAAATTTTTTTATGAGAGAGAAAAGAAAGAGTGTGAGAAAAAAATAAGTGTGGTAATTTGTATACATTGTGAGTTTTCATAATGGTTAATTTCTCTTAGTGCATATTTCTAGAATATTCGATTCTAGAAAATATTGTAAAATTCCTATTTTTCATAGTGAGATATTTCTGGACTCGGTCCCCGTAGTTTTTTTCTCGATTTGGATTTCCACGTAGTAAAATTTTAGGTGTCTATCTTTCTCTTGCTTCTTTGTTGAAAAATATTCTTCATATTTTCAGATCGCATCTGCTACTATTTTATACCGCTTGATTAGTAGTGTAATTGTACTGTGCATATAAGTTATGTCTAGAAGACTGTTATTTAAGTGTGTCCGCTTGTGACCCTCCGGTCTTTCTTGAGAACTTACTTAAAAAGATAATTTTGTCTAGAAGGCGGGCAAAAACATCTTTCTCGAAATTATCTTGATTAATATTTTATATGTTTCTACGGTGTTCTTATCTTTTTCCTAATATTTTGCGCTATTTTGAAAGCTTGATTTCCATGGAAAATCATCACACATTTTACGATTTACTCACAGTTATCCAAACGATCAGAATGGAAAAAAGGCGATAAAACAATTAGACGATCGCCGATAGCTGAAATCCAATTAAAAAAATAATAGTAAATAGGTATCAAAGTTCTACTATAAAAACTAACAAATAAATATGAAAATCATTGGAATTCGCTGGAGATGAATCACAACAAAAAATGAGAATACGAAAAAGAACATCAAAATCTAGATAGAAAGGTGAAGCAACAGAATTACGGTCTATCAAAAGAAAAAACGCGGAGCAGAAAAGAGCGACGATAGGGATTTTCTTTTCTCCCGCGGCTGAGAGAATACATTTGCGCCCTGAGACTGAGTTTCATTCTGTTATTTGGGCTTTATTTTAAATTTTGTAACGATTGGGTGCATTTTGTAATAAACAAGACTTGTGGGGCTTAAACAACAAAAAATAAACATGTAAGAAATCTAGAAAATAACTATTTCTATTGTCAGCCTCGAGTCTCAGCTGAACCGACGGCGACATCAGTCACCGGCGAAACAAATAACTCAGGTGAGCTTTTCACGTCTATTTCGTTCTCCGTCCTTAAGAAAGCTCACTGTTCTGGAGCTGTTCGGATTTTGGATTTCTTATTTTTTCTGGCTCTCCGCCAGTGTTGGTCGTTGTGCAGGAATGCGTACTAATGAATATCACAGATCTCCTTGTTTGAATGGTAGATAGTGTTCGTTTACTTGTCGTGGTTGTTGTGCAGTACTTGTTGCTTCTAGACATGAGAATTCTGGCGTATAATTCCAATTATTTTGGCGGTTTTCACTTCTATTGTGTTTATGAGAGCTTAACACATGTCCAATTAGATTTTTCTTTCGCGAGAAACTGGTTCTTCGAATTGTATCACAGTGCCATCTGTGAAATTATTGTTTTTGCTTAGCTAAGCTCTAATTTCTTTTTACTGTTTGTAGTAGGGATTCAATTGGGGGAGAATCATTCAATCTACTGCCGAGATGAGGTGATATAAGGTTGTAGTCCCAAGTTTTCATATCGTTGTGACTTGTGGTGAGTAGAACTCTAAATTCAGTCTCTTTTTTTTTTTTAATTATTGTGGTTGTTTATTGATCGTGATTTTGGTTGCATACTCTTGGTCTAATAAGCTTTTATTGATATTAGCTTTAGAAGTTTCTTTATGATTTTAAGTAGCTTATTTCTTCAAACGAGTCAACCTAATTAATATTATCTTTTGTTTCTCCTATATTTTGAGAACTGTGGTTTTGTTTTTACCAGAATTTCTTTGTTGCTTTTGGAAAATCTACTCTGAGGTTTTTCTAATACCAGCAAATGATAACATGACATATTGTACTGACCAGGATGAAATGCGAACTTTGTTGGTTGTTTGTGTTGCTGTCTTTGTTATTGTTTAAGGTTGGCTATTTCTAGTTAGACTAGTTTCACGATGAGGACTATGGTTTCTTTTTTCCAGCTTTGCGATAGAAAATCATTTTTTCCATACATTTGCAAATGGCTCGTGGAAATATTTGGAAAGAAAGTATGTTGGCTTTTATTTATTTTTAGCAAGTTGTAGATTGATATATTTTTTAAATGTAACAAGTTGCAATGTATGTTTTTTTTCTTGTAATTGTTACTTCATGGATTACATGTAAATGAAAACAATGAATTCTACTCTTCATTAGGCACCTTATAAATTTTGTTTAATGCCTGCAAAATAAGAACTTCAGTCATTTATTTTAGGACATCCCATGACGAAGAGTTTGCATAGTTGTGGACAGAATCATGGAGTTTGATGATATGAAAACCCTTAAAGCATATTAGAGTTTGATAATCTGAGCAAAATTCTTTCAATCAAAATCATTAGTTTGTTTCATGCATAGCATGTTAATGGGGATGCTTCAATTTTTGTATTCATTAAACTTTATGTCAATATCGCGATGCAAAATGCCATTAAATTCCAAAAGAAGTGTTTGCAAAATAAAATTCATCAAATTATCTTTGGAGACTTGTAATGATCATGACTTGAGTTACGCTTTACCAAACACTGACCAGCTATGCAGATTTTATCAGTAGGTTGTGTTATCTCTAGAAGGTCATTTTAACTGGTGATGATTTTAGTATATAACGTGTATATTTTCTGTTTAGAAGTTTGAAATAATCTAATTTGCACAGTAGGGGTAGATTTATTTCATAAATGACAATGACCTAGGAATTTATTCACCCATTTTTATTTTGTCATAATATATTTTGTCCCATGTAATGAGATATTCATCAATTAGATATTTTTTTTGTTGTTATCTCTAGACTCAGACTGAAACATTAAAAAGAGTTGCTTTTTCCTTGTACTTTGTCTTGTTTTGTGCAGATTTCGTTATACTGTGTTTTGTATGAGCATTACAACAAAGGACAACTTGAATTTTGGAAGTTAAATTGAATGTCACGAGTCTATTGCTGCTGCATAGTGTTAAGTTTGTCCATAAGCATTTTGAAAATATAATCCAAAAGTTTCCTTTGGTAATTTTATATTTCAGGTTTTGGAAATGGCTTCTGTAGAACTGAACCTTGTACATGTGTCATGGGCTCTTATGGCTCTCTTGGTGATATATGAGACAAGCGCTTCAGATACTGTAAGAGACAAATGTCTCCTTGAAGCATCTTAAGAGTTTTATCAGAGAAAATGCACTAGTATGTGATATAATCTATCTTTATTTGATCTTCTAGGTGTCAAATGAGACTAATTTGGGAGGAACAGTTACACCTCAGGAAAACAAAAAAGGTGCGGGTATTAATTTTTTTCTTTTTTTTTTCTCATTTCTATTTTGTAATATACAGTTTGAGGTTTATCTCTTTTCTTTTCTTTCTTTTTTTTCATCCACAGCACCATGCCCTGCTGATTTTTTTATCAGCCCAGACAAGAAAAAGTGTTTTGGTTATACAAGTAGTCCCAAATCATGGAATGACTCAGAGGCTCAATGTGAAAATTATGGTGGGCATTTAGCAGCATTGACATCAGTACAAGAGCTAAACTTTGCACGGAATATTTGTAGTAAGATGGCAAGTGGCTGCTGGGTTGGAGGCAAAACTGTCAACTCTGGTTATGGTCTGCGTTGGAAGTGGTCAGATAATACTTATCAGTGGAATGAGTCCATTTTTCCTGGCTCTACTACAATATCCAATTGCTCCATGTCTTGCAATGTCAATATTACTGCCGAATTATGTTCATTAATTACTGATAAGCCAACTCTCAGTGGGGAAAGATGCAACAGCACCCACCCTTCTATTTGCATGATTGCGATTGGTATGTCCATTCCTTAAGCGTTATTTTATTTTATATTAGTTGCTACTTAGGAGAGGAAATGATGTTGGTTTCTGGCTTCTTCGTTTCAAGAGTTGTTGACCAACCAGCGATCATTATGCTTGCTAAATTAAAAATGCACTTCATATTGTTTTTCAGAAGATAAATGCTATCGCAGGCACTGCCATGGGGAATATCTCATAATTCTTATGATAGTAAGTGGGTTGATATTGTGCACAACATTAGCTGTTGTTGTCTGGCTACTTGTCTACAAAAGCAGCAAGAAGCGAAAAAGGTCTCGTAAATTATCGAATTCAATAGCTCCTTCATGGAAAGTCTTTGCCAAAGAAGAACTGAAGTCCATTACCAAGAACTTCAGTGAGGGAAGTCGTCTTCTTGGAGATGTTAAAACAGGTGGCACATACATTGGGCTTCTGCCTGATGGTTCCAGAGTTGCAGTAAAGAGATTAAAGAGGTCCAATTTTCAAAGGAAAAAGGAGTTCAATTCTGAAATTGGAAGGGTTGCAAGGCTTCACCATCAAAATCTCGTCGCCGTGAAAGGGTGTTGCTATGATCATGGCGATCGTTATATAGTTTATGAATATATCGTGAACGGTCCATTAGATAGATGGCTCCACCACATACCGAGGGGCGGAAGAACCCTAGATTGGGCCATGAGAGTGAAAATCGCTACGACCCTTGCCCAAGGGATTGCGTAAGTTTGTTTCATTTAATTTTTCATACGATATATAATCTGTTAATTACTTTTAAAGCATCTGATATTATGAACAGATTCCTTCATGACAAGGTTAAACCTCATGTAGTGCATCGAGATATCCGAGCCAGCAACGTTCTTTTGGACGAAGAATTTGTAGCACATCTAATGGGGGTCGGTCTTTCGAAGTTCGTGCCCTACGAAGCAATACATGAAAGAACAATGATGGCAGGCGGCACATATGGCTATCTTGCTCCGGAATTCGTCTACCGAAACGAGCTAACGACCAAGAGCGATGTCTATAGTTTTGGGGTGCTACTTCTCGAGATTGTGAGCGGAAGGAGGCCAGCTCAGGCCGTCGATTCGGTCGGGTGGCAGAGTATATTTGAGTGGGCCACACCACTCGTGCAGGCTCATAGGTACCTGGACCTGTTGGATCCTCATATCGCTGCCACGTCTGGTGATATTCCCGACTCTAACGTTGTTCAGAAGGTGGTCGACCTCGTTTATGCATGCACACAACATGTTCCCTCGATGCGTCCTAGGATGTCTCATGTTGTGCATCAGCTTCAACAGTTGGTTCAGCCTCCCACTTCAAAGTAAGTAAGATTTGATTAGGATTTCTAGTTGTCCGGTTCTCGGTTTCTTCGATGAAATAGGACATGTTTTTCAGCTGGATGATGAAATGACTTAAAAAGGTTGTATTTTGTATTTTCGCATGAAAATTCTATGCTTAGTTGTATTTTTGTGTACCAAACACAGTCCACCTGGCCATAAACGGCAGCCTGAACACCAGCCATTGGCTTAGCTATCTCCCTGCCCGAGAACCCATCCGTCTTTCGAGCAGCCTCTCCGATCACATCATCAGAAATGTCTTTTAAGGTTATTTTCTGTGAGGGTTTCTTCGGTAGTAGTTGAAGACCCAAATTTAGATGGGCTCTCTTCTTTACCACTTAGATACTTGTTCAAATAAAGCATTATTAGTTTGAATCGTTCCTCTTCATGGGGGAGTGGAAACTCAATCACTTCGTCAATTGGATCAGTCACGGCACTGTCGAGATTGCCTGGTCCATTGATTCCGATACTGGTTCTAAAAATCTAAAACAGTGAGTTTCGATTCTGGTTCTATTTTGAGATAAAATTAGCCTGTGCCCACCCGTAGATGTAATGCACCCACATCTTATGAGAACGTGGAACAGTGAATTATTTGAGCATCAACCAGTTGAGCTTCTTCCAAAACCAGTCGAGCTTCTTCTAAAGCTGACAAGGCCGAACAAGGAAGCAAAGCTGCTTCTGGTTCATTAGCAGAAGGCCAAGAGCTTGCTTGCTAAAATGGCTTCAAAATCATGCTGAGTCTGGATAAAAAAAGTATCAAGGCAATGGCCTCAATCGTCCAGAAAACTAAGTTATCGGCAATGGCATTCTTTTTATAAGCAAGATTCTAATTACAAGGCAGGTAACCTGATGGGAAATAGCAAATAAGATACGCTTAACATATTTCCAGTTTAATAAGTAGCTATGCCATCAATTTAGCAACAGACCTCTAATATGATAAAATTGATAAACGTTTGTCCGAAAATTCTGTGCTGTGAAGCCAGGAGAAACAGACCTCTAATATAACTCCCTGGAAGTTAAATCCCCGGAAATCGGATGGTTGAGATTCATTTTATTTTCTACTGCTGTTGCTTGTTCGATTTCTCGGCCTCAAGCATCCGCAATGTTGTTGAACTCAGCTTCCCTCCACTTGATTCTTCAGATAATAGATCAACTACTTCAATCTGAATGCCAAAACTAACAAGTAAGAATTAACTGTGTAAATTGACACAGCCATAAAAATATGTAAGTAGGAATATTCGACAAGATTTGTTCGAGGTGGGCTTTAAAATAAGACGATCAGTTCTTATTTTTAACATTAAAATTAGAAGATCTCTCGAATATCGGCATTATCTTTGTAAATTTGTTTCTCTTATCAGCACGTCAAATTCGACAGGATTTCCTATCATTAACTCTCAAAGGACCTGCTAATGCCTTGAATGGCTAAGAACAGAAGCCGGAATTTAAAACCTTTAGCAGTGGAAGTCCCTTATCAGCCCTCTTTTTATTAACCGAAACTCCTCCTGGTAAAGTCTCTTTGCTGCCAAAATCAAACAAAGTAGGTAAGAAGATCTAATGATTCAATGACCCAAAGATGCTTTTAAGACACTGAACGCCTTCATCGACCGCATCAGATGGCTTAATTTCATCGTTCTTTCCCATTTAGAGACAGAATTTCTTAGTGTGTAGTAAATATTCAACAGACCAAAACTATCAGTAAAGAAACACATTAGACAGATAGGGAATGACATTACATATCTAAATAAGTAGCTTAGCCGGCACTGAAATAGTTAAAATCGAGTACCTAACAACGATTGCCTCCAAATTTTCGTCAATGATTGATGGTCCATAAGGATCTGTAATAGGTTCGGCATGAACTTGCAGCCCTGGCTTTATGGACTGCAATATTTCCCAATCGGTAATTTATATAATCAAAATTCCTCACAACAAAGAGGAGAAAAGGTACATAAACAAGCTGAAATTAGTAGTAACTCTGATATAAATATGATGATATACCAAAGTTTCTTTTCTTTATAAAATTTATCGAAAGGAGCATCATAAACATACGGTACAGCAAAGTATGGAATACCTTGATGTAATTGTGAACATTTTGTATTCTGTCCTCGATGGGTTGAATCAGTTCAGAAAACTGAAAAGGTTGATACAAACAATCAAATTAATCAATTTCTTTTCAAAAAAAAATTTGAGGGGGAAAGGGGAAGAAGCACATGTTGACAACAATCAATGCAGACAGTGATCACAAAAGATGACCACCAAGTAATATCCATATCATATAACTAGTCATTTACAATGTTTCATTAATGTCTCCAAAAATGTGCTGAATACCCAACAAAGTTGCAATTGGCTCCATATGTGATGGGGTTGCCTACAAGTGGCACATAAATGAGGAATGGGAGTGGTACTTTGGTCTCCAATGCCATTTATCCTCTTGCGTGAAAAAAAAAACAAGAACAGTCACACTAATTATGTCTTACAAATTTCTTAGTACTTAACGTAGTATCATGATCAGAAAGACAACCCGATTTAGAACAGGAATCCTTAGAGTAGTTGGCTAGAAACAAGAAATTAACCAACAGTGCTAGAAAAAAATGGCATTTTTATTATAAAGCTTTAAAGAATCTGTCAAACGTGGACATTTTCCGATTTTCAGGATTGCCCAAAGATCCAAAATGCAAATTCTACAAAAGATGTAGAGCCTATAAATTGAAATCCGTACAGAGCATATAAAGTAAACTTAGTAAGAATTATTACTACCTTTTTGTTCTTCAACATAGGACCGTCGCAAACTCCAACAACTAAGCGATCCCTGGCCAGCTCCGCAGCCGCCTAAATTTTCAGGAGTAGGGCACCATCAATAAAATTCAGAGAAAACGAAGAGAAAAAGGAGAAGGAAACCTTGAGGAAAAGGCGATGGCCGTCGTGCAATCGATCAAAGGTACCGCCAAGAACCACAGCTGCATATGAATTAGAAGGAGAAAGTTCGGACTTAATGATGGAATCCTCCGAAATCGCCATGACTGAAGCTTGAAAACCGGAAAGGCTATTTGACTAGTAGCTTCAAATCACGGTTCGATCAATTCTCCAATGATTGCAGACAAAGTAGTTCAAACTTTGAAGCCCAATGAAAGTTCCTTTTGCCTTCGCAACACCTCAGCTCAAAAGATTTCCTTGTCTGAAAGACGAACGACCACCCAAAAGAACCGAACCCGCATGGTAATGGTCAGGTGTGGGAACGCCTAGATCCGGCCGTCGAGTCAGTTTTATCATTAAATATAATCAAAATTGAAATTAATGGTTCTGTATTTTCAGAACTGACTTCAAAACCAATGCCGGTTTCATTTCTATTTTATTTAGGGCAAAATACTTTTAATGGCCTGTACTCTGGGATAAATTACAGATATTAGAACGAACTAAAAAACGTTCAATCCAATACCTTGAACTATGAGGAAAATACGATTTTTATCTTCCGTCAATTATTTCGGTTAATTTTAACCTGAATCGACCACGTGTAAATCACGTTTGTTATTGTTAACAGTCCGTCGTTTTTCCGTTAACCTCAAATCGTTCGAGGAAAGCATCTCTCGAATCCCGCACGTGGTCGATTCAGGTTAAAATTAACTGGAATAATTGTCGGAAGATAAAAATCGTATTTTCCTCATAGTTCAAGGTATTGGATTGAACGTTTTTTAGTTCGTTCTAATATCTGTAATTTANTTTCAATAATTTTACAATTTCCTATACTTGCTAGAATGCATAAAAAATAATTTCAATTTAAATTCAATTAAAATTGTTAAAAAAAATCCACACATTCTTGTATTGTGAGACAATATTCTACAAAGTTTCGTAAATTTTTAATAATTATATGATTTATTATAGTTTTTTAACAAATTTTTTTATTTTATGCAATCCAAAAATATAATAAATTGTCAAATTGTTAAAAATTTACTAAACTTAGTGCAATATTGTTTTGAAATATTTTAAATGTGTGACAAAATTTACAAAATTTTTCGTTGACGTACGAAATTTTAAGTGAATTTATTTTTGTATGCATTCAAAAAGTTATAATAAACTATATAATCGTTAAAAATTCACGAAATTTGGTGGAGTATTTTCTTAAAATATTGTCAAAATGTGGCAAAATATTTAAGAATTTTTATTGAGATGCGAAATTTTAACTGAATTTATTTATTTATATATTAAAAAATTATAATAAATCGTATAAATATTTATAAAATTTCAAAATTTGCATGGTAGTCTCTTTTATTGTTATAAATATGTGATAAATAATTTTGATACAATTTGTTTAATCAAATTAATTAAAAAATAAAAATTAAAAAAAAATTAGACATTCGACGAAACTTAAAATTTTTATTTTAAATCTTAAATGCTTTTGGACTATTTACAAAAAATAATAGTTTTAGATTCGTTGGGTAAGAGAAGACGTGTTCCTGTTAACATCGACAAGAGAATCTTTCCCAATCACTCACGACCTTCGTAGCTCTCCACTTGTTCTGTCATCCATCCTTGAAATCTCAGCCTCTTTCGGCCTTTCATCGAGCAAGCTCAGAGTCTAATGGCGGAGAAAAGCAAGATTTTGATCATCGGAGCAACTGGATACATCGGGAAATACTTGGTCGGAGCCAGCGTTAAAGCCGGCCACCCCACTTACGCGTTAGTGAGAGAAAGCTCCATCTGCAGCGCTGAAAAATCAGAAGCTTTACAGAGCTTCACCAGCCACGGCGTTTCTCTAATTCATGTATAAATCAAGATATTTTGAACGCAGTAAATCTCTTGCTTTCTTCCATGTTTAATTTTTGTTTTTCGATTTCGATAGGGAGATATCCACGATCACGAAATCTTGGTGAGCTCAATCAAACAAGTCGATGTGGTGATTTCTGCTGTAGGAATAAAGGATATTCCAGTTCAAGAGAAGATTATCGCCGCCATTAAAGAAGCCGGAAATATCAAGGTAAGCTACGATTAAAAACTATTCCGACGCTGAAACATTGTTGAATCGCGACAATAACCTGTGAAACTGCAGAGGTTCTTGCCATCGGAGTTCGGACCGGACACGGAGTTCGCCGGACTCGCTGAGCCTGCGGCGATCATCTTCCGTCAGAAGTCGAGCATCAGAAAAGCGATCGAGAAAGAGAATATTCCGTTCACCTACGTCGTGTCTTACGGATTCGCTGGCTATTTCTTGGCGAATTTGGGACAGGATGACCGAAGATCACCACCAAGAGACAAAGTAGTCATCAAAGGAGAAGGAAATGTCAAAAGTAAACCCTAATCTTTTTTTTTTTTATTTCTAACTATGAATTTTCAACAACCAATAATTTAAATTTCGTTCTTAATCGGAAAATTTTCTAACTGAAATATCGAAAATGTTCAAAATAAACTCAAAAAGTATGGAGAAAAGTTTAGTAACCTTGCACGAACACCTTGTCAAACGATGAAATCGCTATATTCGAGTTGAATTTAACACGCAACTCGTGTGCGATTAATGATGTCCGATGGAATCGATTCGTGGGTGAATTTTCGTGTTTGCAGTTATAGTCGTAAAGGAAGAAGATATAGCCGAATATACCATAAAGGCGGTGGACGACCCGAGAACCTTGAACAAAATTCTCGACATGCGACTCCCTCAAAACGAGCTTTCATTCAATGAGTTAGTGTCATTGTGGGAGAACAAAATCGGGCAGACTCTTGAAAAAACTTACATGCTAGAGGAAGAAATGCTGCAGAAAATCAAGGGTGAGACTCTTTACGCCGTATTATTTAAAAACGAGCGATTTTTTTCCTTTTTAATATCGTTACATGTAGTCTTTTATAATATAATTGACGTGTTAAATGATAATTGATGTAATTAATATAATAATATAACTTTTTTTTCTTCGGTGTTGTATTGCAGAGTCTGAATATCCTTTCAATTTGTACTCGGCTCTTTTCCACGCAATTTTCGTGAAAGGAGTTCATGGTCCGAACGTGGATGCTTCTATCGGAGTGGAGGCTTCTCGACTCTACCCTGAAGTTAACTACACCACCGTAAGCGAATACCTCGACCAATTCGTCTAGACATCGGAATTAAGTCTCGTGTTAGTGTGTACGATGTTGAAATAATAAAACTTAACGTTGTTGTGTATAACTAAGTGGAATGAAACTAGTTTTGTTATGTGATATAACTACAAATACCTACATGCTTGTGATCAATTTTTCCTCTAAGGTCTCGAGATTTCCATTATTTCTCGAGAGTTTTAATGTTATTTTATATGGGCGACATTTAATAAAAAAAACCATGTTCTCAAATTCATCTGAAATTTTGATGTTCTGTTTACTGCTACTAAGAAAATCAATCAACCGGGACGGATAGATATGTTCATATCTTGAAACTGCAGTTTTCGAATTGAAACTCTGAGATTTTACTAGAATTCAGTCTTCAAAATCACGATCGATATTTATGTCAAAGTTATCGTTTTGTATTGTAATCCTCTAGATAACTCTAAATGATAGAAACTCGACGAGAAATTCAGCTTTCCGAGAGTGAGTTTCATGCATTGCGATACTTTCGATTTCCTCGTAGATCCCTTTGAAAAGATATTCATAATTTTGGAACTTGGTGTTGAACAAATTACATAAACTTGGATTAGTTCAATCACAGTGTGATGCTTATAAACTCGGGTCTCTCCTTCGTGCACTCCTAACGTATTAATTTATAATTAATTTAATATATTAATCAAAATAATTATTTTTAATTTTATCACATCAATTAAAGTGTGATTAGTTCAATCATTATAAACAAGGTAGAGACTAGAGCATGATGAATCGTTCTTTTTGCCTTCTAAACATGTCAGCTTAAATGATTGGCAGATGATTCGGTTACTTTTGTTTTCAATTCATATCAAAACTATAGTTCACAATTTGATCGTGGTTTTGAGTTGAAATCTATGAAAACCGAACCAAACCATCGTAAAAATTGGCGAAATTCGATTGAAACTCGACCAAACTAGTGAAAATCTCACCCAAATTCCAAACTGGTTCAAACATTTAGACCCAAAAAAATTATATTTTGTTCGATTCATTGTATAAAAGAACACGTAGCTCTCCACTTGTTCTGTCATCCATCGTTGAAATTTCTGCCTCTTTTTGGCCTTTCATCGAGAAAGCTCAGAGTCTAATGGCGGAGAAAAGCAAGATTTTGATAATCGGAGCAACTGGATACATCGGGAAATACTTGGTCGGAGCCAGCGTTAAAGCCGGCCACCCCACTTACGCTTTAGTGAGAGAAAGCCCAATCTGCAGCGCTGAAAAATCAGAAACTTTACAGAGATTCGCCAGCCATGGCGTTTCTCTAATTCACGTATAAATCAAGATATTTAGAACGCAGTAAATCCCTTGCTTTCTTCCATGTTTAATTTTTTTTCGATTTCGATAGGGCGATATCGACGATCACGAAATCTTGGTGAGCTCAATCAAACAAGTCGATGTGGTGATTTCTGCTGTTGGAACAAATCATATTCCAGTTCAAGAGAAGATTATCGCCGCCATTAAAGAAGCCGGAAATATCAAGGTAAGCTACAATCAAAAACTATTCCGACGATGGAATACTGTTGAATCGCCGACAATAACCTGTGAAGCTGCAGAGGTTCTTGCCATCGGAGTTCGGACCGGACACGGAGTTCGCCGGACTCGCTGAGCCGGCGGCGAGCATCTTCCGTCAGAAATCGAGCATCAGAAAAGCGATAGAGAAAGAGAATATTCCGTTCACCTACGTCCTGTCTTACGGATTCGCTGGCTATTACTTGCCGAATCTGGGACAGGATGACGGAAGATCTCCACCAAGAGACAAAGTAGTCATCAAAGGAGGAGGAAATGTCAAAAGTAAACCCTAATCCTTTTTTTTTTTATTTCAAACTTTGAATTTTCAACTACCAATAATTTAGATTTCGTTGTCAATCGGACAATTTCTACTTCATTTGACAATTTTTAACTCGTTTCTAAATTTCTCAATTGAAAGATTGAAAAATTTCAAAATCTACTCGAAAAATATGGAGAAAAGTTTTGTACCTTGCAAAAAGACCATGTCAAATGATGATATTGTTGAGAAATACAACCCGAATATCTACCTGAATATTATTTCTTTAACTACAAAAAAACGTGTAGAGTACTGATCAAATTAATTCTCATAAAAGACGCTATTGGCAGTCTCTTAGACAGAATTACCTTTCAAAGTAGTTCTCAGGTAAGAGAGGTAAGTCACGAACGGACCACTTAAATATCAAGTCTTGTCTTAGCCAGAACTACTTACACAGTACAATTACGCCACTAACCAGGCAGTATAAAAAACGATAACAGATGTGATCCGAAAAATATCAGGAATATTTTTCCGCTCCGTAAAAATATAACGGCCAAGAAGTAAAAGAAATAATGCCAAAAATACACATCGAGAATTTTATGTGGAAACCCAAATCGAGAAAAAACTATGGGGACCGAGTCCAGAAAGATCTCACTATGAAAAATAGGATTTACAATATTTTTCTAGAATTAAATATTCTAGAAAATATTCACCAAGAGAAATCACCATTCTTAGAACTCACAATGTGCACAAAAGCATCACACATATTTTTTCCTCTGACACTCTTTCTCTTGTCTCTCTCCAAAAATTATCTCTCTATTCGAATACTTTCCGATACGATTGTCAAATGAAGATTGATGGATGATGAAAATGATTCTCAAACCTCTATTTATAGAGATTTCACGAAGTGTGAAATCGAAAAACGAAGGCGGGAGGTGTGCGCGTTAGGCGACGAAAATGGAGACCTATATCTCCATTAAATGATGTGGGCCTCATTTAATGTAGGAGGGACCTTATAGAAATCGATATATTCGAGTTGAATTTATCCAAAGATAATTAGTGTGTGAATTTTCGTGTTTGCAGTTATAGTAGTAAAGGAAGAAGATATAGCCGAATATACAATAAAGGCGGTGGACGACCCGAGAACCTTGAACAAAATCCTCGACATGAGACTCCCTCAAAACGAGCTTTCATTAAACGAGTTAGTGTCGTTGTGGGAGAACAAAATCGGGCAGACTCTTGAAAAAACTTACATGCTAGAGGAAGAATTGCTGCAGAAAATCAAGGGTGAGACTCTTTACGCCGTATTATTTAAAAACGAGTGATTTTTTTTCCTTTTTAATATCGTTGCATTTAGTCTTTTATAATATAATTGACGTGTCAAATGATAATTGATGTAATTAATATAATAATATAACTTTTTTTTCTTCTTTGTTGTATTGCAGAGTCGGAATATCCTTACAATTTGTACTCGGCTCTTGCCCATGCAATTTTCGTGAAAGGAGTTCATGGTCCGAACGTGGATGCTTCTATCGGAGTGGAGGCTTCTCGACTCTACCCTGAAGTTAACTACACCACCGTAAGCGATTACCTTGATCAATTCGTCTAGATAACGGAATTAAGTCTTGAGTTAGTGCGAAGGACGTTGAAATAATAAAACTAGCACCAAAAGAGAAACTTTGTTGTGTCTTACAATAACTAAGTGGAATGAAACTAGTGCTGTTATATTTATGCTTTTGATCGATTTTTCCTCTAAGGTCTCGAGATTTCCGATGGTTCTCAAGAGTTTTAATGTTATTTTATATATGTGTCATTTAATAAAAAACAAATTTCTCTGATAAAATAAATATTTGTCATAGCTTACATTAATCTTCTGCAAGAATTTTTACTGCATAAATAAGACTGTGATGGTTGATTTTTACTGAAAATATGGTTCCTCTCTTTGAAATGAGTTTCTTCCATCCATGAGATAACCCTGCTGGCTGGTGTGCTTATCCAGTTCACTTTTGTGTTGTTTTTTCTTCTGTATCTTGCCGTGTATAACTCATTACAACTTATATTGCATCTTGAGATTTCTAGTGCTTCTGCTTTTGCTGCATTTGAGTTTAATCCCAGGAGACTTGATGCATCTCAAATTCATCTGAAATTTTGATATTCTGTTTACTGCTACTAAGAAAATCAATCAACCGGGACAAAAATAGATCTGTTCATATCTTGAAACTGCAGTTTTCGAATTGAAACTCTAAGATTTTAATACTAAAACTCGAGTTTTTCAGATCGAGAACAGCCATTAGGGTTCATTTTCGCTAGGGTTTTGGAAAAACAAAGATTCGTTAAGCTCAAAATATACCTGCATAGAAGAGTTGGTAGCATAACTGGTATCTCCCTTTCCTCCGTTCATGTGAAGCACTGGAACTGTCACGCCCCGAAGAGTA
This sequence comes from Begonia fuchsioides, assembly GCA_003255005.1. Classification (NCBI taxonomy): domain Eukaryota; kingdom Viridiplantae; phylum Streptophyta; class Magnoliopsida; order Cucurbitales; family Begoniaceae; genus Begonia; species Begonia fuchsioides. Next base: position 563,233 of record QAOC01017296.1, read on the forward strand.
CCCGAGACAGAACGAGGAACGACCCGGCCCAAAAGGGACGGACCGTCCCAAAAGGGATGGACCGTCCAACCATTTTTCACTTAGATCCAAGTAAATAAATTAAAGCGGAAGTCTTGTAAGCTCAAATCAAATAATAAAATATCCAAATGAGACATTCAATTTATATCAATCATCCATTAATGTTCCAATAAACCAAACCGCATCAAATTAGAAATAACAAATTTCAACTAGTAGTCAACCTTAAATAATAAATTGGGTCCTTAAAAAAAAACGTGAACTAAAGGGAAATCTCCGACTTTACTCCTGAACTTGAGGTTGATGTTCGTCCTGAATATTTCCTGAAAGGGAGAGTCGTTTTGGGGTGAGTCGACTAAACTCAATCGGGATATAATTTTATATTTAATAATCCATAAACAAAACAAAACAAAACAAAACATGGAATTGAGCATAATCACATATCAAATCAAAGCAATAGATAATATCAGAATCAAAATAAAATCAAAATCAAAATCGACACTCGGCGGTCGCAACCAATAACCCTGATCAGGTTTAGGGATTCGAAACCCAAGGACACGGCACATTCAGCTGTCCTATTACCCATTTCACAATTTAATAAATCATGCATGCTCGAATTCACAATTTCAACAAAATATTTGTAAAATAATTTTTGGGGCATTCATATCATAGAAAACATAAAATTAATCCCAACTTTTAACTGGACCGTTAGAAATCCACAATACCGAATAACATCCAAAGAGCCTCGACAATAATGTTTCCACCGATTTCCTAAATAATTATATCCAAGAAGAAAGTCAAATATTCTTCCTTTGCTGAAACTAAATTTCCGAAATCAAATTTCGGGTTTTCTCTCACAAATAATTGATTAGGTTAGGTTTACACGGAAAATAAACATACCTTCGAAAGAGAGGAGGGTTGTAAAAGAAAGAGAGGGAGATATAGAGTTCCCGTCAAAAGTAGGGTTATAAAGAGGAAAAAGAAGTTTTTTGGAATAATGAGAAAGAAATAAGGGTAGTTTAAACTTTTCCTTCCTTTTATTTTATTTGAGTTTTACAGAAACTACGTCCATTTCTATCTTTCTTGCTCTTTCTCTCTCTACTGGTTCATTTTTCAGTTCAAGATAGTGGGCCTATTTATAGGGTAGCTTCGAAATCTTCTAAATTGCAGGCTGCGACGTTGCATGTTTCACGTTGCCTAAACCAAATCCACGAAGAACTCATGTATGCCTGTCTTTATTCTGATAAATAATAATAAATAAATAATACGATAAAACCTGTGGTCAGAGATCATTTTGTTCTAAAAGTTGCGTGCAATCGTAGGATACAGACATCCTCAATTTTTTCGAAACTTGTAGGAGAGAGAGAGTCTTAGCCAGGCAGTGCGATTTCAGTCTTTGTCCAGTCAACGTCCCCATCTTTCATTTTTTTTTCTGGGCTTTATTATTTGCATGTCAGATTCTGGCCGGAGTGGCCGCAGGCTCTCTCAGCCGGAGATCATGTGTGTATGGTTATATACGTATGTATGCATAAAAAACGTTTTCATAGCCCATGCTTGATTCTTTTGAAGATAATTTGTGTTAAATATCGAAAAGATTTAATAATCATGCGGTTTTAGTGGTCAAATTGCTATGAATTAAAAATGATTTAATAGAAATAATCGGATTTTTAGGGATAATGTTGCAGCGATGTCACAGCATTCCGTATCATTGACGCTGTTTTTACATGATTTTGTCCGATATTTTGTATATTTTTATTATCACGGGATTTCTTTCATGCAATTGTATAAGATTATCTTTGAAGATTTAGAAACAAGAATATCTTTGAAGATTTGAAAATTTTTCTTAATCTTAACCTCTTTCCAAACCGACCTAGATCTTCTTCCAAATCGTAACAGCTTCTCAAACCTGCTCGAGTTGTACGCATTCTGTATAAAGAAACGAGAATACCACGGATTGAGTGTGCTAGAATGGGAGAACGGGATTTATGATTAAGCTTCGGGCGTAAATCTGAAAAAGAGGTTCACGACAGCGAGGGAACAAGGCTGTGCGACCAATGGCTCTCAACGGCGAGGATCAAAATTCTCTCCCTTTTATTTTTGTTTTAACTTCCGTGAATTTTATGAACTCTAGATAGTTATTGTAGAACTATTTCGTTTAAATTAAAATTAGGGTTTTCCATATATTGATTTGCTTAATGAAATTTCATGCTATCTTTTAGAACAAAGCTTATATATCTTTGCTTTGCTGTGATTATTTCTCGAGCAATCTCGACAATACACCTTTGGGCGATTGCTAAGTGCTATTTACGAAATTATTGATTTGCATTGATATTATTTAGGACAACACGACAATACACTATTGCGTGTTGCTAAGACGTGTATTAAAATCATTAGGTTGTTGGATCGAGTGACACAGTTTAACTATGAGTATTTTCATTATGTTCATTTCAACCTAGTACGGTCAAATCGAACTTGTTCTTAAACCCAACCATAGAGGCAACATCAGTCCCGGTTTATTAAGTGTTCAGACTGGAACTAAACTGATGTTGTAACTAATGCTGCAGTACCTGTCGAGGGCAGTTCAAGTAAATCAATTTATGGAAAGTCCTAGTCGAGATTCTTATGAATTCTCAATTCGACCACCAACTTTACTTTTTTGCGTAAGTTAAGATATTAGTTAGACACTTTAATTAATTATTTAATCTAGGAGTAGAAAATAGATACAAAAATCAAACCTTTAATGTTATTCTTTATTCTTTGTAATACTTTGCAATTTATTCTTTAAATTAGAGATTTCACTTGTCTTCGTGGGATCGATATTTTATTACTACGTTGTGACACATGTGTAGGACCGGTTTTGAACCTGGGGAGAGGGGTTGAATTAGGTTAATAACAATTTTTCGTAAGTTAAATTTCTTAAGTACAAAACTAAAATGATTGTTTCTCAAGTTTAGTTTATTCAAGCACAATCAATAAAGTAAAAGTAGATAGAGAGAGAATTTGACACTGATATGTTATCGCGGTTCAGCCAACAACTGCTTATGTCTGTGCTTCAAGGTAGCTCCTTGAAGATCTTTCACTTGATTGAGCTTCCAGGTGTCAATCTAACTTTTACAACTAAATTTAAGAATTCAGTTGTAAAATATTGTTAAAAATTCACGAACTTTTGTGGAGTATTTTATTAAAGTATTGTTAAAATGTGACAAAATATTTAAGAATTTTTATTGACGTACGAAATTTTAACTGAATTTATTTATTTATGTATTAAAAAAATTATAATAAATTGTACAAATGTTTATAAAATTTGAAAATTTGTACGGATTGGGTGTGCTAGAATGGGAGAACGGGATTTACGATCAAGCTTCGGTCATAAATCCGAAAAAGAGGTTCACGACGGCGATCACGACAGCGAGGGAACGAGGCTGTGCGACCAACGGCTCTCAACGGCGATGACCAAAATTCTCTCCTTTTGCTTTTCGTTTTAACTTCCGTGAATTTTATGAACTCTAGATAGTTATTGTATAACTATTTCGTTTAAATTAAAATTAGGGTTTTCCATATATTGATTTGCTTAATGAAATTTCATGCTATCTTTTAGAACTCGTTTTAATAAGAGCTTATATAACTTTGTTTTGCTGTGATTATTTCTCGAGCAATCTCGACAATACACCGGTGAACTCCGGTGAAAAAACTGGGAACTCCAGTGAAAAAACACGGGCCAAGACCATCTCCGGTTTGGCTCCGGGGTGTCTCCAAGAAACTCGGAAGGGATTGGAAAAGGGTCTTGAAATCATTTGATGGAAGATCGTTCAAGAAGACCCGAAACTCGATGGATTTTTTTTGTGCTACTGATTTGTGATTGCATATTATCTTGATATCCTCGGACGCCACGAAAAGCGAGTTGGGACCGGAGGAACAGCCCAAGTCTGCAATGTTCAAGCACGAGATGGTGTTGTTGCAGAGCTTGGCTATGGCTTCCTCTCTCAATGGCCTCGTCATAGAAAGGACCTTTTTCTGCTAAAACCATATAATATCAGGTCTCCATTTTAATACTAAAATTTGAGTTTTTCAGATTGTTGCTTGAAAATGTAATCGCAAATAAACTCAAGTGCATGTATCGCAACGTAGTAATAAAAATATCGATTCCACGAGAACAAGTTAACTTTTAATTTAAAGAATAAATTGCAAGGTAAAAGAAATAAATTAAAAAATCTTAACTTTAAGTATGCACAAAAAGAATTAAAGAATAAAGAATAAGTTTTTCATCATTTGATTGAGTTTATCTAATCTAATCTAATATGCATTAAGTAAATTGCAGAAAATTAAAGTGCAGAAAATAAAGTTGGTGGTCGAATCAAGAATTAAAATTAATTTCGGAAATAATTAACTATGATTGACTTAAGCAAATCAATATAAGAAAAATTCAAACTTTGATTAAAACTAAATAGTTCTACACTAACTATCAAGAGATCATAAAATTCACAGAAATTAAAACGAAAAGCAAGGGAGAGAATTTTGGTCCTCGCCGTTGAAAGCTGTTGTTCTCACAGCCTCGTTCTCCCACCACCGTAATCGTCGCCGCAAACCTCTTCTTCGGATTTACGCCTGAAACTTGATCATGTATCTCGTTCTCCAATTCTACACACGCAATTCATGGTATTCAACCTTCTTTAAGTAAACTTCGTGCGGCTTCAGCAGATCTTAGAGGCGGCTGCGATTTGGAGGAAGATTTAGATAGGTTTGGAAAGTAGTTGAGATTAGGAAAGATTTCCAAATCTCTAAATATATTCTTGTTTCCAAACACGATTTAGAGTTGATTCTTCATTCTTTTTCGTGATTATTTCGTCCTTTATCTTCATTAACCTTCTGCAATTGCATAGAAACAAAATTTTGTGATAATATAAAATATACGAAATATCAGGTAAAATCACATAAAAACAGCGTTACTGATGCTGTGGCATCATTGCAGCATTATCCCTAAAAATATAATTATTTTCAATTAAATCTTTACTGATTCATAGCAATTTTACCATTAAAACATTGTGAATATTAAGTTTTTTTTAGACTTAACACAGATTAACCCAGAATAAAAAGTGGAGCCAAGAACAGCCATTACGGGTTCATTTTTGCTAGGGTTTTGGAAAAAATCGAAGATTCGTTAAGCTCAAAATATACCTGCATTGAAGAGTTGGTAGCATAACTGGTATCTCTGTTTCCTCCGTTCATGTAAAGCACTGAATCGGTCACGATCCGAAACCGGGCCTAGATGGACGCCGGGCTCAATGGCCCGATTTCCGTAAGAACCCGACAACTGAGCCATAGACTCGGGTATTCAATTGAAATCAAACAGTGAAAGTGTTAAAATTTCAACCAAGCCCAAATATTTACTCCAAATAGTTAGATAAAATACATAAAATATTTTGACTCAATAATATACACGTGAAGTTTTACAATTTAAAATAATACATCATTCAAATTTTACAAATACAAATTAGAGAATTTTAACTCTAATATAAGCCTTAATGGGCCTTACCCGAGAATGATCCTGAAAACAAAGTTTGTAGTCAAATGAGTGAGTGATTACTCTCAGTAGAGATTTTATTTTTTTCTAAATTATAAATAAATAACAACATGTTAAAACATGAATAAACATGATTTTAAACAATCAGTAAATATGTAAATGCACAATAAGGTGCAGTTAGAGCTAGCAATCGAGCCCAGGAAGGCCGGCTCGTCGAGCCTGGCTAGCCAAACGAGCTGAGCCTATCGAGCCTGTAGAGCTTTTTTTCAAAAAAATTTGGCTCTAGCGAGCTATCGAGCCGAGCCTCGAGCCGAGCGAGCCCAACTCCCGAGCCTAATCGAGCCAAAAATGAGCCAAGCTTAAACGAACTGAACAATTCAAGCGTAATGAGAAATTTGAAAAATAATCATTATAAAATTTAAAAAATTACGTAGCATTTATTGAAAAATTACATAACATTGTAATAAAATAATTATATTGTAATAAAAAAAATTAGTCGTCAAATTCTAAATTTTTGAATTCTTCCTTTAGTTCATCATCTCGTTGTTGCTCTCTCGTAACGGCATCGCTCCAATCCTTCATGCATATGAGTGCTTCCACGAGATTCGGTGCAAGACTCCCTCGTCGATCGTCGTAAACGCGTCCACGCACACTAAAAGCCGACTCGGAAGCTCAGTTGAAACAGGAGGAGTTAGTAAATCACGGGCCATTTTTGAAAGTATCAGATACAATCCCGAGTTATTTTTCCACCAACTCAAGATATCGAAGGTCGTATCACGAGGAATTTCGAAACGCGTCTCTAAATATGTATCTAGTTCCGTTTGATCGGAGCCAAACCGATAGACGTCGCCATCAACTTCCTCGTTTATCGATTCCAAATCGTCATTTAGTGGGCCTCCAAACCCGGATCCACCGCTATAAGTACTACCGACTTGAGATGATGATCGAGTATCACAATATTTTATTTGGTAAGATGCAAATAAAGTAGCAAGTTCGGTTTTTAATGATTGATGAGTAGCAACCGAAATAAAACCTAAGTTATGCGCAATTTTATCAAGCATTAATTTACAACCTTTTATTTTATACCTCGGATGCATAATTAAAGCAAACGAAAAAATAAACGGAATTTCAAGCCAATATTTTTTAAATTTTGTTTCCATTTTATTGACTATTTCCAAAAATTCATTAATTTGTTTATATCTCGAAAAAACACCGGTTAATTTTACAAACCAAGGAAGCACAAGATGTGTGGTCGGATAATAAATTCCCGAACATTCTTTTGTCGCTTCAAAAAACGGTTTCAAAAAATCAAGAAACAAATTAGCCATATCGCAACTACATCTATCTAAAATAATAGTTTGTGATTTTTGACTAATATAATCGCAAATAACATTCCAATACGGTTTTGCATGTTCCAACATTAAATAAGTCGAATTCCACCTAGTCGATACATCGGTTTTTAATTTTTTCGGTCGGAGATTAACCGCTTTACAAAATTCTTTGTACTCTTGTTGTCGGGAGTTAGACGTTGTAATAAAAGAAATTGCACTTCTAATACTATCAATATGTGGAGAAATAAAACTCATACCATCTCTAACTATTAAATTCAAAATATGACAAACACATCGCATATGTAAAAGAGAAGATTGAGAATTATCAACTTGAAATAATCGTTTAAATTGAGAAATGCATACGTCGTTAGCGGACGCATTATCTAAAGTAATACTAAAAATTCTATCTCTAACATTATATTCTTGTAAAATAGCTAAAATATATCGATAAATTGTAATACCACTATGTGGATATTCGCAACTACGAAATCCTAAAATTCGTTTATGAAGTTGCCAATTATTATCAATAAAATGCGAAGTTACAACTATATAACCGAGTGCATTAGGTGCACTCCATAAATCGGAAGTAATACAAATTGACATATGTTGTGCTTGTGCAAAAAGACAAAATAATTCATTTTTCATTTTCGTATACAATTTAATTATGTCACCTCTAAGTGTATTACGAGGAATTCGTCGAAAATTAGGGTTAATATATTCCCTAATAAATTTTTCGTGTACCTCGCTATCAAACATCGATAGCGGGACCTCGTGTTGAGCCACAAATCTTGCAGCACCTTCTCGCAATCGTTCATGTGAATATAAAAAAGTAGTGTTACCGCTAGCCGATAATTGTAATTGTCTTTTATCGGGCGTTTGCTCATGTGCGTGAAAATGTTGATAATGTCTACGAATCGTACTAGTCGTCGATTCGTAAGCATAATTTTTGGCACAATATTTACATTGTGCCCGATTATCTACTTTTCCCCCGACATTCATTTCGACAATGTTAAAATGCTTCCAAACATCAGACGTTTTATTTTTTTTGGGACGGGGAAGTGATGACGTGGATGCTTGTGCAGATGTTTGTCCAATTGAAAATGCCGGATTATTTGTGTCAATTTCTTGAATATCATCGTCGAAATTTGTAACATATTTTACGTTTCTTGGATCCATCTTAATAAAAAATACTAAATAAATTGATACCGTTCACCAATTACTCGGGTCGATATTGACTTGTACGTGGCAAAAAATCTTTAATTCCACAAATACGAGTCCTGGAAAAATATTAGAAAAATATTAGTTCGACGTTAATAATAAGTTTGACGATTAATTAACAATATATTACCGATAAAACATACATCGATGAGTAATTTCTTAATGCTTGAATAAATCGTCAACACACGTGAAAGTATTTCTGAGAATTAGAATTGAGAGCTTGAGAGAATTCAAGAAATTTTTTTGTAAATTTTAACACCCAAATTAACTCTATTTATATCCAAAAATCAAATATACCCATTTTTTTTCTCCCACCCCCTTTACAAACGGTCATCCGACTATTGAATTTCTGCCCGTTGATGGGCGAAATGCAACAGTCATCAGACCGTTGCAAACAGCCCACGTGTGCTGTTGTGGGCTGATTGGTTGGAGAGAGAGAGAGAAAGAGAGAGAGAGAATGAGGGGGGGATGGGGGCCCGACTCGTGACCCCTGGCCGCCCCTCTCACTCACTCTCTCTCCCCCTCCCTCCCTCTCTCTCTCCTTCTCTGCTCTCGCCGACGCCTCGATAGAGTCGGCAAACGAGGAGACGACGACGACGACAACGACGATGAAGACGAGCCGACGGCAACGACGACGAAGATGAGGCGACGAGCGAGAGGCGACGGCGAAGACAAGGCGACGACAACGACGAGCGGCGACGACGACGACGAGGCGACGAGATCTGGCGACGACGACGGACGACGAGGCGAGGCGACGACGGAGGACGGCGAAGATATGGGCGACGACCACAAACGGCCCGACGAGGCGCGACGTCGAGCCTCGTCTGGCTCGCGAGCCTGCCGAGCCTGGCTCGTCGGGCTCGGCTCGGGCTCGACCGGGAGGCTCGCTCGAGCCAGGCTCGGTACTGTTCCAGTCCGAGCCTGGCTCGGATCGACAAAACTACGAGCAGGCCGAGCGAGCTGGCTCGCCAGCTAGCTCGTTTTCCGGCTCTAGGTGCAGTACAAATGATGTGTATACATCCACTTTAAGGTGGTAGCAACCACAAAGTAAATGCACAATGAAGTGCAGTGCAAATGATCTGTATACATCCACTCTAAGGTGGTGACAACTATAAATATGTAAATGCACTTTGAGTTATAATGCAATTGATGTATATGCATCTATTCTAAAGTGGTGGCAACCATAATGTAAATGTACAATGAGATGCAGTGCAAATGATGTGTATACATTCACTCTAAAGTGGTGGCAACCATAAAGACCCATATCCGGTTTAGGGATTCAAAACCCAAGGACAAGCTTACCCGCCCCTATTAACCATTTGTGCACGATGAATGTGCAATGCATATGTTTAATAACAATAAATGACAACAATAATAATATAAATAAAATTAAACATTTAAAATTAGTATTAATATAAAAACTTTTACCTTTTAATTTTTTGAAAAATTAGGTCAAAATCGAGAATATTAAATATCGATTTAGGTCGAATTAGTGAATCATGCAATAATACTTTTAGGTTTAAAAAAATCAATTTAAATATAATGTAAAATAAAATTATATTTATTTAATTTAATTTAATCTAATTTAATTTAATTGATTTAATTTGATTTAATTTAATTTAATTTCAATTTAATTCTATTTAATTTCATTTAATTTAATTTTTATTATATATATATATATATATATATATTTTTTTTTTTTCGTCATCTTCACGGCGACGTTTTCGTCCCGGGCGACTCCTCCAACCTCTGAATTCGACGAAACCTACGTCAAAACGTTCCTCTTAACGAGACGAACGCATCGGTACCAAAAATTGTGAAAAAAACGCAAATTAAAAAAAACGAATTAAAATGGTTAACTCTCGGTTTTTCTTAGATTTCTTCCGAAATAAACTTAAAAAAATTCTTGCACAGATCTTAATATTTTTCAAAGACAACGATTTGGTACCTGAATCGTCGAAAACGGAAGACGATCTGAAAAATTCCTCAACCCTACGCGGGTTTTCGTGGTTCGCCTTGCTTCCCTCTTCTTGCCTCTCTCTCTCTTTCGTCGTTATCTCATATAACGATTATTTCTCGACTTTATCTTTCCACCTAATCAGAAAAATTGACTTAATCTACAACGTCCAAAATTTACGAAATGAAAATCAACGATAATTTCGAATTCAAAATTTTGACCGAGAATACCAGTAATATACGTAACGAACCACGACAATTTATTAATAAAAAATATAATATAAATTTTACACATTAATTTTTACCGTGTTCACGTAATGTTTATCTCTCGACTGGTTCATTTTTCAGTTCAAGATAGTGGTCCTATTTATAGGGTAGCTTGGAAATCCTCTAAATTGCAGGCTGCGACGTTGCATGTTTCACGTTGCCTAAACCAAATCCACGAAGAACTCATGTATGCCTGTCTTTATTCTGATAAATAATAATAAATAAATAATACGATAAAACCTGTGGTCAGAGATCATTTTGTTCTAAAAGTTGCGTGCAATCACAGGAAACATCCTATTTTTTTTCGAAACTGAGTCTTTGTCCAGTCAACGTCCCCATCTTTCATCTTTTTTTTCTGGGTTTTATTATTTGCACCGTCAGATTCCGGCGGGTCTTGCCGTCGGCTCTCTCAGCCGGAGATCATGTATGTATGCTTATATATGTATGCATAAAAGCATTTTCATAGCCTATGCTTGATTCTTTTGAAGATAATGTGTCACACCCGTGACCCAAATTTCTTCCAAATACGATAAAAAAATATTTCTGAATTTTATTGTTTTAAATTTTTGTAAATTTTGTTAGCAAACCTTAAAACCTGGTCGATTCCTTGTTCTAATATTTAGGATTTCAGTCCTTTTTCCAATACTTAAAACCTGGTTGGTATTTTGTTTGAAACTCTCACTTCGATTTCCCGGTCAAAATCTATGCCAAAGCTATCGATCTATTTCGTAATCTTCTTGAAAACTATAAACATGATGAGAAATTCAGCTCACATATAGTTGGTTTTTTTGCATTTGAGTTAAAATCCCACCCAAATTCATGCATCTCAAATATGACACAGTGTACTGCAACTCGGAACATCAATCAACTGGGGCGGATAGTTACGTTCATATCTCAAAACTGTAGTTTTTCGATTTGAAACCCTAAGATTTTACTAGAATTCAACATACTCGGTCTTAAAATTAATTTCTAGATAGGAGAAAAAATAAAATATGGAAGAGAGCATTTTGTAGACTCTTTTCATTTTTTTATTTTGTTCAGCCACTATATATGATATAAAAGTGAAATAAATAATATTAAAAATAAAATTAAATAAAAAAGTAACTCTTAGCTTTTTTTTTCTAAAGTCTCATAATAATTTTTTACATTTCTTACTAACACGACAATAACTTCTTTCACGGTATTTGGAATGATATGAAATTTGAATCATTAGAAACTAGACATCCGGAGCATATAAATTTATAGGTCACACGTTAAATTTGGTGTCTGTTTATCCCTCCAAAAGTCAATATCTATCATAAAAATTGACGGGTCTTGATTACTATTTATTCATTTATTCATTGAATTTAATATTTAGTATTGTAATACTCTAAATAACTATAAATAATAGAAACTCGATGAGAAATTCAACTTTCGGAGAGTTAGTTTCATGCATTTTGATCCTTTAGATTTCCTCGTAGATCCCTTTGAAAAGAAATTCATAATTTTGGAACTTATTGATGAAAAAATAACACAGCTACAAGCAGAGAGTCTAAACTCTTTAGGTAATTCAAATCCAAATGTCAATTTGCTTTAGCTTAGGTCATCTCTTTTCTAGTCAAAGAAACAGTGATGTTTATAAACTCGGGCTTCTCCTTCTTCATGCACTCCGCAACGATTCTTCTGTATCTGCAAAACACATCGTCTATAATGGCGGTCTCGAAATGACTAACAAGCAAAGGCTCGGCCACGGCCCTCATATACTTCTCGACGTAAGAACCGCTTTCGAAAAACTCGTTCGAAAAGCTCATTTGGTCTTCCTCGTCGTAATACCTGCGGTAGATTAATTTCGACGATCAAAATCGCGTACGATCTAAAACTTTTGAACTTATTAGCGATTTTAAAAGGATTGTATGTACCCGTTCCAACTTATGCTTGAAACATCGAGTCGATTGACGAAAAACGATCCTTCTTTTAAGATCTCGAGTTTCATTTCAGACGGGGATGGAGTGTATTGCGGAATATTGAATGAATCAACTTCATGTTCATTGATTATTCCTTCGGCGACCATTTCATTGAGGGCCGTGGCCAAGAGATCCCAAATATGACAGCCGTCTTTGCTAGACCGGGCTTCGTTTCTTCGGCCGAGAAACGTGAGAACCATGTAGCCGCCCTCGACGACTTCTTCGCCTCGACATTTCAAGAATGTTGAGAAATCATTTTGAAATTGGTTGTAGTAAGCTTGAAGAACGCTTTGGGGACTCGTTTTGGACATGTATATGTTTCCTTTGTTGTCCTCTATCCCTCTTGGAACCTAATTAGTAAATATAATTAGCAAATATAATTAAAAGAAACTAAGTATAATTGGACAATAAGAGCTCTTAATATCATGTTTTCCATACCTGTGACAGCCATTGGAGGCTGTAGGAAGAGTGGACAAAATGCAGACTATTTGTCGGAAAAAGGCGTCCGTAGAAAGAACCAGGAACTCCGGTGAAGAAACAGGGGCCGAGACCGGTTCCGGTTTGGTTCCGTAGATTCGCCAAGAAACTCGGAAGGGATTGGAAAAGGGTATTGAAATCATTTGACGGAAGATCGTTCAAGAAGACCCGAAACTCCATCAATTTTGTTTGAGTTAATGATTTGAGATTGTATATTATTTTGATAACCTCGGACGCCACGAAAAGCGTGTTGGGACCGGAAGAACAACCCAAGTCTGCAATGTTCAAGCACGAGATGGTGTTGTTGCAGAGCTTGGCTATGGCTTCCTCTCTCAATGGCCTCGTCATTGAAAGAACCTTCTTCTGCTAAAACCGTACAATATCAGGTCTCCATTTTAATACTAAAACTCGAGTTTTTCAGATCAAGAACAGCAATTAGGGTTCAAAATATACCTGCATTGAAGAGTTGGTAGCATAACTGGTATCTCCCTTTCCTCCTTTCATGTGAAGCACTGAAACTACGTCCATTTCTCTCTCTTTCTTTCTCTTTCTCTATCTTTCTTTTTCTTTCTCTCTCTACTGGTTCCTGTTTCAGTTCAAGAGAGTGATCCTATTTATAGGGTAGCTTGAAAAATGATCTCTTGTTTCTTCAATGACAGAAAAACGTTGACGACTTGAATCTACGTAAGAAGGGATGAAGACGAAAGACGTCATCTTCTAAATTGCAGGCTGCGTCATTAGATGTTTCACACTGGCTTACCAACCCACCAAGTACTCATGTATGGCTGTCTTATTTTGATAAATAATAATTAAAAAATTAATGCAATAAAACGTGGGATCCGATGTCATTTTATCTAAGAAGTTGCGTAGAATCCTAGGGTACATCCTTAGCCTTTTCGAAATTCCGTGTAGGAGAGAGCATCGTAGGAAAGTAGGTCATATGAATTATGAATCATATGATATGATGCTTCGTCATGTCAAGTCACCGTCCTTTTTTTGTCGAGGTTTTATTGTTTGCATGTGCACCGTCCGATTCCAACGAACGTTTGTTTGTCAGATTCGGTCTCTATTCTCTTTTAATTATTATAGCTTTTTATTATAGAGACGGTATATTAATTTATAATTAATTTAATCGTAATATATTTAATATAATATAATAAAAATAATTATCATATTAATTATAACTTGACACGTAAATATGTATAATAAAAAAAATTAAAAAAAAATTTAATATTATCCTCATAAAAATTGTATGTTAATTTAGTGACCTAAAGTTGTTCAAAAAAGTAATGGTTGTGGCACTCGATTATTTACTCAGTTTCAAATCACTAGGAGGCACGCAACTTCACTAAGCACGTTAAAACTAAATATATAAGTGGGTAGGGGTGGGCGTAACAGGTCTGGGCCCGCGGGTAAATCAAAATCGACTGGTTCTTCCCGCGCTGGGTCGGTTCTGTGATAAGAAATTAATGGTAACAGTTTAAAAAAACTGTAAATTACGGGCCGGGCAACGGTTTGTTCTTAGAAAAACCGTTGAACCGTAAAAAACCGTTCTATAAATATTAAACTTAAATCTAAACCTAATATTATTTCTTCTAATTGACGTCCTTACCTCCGCCTGACACCCTCACCTCTGCCTGACGCAACATTCGTTCGTGACTCTCCAATCTAGATTCTTAGCCGGTAGCCACAAGACCTCCACCAAATCGACATTCTGCTAATGTTTCATCCGGTTATTTTATTTACTGCTTACCTGGTTGTTTCATCGTGGTTGTTTGTTGTTTTCTGGGAAAAAAATTGACGAATTTTTGAAATTTATGTCTTTGCTATAGGGTGAATGTGAAACATTCAATTATAGTTAACGAATTTTGAAAATTGAAGTGTTTGTTGTTTGATGAATGCGAAACATTCAGTTTTTTATGAAGAAATTGGATAGATTATGCCAACTTGACAACTTGGTTGTTGTTTTTTTTGTTGACCGAGACGGATCTGTTTTTTAAGCATTTTGCTGTTTTTTTATTGTCTGGTTCGGTTCTGTAAGATGAATTCTATGAGTGATGAAAGTTCACAAAATGATACCAAAATATTTGATATTAATGTGAGGAGCGTCATTTTTTTTTCTTGTTTGTGTAGTTTTATTTTATTTAATTGATTATGTTTAACATGTGATTCAATTTTTGTAAATTTCACCATTGATGGCACTTTTGTTGATGATCGGCTTATTTTTATTTGATTTTGATACTATTGTGACAAGTATCATTTTTTAGGACTTATATTTTGAATTATCATTTGTTATTTGGGTAGTTTGATTATATTTAATTGGTGATCGGTTTGGTCTAATTATGCATATTTTTATAAAACTGTGACGGTTGAAAACCACACCGAACCGGCATTCACGGTTTGGTGCCAGTTCCACATACTCACGGTGCCGATTTCGGGTAAAAATACTCGTAGGTCACGGGTCCAGTTTTAAACCGTGTTGAAACCGGCCAAAACCAGCACGTGTCCACCCATATAAGTGGGTGTCTTTAGCATTATTATTTGTCGAATGTGTGCATTGATCATTACTTCCAGGTCCTATATCTGGTCCCGAAGAAGGAGCATTTGTACTGAAGCAAACCGAGGAGGTTCATCGATTTTATGGCGCATCAAGCATGGAGAGGGCCATGCACAATTACAGTTTCGCATAAACTTGTCATAGGAAGAACCTTCTTCTGCTAAAACCATACAATATCAGGTCTCCATTTTGATACTAAAATTCGAGTTTTTCAGATCAACCCAGAATAAAAAGTGGAGCCAAGAACAGCCATTACGGGTTCATTTTTGCTTGGGTTTTGGAAAAAAACAAAGATTCGTTAAGCTCAAAATATACCTGCATTGAAGAGTTGGTAGCATAACTAGTATCTCCGTTTCCTCCGTTCATGTAAAGCACTGAATCTGCTACCTCCAAAAACCAGGTCTAGACAGACGTCGGGCCCAATGGCTCAGTTCTCGAAAGAATCAGACCACTGAGCCCGAGACTCGAGTATTCAATTGAAATCAAACAGCGAAAGTCTTAAAATTTCAAGCAAACTCAAATATTTAATCCAAATAGTCGGATAGAATACATAAAATGTTTCAACCTAAGAATATACACAAGAAGTTTTACAATTTAAAATAATACATCGTTCAAATTTTACAAATACAAATTAGAGAATTTAAACTCTAATATAAGTCTTACTGGGCCTTACCCGGAAATGATCCCGAAAACAAAGTTTGTAGCCAAATAGCTGAATAACTACTCTCAGTATGGATTTTATTTTTTTTCTAAATTATAATAAATAACATGTTAAAACATGAATAAACATGATTTTAAACAATCCGTAAATATGTAAATACACAATGAAATGCAGTACAAATGATAGTATGGACGGAGCCTCTCGCAGATGACTCTAAATCAGGCTTGGACGGACATGATAATATAATTTTTGAAAGAGTAATGCTAGATTTACTCTTAGGTCACGAGTAATCTCTAAATCAACTCTCTTACTATTAAACTCAAGTGTGATCAACCTCATCTCAATTGCAGATGACCATGCAAAGCTGAGATCGCTCGGTCTCTAGTCAATTTCACAACCATTTTTGAGTTCGTGTAGCCTTTATAGAGATGTGTTCCTTGTTCCCAAACACGATTCACACCCACCTCGAGTGCGGACAATCGCGTTTTCACTGGTCTAAAGATCATTCTGCAATCGCACAGACCACCATAGATGGTGGAATTATTTAGGAGTGGACACAAGTTCAATCCGATCTGTCCAGTTTGCTTTTATCCCAAAATAGAATCGGATTCGAAACTAGCACTAAAACCAACGGTGCCGGTTACGTGTTGATTTTAACTTAATTTTATTTATATTTTAAATATTAAAATATAATAATAAAATATTTATTTTCTATTATAATTAGATCAAGTTTTAAGTAATTAATAAAATTGATAACTAATTTAAAGATTTATCCAAAATTTTATTGGGTTTGGGTCAGGTTTACTCGATTTTAAAATTTTTTTGACCCACAATACTGGTTCTGATTTTACAACTTTTTACTCTTAAAAACCGGTGCAAACTCATAAACCACAATTTTTTAAAAATTAGAACAAAAACCGAATTAAAACCGACAGTTCTGACTCAGTTTACAATTATGGCCAAGTTTTACCCACCTCTAGAATTATCATCAAAATATAAATTAAAGACAAGATATAGAATTTCTAATGCTAGTTATCCTAACCCTAAGTTGGGTTTTAAATTTGGAAGATGATGATTGGAGTCCAGACATTCATCACCCAATACTGCCACATATAGTTCAGATTATCAGACGGGTGGAGGTGAGTCATCCCAATCCCCATATTTAAAATCAAACCACATCTTTATATTGCTCGACTGCTGCCCACTCCCTCTTACACTACTCTTCAGAGTTCTTGGCTTTGCTCTATTTCTATTTCCAGACAATGTCAAATTACCAAAACCAGTATTCAGCAACACCCCAAATTGTTAATCCTAGCTATGCCCTTTCCGAAGTCGACGAACTCCTTGTAAGACTAACTGTATAAACTTGTGATTGTATTTTGCAATAATAGTATGAGTCTTGATCAAGAATTTACCTCCATGTAGGTGGCAGACGAAGGAAAAACCGAAGGAAATGCCGGCGGAGGCAAGGCTGAAGTGAAGGGGCTGAAGGAGAAGATAAAAGAGAAGCTACCCGGACATCAGAAAGACGGTCCATCTGCAACAACTGCTGCCAGTTCCGGTGCGGAGGACCCCGCCAAGAAGAAGGGCATTATGGAAAAGGTTAAAGAGAAGCTTCCTGGACTTCATCACTAAATCAAACCACCCCTTTATTGTACCTATCTATCAATAAATGCACAACCAATCCAATGTAAGATCAGTGAGCATCATAAAGTCTATCAATAAAAATTGCTTCAAATATAGAACTAAACTACATTACGAGTATGTCGTGAGAACCGTGGCTGAGAAAAAACATGGGAATTTTCTCTGTACCAGGGTGTACACAATTAGAAATAACTATACAAAAAAATATGAAATTTTGACCATTCGAGCAAAAACTTTATGAACTAACTCAATCTAATTAAATGACCAAAATATTTGATCAATTGCATGCTGATCAAGAGGATGGTGGGCAAACTCTTTTTCTGGTTTCCCATTTCAGGAAATCTGGCCTTGAGCATATTCTGGATACACTGAGTGATCGAGCAAATGACAAAAAAAAACATGTTTTTTCCTCTGCATTAACGTGATTTACAAGCCAACGAATCAAACATTTACATTGAAAATAAGACGAAACCAAATTGCTTTATAGATTCATACCAAATTATATGCGACATCAAACTTGATTGCAAGGATGGGAGTCTCAAGAATTAGGGTGGCTCTTTGGCTTGTTCAAAACTTCCTTAAAAACATCAGCAATTCTATTTGCCATGTGGTGCTCTAAAAACCTACCTTTGACTCTCTCGTACCCTCTTTTCCCCATTGTAAGCCTCTTCTCAACATGAATGGAAAGGTTGACAATGTTCTTTGCCAGAGGGCCCACCCCTTCCTTTCCGACAGGATGCAACAAGCCTGTAGTCCCATTTACCATGATCTCCTTGGTTCCTCCTGCTGCTGTTCCCTGCAAAATAGTTCGATAGATAATATGCAGTTTGAGCATGGTACTTTGTTTTTTCTTTGTTTTTTTTTTTTTGAGCAAAATAGTTACAAGAGCATTTAGTAAAAGTTCAGTAATGCAGTAAAATTGCGAAAAACCATTGAGATGCCATTATTGAGTGAAGTTCATTACCAATACAGGGAGCTGAAATGCCATGGCTTCAATGGTTATCCTGCCAAAACACTCTCCTCTTGCCTGAAAGTATGTAATTCAACAAGATTAGGATTTTCAGGTATGTTATTTAGAACGTCTACAACACTAGAGATTCAAGTGAATGACTGAAAATGTAAAAAATAAAGCATGTGTATATGAAAGCACATCTTGTCACTACTTCCAGAAGGAGAAAGCTAAATGGCAGCAGTACTGATCTATTTCGTTCGCTAGGACCTCCAATTGGTGCAACCCGTAAAAGGAAAATAGTAAAGTAGTATTCAGAGGCGACAATAAAATAAAAAATAGAAGAATAACACTGCAGCAACTTCTGATACAAACAAACTACCTGGGAATTCTGAACAAGTACATCAATTGCAGCAAGGTAAGGAGCCACTGTCAGAGTCTTATTGACAAAATGAACACGATCTTGAATTTTTTTCTCAACTACAAAGTTTCTTAATTCTTCCTCAAACTTGGTCTGAGCTGTCATATCACTTCCAACAATCAGTGCATGCATAGTCGGCACCTGCAGCTTTTTTTCTTCAATCAACTGCAAGCTCTCATAAAATGCACGCAGAAATAGATCTTGGCCTTTCCCCCGTGAAACACCTGATTAATTAGTTGCTTCTCATCATTTATAGTTCATCTAATATGTCGCATTAATTACATCAATGACAAACAATAATGATGAATGATTAACTAGTCTGATAATACTAAAAACAGTAACAAGGGGTGTGTATTCTCCAATCATATTAGCCAATCTTAACAAGGAAAGAGGAGTAGATGGCAGAAAATACATTGAAAATTAGCAAATAAATGTCTATTTCTACAACACAAACATGACATGTAAACTAAATAGGATAAAAAACAGAATTAATTTACAACTTCCGCATTAGATAACCAACACACAAGACAATATCTAAGGTAAAACGAACTTACTATTTATGACGGCGAAGAGTAAATCTACATTCTTCACTCCTAGAGTTGCTCGAACATGCTCAGACAAAACTCTCTTTGCTACACTATCTTCAGCAACTTCCATCAGCTCCTTGCTATTTCCAAGGTGAACAACATAGGTATCTGGCATATTAATCCTAAATGGAAACATGTTAAAGATATCATGAATCATTTAATAAAATAAAAAATACCACTGGATCAATGCATATAACTTCAGAAAATCTTATACTCCCATGAAAGATCTAAGCAAAACATAAGGCCGGTGGACATTTACCCCAATCGTTCATGGGTTCTTTCTTTCCAGTATTCTGCTGTAACATGGGAATCAATCATAGCACCGGCTACCATTGGCAGGTGCCGGACATACTCTAACTTGAAGTAATGACCACGCATTTCATGAATCCACCATAATACTTTGGGTAGAACTTGAGGGATATGTTCTTTTAATACAGCGTCCAGCCACTTTCCAGCAACCGCAGTGTTCAAAACAACCAAGTCAGCTTTGAGAGCTGTATTTATAGCTTCTTCACCCTTGGCTGAGAAAACCTAATTAATGCATAGAAACTTATACTGTGGCAATAAGATATTTTCAGACAAGGAAATTTTTTAATATTGAACGATTAAGTCACCTGAACTCCACGGTCCACCATTTTACCCTCTAAAGTGTAGATAACATCATCAATCTCAGATGGCTTCTGGATAGTCATCCAATACACTTCAGCACCAACACTTCTCAGTAAAAATGCCAGCTCCATCAGTAGTAATGGCCCCCCTGTAAAATACAGCTCAAAATAATACCAATCGATTTGAGTTTACAAAAATCATCCACGAGAAGATATCATTCTGTCCCGTCATAAAGAAACCGAACCATTATCACATTTACCAGAAGCTCGTTTAGCTTTCTCCAATAGTCACTATTTATACCAGAAGTGAACTTATTTCAGGATTAATGACAAATTAAAAAATGGAATACACAATCCTATCTCTCTCCTGCAAACCATCTATGTATTACTACTCTTGTTTAAACACAAACATGTAAAATCAAAACGAAAAACCAAAATGTTCATCATTAAATTTATTAAACAACTAATAACTAACTACGAAAGCATATACCAGACAGAGATAACTCGTGCGAAACTAGCAGAACAAGCTTCGACTTCATGTAACTAAGCGGATTCGGCGCGACTCCGATCGACGAAGAGGAAGGAACAGCCTTATCAACTAGATAAAGTGAACGGTCGCAGGAATCAAACAACGTTCTGACAAAAAATGCGATGAGCATCGCAATTGAGAGGACGAGGAGAAGAGCCCAGACACATCGTTTCTGCCACGCGATCCACCCGATCGAGTGCTTTGCCATTGACGGGAGCAGTGGTGGTCCAGTAACTGCAGCTACAAATTTCGGCATTTTAGGATTCGAATGCTGGAGTTGAGGCCATGGATTTCCAACATTTTGGCTCACTCATAGATCTCCCACTCGGAAATGCACCCGGCAATTGCTTCTCCCAAACGATGGGTTTGAGCGTCTGTTAATGTAATTAATAATGGGTGATCCTATATAGATAAGCGTTGCTTGGTTTGGTTTGGTTTGGTTTGGTTTGTTTTTTGATTTGGTTTGTTTTTTGATTGGTTTGTTTGCTTTGGTTTGGTTTTTGTTAAAAAACCCACCGACCGTCGGATTAGCACCCGAACACGTATCGCGAACTGGCAAGATATATAAATGACGAAGAGGAGAAACTAGTAACTCGCTGGTTATTCGAGTTCTACGTCGACGGAGCAATTCACTATCGTTCTGTCAGGTATTTCGTGCCGGAATCATCGCCTCTTTCGGTTTACATTATGAAGCTGTAATGGAGCTCTCAATCATAGTTCGACCTTTAAATTTATTACTATTTTGGCTGAACCATGCGAGTAACTTGTCCTTCTCAAATTTGATGCCCAAATGACCCGTGTTAACGAAGCTTGCATCTTTATGTGTGATCTTTGTTTCTCTAGCTCAGCTCTAGAATCCGTAATTTGCTGTTGCTTGAACAGTAGCTCGCTTCAGTCCATTAGAAGATTTTTTAAAACCAATTGTTTCTCGAATTCAATGGATTCTTTGGATATTTTTATATATTTTTTCAGTTCATAATTATGGATCATCTGCGACATTCATTGTTGGCCTTTTATCTTAGTTGGATTTGGAATTTCAGTGCTCCTTGCATGTGGTTTGTGATAAGAGTCTTCGTTAGTATCATCACATCATGACAATATAGCATATATTCTGTTATGATTTAACGAAGCTCATGAGCATCATTGCAGGATGATGACTAGACGTTGGAAGCAAATCAAAGGTTTGGGATGCTACTTAGATGTTTCTTCTTCATATTTTCGTTTCATAGCATTGATAGGTAAGTTTTCCTTTGTATAATGCACATGTCAGATGTTTTGCTTTTTCCATATTTTTTATCCTGAATTTCTTCTTTGTTCATTTGCTTCAGCTGTTTTTCTACTTGCTGGGGAAGTCACCTCGATTTCAGTACCAATTTCCAGTTGCTATGTTCTTGATAATTCTAGTCGGATTGTTGACTTTGTATCCTAGACACGACTGTTTACATTACAAAATTTTTTCTTTATTCAAGTAAAACAAGGAAAGTATTTTTAATAACACGACCACTTGCATCTAAAGAAAAAATATATGTTTAGCTTCCACTTCAGCTCTCTTGATAGGGTGATTGGTTTTCCCAATTAGTTTTTGGGGATTCTTCTTGGATAAAACTTTCTAACGTGCTGACTGATACTGTTTAGATTAGATAGGGCCATGTTTACCAAACGCATTGGGAGTTAGAAAATGATTGTGGACATGGGGTGCGGCGAGGAGTGTGTCTGCCTAATGGGAGAGGTGTGAGTATGATCAAAAGGAGTAACAGGAAAATTGGTTAGTTTTTTTGTGGTCCCAACAAAAATATACCCCCCATTGCCATTTTAAGTAAATACATGTATTTGTGGGAGGAATAACTGGTATTCTATTTGACGTTGGCAAACATGGCATTCCAGGATTTTTTCTATCTCTTGCATTACCATCTTTTTTGTTTTAGGCTTCAGGGGACATTGTGTTTTACTCATGAGGAAAATATGGCCCGATTTGATATTTTTGCACTTGCTTGGAAATTTATTTTAGATAGACCATGATACTCTTTTTCTTTAATAAAAAATCAGAGTAACTGGATTGGACAGTCATTTGAATATGAGGGGAAGGTAATGTACTTTTTAAATCTATATACTGAATGTGAGGGAAATAGAATTTGTCTTTAGATACATTATTCAAGGTAGGATTAAGTTATGACATATTTTTGGTGCAGGAATCTGACTTGGTTGTTCGATTTTGTAGAGATGTGGAAAGCAGATCGCAATCGGTATTCATCTACCATCATTATCAATTACTCTAGCGTAGCTTATTTCTTCTTTGTACCAGCTATTTCTCAAGAAGTTTATCACAGCTACCTGCTCTTAATGATGCTGTAGTTTGTCGTTGTATTCCATGTTCCTTTAGCATAACCTCCTTGCTTCTTTTAAGTCTAAACAAAGCTCCTCCAGAAAGAATTTACTTTTAATGCTTATTGTCATTTTTTTTGTTGATATGTGATGCCGTATATAAGTTTGCTTTGTCATGGTAGATGATGCGGATATTCCCGATACACAAGCAATAAGATGAAGCATAATATGACAAACATCTTACTTCTTTGTAGGTTATGGGCAGGGGAAAGAATGAATACATTTTAGTTCTTGATTTATTCTCTATTCTCTGTCTAATGCTGCAGCTATTGCAAAGAATATGTTTAAAAGGTCTTTTATGTAGGTTATAATGTGGCTGTTTCTAGTCAAAAGTTTGTTTTCGATTCCTGTTTCAACATTTTAAGCTTTTGGAAATAATAGTGCGTTTTTTTTTGTAATGACACAGGGGTATGTAGATTTCGGAAGATTTGATAGGTTTAGCCACTTTGTTGCTGGTTCAGGGCACATTGACTTTGTTCAAGTAAGTGTTATTCTGTTTTCTTTTTTTTTTTCATATAAATGGACTTTGACAGAATTTATGCTTTTCCTTTATTAGAATAGGATTATTACTACATGTCGATGTTGAAAACTTATCCTGAAAAGTTTATTTTTAGCATTCTACGTATACTGTTTCTGTCATCCAATGTTTTAGAACGGGCATCTTTTCTTGAATTAGATGTAATTACATATTTAGTCGCTTTATGCATGTTGATATTTTCATCTTGCTTAGAGTTTGTCTTGATAATCTTAAAGTTTATCAACACAAATTATGGAGGCGAGCATCTCATGAATCTGGTTTTGAAAGTGCAAAAATTTCAATTTTAACAAAATTACAAGTCAAATAGTACGGCATGATTTCCATATGAGTAGTTATATTTCAAATTGGAAACTCTATTTAGAACATTGATAAAGACTTTTCATATCTTACGTCCAATCTTTAAAATTTAGCATACTTAATTTTTTTTTCTCGAAGCTTCCTCCACAGTAGCTGGATACTTAAAGATGCACAGGCTTTCAAATCCATATATCTAGAGTTTCAAATATATAGTTTATGATGCCCAATATTAAATTATCTTGAATTCTTTTTGTTCAGAGGTTCTATAATGGCGACTTGGTAAATTGTGAAAGAAGTCCTGATAAAATGGGACGGACAGCACAGGTTAATACTTGAATCCATGTGCTGTATGCTTATGTTTACAATATCTTTGGACAATTTCTATTTCCAATTTTTCATTTTCAACTTCTTCAGGTAAATATTATGTGTGGAAATTGTATAAATGGACAATGTAAAGGTTTGTATTCCTTTCTTTTCTCTGTCCTAGGCCTTATTAAATACAAAAACCTTTCTTGGCTGTTTAATAGTACAAGTCAATAGGATATTCCAAGTCACTAAACAGACACTGGAAACTTGACAATATTTAGTAGAATAAAAAAGTAAACACATGATTTGAGTGGGATCTGTTTTATGTTAAGACATGCTTCAAATATCATTAAGAAAGAAATCACATGTGGCAAGTAATGCTGTTGTTTAAATGATTTCTTACTTGAGATAATTTATTTATACTTAACACAACTTTCATAATATTAGTTTTCTTACCTCAGGCGGGCTTGGATGCATCTGCAATATTACTCACGAGTCAAATTGCAGGTCTTGTACGGTGTACCTCGATTGTCTTGGTGTACTTTATCTTCTGGGGTGCATTATATAAGAAATAATGTTCACATTAAGCAGTATCATTTCATGATCTCTTAGGTTTGAGCAACGAGCTACACTGGCAAAATGGACCTCAGATCTTAATCAAACACAAGCTTGCATTTACCTAGAAAATTGCTTTTGTTTTTGTTAATTATCAAGGAGGATTATTTTAAACATTACAACCCAATTTTTTTTACATAATTTCTGTTCATTTGTGATTACCGTATTTCTGGACAACTCTGTCAATCCATTGGTTTATCGTCATATGTGGATTCTAGCTTTTACATCATTGTGTTGATTTTAGCCATTGCCCTTTCATTCGTAATGTCATACATCAATACAAACTTATAATTGATGTCTAATTTTTGCCCATAGGAAGAATTAGAATTCTAGGGAGAAGAATCATTGTCAAAAATATAGAATGCAACCACTGAATATAATTGCTTTTGTGTGTGTTTGTTTGCTATGAAAAAAGAGATTTTTGTTTGTTTCAGAGTTATTGTTGATCTTGCTATACCATGTGAGAGTCCTGGTCCGCGTGTTTTCAAGGGCTTCACTGTTGGTTTTCACCCTCGATCTTGGGAAATCGTAAGATTTTATAACACTTTCAGCTTTGTACATTATTTTCTGAAAATTGTTATAATCTCCATCAATCCTCTTCATAAACTGTAGGTCTATGATGGCTTAACTCAATTGGGTTACGAGAAACCTCATCTTGATTTCAGGTTCAAAATCTATAATCTTAGCCCAAGTCTACTGTTATTTTGCTCTACTGACATGAGTTGTTACATTCACAGTTTCATGACTGAGCACACACATGTAGCGCTTTATATGACTTCAATTGCTTCCCTTTCTACCTTGGTGAGAAGACCGACTATTAAGGTATTAAACTTCCTTTCATTTCTATATGATTATTGAGGAAATATTCTCTTGTACTTGATCTTTTTCGATCATTAGGTTTTCCCCGAAAATGGCTTAGAGATAAAGCTATCAGGCTCTGGAGCAAGTGGGACACCTCCGACAACTTTGTCTCCAACAATTTTAGTCATCGAATGGAGATGTATGGTTGCTGTATGGTTTATATCTTTTATATCTTGAGTCAATCATTATCATATGAACTTCGATTTGTATTTCTATCAGGTGATTTGTCCGCCAATGCTCTATATGAAGTTAATGTAACTATCCCGGTGGAGAATTATGAACCAGTTCAATTTTTTTTGACAAAATTGTGTGGTAAGCTTATCCATCTAGCTTATCCGTCTAGATTTCTCTAATACACGCTCTATATGGTGAAATATTGTCGGCCAACATGACAAATCTTACTGCTGTAAATAGTCCAATAACATGTACAAAATAAATCTGTTGTACTTTCGCCAGACTTATTTTTATTTAATGACAAATAAATTTTTAGACACTAGTTTTAAAATATCGTGATGTGTCTTATTGGAAAATAAATTAATGCCTCTGTGATTTTCTATCTGTGGCTTCTAATTTCATCGATAACTAATTATGGTGTTTTTTTGTTTTTTTATAGATTATAGACAGGGCCCAAATCAAGATTCGAGTAGAGGATGGGCAACATTTGGATTAATATCTTGCATGTAAGTTACTTTGAAGATTACACATTGGTACAGATAGGAAGATTATCTAGTAATTCTTTCCTTCCAGCTTTAATGGACTCAAACTCGTTCACACGAGTGCATTAGATAGACACTTCATTGCCTCAATAACATGCGATATAACGCCCAAAGGAATGTCTATTAATCAAAACAAAATTGTGCTTCCAATTAGCTCAATCCATCTGTTGTGTAAGGGCATGAAATGCACATACTTCAGTTAAACTTACTAAAACATTGATTTACATCTTTTATCTGTTTTATAATGCCATGAATTTGACCCTCAAATGAATTAATGTGAAGCAGATTCGCTGTCTCGTTATCACTGTTCTGTTGTGGAGGATTTATTTACAAGACTCGTGTCGAAGGTCAGGTAAGGGTGGCTCTCGTAGTCTTTTTTTGCAGCATTCGAGCTTTTACGATAAATTCAAAGTCTATCTTTTATCAATCACATGCAGCGTGGTGTTGATGCATTGCCGGGAATGACCATCTTATCTGCTTGCTTAGATGCTGTAAGTTCTTATTCATTATCACAAAAAAACTACTGCATCATGTTTCTTGCAGAGGATTGTAGATTGGCCAATTATGTCTCATTTTTTTTTTACTTTCGATATTTAGTCATCTTAAAAATGCAAGCTTTTTAAAATGGTTGAACGGATTTACGAACAGATGAGTGGAACTGGGCAGAGCTATACGAAAGCCGAAGACTTAAACAGTGCATTTGCCAATGAAGTCGCATGGGACCGCATGTCGACATCTGCTCAAAGTTCATGGGCTTCAACGGAGCGGAAAAACTATGGTTCGATGTGAGTAGGTCATTTCTTTAATCAACATTATCGAAGAAAAAGTCACCAATTTGCGTTACGTTTCTCTTCGCCTTTTTCAATCCTCGGCTAAATAAAATCGACTTGTTTTGGTAGCTGATGATTATGAAAATAGTAGTTGAATTTCGACCCATTCCTGTTACATTTAATATTCAAATTTCTGTTTTTCTTGCACAGGAGCTGCTCTCCAACGCCACCTAAGTTATTCTTTCATTGTACACTTCTCTGCACGTATATTTTAAGTTTTGCAGCTGAATTATAGTGTCAATGGAAATTGTCTTCTTCAGGTGGTTAGAGAGAGAAAGAGAGAGAGGAGGGAGATTCAAGGGTTAAAGTTTAGAGCCTCTCTTTTTGCTAGTGTTTGGAAGTCAAATGTTTTGACCTGGGTTTGGTTATGACAACAGAGCTGGTGGGTCTCCTCTCCTTTCCTCCCACTACTTTTGTTGCCATATTGCCAACTCAATCTGCCATCCAACAAATCTATAATTCGATTGACAAACAATCATAATTTAGTCGTTTTCCCTTCGAAGTATTAGACGATCATAGTAGAGATCGGTTCGGTTTCATGATTATAGAAATGAAAAATTAACCCGAGTCGAGTTCGAAAGCAAATGAAACTTTACTCGACTGCTCATTTAGCTAGTTTAGTTTCGATTTCGGGTTCATTTGGTTTGATTAAATAAAAAAACCAGATGGAAGCACGACACAAGTTTGCTTCAGTTTCAATTAATTTGAGAGATCTGAATCAACAAGGTCGGTTTCGCTTTGAGTCGGTTTTTTAAAGGATTGAACAGAACTCAATTCTCGCGTGGTGGTTCGGTTGGACCCAATCTTACTAAATCATACATTACCAAAAGTAACGTTTTAAATTCAGGGATTGCTTAGATGACACATTGCTTAAACCGGCCGGGATTATGCAGTTGATGTATCAAGTTATTGAATTATGGTGAGCGATCAAACTCTTCAATCATTCAAATTAAGAAGATTAGTGGATAAAAAAACAATGGATAACTACAGATATATTTAAATATAGAAATTCTTACAACCAAGAGCAACACACAACGCCCTTTACCCACTCCAAATGCTTCATTTGCCCGCAACGTTAACATCAACGACTCCATCACCTTTAGCCTCCTGCTCTTGTCCCTATTAATACCCTCCTGCTCTCTCACTTTCTTTCATCTCTCTCTCTCTCTCTAGGTTTAATCAGTTCAGATAAGTTGAAAGAGATAGGCAATGGGTTTCTCTCTCTTCCTTCTCTCTCTTCTTGCATTTGCATTTGCATTGGCTTCTGCTCCTCTTTGTTATTCAGGCAAGACGGGACCAGGTGGCTATCTGTACCCTCAATTCTACGATCATTCTTGCCCGCAAGCTCAGAAGATCGTCTACTTCGTTTTGGCGGAGGCTTTTCAGAAAGACCCTCGAATTGCTGCCTCTTTGATCAGACTCCACTTCCATGACTGCTTCGTTCAGGTCGAATTTCAAAACCTATAGATTTCTACGTGAGAATTGTGGTGTAAAATAGTGGGTCAGTGAAAAAATTGAGTTTTGATGCTTCAGGGATGTGATGCGTCGGTATTTTTGGACAGCAGTGGAAGCATCGTCAGCGAGAAGAGATCAAACGCTAATCGAAACTCAGCTCGGGGATTTGAAGTGATCGACGAGATCAAATCTGCTTTGGAGAAAGAATGTCCTCTCACTGTCTCTTGCGCTGATATTCTCGCTTTGGTTGCTCGAGATTCCTCCGTCATCGTAAATAATCTTCGTCTTCGTCGCTTTTATCTCCAGATCTTGTTGTGAAAATGGCTGACATTTGTTTCGTTGTTTGTTCGTATTCAGACTGGAGGGCCGAGCTGGGAGGTTCCGCTGGGGAGGAAAGACTCCAGGGGGGCGAGCTTGAGCGGATCAAACAACAACATTCCGGCTCCGAACAATACTTTCCAGACCATTCTCACGAAATTCAAACGACAAAATCTTAACATTGTCGATCTCGTCGCACTGTCAGGTTTACTCTCGTGTTCATGAATTGAAAAGGGATTAGTTTATTTAGACGCTAGAATTATGAAACTGAGTTACAGGAAGCCACACGATCGGAAATTCACGGTGCACAAGCTTCAGGCAGAGGCTGTACAACCAGACAGGCAACGGCCAGCCTGACTACACTCTCGATCCGTCGTACGCCGCCCAGCTACGCCGCCGCTGCCCCATCTCCGGCGGCGATCAGAACCTGTTTTTCCTAGATTTGGTCACTCCCTTCAGGTTCGACAATAGCTACTTCGTTAATATTCTAGCTTCGAAGGGCTTGCTGAGCTCCGACCAAATTCTTCTCACCGGAAACGGAGTTTCGGCGTCGCTGGTGACGAAATACGCTGAAAACTCGGAGGCTTTCTTTGAGCAATTCGCTAAGTCGATGGTGAAGATGGGGAATATATCTCCGTTGACTGGCTACAATGGAGAGATAAGGAGAAATTGCAGAAGGGTCAATCACTATTAGGGTTTCTGATTCAGGAAGAAGATGAAGTAAAGCGAGTGAAGTTTTTACTCGTCTATGGAGTTTGTAACATGGACATCCATATTCCATCGTGTGGTTTGCTGTACTATTTGAATTCTAATGTTCTCATCATATCAATAATATATTCAATGATGCTACATACATACATGCTTGCATGCATATAAACATACATGCATCTAAACCCTAAATTTCAAATCTTAAAACTCTAAATCCTACACATATTTTGTGTTATGTTAATATTTTGGGTAGCATGTCACGTTGCTTTTCTCTGCAAAATTGATTAACCAACCTGATCGATTGATTTTCTTAACCTTATTAATTTTACGTTTCTATCATAATTATGTTTAATTAAGAATAGTAATTAGTTTCTAGTTTCTTTTATATTTTTCTATTTAGATGAACTTGAAAAGATTGATGGTATTTGATTTGGAAAAGCTTGTTAGACTGTATTGAAGTTAACTAGTTATTTGATGGATATTATTTTTATCTAATCATGTGTAAATCTACTCGGTTGATATTAATTAAATTTAATTAATTAGTTAACTATGACATTTTATTAATTTAGCATCTCTCTTGGTTAATTGGATGAATGTAAATTATTAGGTTATTTATTCGAAGTTCTTTTCGACCCAAATCAAACTTTATTGGGTCGGGTTTCAGAGTTAGTTTTAGGTGACGAGTTAGTCTTGGGTCCAACCTCCGAATCGAAGATCGATTGTGTCTGTTACAATAAGTTAAAAACCGACTTACGCCCACCCTTAATGCACGTTCAATGTGTTTGGATATGTTGTTTAGAAAGTATAATTAGATTGTTATTAAATTTTGACATTTTATTTTAATTTTTAATAAAAATTTAGTACTAACAATTGAAAAATATAAATTGACACACGCATCTTGCAATATCTTGGGCATGTACTAAAGTAAAAGCCGACATACATCAAACTATAATCTAAAGTTTGAATTACAAGAACTCATTTCTCTAACTGAATTTTCTGATTGGAATATATATATTAATAATAAATCACAAAAAACATATATTATTTAACATATGGGCACAAAGGGCACGCATACAAGAACTGGAATCGCCGATTTTGTACTCAAAATACGAAATTTTTCGCTCTCAGGGCTTCCACACCCCGGCTCGACAGTTTGTGAGAGAGTTAAATCACGGTGACTCAGCGGCCCAGAGATATGAGACTTTTACATTAGATCTCAATGAGCTACCCCAACATTGGGGGTAACAACTCCCACACTATGACAGCGCAGACGTCGAACCTAAGCTCTTGTACCCAATCTACCATCTCTGAGCCAACTGAGCTAAGACTCTTGATATGGTCTAAGCTAGTTTTTTTCCCATCGCAATTCGAGTTAGAATCTTTAAAACTCATAGTTCACGGTCTCCATTCTGGTTTTGAAAGTAAAAAACCATAAAATCATAACCAAAATCAAACTTGGTAAAACTCTGCTGTCCAAACCCAAAAACTGACTCAAACATGGTCCAATTACTTACTTATCCTGCTAGATTTTTTTTTTTTTAATTTGAAAGCGGAGTGGACCATATGTTATTTCATGGTTTTAGTCCGGTGCGATTAAATATACGGTCTAATTTTTGTTCAGTTCTAATAATTTATTGATCTAATTTTGATTTAAAAAATACAAAAATAAAATTTATGGTTGGGTTATAAATTTCTAATAAAACCAAATTAACTCATATCACGAATACTCCCAAATTTAAATCATTCTCACTAGTCGCTATCATAAAATACTACTACGTACTCGGTTGATATTAATTAAATAATTAATTATTTTAATCAAAATACTATTATATATATATATATATATATATATGCGAGTAAAAACTTAATTTAGATTTAAATTTTGAATAAATACTCCAAATTCACTTTCTCTGTTGTAGGGTTTAAGGTACCTTCCATCTCCGTCGCCATGAATGAGTGCATTGCCGGTCGAGGTTCAATTCTGCTGCAATTAAATTTTCTTCTCCTAATTGCTCATGAAATACGAGGTATTCTCGGATCATTTCCTCGTATAGTCGTAGTTCTCTCATGAAGTTTTGTCCAAAATCTAGCTGCAGGTCTAAAGCTATTAAGAATTCAAATCTCCTGGACCTTTGTAGTGTGGCTCTGCATCTACTTCGCCGTATCATTTTCGTATTTTGAAATCTGCTTCTTCGGAAGCGAAAGCGTTCCCGTTGGAGATAGTTTCGACGATTGTCAATGAAATCTCTGGACTAATTTTGCTCGAGATCGCAGACCTCTGGGAGGTCTTGCGAGAGAAATTGGGGGTAACGGAGATTCCAGTAATGGCGGTAACGATGCCTGAATGGGGATTTGGGGGGTTCTGGGGTTCGGCCAAGGGGCGAACCGGTGCAAGGGCGCCAAAGAGAAAAAAAAACAGAGGAAACAGCTTCTGACGCAAAGTTGATGATCAGAGTTATCAAAGAAGTGCGATCGTTTATGGACTTTGGGTTGAAGGAAACGAAGGAGGGGGAGGAGAGCATTATAGCAAAGATGAAGGCAGTTGGTGCCAATGTTTTCATGGAGTGAGGTACCTTGTTTTCACTACTCTATGTTATTTTTCTAATGATGTCCTGGAGCTCCTCTAGTAGCATGGGTGTTTTTTGCTTCTACCATTTGTTCATGATTCTAAAACTTAGGATTGGGGTTTAGCTTCACTTCATGGCCAGATATGGCATTTGAAATTCAAGGTCTCTACACAAAAATGGAATTCTCTGGCTTGTTTTCTTAAAATTCTTACCCTTTTACATACCAAATCTAGAGTTGGCTTTTTGACGAAAGCTGTACGCTCATAATATTTTGGATGAGATGATGAATTGACTGTCTTCTAGATATTTTAGAGCAAAGAATTTAGAATTTTCTGTTAGGAGAGAGCATTCTGTCTATTCAAGTCATTTTCTTCTAGTCCTGTGATGTGTTTGTTCATGTATAATTTTCTTGACTATTGATCAAACAGGATTCCAGTTTTTGCTCATTGACTAAACTTGTTTAGTATTCGTGGTTTTGGGTTTTAGTGATTATATCAACTTGCTCGAGTGGAAACTGAGTTCCATCTGATTAGCTTCTCTGACAATTCAAGATCAATGGGAACTCAAAATGGATCTAGACTCGAGTCCTCTGAACCAAAAACACTATTCTTATCCAAGATGTTCATCGTCCATATCAACTGCAATGATAATCTTCGATTTTTCAGGCCTGGAAAGGATTACAAAGCGGCTACAGCTACCAAAAAAATACCTTCTGACCCCACGAAGACATTGGTAACTCCTCATCTCAAAATACTCTGTTTCTTTGGTAAGTGAAACTGCGATTTGACTATAATTATGGCAAGCTTTTTCATGTCCAAAACTCTAGATCAGGTCTCCACTGCTAACTAAAGAATAAAGGTTTGGGAGAAACAAAACTGACTCCCTCAAATCAGAAGCAGCTATGAGGTTGGGGTAGCCATGGCTGGCCAAGAAAGTTATTTGATAGGCCATTGTTACCAATTTCAGGGAAGCCTTGAAGGTGCAGAATAGCTCCTCTTAACACATATGGTGTTAAATCTAAGCAAGGCAGAAGAGCCAAGGCGCTAAATTATGGCAATTAATTTTTAAGAAGATGTGACCAATTATTATTCATTTTGGAAATTAAAAAAGTTTGCTGTATATTTTATGTGCATGAGTGGAGAGACGAGACAGAGGGGACATTTCTGTACCCACCTTATTTAATGTTGTTTTGTAACCCCCGGCTCTGGATCTTCAAAATCTCAGACCCTTCCACGTTTCTCTCTCTATATCTCTCTCTCTCTCTAGCTAGATGGCTGCATGGAGGGTTGAAAAGTGAGCCTTGAGTCAGCAAGGTGACTAAATTAGGGTTTGCAGAGAGAAATAGAGGATCGAAAATGGAGTTTTGGGTCTGGGTAAGTGCTGCAACTGTGTTAGGGTTTCTATGGTGGAAGAAGATGAAGAAGAAGATAGAGACGAAGAATCAGGGGGTCCCCAAAGGAAACTTGGGATGGCCTCTGATTGGAGAAACCCTTGATTTCATTGCTTCTGGCTCCTCTTCTCGACCTGTCGTCTTCATGGATAAACGAAAATCTCTGTAAGTTCTTCCATGCATCCTTCTTTAATTGCCTTCTGTTCTTCGAATTTCAGTCTTTTCCTCATCTTTTTTCCAATTTTTTTGATCATAATACCTTGGAAAACTCTATCTCGATTGAACTTGGTATGCTGAATCAGAGATTAATCTAATTTATGATTAGTTCTTTATATGGGTTACCAGCACACAGAGGACAAACTGTGGCCATAGCTTGGTGGGAACATTAATTCTGAATTGATTTGACACTCCTTTAATAAATTATTTGAAACAATTAACTTATTTTCTTCAAATTCACAGTTCCTGTACAGAAGCTGTTCGCGCAGTCGTAAATTTAAGTAAATTCTATCCCAAATCCGTTGAAATCAATGAATTCAAAGGGCCCCAAAACGAAAACCCTCTAACTTTATGCGTTTCAGACCCTTTAATTTAATTTTATTTAGCTATCATAGGCGTGCATGTACGTGAGAATGAATTTATTGTAGTCACTTTCTCTCTCTAGAATTCTTCTTTTTGAGATTCTCGAAAAGGAAAACCTAAATGCAAAAAGTAACGAAGGAAAGGAAAAAAGAAGAGTGGAAGCAGGAACTGACTGGACTTGACTTTAAGCGATGGATTTCTTTCGTTTTATTTCCTTACTTGTGCAGGCAGCAAACCCTGCCTATTTGAAACGATCATGGCCTTCTTTCGTATTCCCGATGACAATTGACAATCCTTGATTGCTTTCCGAAGTGGATAGGTTCAGTGGGTTGAATCCACTGAATTCTTTGACTTGTCTGGGCTTTTTTTCATCATTTTTCTTGATAAAAAATGAACTCGAGAGTAATTCTGACTAAGAAAAGTGATAAATGGTTCAGTTTTTACTGTAATTTTTGTTGAATCTGACGTGTTTTGTTTTAGATATGGGGAAGTGTTCAAAACTCATATTCTGGGAACACCCATCATAGTTTCAACAGATCCAGACGTGAACAAAGTGGTTTTGCAAAATCATGGGAATATTTTTATCCCTGCTTATCCGAAATCAGTTCGAGAGCTGCTCGGAAAGTATTCGATTCTTCAAACCAACGGAAATCTCCAGAAAAAACTGCACGCTTTGACCGGAGGGTTTCTCCGATCTTCCCAGCTTAAAAGGAGTATCACCAGAGATATTGAAGACTCCGTGAAGCTAACCCTGGCTGAGTGGAAGAACATGAACCCTATTCTGGTTCAAAACGAAACCAGAAAGGTCTGTCTCTCTATTCATCTCTTTCTCTCTCTAGAACTGGCTAATGGTGCTTCTGCTTTCTGGGTGTTTACAGATCACGTTTAAAGTTTTGGTAAAGGTGTTGATGAGCGTGGGCCCGGGAGAAGATTTGGAGTTCTTGAAAAAAGAATTCGAAGAATTCATTAAAGGCTTAATATGTATACCCATCAAGCTTCCAGGAACACAGTTACATAAATCTCTCAAGGTAATGCAAATCTGCTCATAAAATATCAAATAACCCACTTTAATCTCACCCGTTGACCCGAATTTTACTCGAGCAGGCGAAGGATAAGATACTGAACTTTGTAAGAAAATTAGTAGAAGAAAGAAGATCAGCCTCGGAAGACGATACCGGAGTAAAAGACACGATCGACCTGCTCTTACATGACAACGGGGACTCGCAAGACAGTCAGTGGCTATCGCCGGAGATGATCGGCGACAACATCATCGAGATGATGATCCCCGGCGAGGAAACGGTCCCAACAGCAATGACCCTCGCCGTGAAATTTCTAGCCGACAATCCCGACGCTCTGGAAAAACTCAAGGTACGTATGATATAATACTACGCTTGAATCTTTCTACTTAAGCAACGATCATTAATCAAACGGGCTTGTGCAGAGAAAGTTGACTTTTTGATAAATGTCATTTTCATTGCACAGAGGTGGGAGAGAGAACGAGAGCTGGGGTCGAGTGTAAAATCGTGGGTTAGGGAAGAGAATTTGTGGGCGTGTGATATAGACTGGACGGCTGTCAAAGGAGGACCACGTCTTAACTGGGTGGGTGTCTGTCAGCCTAGTTGCTGTCATAAATTAATCTTGTCAGCAATGGAGTTTTACAGACCCCACTTTCTCTCTTTTACAAACAGTCAAAATCTATTGAGGCCAGAATAACCATGTCTCGGTCCGATAGCATTTTAGTGTTAAATTACGATAACTCAATCACTCAATATAGGAATTAAATTCATAATTTCTCGTTTATATCTTCGTCTCTTACATTAATTATCGTGTAATCAAAGCAAGTCTTCTTAAACGAATGCTTAAAGTTCATAACGAATTCCGACGCTTCATGTCACTTTTGATGATGCCTGAAAATCTCAGTCGGAACCAGCTTCTAGATAAGTAGTTTTCTGGGTTTTTGAGAGAGATAGAGAGAGAGGGATCAGCTTTGTGCTAGATATGGAATAGAAGTAGCTTCTATGGCGTCTGCATTCTTTTATTTTAGTAGAGCTTCTGCAGCAAAAGAAAGTACCTTCCTGGTTTTGGTGAAAACTATCTGCTTCCACGGCATGTACTTTTCTTCTTCCTTCTCTCTTCTTTTCATTAGGCTGGGATTCATTTCAAGGATACGTCTAGTCTGTGACTCTGTATTGGGTTTGGTTTCAATTTTAATTCCTATTTAATGCATCTATTAACAAACACTAAATACAAATTAACTTTACTGTCGCTTTTCCAATGTTTTTAGGTCTTTCGTGCCCCTAGTTTACGTCCCATGACCTTTTAACATGGACGAAAGAAGAGTCCATGATTATCTGGTTTAAAAATATAGAGTTGCAGTCGAATTTTCTGATATAACTCTCATAATTCTCTGATACCCATAATATGAATTCAGTTTTAAGATTGTTCTTCGAGGAATATCAATGAATCTTTGTGATGCAGGAAGAGAACATGGAATTGAAGAAGCAAAAGGCTGAGACTAATGATTCGTATGAATGGTCCGACTACATGTTCTTGCCATTTACTCAAAATGTAAGATTAGGGTTTCAAAGTGCGAGATCTTGATGATGATCGGAAACGTTCATTGTTTTTATATAGTTTTTATTTTTTATTTTTTCACAGGTGATTAGTGAGACTCTTAGAATGGCGAATATCATCAATGGGGTGTGGAGGAAAGCTCAGAAAGATGTTCATATCAAGAGTGAGTCGTGTTACTATTTTAAACGTCGATATTCGAAGTATAATCTGGTTTGATATTTGTAAATTTTGCAGATTATTTGATACCGGAGGGATGGTGTGTTTTGACATCGTTTTCATCAGTTCATATGGACGAAGATAAATATCAAAACCCATATCAGTTTGATCCATGGAGATGGGAGGTAAGATTAGGGTTTCATCATCTTCTTCGATGTTCTTCCACGAACTAACAGAGATCTTCCGATGGATTTCAATGGCAGAAGATCGGAACAACGGCGAATAACATCAACTTTACACCGTTCGGCGGTGGGCAGAGGCTGTGCCCAGGGTTAGAGTTATCCAGGCTTGAAATCGCCATCTTTCTCCATCATCTCGTCTCTACTTACAGGTCTCTCTCTTTCGCTATTTCTGTCTTTCTCTCTCTAGAAACGATCAAAACATAGCCATCTGGATGGGCATTAGGGTGACCCAATCCTTTTGGATATGCACGCAACAGAGAGCAATAATTTTGGTGGTTGAAACAGATGAAGTTGGTATTAATGGAGGTAGGGTTTCGTTTGTGGTTGCAGATGGGCGGCTGAGGAAGATGAAATAGTCTACTTTCCAACGGTGAAGATGAAGAAGAAGCTCCCCATTACAGTCACACCCATAACCTCTTGAAAGCTTTTCATCCTACCAAGTATTAGAGACTAGGGTTTTTTATTCTCGCCAATCAAATCTCGTCGCATAAATCTGGATTCGAAACTCCAAATCGAACAATAGACGAACTGTACAGATGCAAAAATGGCGATGTAAAAAAGGCAGTAAAATAACTGGATCTTTATTCGCATGATGTGCATGGTTGAAGTGTCCGAATCTAAAACATTTGTATTAAAAACCAAAGATTGATCGAGTCAGTTCTGATCGCTTATAAACCGACCCAAATCAAACAATGTCTATCCATTTCGGAAAAAAAAAGATTAAATTGTCAATAATGAACCAATTAATCGACCGACTCGTGTATTTTCTTACGGCTCAAAATTTGCATGATTTTTGGAGTGGATTTGCTATTTCTTCTTATTTTTTTAGTTATACACGTCGAATTTGAACCACTGATTCACCAGCTTCGTGATTAAAAATTGAAGACCGATTGAGTCAGTTCTGGTCGGTGAAAAACCGATCCAAATTAACCAATCTCTATTCATTTCGGACAAACGAAGATTAATTTTTTTACAATTAAGCAATTAATCGATACTTCGAGTGTCAACCGACTCGTGTATTTTCTTTAATCTCAAAATTCAAATGATTTTCCGGTGTGGATTTGCTACCTCTACTTAGTTTTTTAGCTGTACATGTTGAATTTCAACCTCTAATTCACCTTCCCCCGGCAATGAATGACATGGGAAAATAATGTTATGAATTGAAAGCATCAGTAGAAGGAGCTTCCTCGGTCATGTCAAGCTTCAATCCGCCATGAAAATGGATTCCAGCTTCATTAAACAAAGCAAGCAAACGCAATAACTCATCGTTACACAGCTTCACAGGCCTTTTCTCATCAAACCCACCAGATTTCATCACTCCAATAAGCTTCTCCTTCATCGATCTCATCTCCTCTTCCATGGAAGAACCAGAGCTTTTCTCCATCATCTTCTCCGACAGCCTCATCACCTCCATCACAGTGCTCTTCTGCTTGAAAATGGCACCCAAAGTCTTGTTCTTTTTACTGAAACATATTCTCGTAAATCCCAACCATTCTTCCATATTTAGAGCCGGGATTTCCGTTTTCGGCCGGATTATGACCACTGAGGAGTCCACTTTCGGCGGCGGGACAAACTCTCGCTTGCTCACGTTCATCACATGCTCAACGTCGGCGACCAGTTTCACGTTCACAGCCAGACGGTTGTAATCACCGTCGCCGGGATTGGCCATTAATCGATGAGCAAATTCCTTCTGTAGAAGCAAAGTGGCACTCCGATATGACCCAGAACTGTATAACAATTTACCCAAAAGCGGCGAAGAGATTCCGTAAGGAATGTTAGCGACTACGAGATTAAACGGAGGAAACTCTGCCTTCAAAGCGTCTTTACATATCACCTACAAAAAGCAGCCATTGTCGACGAGCTTTCATTTTTCTAAGCATAATATTTCTCCTGAGCATTACATCGAACAGATGAGGGGTATTCGTGACTTACAGTTAGCCGGTCTTCAAACCCACGATCGGCGACCCGCCGGAGAAGAATCTCCACCATTCTCTTGTCGATTTCAACGGCAACGACTTTCTTGGCGACTTCTAGAAGCTTCAGAGTGAGATTTCCGGTTCCGGGTCCGATTTCTAACACTGTGTCCATCGGCGTAATGGATGATTTTTGAAGGATTGAATCCAAAGTTCGCTGGTTGGTAAGAATGTGCTGTCCTTTACTTTTGAAAAAATAAAACTTCCCATTCTCATCTCGAATTCCCTTCTCGAAATCCTTATCATCTTCGTCATCCCATATTCTTGGAGCACAGTGACGAGCAGAGGTCGCGTAGAGACTCTGCAGAGAAGAATTAGTAATGCAGATGAATCTGCGAGAGAGTCTAGAAAGGCGAAGCATGTGGGTTTTCAGATTAGGCTTTGGAAAGAGATTCTGTGGAGGTTTGAGTTGAGCTCAGAGGCCATCAATGGCGGAAGAGGTAAGATTGAGCATAGAGCCACAGTTCAAAGTCTAATAGAGTTGGCCCAAGCCCAACTCAAACCCAACAGCTTTTAATCATTATCTTCTGTTTCCGTCAAAAATACCGTTGGAATAAACGTCAAAACAATTAACGGAGTTAACTCCGCACCGCCAACAAGCGGGAAAGAAGCAGGGGGGACAGGTAACGCCGCTATTTAACGGTTGCTGAGGTAGAAGGGAAATCATGCTCTGCACGTGCAGTCATTGGCCAATGAATGTGAAGCCTCACCTTCTTTCCGTGGACCATCACTCATCCAGTAATATTAAAATATCAATAAAAGATTATTACAGATATATTTAGTATTATTATTAAATTTGTAAATGTAATTAAATGCAAGAGATAATACGATTAATTTAGTGGAGTTTATTTTTAACTCATTTTTATTTTATATTTAAAAAATTAAAATATAATAATAAATATATATTTTTATTATATTTAGATCAAATTTCAAATAATTATTTAATTTTATAATCAATTTTTAGATTTATATCAAATTTTATTAAAATTTGAGTTGAATTTTATTTGATTTTAAAATATTTTTACTCATGCTTTTGATTTTTGTTTCATAATTTTTTATTTTAAAATATTAGAATTTGCTAATAAATTATATATTTTAAAAATTAAAATCAAAATTAAATTAGAATGGAAATATAAAATCTAATTTACTGCTCTTGGGTAGTTTTGCCCGCTTAATGGAGGGATTCAGCAAAAGTAGGGGAAGATGGAGGGCCCACACTCATAGGGTTCCTTTCCGTTAGGCTCCGCCATCTCCGCCATTGATGAGTAATGGAAGCAGACACAAGGAGATAAAGACCCAGGCTTTGCCCACTCACTCCATTACCCTCCTCACCAAACCATGTGGGAGCGAACTTACACCCGCTCTCACCATTTCCATTTCCCTTTTCTCTCTGCTCCTTCCTCTGTAGTCTGTTATCTGCTCTGGAAGAGAGAGAGAGAGAGAGAGAGAGCGCGCTCAGAAATGGTAGATTATTGAAAATTTCTCTGTTTGTTCATCGCAAAACACAGAAGAAACAGGCATAATATTCAATTCGTAATCTCGTAGGTAGTCGGTTAAACCCAACTCTGAATTGTCAGACAAAATAGAAGGCATTAAAAATAGAACACATCATAATCACATTCACAGCATCATTCTGCATTAAATCTTTGGTTTAGAATAATCGCTAATTCACAAAACGCTGCAATTTTTTGCGTATTCGCCATGGTCTCGTGCTTCTCTGTGTTTTGTAGCTCACGTCACAGCCCCGGCGTGATTGCTCCTCTGTGACTTTTAGAGAGAGAAAACCTGTGATTTCTAGAGAGAGAAAACGGTATCAACCAGACCTTTTCTTATAAACGGCTATAAATTTGCTTTGCTCAGAGGCGAGGACAGAGGAATGCGTTGTCGAAGCAGGAAATGAGCTCTTCTGCCATTTTCTGCCACATTTCGGTTTAGGGTCATTACATAAAGCTCTCATCTGAACAGAGCTTTTTCATCTTTGAGCAGAGAAAAATGGGGAAGAACTCGATTTTCAATTTGGTTTTGTTTTCGGGTTTAGTCTGGTTTCTGGGTCTTCAGCTTGTTCAATGCAGTGTTAGTTATGATAAGAAGGCTATCGTTATCAATGGGCAAAGGCGAATCCTCTTCTCTGGCTCCATACACTACCCTAGAAGCACTCCTGACGTACAAAAATCATCATCTTCTTCGTCTTCATTTTAATCTCTAACTTGGTTTTTCTTTCTCTTTTTGAGTTTTGAAGTGTGTATGTAGATGTGGGAAGATCTGATACAGAAGGCGAGAGATGGAGGGATTGACGTAGTTGAAACCTATGTTTTTTGGAATGTTCACGAGCCTTCCCCTGGCAATGTGCGTTGAGCTTTACCCGCCATTTTTGTTTACTTTAATGGAAGCTTAGTTCTTATTCTATCTCTCTCTCTCTCTATGTGCTTATTCCCTCTATTTTTTATGGATTTCAGTACAATTTTGAAGGGAGATATGACCTGGTAAGATTCATTAAGACGATTCAGAAGGCAGGGCTCTACGCAAATCTTCGCATCGGTCCTTATGTCTGTGCAGAGTGGAATTTCGGGTACCCAGGCCATTTTTCTCTCTCTAGCTCTAGGATTTCAGGATAAATTGAGGGTTTGATTTTATTTGGTGTTTCATGCAGAGGGTTTCCTGTTTGGCTGAAATATATTCCAGGCATTAGCTTCAGAACAGACAATGAACCCTTCAAGGTGCTTCTTCATCATCATTTCTCCATAAATGAATTCTATGTTTTTTCTTAAAAACTGTTGAGAATTGCCCCTTTTTTTGTGTTTCAGAGAGCAATGCAGGGATTTACTGAGAAAATCGTGGGTCTGATGAAAAGCGAGTACTTGTTCGAGTCTCAAGGTGGCCCCATCATTCTCTCTCAGGTAAAAAATCTCTCTGAGAATCAACTACATGCAAGAAAATGAAGCTCAAAATCCAAGAACTGTAAATGCAGATCGAGAATGAATATGGAGCGCAGAGCAAATTACTGGGGAGCTCCGGCCACAATTACATGAACTGGGCTGCAAACATGGCGGTCGGATTAGGAACTGGAGTTCCATGGGTAATGTGCAAGGAAGAAGACGCCCCAGATCCAGTGGTGAGCTCTGTTTTTCCATTAAAACACATCTCATTTTAATCTCAATTCCAGTAAGATTTGATGAACAATTGTTCTTGTTTCTTGCTTTTTTATGACAGATAAATACATGTAATGGGTTTTATTGCGATACTTTCTCCCCCAATAAACCTTACAAGCCTACAATGTGGACAGAAGCTTGGAGTGGCTGGTAAATGTCTTAATTTTTCTATGCTTCTTCATTTTTCCTTTCTTCAATTACCATTTTTTCACTGATCTGTCACTCTAAACTGCTTAGGTTCTCGGAGTTCGGTGGGCCGATCCACCGGAGACCCGTCAAGGATTTGGCATTCGCAGTTGCTCGATTCGTGCAGAAAGGCGGATCCTATATAAACTATTACATGGTTTGTTTATGTTCATGTCATTGTGGCTCAATTACTGTAAGAATATATGATAGAACTCCCAAATTATCGAAAGAAGGAAAAAGAGTACGGTAAAAATAAGAACACAATCATAGGATATTGCTTCCGAGAACGTTAATGGTGGCTCGTATCAGAATCTTACTCGGGTTGGGTTAGTGGACATGTGTTATTGGGTCTAGTTATTAGGATTTTTGTTAGTCGATTTTCAGATTTTCCAACTCAGTGTCTGGATTCGTGTTCTTTGTTTCATTTTATTGTTTGATTTTGGACTAATGTTACAAGATTCCTCCGAATTCCTGCCCGTGCAGTATCACGGTGGGACCAACTTCGGACGAACGGCGGGAGGACCGTTCATCACTACCAGCTACGATTACGATGCTCCGATCGACGAATACGGTGAGAACTTCAAGTATCCAGTTTTGATGCTTCAAGAACCAATAGATAATC
Source organism: Begonia fuchsioides (assembly GCA_003255005.1). Classification (NCBI taxonomy): domain Eukaryota; kingdom Viridiplantae; phylum Streptophyta; class Magnoliopsida; order Cucurbitales; family Begoniaceae; genus Begonia; species Begonia fuchsioides. Next base: position 606,381 of record QAOC01017296.1, read on the forward strand.
ATAAGTTTTTGCAAACAATGCCAAACTGTGGCCAATCTGTTTGCTTCTGAGAACAGTTTCTAAAAACAATTTTTAGAAATATGTAGCATTGCTCCAAAAAACTGATTCTAGTTTTCATGAGTAAACTAATAGGTATGCTCCGGCAACCAAAGTATGGTCACTTGAAGGAGCTTCATCGAGCAGCTAAGATGTGCGAAAAGGCATTGGTTTCGGCCGATCCGATTATTACTTCCTTAGGGACCTATCAACAGGTTTTCACTTCAACTTCGAATCTCTAAACCCGATCAAATTCAAACCAAGATTGTGATATTTTCCAGGCTCAAGTATTTTCGTCCTAATCGGGAAATTGTGCGGCTTTTCTTGCTAACTACGATACAAAGTCGGCCGCAAGAGTCATGTTCAACAACATGCATTACAATTTACCTCCATGGTCGATCAGCATTCTCCCCGACTGTCGAAATGCAGTCTTCAACACGGCAAAGGTGGATATTTTTTCAAAGATTTACGAGTCTTCGAGCAAATTACTCGAGTGAAACGACGCTCGTCTTCTTCGATTTTTATTGAAAAAATCGTGAATTTTTCTCTCTAGGTTGGAGTTCAGACAACCCAGATGGAGATGTTGCCTACAAACTCTCATATGCTCTCCTGGGAAAGTTATAAAGAAGACACTTTCGCAGTGGATGATAGCTCGACCATGGCGGCTCCTGGTCTTTTGGAGCAAATTAATGTCACTCGAGACACTAGCGATTACTTATGGTACATAACGAGGTGAGATCATCTCTTCATATCGACTATATTTCGAGATTTTGTCTCGAAAGAATCGTATCAAATTGTGGATTTTACGATATTTTCAGCATCGAAATTGGTTCGGACGAAACTTTCCTACATGGAGGAGAGCTCCCGACTCTGATCGTTCAATCATCGGGACATGCCGTTCATGTCTTCATCAACGGCCAATTTTCAGGTGCTTTCTATAGCTTCGTTCTTCTGCTGAATACATAAAATAAACTGTCTATTGCTACTACAGGTTCGGCTTTCGGGACAAGATCGAATAGGCGATTCACATACAGGAGTAAGGTCAATTTCCGGGCTGGAATGAACAAAATCGCCCTGCTGAGCGTTTCTGTTGGTTTACCCGTGAGTTTTCCTCCCTTTTCGTCACAAAATTATCGTTCTAAATCGATTTTTGAATGGAAGCTAACTTGCAGAACGTTGGGGGACACTTTGAGACGTGGAATACCGGAATCCTTGGTCCGGTGGCACTTCATGGACTTGGCCAAGGAAAATGGGACCTTTCTTGGCAAAAATGGACATACCAGGTTTTCATCTTCGACTCCGAATTTACCGCCATTTTCGTTCCGTGAATCTTTTCTTACGTATTTTTCTCCACGTCAAAAAATATCGAAAAAGGTTGGTTTGAAAGGAGAGACTTTGAATCTTGTTTCTCCTGATCGCATTTCTTCGGTCGAGTGGATGAGTGGATCATTGGCCGAGCAACGACAGCAGCCTCTAACTTGGCACAAGGTCTCGACGAATTCGATTAAATTAAATCGAGCCCTACTCGAGTTTTAGTCTCATCGCGATCTCTCTATCAATTATGCAGGCTTTTTTCGATTCCCCGCAAGGAGACGAGCCATTGGCTTTGGACATGGAGGGAATGGGGAAGGGCCAAATATGGATTAACAGGCAGAGTATTGGTCGATACTGGACTGCTTTCGCGACCGGTGATTGCAATCCATGCAGCTATAACGGCTCGTATCGACCTCCGAAATGTCAGCTCGGCTGTGGCCAACCAACACAAAGATGGTAACTTATCCATCTACGTAAAATCACAATTATCGAAAAAAAGTTGTGTAATTTCACGATATAAACGTACCAACTATTTCTCATCTCCAGGTACCATGTCCCTCGATCTTGGTTGAAGCCGACGCGAAATTTGCTCGTGTTATTTGAAGAACTCGGAGGGAATCCTTCGAGAGTGTCTCTTGTGAAAAGATCCGTGACAAGTGTATGTGCTGATGTGGCCGAGTATCATCCGACTTTAAAGAACTGGAAAATCGAAAGTTATGGAAAATCCGAAGAATTTCACCTGCCGAAGGTTCATCTAAGGTGTAACAATGGCTACTCGATATCTTCGATAAAATTTGCCAGCTTTGGAACTCCGGTCGGAACTTGTGGAAGTTTCCAGCAGGGAATGTGCCACGCCCCGGCCTCTCATTCCATATTAGAAAAGGTGCGTTTTAAAACAATCTCCGAATTGAAAAAACCGAAATTCATCGGCCTTTTTTCATGCAGAATTGTGTGGGAAAGCAGAGATGTGCAGTGGTGATATCAAACAGTAATTTCGAAAGAGACCCTTGTCCAAATGTATTGAAAAGACTATCAGTTGAAGCTGTTTGTGCTCCTACAAGCTCAACAATTATCCATCCAAACTGGAGGGTCTAAATCAGGAGAAGTAGCTGCCTAACTTTACATTACCAGCAAGAGAAACAAGCAAAGAAAATAAAGAAAAAACTAAAGTTGAAAGAGTAGGTAAAATCTGTTTTGTGTTTTAGATTTTAAAAGCCAGTCAAGTGTCCAATTGCAGCAGCAGTGGAAAAGTGGGTGTAGAAGTAGAGTTTTGGGGTTCTGCAAATGGGGCCCAAACGGTGTTAGAATAGGTGCTTAGAAATGAGATCAATGGTGATTTCTTTCTGTGTTGTAGGGGAGAGAGCCAAAACAGATGTCCCCAGTTTCAGTCTGTGTTTTGAGTCTAATCTTTAGTGTTATCTTTTCCGATCATTCTTAGTTCTTGTCATCTAAAAAACAGAGCATAAGGTGAAAAACTGAAAAGAAGAAGAAGGCGACAAAGCAGTGGATTCAGATACTGATTTGCAGAGCAGATATAACATAAAATTGGAGAATTTGATTCGCAGTACAGATCTAAAAGAGTAATTGCAAACAGTGAATTCAATAATATCAGGCAGAGGTTGTACCAGAGTGCTTGGCTATGGTGTGCTGGAGCTCGTCCTTCTTTCCTCCGACAACTTTGTCGACTATCTTCCCCTCCTTGAGGAACATGAAAGTGGGCATTGCCTCCACCGCCCAATCTTGAGCGACAGACTGTGCAGAGAAGTTTCATAGAAATCATGAAAGAAATGGCTATGGAGGATATGTTGAGAGAAAGAATAGCTGATTTACCTTGAGTTCGTCTACATCGACCTTCAGAAATGTCACTTCCGGAAATTTCTTAGCCATCGATGACAGAAAAGGCGCAATGAAACGGCATGGTCCACACCATGATGCAGTGAAATCGACGACAATCTGCATCAGTTTGAGTGGAGAATTAATGCTAATAATCTCTATCTCTCTCTCTAGAAACTCGAACATTTTTCTTATTCCTCATCCCCGAAAAGCCGTGATTGATGATAATTTCAAACGCTGGGACCTTCAACTTTAAAGATTTGGCCCACCACTTCCTTTACTCTTTCATTTTATTCCATTTCACGCATGAATTCATGTTTAGCCTTTCTCTCTCTCTCTCTCCACCTTCTACCGGTTTGTTCTTCACGATGAAAATACCAGAAATTCAGAAAAATCAGGGCACATCCAACCCATAATCTTGAGGCCAGAGTTTTTCAATTTCATCGTAAACACAAGGATCGAAATCAATAAAATATTATCAAACTACCCAGAACGCAATAAGATAAAACTAAACAGAATCGCCATCAACCCTCCATTTTTTCAAACAATACAGTCAGAATGAGAATTGAATTAATGCTTTTTTCAGGTCCAGAAAACGATTACCAGTTTCTTGGAATGAATCCCCTTCTCGAGCTGCTCCATCCAGGCCTCGGCCGTATGGCAACTGATCACATGCCTCTCCTCTCCCGCCATCTCTCTCTCTCTCTCTCTCTCTCTCTCTCTCTCTCTCTCAACTCGTATCAGAATAGAGAAGTTGCAGAAGAAAATAAAATACGTTATATAGTAGAAAAGGGTCATGTATTAGCCTTGAATTACGCTTCTGCCACCTGTCTTAATCAATCCCGTAGATTCTCATGCAACGTAGGACGGGATTGCTAATCCAAAACGAGCTCATATTACCTAAAATGGTCTCCTCATCTCCACCGTTGGATTATAGAATTTGGTTTTACTTTTATTATTTACATTTGAAATTTTCTACTGAATAAAATATTTGAGAATTTAAATAATAAACTGGACGGCTGCGCACTGCGCAGCGATTCTACCCCAATGGGACCGTCAGGATGTATGACAAGAGCGAAGAGGATAAATATAAACTTATTGTTTTTTAGTAACCATTGACCAATTTGTATTTTTAAAAGCCAGTATTAAAAGAGTTAATCATTAATTTATAGGCTACATGCTAGTGGAACCATTGGTCGGCCGTTTGTCAAAGCCTTATTCAATTTTAACAACAATCGAACGTCCAAAATTTATAGGCTTTCAAATTTTAGAGCCAAATCTCGCTTGAATAGAAAATAATAGAAAACCAAACCAAATCGATAGCATCAATTTGGTTGGGTTGGCCGGTTCAAGATTGGTGATGTGAAGCCTGGCTACTTGGTCTCGTGATGACCTTCTTTTGATATTTACACGCGGCGAGCTATGATGAGTTGGATGACATGCTGCCATAGCATCTGAAGGGACGACATGTAGAAACTTGCCAGTTGACGTTTTGCAGAAGTACGTATAGTCAACCCGTTTCTCGGTTGATTTGTATTCTCTTCCTCGCTCTGGTTCGCCATCGAAGAGGCGTTACCTTCTGATATTTCCGGTGAGATTTTGACCGGAATGATTTATAAGAGGCACTGAAGCATAATTCAGAATTTTGCAGCATGAGAAAGAGAGATTTGGCAATTTTAATGCTCTCGGCCTTTGCTATTTTCTTCTCCCTTCAGGTTCCTCAGCTCTATCGACTTCTTTTCGCAGCGATTTCACTTTTTCCCTTAGTTGCTTATGATTTTGGAGATTCAACTTCCATTTTAGCTGAATTTATGGTTTCTATGTGGGTGCTGATTGATCTATTGGGTTTCTAAGCTTTAAGAGTTGAAATTGATTGTTGGGTTGCTTCCAATTTCAGCACGAGGGCGATTTCTCGTTTAGGGAAGCGTGGGTGCATCTCACTGATGATTATCCGATTAAGTTCGAAGGTGATCGTCTTCCTCCACCCATTGTCGCCGATCTTAATGGAGATGGGAAGAAGGAGGTTCTTGTAGCCACTCATGATGCTGAAATTCAGGTCATATGCTTCCTCTTTGTTGATTTTGGGTTTGCATTCTTTGAATATATTCTTACGCATCTGTTTATAGTGAGTGATATAGTTCTTAAGAGGAAAAATTTGAAGTAGTTGTCTGAAAGTGTCATCGCTTGTTTATTGGCTTATAAAATATGCTGGATGACTCAGGTTTTGGAACCACTGAGTAAGAGAGTGGACGAGGGATATAACCATGCCCGTGTGATTGCTAAGGTGTCTCTATTGCCTGAGAAGGTTCGTGTTTCATCTGGGAGACGTCCCGTGGCTATGGCCACGGGTATCATTGATAGACATATCAAACCAGGACAACGAGTGACACAGGTTCTTGTTGTCGTTACATCCGGTTGGTCTGTGATGTGTTTTGATCACAATCTGGAAAAGCTTTGGGAAAAAAATTTGCAGGTATGTCTACGAAGTAATTAGTCTTTTGTGATCTGTTTAAGATTACAATGTTTTTTTCAGTTTTAGTTTTATAATTCTTAACACTTCTTGGCAGGATGACTTTCCGCGTAATGCCCACCATCGAGAGATAGCAATCTCGATAAGCAATTATACTATCAAGCATGGGGACTCGGGGTTGATTATTGTCGGTGGACGAATGGAAATGAAGTCCCATGTATGTTCTCAAAAAACTTTGGGTTTTGTATGCTCATTCAATATTTTCTGCAATTTTTTGCCGTATTTGAGTATGGAAATTCGCTGCAAAAGCATGTAATAGTGAGTTTTTCTAATGTTTGTTGTCTGTCATAGTAATAGATAATATAGTGTTAAAAATAATTGTTAAGAAACTGCATTTAATTTTTCAGCTCTCTTAGATTTCATATCTTTAAAAAACATTTTATCAAACTTTCATTTGTTATATTCAGATTTTCATGGATCCTTTTGAAGAAATCGGGGTGGCAGAAAAAAATGCTGAGCAGCATAGAAGAAGTGCTTCTGAAAAGGAGGTGTGATTTGTTAGTTTTTGTATAGAAAGAATATGCGGTTCTATTATCTTAACCTAGATTTCTAAGCATGGCTAACTGTTACATGACTTCGAAATTTCCAAAGCATTCTGCTGAGGCCCTTTCTTTTTATCTTGTAAGTTCGCTATTTGTCTTGAATTTCAAAAACAGATTAATATTTTTAAAGTTTTTTCATAATTTGATTTCAAATGATGTTTGGATACCCCGATACGCATTTGTCACAAAACTTTGCCTCAGTTATTAATATTTGTGATGAGTTACGACTGTTCAAAGTTATAAATGCTTATGCTTTGACATCACAATCTGGAATGAGCTGTACAGCATGAGTTATAGCTTGTCTATCTCCTGTTTTTTTTTTTTCAATTTCGGCTGCGGATTGTCTCTAAATGTGATTAGTAGTTCTATTCAGGCCTCTGAAAGTGCTGGGACAGTGGATTTACGTCATTTTGCACTTTATGCATTTGCTGGTAAATCTGGTATGCTTCTTTGGACCAGGAAGAATGAGGTGATTCATATTCCACATTTCAGCCTTCCCCGTCTTCATATGAAATATCTTTTAACTTTTGGAAGTTGATAACTCTAGTATTTCTGCTGTATAATGTGTTAGATTATCCGTAGATATTAGTTCTTCTGTGAAACTGCATAACAATGCAAAAGTGTCAAATTCGATGTAGTGATGTAAAGTGCTGAGAGGATGAGTTTTTTTGTACACTGGATTGTCAGGGTAACATTATTTGTTCTTCTCTTACTGATTTCATCATTTTTTGTTGTTTAGAATATTGAAGCACATCCTTCAGATGCCTCACTATTAATCCCTCAGCATAATTACAAGCTTGATGTTAATTCATTGAACAGTCGTCATCCTGGAGAGGTAAAACTTTGATGCATGCTAGGAACAATTTTTAATATTGTGATACAGTCAGTTAATGCCTGAATATGTTCATTAGTTACCTACATTATTTGTGAATCAAAATTCTGCATTTTTTCTCACGTTCTTTTATAAATATTGGTAAAAACAACTAAAACATTGATGTTACTGATTTTCTGGTTGTGAATAATTTGAATCACTAAATTATTTTTTTACCTACCCAACATGTTAAACTCTGGAGATTTAGTTTAATTTATTAATTATTGTGTAAAATCCTAGAAAGTCTTAAGTCCTCGTGATTGATGTCTTTAAATCGTCAATATGTTTGGTTTTTCTTCACTGTCATTTTTCAATCTTTGGTGCTTTCTTGTTTCTTGATTTTGAACCCCAGCTATTATATTTATTTGATTTTTTCTAATTTCAAAATTTCGTATATTGTTGTCTCACATTTTTAAGTTTCCCAAATATAGTTTGAATGCAGGGAATTCAGAGAGTCAATTCTTGGAATTATGCCACATCGCTGGGTAATCTACTTCTCACTATCTCTATTCATTGAACATTTGGATGATTTTAATCACACGTGTTGTGTTAATTTTTATCAGGATAGGCGAGAAGATACAATGCTGAAGTTAGCACACTTTAGGTGGCATAAGAGGAAAACATTGAAGAAAATGCCTGGGAAGACTGTGAACTACCCTTTTAACAAAGCAGAAGAAAACCATCCCCCTGGAAAAGACTCTACAAAAAGGATTTCAAACATTATAGGAAAAGCTGCAAATATTGTTGGGTCAGCAAAATCTAAAAAGGTGAGAGAAATCCTACATTGGTTAATCCGTCAGTTCTAGTGAAAACTACTGGGCTTGTTTGTTTATCATATTGTTAATATAGTTTATAGTTTTTTCTGAATTAGGGAAAGATGATGCTAGGTTCACCCTATAATTTTAATTCTTAATTCTTATGGTCTAACTTGAAGCTCATTGATTAGTGCAGCTAATATTATAGACTACAAATATTAAAAAATTTCATTAATCAATTAGCGTCAAGAGGTAATACTAGAGTGTATACATAGCACTGTTTTGTTTTCATTCTGCACTACTTAAAAAAAGAAGTCAAAAGTTAAAAGCAAATAATGTTTTAAAAAAACTTCATGCATCTTTTTTAACGTTGCGCTCTCAATTTTCTTTTCTTTTTCTTTTTCTTTTTCTGTTTCTTTTTTTTTTCTTTTTAATAAGAAAACGATATTCATTCAGAAAAATGTACAAAAAGACTTTAACGAGAGAAATCCTTCTTTACAATGATCAAACATTGGTAAAAAATATTTCCTTTCAAATGGAGAGAATTAAACTAAAATGATATCGAGTACATCTCTAGAGTAATAATAAAATTAATGTTATAGCATAAATCTTCTTTCAGGGATTCATCTTCTAATGGAACTGCTATGTAAAATTTCTCTTCTTATATGTTGTGTCCATAAAAGAAACATCGTCGTTGGTTCAATTTGAACCTGCGGAAATGGATTGAAATGAGAGAGAATCACAGAAAATCTTATGGTCTTTAGTCGTCATCATTGTCAAATTTATGGTTATTATGCTAAATTTTAGTACACATTTGATGCAGCCAACACCTTATCTTCCGACCATAACTAACTACACAAAACTTTGGTGGCTCCCCAATGTTGTTGTAGCTCATCAAAAGGAGGGAATTGAAGCTGTTCTTCTGCCATCCGGAAGAACTCTTTGCAAGGTGAACATTTATATCTCTTGGACTCAAAAGCACGTGAAAAGCTATCTATAGTGAAGCGTATTTTGTTCTGGGAAAATGTGTATATTTCACTGTGTTTTCATACTTTTTTAAGAAGCTGTCTTTTTCAAATAAAATTTTGAAAAATTGGAAAGATTTGAAAAAAAAAACATATCTGATGTTTTTTTCTAGTATTTTTTTCCTGGTTTTGTTGGAAAAAACAAAGTTAATAAAAAAATTGTCATACGCTCAAGTATTGTCATAGCTTTCTTATTGCAGCCTCACATTTTCTGAAGTCACCAATCTTCTTAACTCTACTTAATAATTGAATAAAATTGCTGAAGTCTATTTACCTCTTGAATTATTTTACTACATTTAGTTCATATTTTGTTACTATATGAAAAATGCATTCTTTTCTCGTACATTCCCAGCTCCATCTTCAAGAAGGCGGCCTTCATGCTGATATAAATGGGGATGGTGTCCTAGATCATGTTCAGGTGCATAGTAATGTCCCGTTAACTTCATATGCTTTCTATTTCATGTAATTTTCAGCCATTCTTCTAGGATATTCCTCTGTAGGTATGGTTTTATCCTACTTATCTTTTTTTAATATCTTACAGGAGTGGACGGTTTGTCTGTTATTATAAAACAGAATCTTGTGATGTAAAAAAGCTCAAAAATGAAGATAGGAGGTAGCTAAGAAGAGAGTTTAGTTAGAGAGTTAAATTCAGAATCTTGGTCTTCGGAGAATTAAGTTCACGCAAAAAAGTATAAATCTTATTACGAAATTCAGCCGTAGATTTCTAATTCTATAATTCGATTGATTAAATTTTTTTGCAGACTCCATAAGACCATAACCCGTATTTCTGAATTAACATTTTTATGGAAAAATCTGTATAATTAACAGAAGTTTCTCTAATTAATCAGGTTGTTGGTGGCAATGGTGCTGAGAAGACTGTAATCAGTGGATCGATGGAAGTTCTTCGACCTTGTTGGGCTGTTGCAACTTCTGGTGTTCCGATCCGAGAACAACTCTTTAATGCATCGATTTGTCATCATTCTCCTTTCAACTTATTTCAATACGGAGAATACTCTCGATACGGCAGAACCCAAGATCTCTCTTCTTTGGAAGTAGCCACTCCAATTCTAATCCCGAAAAACAATGGTCATCGCCATCCTAAGGGAAGCCATGGCGATGTCGTCTTCTTAACAAGCCGAGGAGAGGTATATTTTGTTCTAAATGAACTCATTAGAAATCTCATAAAGTAATTGTTATTATTTAAAAAAGAATGAATGTTTTTGGTTGTCTCTGTTTCAGGTAACTTCTTACTCTCCCGGTTTGCATGGCCACGGAGCCGATTGGCAATGGCAAATTTCAACCGGGGCGACATGGTCAAATCTTCCATCTCCGTCGGGACTGATGGAAAACGGGATCGTGGTCCCCACCTTAAAGGCGATATCCCTCCGCTTACATGATGATCAAGAAATGATCCTGGCAGCGGGCGATCAAGAGGCTGTCGTGATATCTCCCGGAGGAAGTGTATTGGCAACCGTTGATCTTCCGGCTTCGCCCACTCACGTCATCATCTGTGAAGACTTCTCGAATGATGGCCTGACTGACCTCATTCTCTTTAGCTCGAGTGGGATCTATGCCTTCGTCCAGACCCGACAGCCCGGGGCGCTATTTTTCAGCACTCTTGTGGGGTGTCTTATACTTGTGATGGGAGTAATCTTTGTGACCCAGCACTTGAATTCCGTCAAGGGAAAGCCCCGAGCTTCGGATCGATGATTTTTGATTTCTCATGATTTTCTTTTGAAAATTGTTGGATTTAGAGTTGAATTAAGAGTGTAGTGAAATTGTTTTATGTAGAAGTTGGGGTTATATTTTATCAAATCTACCAAAAACCTGTGTATTGAACTTTTGATGGAGAAAACTAGACATTCTATGCTGCCTGATTTTGGCTCTGTGAAAATGGACTCTTTTATCGAAGAGAGAGGGACAGAGGATGGTCAAATGAACTACGGCTTCAAACAGATGAAGATGAATCACCTACGAGAGTTTATAATCGAGTGATTTCGAATCCAAAGAACTGTTGCAAAAAAAAAATTAGTTTTAGAAATAAAAAATAGGCTACTCAAGGGTCACTGAATCCGTATCATAAGCATACATTGTACTTCAGATGTCCGATCAGTTTTTTTTTTTAATTTTTGTTTTTAATTAGTTTAGTTAAGTGAATCTTATCTGAATGACTTCAAATTGTTATTACACATTCACAACAATAAAATTGACTAAACCTGAAAAAAAAAATTCGACATTTTTAAGATTTGCTATAATTTTTTGAATGCATAAAAAATAAATTTAGTTAAAATTTCATACCTCAATAAAAATTTAAAAATGTTGTCACACATTTAAAATATTATAAGACAATACTCCACAAATTTTAGTGAATTTTCAATAATAATAAAATTTACATAAAACTCAAGTATGATTTGAGTTTTTACCAAAGAAAAAAACATTAATAATCATCAAATTAAGCATAAAATAGAAGACATGAAAGCAAAAAAGAAAGAGAACATGCATAGTCCGTACGAACATAGCTCAGTTGGTTCAGAGATGACAGATTTGGATCAAGAGTCACGGTTCGAAACATGCGCCATCACAGTGTGTGAGTTTAATCTTCTAATGTTGAGGTTGCTCCTTGTGGTGTCACGTAAAGACCTCTCATTTATATGCCTCTGAGTTACCGTGATTAACTCCCTCACATGCTGTCGGGGTGGGATGCGAGGTGTGGAGGCCCTGAAGGCGAGAGATTTCGTCTTTTAGATCAAGAAAGAGAACGCGCATATGATCATACCATGGATTCAATCATTCTGTTTGATTGAAGCCTTTCACCCAATCACCATTTCTCTTCTGCAAATCACATTCAATCTCTTCACGTTGCCACTAAGGTTTCCATTTTTATCACCTAAATCCACATCATCAATTCACGGATTGAAGATACAACATAAACAGTTTCGCACAGGCATAGCTCAATTGATTCAGAGATGGTAGATTGAGTATAAGAGCCTAAGTTCGACGTCTGCGTTGTCCTAGTGTGGGAGTTGTTAACCACAATATTAAGGTAGCTCATTGGAATATCAAGTAAAAGCCTCTTAATTCTGAACCGCTGAGTCACCGTGATTTATAAAATTATCACGAAACAGACTGTGAATGTATAGAATTCTCAATAAAAATATTCTTAGAACCCTAGAATTGTATGTCGGAGAACAGTTTTGTTTCAGAATATAGGCATATTAATTAGAAACATCTAGTTTTTTTTTATGAATCTTCTTCGCATGCTCACATAAAAAATGTTACCTTCGAAAATAACAAGTTTTAGAAACTATTTCTTGTAAACAGTTCGTGGGTAAATCCCAAATCTCAGAAGAACATAGAAAAAGTTGGATGCAGAAATTAACTGAGTTGTTTGAAGATTTTTCCGACGAAGAACAAACCTACATTTCAATAATTTTCAAAAAGCAAGACTGAAATCAGGAACAAGATCAACCCATTGCTTCAATGGTGAACTAGTATTCTACGACATTATCTGTGTCATTTGCAGGACAACAATGGCGGTCTTCATTTGTTTTGTTTTTTTTTTGTTTCAAGATCTTGGTGGAAAGAAGAATTGTGTATCAGAAATGAAGCTATTGATTGGAGTAGGGTATAAAGATCGATCAAATAAACCAGCAGCAACTCCACTCGTGTTCGTTGCAGATGCCGGAATCGTAGCTCCGGCAGGGCTGAAGTTAAGCGGTTGAAGCCCACTTCCGGCGCCGGAATAACTCCCGCCGGCACTGTAATTTACCGTTTCCGGCCCTTGATCGTAGAGAATACCCTTGAAAACATGGCCGCCGATGTTCACAGCAGTTTGGTACGCGTGTTGATCGTCTGAATCTTCCATTGAGCTCACTCGAACGCACCGGAAAACCGCCGACGAGTTCACTTCCGCCGGAAAATCTACCTCCTCTGAAAACCCTAAAAAAAATATAGCTCGTAAAGCTCGTTATTCAACCTCGAACCAGGCATTGAAATAGAAAACATGTAAAAGCCATTGAATATGACGTTCCTACAAGTACAGATGCCGAAAGAGAGTCTCTGAGATAGACAACGAAGAATAAATTTCTCAGTTCAGACGTTGAAAAACGAAACGAAATGACCCATTTACGACGTGATGTATTAGCTGAAAGCTTAATCAAAATAGACAGTTGATCGTCGTCTATCGCTTAGGGTTTCTGAAACAGCGAACAAAGAACAGAAAGATCATGGTTGTGAAGTCTACAATGGAGGATTTCGACAACTAGTGAACCTATACCAGAGGAAGACGATGGGAGCTCTCTGTGTCGTTTCGCCGTCTCTCCCCGGCCGTAATTCTGAACATCAACGGCGAGCTGATTCCGCCGCTCACGGCGCTTTGAAGCCGGAATCCAAGTGCTTCTAACGTGCGTATGGCAGTCAAACCCTCGGCTCTTACAGCAAGTTCTACATCGCATATGAACACAATCCTTTTTTGCCTGATTCCCACAGTCTTGGCAAATCATCGGAGCTTCGCCGGCCGACATCGACATCGTGAAAGTTGATCTAGCCGGAGACTCATCGGCGATATTCAGACCGTTCCAGCTGGGACGGGCTTCGGATGAGTGGAGATTTTGATTCTGCCATAGCTCAAAGCTTTTGGAAGATGGTACATCTTCGCTGTTCAAAGCCATTTTTTGACCTCTAAACCTGACCCAGGATTCGATTGCGACCGAAAATCCATATAAGAAGTTCCGTTAAAGCAGAATTAAGACCAGAAAACTATCTGGGTAGATGGGCTTTCAATCTTTCGAGGTTTAATTCGAGGAAGAAGAGGAAGAGGAAGAGGAAGAGCGAGTAAACCTATTATTCCTTCTTGGAAATGTTGCTCAAATGAGTGTTTGTTTGTAGGAGTTTTTTTCTTCGTTTTCTGAGAATGAAAAGCAGATTTGCTTTGAAAGAGCCGAAGAGAGAAAATTCTTCCTTTTCTTCTTCTTTTCCTGGTTTTCTCTCTTGTTAACTGTGAAAACCATTTAAGGTGCAGAATTGCAGCCCCGCCTGTGACGCCGGTATCTCTCTCTCTCTGTCTCTCTCTCTGTCTCTGCGGAAATCAGCTGCAAACTCAATTCAACTCCCAGAACTCACCTTCCTCTTTCTCTAAAATCTCTCTCATCATTCTCTCTCTTACTTCTTTCTAAAATCTACTTAGCTCTTCACTTTTTTATCTGAATTTCTTTTCTGACAAGCAATTTATCTTTTTGCTCTCTGAACTCCCTCTATTCCTGTGGTTCTTTTCTATCACTCGACTCTCTCTCTCTCCCCTTGTCTTTGGATTTACTGACACATATCTAATCTCAACTGCGTCGAATCCAACGGCTGCGCAGATTTGCCGGCTTATCAAACATTAAAGATTACACACGCTTGTATAACATTTAATGGTGTATCATGACCAGCAACAGTGGAAAAGAAACAACAGTAGTGAACAGATTGTATTAGAACAACGAACAGAAAACCAGTATTTCTAGAAACTAGCAGATCGGTAGTTTCCAGACGCGGAGACCGGTGAAGATCGATCTTGTCTCAGTTCATCGGAAGAAGACGATAACTTCTCTGAACAAATCGTAGTCGTTGATTTTGATCGGAAGAACAGCAACAAATTAGGGTTCTAACAATGGCGTGTCTCCTCTCGGGAGATGAAGACCATTGGACCCCACTTTGTCCCTTTCTAAACCTTCCCAGCATTCATATCGTGGGTCCCGAAATCCCACTCGTGATCTAGTGCCTATGGATACGATCATAATCATACACCACCATATCTATGATTGATCTTTTGTGAGCAAGAAATATTCTTGGCTAAACCCTAGCTACCCTAATTCTTTATTCCTCATTTTTCTACTAATTCCTTGATTGTTTTCAGATTTGAACTTTTTATTGTTTATGAGATCATATTATGTAACACTAATATTACATAGATGAACATGATCGCCTAAGTTTAAAACAGATAGATCTTACATTAATGGCTAAAAATGTTAACAAAACATAGGCTCGGGTGAGTCGACTCACTACCTGGTTTAGGTCAACTTTTTTACCTCCAAAAACGTGAACATGAGAAACGGGTTTTGGAAGGCATAGAAGAGTTCGTGGTCCTTCATATGTGGGAGAACCTGATCGAACTGAGATCTGAACTGCTAGTTTTTTAGGCACTCTAACAATTCATGCTAGAAAAAACAAATCTAATGTGGCTATAAAACATCAAACAATCAATTGGACATGGGAATTGACTTCACGAATACATGAAAGATATAAAAATATTAGCGTTGACTTCAAGATCATCCCTGTTTAAGTGTAAATTTATCTGTTGGTAAGTATAGTACCCAATTTATTAGAAGAATACCTTCCTTTACATTCACTTAAAAAACAACTTCTCTCACCTCTTTCTCTCTCTTCTCTTATCATCACAGTACTACTATTCAACATTTTCTGTTGTTAGTGACCGCCTTGATCTTGATTCCTTCTAAGCAAACTTGATCTCCGTTGATGCAAAGTAACGAAGTATGAACATCCATGCACGCAACACAATTAATGTTTTCTGAGACAAGTTTTAGAAAAAGGCTGTTGTTAAATTGCCTTGATCTTGATTGTCAAAAGCCTAAGCCAAGTCAATATGAAATAATGGTTGGATCCTCAAAGTGAGCATTGGGTATGTTGTAGCAATGGTATTTCTAGCTCGCATAGACATACTCAGTTAGCTCATAAATGGTAGATTGGGTACAAGAGCCTAGGTTCGACGTCTGCGCTGTCCTAGTGTGAGAGTTGTTACCCTTATTATTGAGGTAGCTCATTGGGATATCAGGTAAAGACCTCATATCTCGTCACTGTGATTTAATCTTCTCACAAATTATCTTGGGATATTATACGAGAGATTTTAACTTTTACATAAAAGCAAAGGTATTTCTAGGGTTTTGGTAATGTACAGTGTCACCAAATGAGGACAAGAACTGAGGTTATGGAGTCGTTGTCAGTTGTTTATTACAACAGGCTGGCTAAATAATGCTGATGCCTTAACTTTTTTCCCCAATTCGTGGCCTGAATCTATCCAACAATTACCAACATAAGGTCGTAAAATTCAATTCCTGCAGTTCCGAGTTCCCACTTTGTCAGTGTAAAATTTTCTAGTGATTCTTTCGTAATATTATTTGGTAAATTCGTTCTTGAATTTACAACTTAAAACAGGTTATATTAATTATGATAGAACAACATTTATATACAGTCCAAATATTATTTTTTCAAACAATATTAGATTGCACCATATTCGCACCTCTCATTTAGACGGGTCGTCACAATTAGGGTATCAGAAAATGAACGTTTCAAAGATGAAGTTCAAGGATTTTTTTCATCACATGCGTAAAATATAGACGGTGGATATTGATAGTTCTAACACGACAACTAAAGAAGAGGATTATCAGATTGAATCCGTCTGCAAAGTTTGATAATTTTTGGGGCTGGAAATTTTCAGCATTTAATCCATGAACACTAGATATGGAAGGCTTGTTAGCCGGATAAATGGACAATTACAGTGACCAATTATGAATTAAAAAGTCATCTTATATCATATACATTATAAATACTAATGAAATAATCGATTAATGCAGGCTCTTCAAAAAGGAAGATGGTTTTTATGCAGCTTTGGAGGGATGAAAACTTGGAGCTCCAAAAATATAACTACTGTTTGTCGTCTCGAGCCGTGTGTTTGTTCCTTCATACTTCTCCAGACAGACGTCGGCTTTCTAGAGAGAGAAAGGAAGAGAGAGAGAGAGTATGAACCCTAATGAAATGGACATTTAAAGCTTAACCAGAGAATTCACTGACTATGATGGCAGAAGGAAAGCCAAAAAAGGCACGAATCCGGAAGTCGCTATTGAGCCCACGAAGAAGAGGAGCAGCTGTGCCTCCATTCTCTGTTCCAGTTTTGGTAAATGCTCGAAAATCTGCAAGTGACTGAAAAAAAGCTCGAAAATTATTTAAAAAAACAAAATATTGAATTATTTTGTACGTATTTGTATAGCAATGCATGAAGATTCAAATTATAATGTCTTAGGTGAATTTAATTTATTAATTATTCCCTTTTTTTGTTATTTCAAAATGGTTGAATTTGATAGAGAGCAACATTTAGCTTTCATTACTTCTTAGTAATTACTTCTATTTTTAAGATTCCATCGGATGTTCGATTAGATTTAACGATTGTATTTGATCATTTACGCGTTAGATCATCTAATATTATTGTTACTTCTTAGGGTCGTTTACACTAGCAATCAGCTTAAAATTACTAAATTAATTTATTGGTATGGTTTTGATTGAACGAGAGAGAATCGACAAGAATTCGATTGACAACAAACAATGTTATATAGCCTGGGCTTGGGCTTGGGCCAAAGCCTGCTTTTGGTGTGGTTTTGATACGAACGCCACGTGGCCGATTATCATTCATTCGACTTCTGGTGTTGATCACCTGCAATAGCTTTCCTCTTCCTGCTCCTCGATATCTCGAGAGTTGCTCTCCGTCCATTGATTTCGATCCTTCGTCTTCTCTCCCAACGCATCTCTCCTCTCTCGGAAAATATGCCGCATGGTAGGTCACGAAATAGCAAGAGAACGTCCTCCTGTTCTTATACATCCACCATAACAACGATCGTGTTCGTTGCCCTCTGTCTTTTTGGCCTCTGGATCCTCAACTCTAATTCTCTTCTTCTTTCTCGGACCACCACTCGTTCCATTTACGATCCTTCTTCTTCTTCCAACTCTGTTTCAGAAAAGATAGATCCTCCTCCTGTGGAAGACGAGCCCCGCGATCTTCCAAATGATTCTATAAGTACCGACGATAATGACTCCGGCGAACAGTCGACGCCCGAAGAAAAACAGAGGGCTAATGACGAAAAGGAAATCGATTCGATTTCAAACGAACAGGTTTCTAAATTGGAGGAAAAAATAGAGGATACAGAGAACATAGAAAGCGTAGAGAATGTAAATTCAGAGTCTGATACAAAAGCAGCCGTCGAAGATCAAGAACAGAGAAGCGATGAATCTGGGAATTCAGAGGATGTTGCTAAAGATCAAAATGATGAAGATGGAGAAAGGAAAACAGAGCAAGATCAACAGAGTGACCAGCTGGAATCTGAAATCCAAGAAAATCCCCAAGAATCGGAAAATATTCAGCAACTGAAAGAAGATCAAGAAAATCCAAACCCAACCACGGACCATGAATCAACAACAGAAAACCATACCTCATCGGAAGATCCGATTTCCGAACAATCGGAGGGCGATAAGCCGTTGGAACAGCCGGAGATTCCTAAGGAGTCGGCGAAAGGATGGTCGACTCAGGCGGGCGAATCGAAAGACGAGAAGGAACGAAGAAAAGAACCAGAGTACACGTGGCGTCTCTGTAATGTGACAGCTGGCTTCGACTACATACCCTGTTTAGACAACGAGAAGGCGTTAAAGAAAGTGCACCAAACAGGTCACTACGAGCACAGAGAAAGACACTGCCCAGAGGAGGGGCCCACTTGCCTGGTCCCACTGCCAGATGGATACAAAAGACCCATCCCCTGGCCCACAAGCAGGAACAAGGTACGATTATCTAAAACATGAAAGTCAAAATCGTTGACCGTTGATTTAATCTTGACATGCTTGGCGTTGACTGAGCAGATTTGGTACAAGAACGTACCACACACAAAGCTGGCGGAGGTGAAGGGCCATCAGAACTGGGTCAAAATAACCGGAGAATATTTGACTTTTCCCGGCGGTGGGACCCAGTTCATCCACGGGGCTCTCCACTACATCGATTTCATCCAAAGGGTAAGTGATTTGATTTCTTCGTTTGGGTCATTTCGAATCTGTTTGCAGGCTAAGGATTTTCATTTTTCACAACCATTTTCTCTCCAGTCAGCGCCTAAAATCCGATGGGGACAACATACGAGGGTGATTCTAGATGTTGGGTGCGGAGTTGCCAGCTTCGGAGGTTATCTTTACGACAGAAACGTAATTGCAATGTCGTTTGCTCCTAAAGACGAGCACGAGGCTCAAGTTCAGTTCGCCCTCGAGCGAGGAATTCCGGCCATCTCCGCCGTCATGGGTTCAAAGCGGCTACCGTTTCCTAGCGGCGTATTTGATCTTGTTCATTGTGCACGATGCAGAGTACCTTGGCATGCAGACGGTAGGCAGTTTCCGGCGACGACTGTATTTCCGTTGTCGGCGTCGAATTTTTAAGGGTTTTTTTTGTTTGTAGGAGGGCTGCTTCTGCTGGAACTGAATCGCGTTCTCCGGCCCGGAGGTTTTTTTGTTTGGTCTGCAACTCCGGTTTACCAGAAGCTTCAAGAAGACGTAGAGATTTGGAAGGGTAATTGACAGTTTATGTTGCGGAAATCATGGTTTATTACCTGAAATAACTTTTATTTTTATAGCAATGTCCTCACTGACGGCCGCCATGTGTTGGGAGCTCTTCACCATCAAGAAAGATAGGCTTAATGGCGTCGGAGCCGCCGTTTATAGAAAACCCAGCTCAAACTATTGCTACGATCAACGGCAGAAAAACCGCCCGCCGATGTGTGAATCGGACGACGACGCAAACGCAGCTTGGTGGGTGATCTCATAATTTGCCGGAAAACTTCGCCGGAATAAGAACTGATAGTTAGACCGCCATTTTCAGGTACGTACCTCTGCAAGCGTGCATGCACAGAGTACCAGTTGATAGGACCAAAAGAGGTAGCCGGTGGCCGGAGGACTGGCCGCTCCGGTTGCAGACGCCGCCGTACTGGCTAAATAGCTCCCAGATCGGAATCTATGGCAGACCAGCTCCTAAAGATTTTGTTTCAGATTATGAGCACTGGAAAGAAGAAGTGAATAAAACTTACATCAATGGACTGGGAATTAGTTTGTCGAAGATCAGGAATGTTATGGACATGAGATCTGTTTATGGAGGGTATTTCGTTCTTCTCTCTTCTTCCTCGTACCTCTCTCTTCTTTCTCTCTCCTATCACCTGTCTTCCTCGCAGGTTTGCTGCTGCTTTGAAAGATCACTCAGTTTGGGTTATGAATGTCGTCAACGTTGACTCGCCGGATACTCTCCCGATCATCTACGAGCGTGGGTTGTTCGGAATTTACCATAATTGGTGTGAATCTTTCAGCACCTACCCAAGAACTTACGATCTTCTTCACGCTGATCATCTCTTCTCCAAGTTGAAAAACAGGTAAAAAAATTTCGATCCAAATCGCAGAAGAGTTTCGATCATTTTCGCTTGTTTGCAGGTGCAAACTTGGTCCGGTAATGGCGGAGGTCGATAGAATATGCAGGCCTGGAGGCACGTTGATTGTACGGGATGAAGCAAGCGCCATTGAAGAGGTCGAAAGCTTGCTCAAGTCTCTTCACTGGGAAGTTCATTTGACTTTCTCTACAGATCAAGAAGGGGTGCTACGTGCCCAGAAAGGAGACTGGCGACCGGAGATGTACTCAGATTCTTAGAGATCATTTTCTCAGATTAGGACGAAGAGTGATTCCATTTGTAATACACATTTTGAAGTTCATCATAGAACTAAGGGTGACTATCGCTCATTTTTATTTTGAAATCAGATTGAAATGAAAACTAAACCTTTTAATTTTTTTTTATACAATTTTATTTTATATTAAAAAAATTAAAATATAATATTAATATTATATTTTAATTTTTTTTTAAATAATTAAGTGAATTTATAACTAATTATATGATTTATAAAAGATTTTATTAGATGGTAAGATCGAGTTTTACTTAATTTTAGAAATTTTTTATTCTGATTTTACAGTTTTTATTATTGAAAATGACATCGATTCATAAATTATAATTTTTAAAAATTAAAATAAAAATAAGATTAAAATTGATAATTGAAATTAGAGGTGGGCGGATCCGGTTCGATCCAATCTGATCCAATTCGGTCGGATCGGACCAGGTATTTGGTAGATGAATTTTTTATTTGATCCAATTTTTGGATCGTTATCGGATCAGATTGGCTATCGGATTCGAAGCCAAATCCGACAGTCAATCTGATCCAATCCGAAAGTCGGATTGCTTAATTCAAATTGGTCGAAAGTCGAAAGTCGAAACCCTAAATCATTCAGCATCCCCGACTCCGATTTTGGAATCCGAAAATCACCCGTCCCAATTTATCGACTCCGCTACTCCGACGACGAAGCCGAGCCGCCTCGCCGACCTTCTGCTCCTAGACTCCGAGTCTCTGACGACGGTCGCGAAGAACAGAAACAAATATATAAATAGGTATGAAGATTTGATTTTGCATTTGTAAATTATTTCTGTAATTGTAAATAAGTGGATTCGTTAAAAACGACGAAGAACATAGGAGGAATCGACGGAGGAGCCAGGCGGCCGTCGATACTCATATCGGATCGCGTCGCGAATTACATGTTTTTACATAGAAATTTCCGAATTACGGATTTTAAAAAATCTGATCCGATCCGATCCGATTTGCCATCCAAATCCGAATCCGATCGAATCAAAATTTATGATCCGATTGTTATCCGATCGAATTGAATTTCGGATCAGATTGAATTTGCTTCAATCCGATGAGATAACACCCTATGCCCACCCTTAGTTGAAATCTAGCAGGAGAATTAGAAGCTGAATCGTCACGTGAATCTGCGATGACACCCATTTATGCGGAATTTGACTACTAATCGTTGTTCATCATCCCGGTGAACAACGTTTTATTCTTGCTTTTAATATTTTTTAGCTGATAATTAGAGGAATAAATCATAATAAATTTGTAATAATATGCTAAGTAAGTGAACTATAATTTGACCGAAAGACAAAAAATAAATTAAGGGAAAATATAGTAGTATCGAATTTTTTAAAATACAGTTAAATTGATATTTTATCCATTCTTGTAACGGTAGAGCTAGAGCACGTGAGCTCCATGAACTACAGGTTAATGGGAGCCACCTGGTTTTCTGAAAACCTTCTCCAGTTTAAAGATGGAGCCTCTGCTTCACTCCACCCTAAAAAATGGAGTCTTTTCTCCGAAACACTTACACGTTCTTTCTTTTCCTCCTCTTCCTCTTCCACCTATCTCAGGCCTGCCATGGCACCGACGAAGAAGCATTGCTTGATTTCAAGGCCAGAATCTCCTCCGACCCCTCCGACCTCCTCCGTTCCTGGACCCCCTCCACCGACTGCTGCAAATCGTGGCACGGCGTCGCCTGCGACTTCTCCGGCAGAGTCACCAATCTCTCCCGTCCGGGATTCTTCTCCGGCCCGGATTTCATCGTCGACACCGCTATCTCCGGTACTCTCTCCCCCTTCCTCGGCAACTTGTCGTTTCTTCAGTTTTTGGACCTCGGAAACCTCAAATACTTGCATGGTCCGATTCCTCGCCAGTTCGGCAAGCTTTCTCTACTTACTCATCTCTTTCTTGACTCGAATCAACTCACTGGCTCGATTCCGTTCTCCTTTAAGCGTCTTTTTCGGTTGCAGAGGCTTTATCTGAGTAACAATGACCTCTCCGGCGAGCTTCCGAGCTCGGTTTTCCAATCTTTCCGGTCAGTTTACGATATGGGTTTATCTGGAAATAGGTTTTCAGGGTCGATTCCTGGCTCAATTGGGAAGATGATTTCGTTGAGAAATCTCGATCTTCACTCGAATAATTTATCTGGGTCGATACCTTTGAGTCTAGGCAAGGTTAAGAGGCTTAGATTTCTCGATTTATCAGAAAATCAGATAACCGGAAGAATTCCTCGATCGATCGGTTGTCTTTCTGAGCTAGAACTGATGTATCTAAATCAGAATCAAATCAGTGGGAAAATTCCTTCTTCAATATGTGGTCTCATATCTCTAATTTTCTGCAGAATTTCTGAAAATAATCTCCGAGGCCGGTTACCTGAGTCCATCGGCAAGCTTCCAAAAATTCAACGACTGATTCTTGAGAACAACCAGCTTTCTGGGAAATTGCCGAAATCTATCGGCAATCTAACCAGTTTGATAGATTTGTTCTTCTCCAACAACTGTTTTAGCGGCGGAATTCCTTCCAGCTTGGGTAAATTAAGGAACTTACAGACAATGGATTTGTCGAGAAACCGTCTTTCCGGGGGGATTCCTTCTGAATTTTCTCGACTGACATCGCTTCAGAGCTTGGACCTTTCGAAGAATCCTTTAGGGCTTCTGAAAATGCCGGATTGGCTGGGAAATATGAATCTCTTTCGTCTTCTGTTGGCCAAAACTGGGATCAGAGGAGAGCTTCCAAAATGGTTGCCTAATTGTTCTTCAATATCAGTTCTTGATTTATCGAGCAATGGATTAAGTGGAAAATTACCCATTTGGATTGGAAATTTGACTAATCTGTCAGTTCTTAATCTATCAAACAATGGCTTCCATTCCTCTCTTCCAATCGAAATCAGACAGCTTTCCCAGTTGTTAGATCTTGATCTTCATTCAAACCAGTTCAGCGGACACGTAAACCATGTTTTCGAAAAAGAAACGCGAGACCCACTCGGCCATTTCAACTCCATTGATCTTTCGAATAATAAGTTCAACCATCGTATTGATGGACTCATCGGAGATCGACCGTCGATGGATTCAATCACCAGCCTTGTTCTATCTCACAATCTTCTAAAAGGGTCCATTCCAAAGTCAATCGGAAAGTTGAGTAATCTGAAAGCGTTGGAGCTGTCGGGAAATGGATTTTCAGGCTTTATTCCAGAGGTGCTTGGAAATTTACAAGATCTGAGTTCGATCCTGCTGTCGGAAAACGAGTTGACCGGTTCGATTCCGGCGAAGATATTGAACTTGAAGAATCTGAGAACTTTTAACGTGTCTGGAAATAGATTGAGCGGAAGAATTCCTCCTCACAGAGCTGAAATCCCTGCCTCAGCCTTTTTGAAGAATCTTGATCTCTGTGGGTCTCCTCTTCCTTCTTGTAATCATTCATTTTAGAATCGATAGTTCATAGGAAAAGTATTATTAGGGTTCGTTTAGTGAAAGCTTTGTTGAGGAAGAAACAGGGGTAGAAGTTGCAGAGGGTGAAACCTCGCGCCTTTTATTTGACCGTTAGGGTCACGACAAACATCATATAACGGCTATATTTTCCAACGCGACTTTTTTACTCCAATTATTTTTAATTTTAATAATTAAATTATTTGGCTATAACCTACTAACGTACTATAAACTAATCGTGTGGTCGTCATTGGTCTCATGGTTAGGTGTGGATCGACAATTGTGAAGAACATGTCGTGGTTGGAACCAGTTTGATTTGGTTCGGCTCGGTGTGCTGGAAGATAGAAAAGAAGACGTTTGGTCTTAGAAACATAAAACTGAAACCGAACAATTAATAACCTCGGTTTCTTGTTTTGGTTCAATTTCTGGTTAAAACCGAAACGATTTCCAATTCTTAGAACAACACATCTTTTGTTAGTGGACCAAGCTGCTTCGGCCTAGTCCACTGAAAGCAAGCCCACGACCATTGACGTGGACTTTTTAAGCGTAGATTATTTTTAATTTTAATAACACTTTTTTGCTTTTTTAATATTTAAATTTCAAAATTCAAAAAACGCAACTATCAATGATTGAGTTGCCTGGCTCTGGTCATCGTTAGACTCCCCGCCGAGAAAAATATTTAAATTTTGGATAAAAATCTAATTTAAAATCTACTTTTGAGTCAAATTCAAGATTAAATTTTAAAAAATTAATTTAAGTTCATTAAATTATTTATTTAAAATTCGAGTTTAAATTAAATTTTTATCCTTTTTTATTAAAAATATTGATATAAAATTATCTTAGTTGCTAGTTAGGTAATTAGGAAACGGTCGGTGGGCAACGGGGTGGCCATTTCGTAAATTTATGGGACAAGAGTGGGGAGAGTGGGAGATGCAGAGAAAAGTATGGTAAAAGCTGAAAGCAGGGATTGGAAGCAGAAAAGTGGTCGCTGCTTTGTGGTTGGCCAGTTGTTGGGGTATTGTGGAACTGAAAACACCTGATCATTTCCCTACGCTTATCAGATAGAGCTTCTGAAAGCTTATTGAAGGTTATTTATTTATTTATTTGTTTTTGAATTTCTGGTCTGGAGAGTTTTTCACAGAGAGAAAAAAGGCAGTAAAAGAGAGGTGGAAGCAGAGGCTTTTAGAGGGGGTTTCAGCTCTCATTCAATGCTTTACCCCAACTTTACCACCCTTTTCTTCTTTCTTCGCCACCCATTTATTCCTTTCTCTCTCTTCTCTCTCTCCTCTCTCTCCTCTCTCTCCTCCTTGCTGCCGCCGTAGCCACCTCCGTCTGCTCCTTCCTCTCTTCTAGTTCTGTCTTTGTTTATCTATTGAGGTGGGAAACTTTAAACTAGGGGGGATTGTTCTTCTTTTGCTGGTGTTTTTTTTGTTTTTTCGTTTTGGCTCTCATGGGTTTCTTATTTTTGCAGGTTTGAGTGGAAATGGAGTGCGTCGAAACTGCGGCGTTGAGGGCCAGCCTGTGGAGGGAGACGAGCTTGAAATCGAGCTCCCAATTTTGTTTTGATGTGCAAGAAATTGGGTCGAATACTGTTCAGAATGGTGTGGGTTCTGACGACTTTTCTGTGGACGAGTTGCTTGATTTTTCGAATGAAGATGAGTTTATAAAGGAGGAACACGACGAGGAGGAAGAAGATGACATGGGGTTTTCCGCTTTATCTGGTTCGGTTATGGAAACTCATCAAAGTAGCGAAATTTCTAACTCGAGTGCCAGTTTCGCCGTGAAAGACGAACTGAGCTTCCCGGTAATTGGTTCTCTCGCTTGGTACTTTTTTCTATGGGGGTTTTTGGTCGTTGTTTTGACGAAAGTTACTGTCTTTCATAGGCGGATGATTTAGCAGACCTCGAATGGCTCTCGAATCTCGTCGAGGATTGCTTCTCCGAACACTCCGAACCTTTTCCGGTGAGTGTCTTGCCGGCGAAACCGCTTAGCCAGGCCGAAACCAAACTAGGACTAACGAAGGTCCCGCCGCCGCCGTTCAAGACGCCGATTCCGGCCAAGGCCAGAAGCAAGCGCACGAGAACCGGTGGTCGCGTTTGGTCTCTTGGGTCTCCACCACTGGCTGAATCATCTTCAAGCTCTTCCACTTCTACGTTTTCTCCTCCATCTCCGACAACCCCGCTCCTCTTTCGAAAAACCGACACAGCTGAGCTTTTCTTTTCGCTGGAGAAGAAGCCCAAGATAAAACAAAACGGAGAGGGAAACCAGGCTCCTCGGCGGTGCAGCCACTGCGGCGTGCAGAAAACCCCTCAGTGGAGAACCGGTCCACTTGGGCCGAAAACACTCTGCAACGCCTGTGGGGTGCGCTACAAATCCGGTCGA
This sequence comes from Begonia fuchsioides, assembly GCA_003255005.1. Taxonomy (NCBI): domain Eukaryota; kingdom Viridiplantae; phylum Streptophyta; class Magnoliopsida; order Cucurbitales; family Begoniaceae; genus Begonia; species Begonia fuchsioides. The sequence continues at coordinate 632,611 of QAOC01017296.1, forward strand.
CTCTTGCCAGAATACAGACCGGCCTGTAGCCCCACTTTTTCGACCGCAATACACTCTAACCACCACCGGAAAGTCCTGGAAATGCGGCGGAAGAAGGAGGTTATCGTAGTCAAAGCAGCCCCAACCCCCGGTTCGACCGTGCCCAGTTTTTGAGAGCAGTAGAATCATCGAACCGGACTATCTAAGCCGGATTTGATTAAAGCAAAGTCAGTGTACATCGTTTTTTTCACTAGGGTTGGTGCGTTTTAGGTGGTAGAGGAGAGAGAAGCGATTACTATGTATTGTACCCCTTTTTGTCCAAATCTCATTTTCATATTTTCTAAATTGACCAACTTTTTAGGCCTCGATAGAGTTAGATTTTTGCCAATTATTTGGGATGAAATCAATGCAAATTATAATTTAAAAAACAAGAAAAATAAAATAAAAAATAAAAAATCATGGGGTAGGGCCTAAAAACAACCCCATAATTGATGCTGAGTGGCAATCAAGCTAAGGCTGTCTTCCACCTGTTTCAGCCTTGTTTATTATTATTATCATGCCCAATCCCCATCTCCATTGGAGGGACGATGAATGATGGTATCATTGATAACCAAATTTAAAGGCTTGATGACAAAATTTCGAGGGGCCATGTTTGATTCGAATCTATTTGAAAGTTGGGCTAAGATTATGTTCGTGTTTTTCCTCGTTGTTTTTTGTTCTAACCATCTCGATTAAGCTTGTTTTGGCATCGAGTTTACGAGTTTAAACTCAATTCATGTTTATATCAACTTTAATTTGAATCGTTAGTGCTCGAGCTTAGCGAGTCTAGTGCGAAAGTAAAAGAGATTACACATATGGTCACACATTGTGCGATAGTATTCGGAGCGGCTCCATTTTTGTGTCCCATACAAATTGATTTGTTACCAAGATTGTTCAAGTTAAGGTAATTTATAGTATATCATGCTGAATCATATGAATTTATAGTAATGTAAATTAATAAATGTAATTTTTAATTAAAAAATAAAGACTCACTTTATCATAAAATGTCACATCATTCTTATAGCTTAAAATTAATAAGGATAAAAACATGATTTTTAGGTAAATAACTCAAAAAATATGAATTAAAAAAAAGGCTCTTTGAACGTGAGCCTTAAAATTGTATTTTACGCTAATTTTTTGACTCATGAAAGTGCTACTAAGTGAGACTCATCATCTTTGGTCATTTTCTTCTTCGGTCGACCGAGTTTACATTCAGTTGTTCGTAGTATTAAAATATTAAATCGTGTAATGTTGTAGGATCACATGTCTCGTTTACCAATTAGTGAAATGTAGAATGAATTCACAATTTTTATTATTATTAAATGAGATAAAAAATTATATTACAACAAATTAAAAAGATAAAACCTTTTGCATGTGATATAGATATAAGATACTAAGATATATTGTCCGGCATAGCTCAGTTGACTTAGAGATGTTAGATTTAGTACAAGAACCTAGATTCGACGTCTGCGTTGTCATAGTGTGAGAGTTGTTACCCTCAATGTTGTGGTAGCTCATTGGGATATCAGGTAAAGACTTCATATCTCTAGACTGCTGAGTTATCGTGATTTAGCTCCCTCACAAACTGTCCGACCGGGGTGTGAGACACTGAGTGCGAGTGATTTTGTCAAAAGTACGAGATAGTAAGATATATTTGTTTAGTTTACCAAAATAAAAAAAAGTAAAAAATATTAGTATTTGAATTACAAATAATACTTAAAATAGTTATGACGTAAGAATGGGAGAGGAAAATATGTATAAAGGGTGAGATTTCGTGCAGTGAGGGCAGTTCCCAAATTCAAAGCTAAGCATTCAATTCTATATATTTGACGTTCGTAACCCTAATACGGAACCGAATTTTACCTATCGAAGCCTAGAAAATGATGCAGCAGAGATCAAGGCGACGCTGCGAGGGTACCGCCATGGGTGCCATCGTCCTCGATCTCCGTGCCGGCTTCGCCCTTGGACCCTTTACACTTGGTATTCTCAATCGTGATGTTTTTGACTTGTCCGATCGTTCGTCTTTCATCGGCCTAAATGTTTAAGATGATCTTGGAAGGAAAGTTAAATCGTCAATTTTACTTTAGGTTATTGTCTCAAATTTGGTTTCATTATAATGGATTGAGATATAACCTTGCAATTTGATTACCCGCGGCAGCTGTTATACGGAGGATTTGGGTTGAATTTGATATGTCTATTGAACTTGTTCAATTAGAATTTTCGATTTCTGGTATAATTCATTGTATTTTTCTTTGTTGAGACGTGATTGACGCTTGCCTTGTTCATTTTTTTTTGTATTGATTAATTGTCAATTGTTGTGTTTCAGGAATGCCAATTTGTGAAGCATTTGCGCAAATCGAGCAGCATCCTAGCATTTACGATGTTGTCCATGTTAAATACTATGACGAGGTTTCTTTCTTGGGAGTTCCCCCAATTGATTTTATATCTTGGAAAGATTTTCGATTTAAACTTCTATATCATGCTAGATTTGGATGACATAAATCTGTATTTTCTTATGCCCTTGTTTATGCTGTTTTGTAGGAGCCACTAAAACTAGATATTGTTATCAGCTTTCCTGATCATGGCTTCCATCTTCGGTTTGATCCTTGGTCACAGGTTCTGTTATGTCCTTCACTTTCTCGGCTAGATCAGTCATATTTTTTTGCAACAGTACGCACATGTGGGCTTATGAAGTATCAAACCTATTTAGTTGATCTAATACCTATCCCTTTTAGGATGCAATGCTTTTAGTTCCGTAGGAAAGCTTATCAATTATTGGAATTAAACATCACAGCCCCACAAAATTCACGTTTCCATTTTTTAACTTTCATGGTGATATCTTTTTTCCTTGTATCTTCCCTTGCATTCGTGGTGTCGGATCTACGAACATGTATAAATGACAAAGTTAAATTGAAACTTATTAAATGAAGTGTAGATGAATGATAGATTTTCAAAGCAGGGTTGACATCTCTCGCTTCCAGCAAATATCTATGTTCTATTTCATTTTTAATTGCATGTTCCTGCTTGAAATAATATCTACAATAAAGCCTCAAGTGCTACTCACTGAATTTGGCATGTCCAGGACCACTTGTATTCTCCATCTTCTTTTGATAGGGGATATGGACCTTTTTTTCATTTTGGTTTTGTTTCTGTATTGTTTTTTTCGAAGTATTACATATATATGCACTTGCATTAGTAAGTATGATATGATGACTGACGCGAATTTGACATTTTTATTAGAGGTTACGCTTGATTGAAATATTTGACGTAAAAAGGCTTCAGATGCGATACGCTACTTCTCTAATTGGGTTGGTAACTAAGATTTTTTTTTCTTGATATTCATGTGTAATAAATTGGTCGTATATATGTATTGTTACATTTTTATCTCTTGTTTGGTTGTTTGCAGGGGGCCGTCAACTCTTGCCACCTTTGTAGCTGTTTATGCACTTTTTGGGCCCACTTTCCCTGGAAAGTATGACGAAGACAGAGGTGTTTACACTCTGTTCTATCCAGTACGTATCCAGAATTTTTTCTTGACGTTTCTTACTCCACTCATTAACTGTGAAAAGTTGAAATTTTAGGGACTTTCCTTTGCTTTTCCAATACCTAGCCAATATACAGATTGCTGTCAGGATCGGGAAGGTGTGTGTAATCATCGTTCACTCCTCTAACATTTCTTTTAGAAGGGTATTTTTTCTGGTTAGCTTATACTGCTCTTTTTCTTTTTGAAAGCTGAATTACCATTGGAGTTTCCGGATGGAACAACACCAGTAGCATGTCGAGTCTGCATATATGATAGTACTACTGTAAAAAAGGTTGGAGTTGGATCATTAATGGACAAGGCTTCTGCCCCTGCTCTTCCTTCTGGGAGCATCTATATGGAAGAAGTCCATGTGAAGGTCCGATTCTTTCTTTAGTGTTTATCCATTTGACGATGAATTCTATGGTTTAGCTCTAGGAACCTGCCATCTTATTTTTCTATTTCTTCCAGCTTGGGGAAGAATTACACTTCACTGTTGGTGGCCAGCATATTCCTTTTGGTGCTTCGCCTCAGGCAAGTTTTTAGATTCATGAAATGCCCTCACTTAACGTCTTGTTTCATTTCTCGATTTGGTTACCTCATGTTTATTTTCTAGAATGAGCCCCTCGAAAACTTGATGCAAATAAACACATTTTTTGTTTTGATTCTTTTAAGAGGAGGGTAGTGTTTTGAAAGGGAGGAGGTTAGTGTCATTCTCTCAATGTTACTCTCTGTTTTCTTCAGGATGTCTGGACTGATTTAGGGCGACCATGTGGCATTCATCAAAAGCAGGTTTGTGTCAAGCTATCAGGGCTATAATAAACTTTCTTTTTGTACATATAAATATCTGTTCGTTAAATGTTTTCCTTAAATTATGAATTACTACTTTGGACCTAGAAACACTTTAAATTTTTCACGATTGATTTTCTTCTTCATTTAGGGTGGCACAGTGAAACATTGGTTATGCAGTTTTGTGACAGTGTTAATTAATATTTGAGCTGTAGTGATATTTTTTACTCTACATTTCATTTCAATATATTCAGTTTTTCTTGAGTATTGAAATTATGTACAGGTAGACCAGATGGTAATTCACTCTGCAAATGAACCGCGGCCTCGTACAACACTGTGCGGTGATTATTTTTACAATTATTTTAACCGTGGTGTAGATATCTTATTTGATGGACAGGTATTAGCTTTGTTCTGAATATTTTTGTGTAACTGATCATGAAACCTTCTTACATTTCTTTGAGATTTGTTGTTTATGGTTATATGCAGACTCATAAAATCAAAAAGTTTGTTTTGCATACAAACTATCCGGGACATGCAGATTTCAACACATATATGAAATGCAACTTTTTGCTTCATAGTTCAGATTGTACGTATTGGTTTGATCTTTGTTTTTAAATTACCCTTCTCTGAGAGAAAAAAAGTAACAAATTAAGTTTTTTCGTGGCAGCTGGATCTTTTGAGCAGTTACCCAACGGCAAGAGCAGCATCATACCAAGCACAAAGTGGGAACAAGTAAAGGTGCTCAAGTTGATTTATTTTTTCTTAATTTCACCTGCTATGTTCTTTTATAAAGATGACTTACATATCTCATTGTTCTCAAATAAATTCTTTCACATCACTCTGTGTTGTGTTTCTTTGAGAAAGTAGTATTAAAGTTTAATAACTTCCAGGAAATTCTTGGGGATTGTGGCCGAGCTGCCATCCAAACACAAGGTTCCACAAGCAACCCTTTTGGGTCTACTTTTGTTTATGGTTATCGCAATGTTGCCTTTGAGGTAAGTTGATTGATTAATGCTAATTTCTGGGGAAGTCTACGAGGAAGAAAAAAAATGGAATCAATTGAAGTAATTTATCAACCAATGTGAATATGCTGTGAATTTGAATCAAGTAAATATAAAAGGGAGACCCTTATCTACGAACCCTACTCCAAAATATCAATATTTAACTACTGATTTGGTATGAAACCACTGCAATATGATTTCTCCGAGTCATTTACAAAGAGTTAATCTCGTACAATTACTGGAGCAGGTGATGAAGAATGGTTATATTGCAACAGTGACCCTCTTCCAGTGTTGATCGTCAATCCACATGCTATGTTACATGCAGGTCTGTCACTCTGTTGATATTTCTGGCTCCTTTGCGACATTTGGGACTACCAGTGTTTGGGTACTGAAATTGCTGTTTCTATTAGGGGGAATGGGTGACCGTGGATTTGTGTGTGATCTTTGTACGCATTTATGGTGAAAAATTGGCCACTCTTGTAAATAACCTGTGAACTTGTACATAATCAAATTGCAATTTCTTCCAGAATGTAGCATTTTACTTGTTGTTTATCCCTTTGATGTACTCATCTGTATGTATTGATGAACTACCCTTCCTAGTTGTGGACATTGCCCTAAGAATTAGGGTAAAATACAATTTGTACCTCAAAAGATAACATTCACGTAAAATACAATTTGTACCTCAAGAGATAACATTCATGTGTTTTAATTGATGGGTAAAGGAGGAAATACCAAATAAGTGTTAGCTTTAACTATGATTAAAGCAACCATTGTTTTTAATGATGAATATTAATGTGTTGTATAATTGATTAACCATTAAAGAGAAGTTGATTTGAACAATGTATATGAAATACCCTCAACAAAGGATA